>OZ005612.1:10480370-11682155 GCA_963930655.1 Myrica gale | reverse complement strand
TTTATAATTGGAGTATTGAAGGTAAATAAATGCTCACACTTTAGCATACTCTTTTTTGTGGTGACAGCTGAGTTTCTCTGTCTTCTAAAACAGTTCTATATCTTGAATTTTTAGGGCTCTTGTTGATGAGTGCTGGACTTATTTTCTACAGGTATTGCAAGTTCTTGCAAATTTCAGCTAGTTGATTGGCCGGAATTGGTGACTTGTGGTTCTTTGGATGGCATTGCAATTGGGTCAAGAGTATGGCTGATGTCTTAATATTGGATTTGTAGGTTTAGTTTTTGACATGTAAACATATATGGCATCTTACTTATCAGGTGTTGTTTCTTTTATACATCTGTTAGTCTTTTCGGTGGATCAATGAAGTGTTAGAACTTGGAATTTTGTACTGTTGGTCCCTGTTTTCGGTAACTATAGCTTTTATACAAATTTCAGATTTGTCTTGTTGATGAAGTAGAACTTGGAATTGAACTTGGAAGTTATGTATTATTGGTGTCTGTTTTGGTATACTATATCTGCAGATTTGCTCAACCAAACGTGGGTTTATAAAAAGAAAAAATCTTGGGAGAAAATTGGCTAAAAAAAAGAAGGCTCAATTACAACGAATTAAGCGCACGCCCCTATTCTGCAAAAAAGAAACACGACCATGCCCGAGAAAGTGGGCAGCCAAAACATTAAAAAAAAAAGTGGGCAGCCAAAACTGGCAGCTAAAACCCACTCTCCACCACCCAGTCTTTGCGCATGAAAAGGTCGGTAACATCTCCATTCTCTGCGACAATTTTCGCCGGCTCTCCTCAATTACGGCGACTCACATACTCTGTTTTCTTGCAACGACTGGTAGTTATGGACTTTTCTCAACGAAAATTCATGTTTAGGGGCTGCTACCCTTTGGTGGCAAATGTTAGCCGACGTGGGAGATCTATTGCGAAGAGATATTTTGTCGTTGTGAAAGCGTATTGTTCACGAGGCAACCGCAACGACGTCTTCGACGACATGGAGCCGTTGGGAAATGGCTTTATCAACGATTTTGCTTACTTTTGCCAACGAAAGTTGGCGCCGCCTGAACCAGATTTTCTTGTAGTGACACAAACGGCACTTGGGACCACCACTTCCGATCTTTTGTCCTCGACTCTGCGACACTAATAAGTAGCCAGTTACTTTCCTCCCCACACTTTTTCCTGGGAAAAAAAAGCACACCCCATCTCATAAAAGAAACCCTTTCCTAAGCTGAGCTATTGCATCCTCCAGTAACGCGGAAGTAACTGATCCTCCAGTGAAAAAAATAATGAGCCAAAGAGACCTTCTATTTTGCGTAAAATTCTAACAGAGTCCTACTATGCTTGTCGAAATTGGAGGAGGAGCTGCGGACAGCGTAGAGACAACGTGGAAGAGGATAAAATGCGAAAAAAGTCTTCTTAAATAAAAAGTGAAGACTGCCCAAATGCCCAAATGAAATCATGCGAGGAGCTGTGGAGATGGAGGAGGAAGATGAAGAAGAAGACGAAGGAGCTTTCTATGCGGGTCGGTCAAAGTTTTAAATGAGTCCATTACACATATATACGGGTCGGGTTAGAGTTAAGTTTTTAAAAGGTGTTGGATTTTAAAGCGGAAATCTGAGTCATTGCTCAGCACCCTCAGCACCACAGTTGCAAAGTATAATAACCGATCCCCTCTTCCTTCGGTGTCTGTTCTGCCCGTCTTCTCTTTTCTTAGCGTGTTTTCTTTCATTTTGCTTTTTAATTTTTTTCTTTTCTTTTATTTTACATGTTTTGCCATTTGAACTGATTTTATTTTTTTTCTTTCATTTTTTTTTCTTTTCACCTGATTTGCCACTTCACCAAATTATTTTCTCTATGCTATTTGTAGGTCAGCGGATTGTCCCGATCTCTCGTCTGTATCCAAGTTCCATTTTTTAGTGCATCTTCAATTGAAGGTACCTTAAATTATTACAAAAAATAATTAAATAATTTTTCCACATGAATAAAATTAATCTTATAAATGTATCTGAACGCAATATAGATTAGGTACATGCATGCTATTCAAGAATAAAATATTTACATAAGAATTTAATTTAATCTCAAATCGTAAAATAAAATATAAATCATGTTATTTCATCAAGTTATATCAAAACTTAGATTAATGTCCCATAATCAACTTTTCATATAAAAGTAATAATTATAACATGAAAGAACTGCAATATTCTAACTCAATCATGCAACGCATTTGAACGTGTAATTTCAATCCGTGCTCCAATATATCCTGAACAAATTTACATTCACACTATGCACAAACGGGTTAGTTCTCCTTGGGAGAAATTCTTCGACATAAACACCCCCAAAACAACATACACACTCACCAAGAAAACCCATGGCGCCAGCATTTCTAAAGATCCAAATGAAGTGTTAAAGTGTGTGAAAACAAGTTCCAACATGTTATATTCAAGCATTAGTTGATTCAGACGTAGGGAAGCTTCAATGTGTTTACCAACTAAAGTCTGAGGGCCTTTTGTGTCTCTTTTTTTCCATTCTCTCTCCTCTCCTCTCTTTCTTCTACGACTGCCTGGCAATATCCATATACTGTCTCTATATCCCAGCTCCACACTATTAATTGTTTCCTCCACACTAACCCGCTAATTAAAAGTCAGCCCACTCGAGTTCATTGAAGTCCCGAGAGTTTTTCTCTCTTTTCTCAACTTCCCGAGAGCGTCCCTCTCTGGTATGGTGTCAAGAGAGGAGATGGAGGCTTCCAAGAATAATGAAGTGCGTAAGTCAAGTATCATGGTAACTCATGTCCCATAGCCACAAATCTTAGCATGGCATAGGCCAGCCACATTCAAGCCAAGCGCATAGGGCAGCAGGCCATCCCACGACAGTGAAGATCCCATACAGGGTAAACGGTCTATAAAATCTCTATATGGTCGAATATCAACTCCTATGGAGTTCTATCATTAGATAGTTTCTTTCCTCTTGTGTTGAGCTAATTAAGGAATCAATTATATTCTTTGATTTGGGGGATTGAATCCTTGATTAGAAATTAGAGTTAATTTAGAAAATTAGGATTTCTTCACTACAATGAAAGATCCTAGTCGCCCCAAATCAAGATTCTAGGGTTCATCATTTTCATTAAAATAGTAAAATTCTCGAAATTAATCCATGGGCATTATAATACACATGATATAAAAGCTAGAATAGGAGATAATTAAGCAAATACCAACCTAGAAACAAAACCCCCAAATTGGAATTCTAGGGTTCTAAGATTCAAGAAGAAAACGAAGTATAAATGAAAGATTCTCAAATTAATGTAGTAGAGTAGCAACACAAGCTAAAAAGAAACAACCTAAACTAAAATTCATCTACAAAATGAAAGAACAAGCAAGAAACGGACAACTCAAACCGGATTGTTATGAGTCTAAAATCTGGAAAACAAACAACGAAATTTAAAATATACGTAACTGGAAAGGTAAAGCATAAAAATAGAAGAAAAATTGGTAGCAAGAGATGGCTAGAGATAGCCGAAAGTGGGCTGGAAAAGATTAGAGGTGGGCCGGAAGTTGCTGGTTGGCTAGGAGCTCTAAACAACTATTTCTTTTCTTTTCCTTTACGTGTCTCTTCCTTCGGTGTCTGTTCTGCCCGTCTTCTCTTGTCTTCTTCATTTCGACTTTTTTTCTTTCTTTCTTTTCGTTTCGTTTTTCTCTGTTTTTTTTTTTCTAGAGTTTTTCTCTGCTTTTTATTTCTGTTACGTGTTTCCTTTTTAATTTTTTCTTTTCTTTTCTTTTCTTTTACATGTTTTGCCATTTGAACTGATTCTATTTTTTTCTTTCATTTTTTTTTCTTTTCACCTCATTTGCCACTTCACCAAATTATTTTCTCTATGCTCTTTGTAGGTCAGCGGATTGTCCCGATCTCTCGTCTGTATCCAAGTTCCATTTTTTAGTGCGTCTTCAATTGAATGTACCTTAAATTATTACAAAAAATAATTAAATAATTTTCCCACATGAATAAAATTAATCTTACAAATGTATCTGGACACAATATAGATTAGGTACATTCTATTCAAGAATAAAATATTTGCATAAAAATTTAATTTAATCTCAAATCGTAAAATAAAATATAAATCATGTTATTTCATCAAGTTAAATCACAACTTAGATTCATGTCCCATAATCAACTTTTCATATAAAACTAATAATTATAACATGAAAGAACTGAAATATTCTAACGCAATCGTGCAACACATTTGAACGTGTAATTTCAATCTGTGCTCCAATATATCCTGAACAAATTTACATTCACACTATGCACAAACGGGTTAGTTCTCCTTGGGAGAAATTCTTCGACATAAACACCCCAAAACAACATACACTTTTTTTTTTCTAGGTAAAAGTGAAATTTCATTTCACTGGAACAAGTACATTCGTGTTGCATACAAGCAAGCCTCTAAGGCCATTAACAATGAACAAGGGTATAGAACCCATAACAGCGAAGAGAAAGGCCCGAAGGGCCATACAATGATCGGCCATGAAAGCCGGATTCTTGTTAGCCATAAAGGCCGCATACAGCTGGGTCAAAAGACCCATAAGTTTGAAACGGGTCCATAGACCCGAACTAAACTCCTCCACAAACGGAGGATACAAACTCCAACAACCCCAAAAACTCAACCTAAACAGCACCAACGCACGGGAGAAAACCACGGAGAGCCAAACCCTGCCAAGCAACCACTGTAGGAAGAAACTAGCCAACTGGTTCGTTGCTGCAAAGAGCTGCTTCAACAAGAAGGACACCACGAGCTCCACCCCACAAAAAGCCAGAGAAACAAAATTATTAGCAACAAGAACAAAACTAAACACACAACAACAACAAAATCCCGACGCCTGCCGTAAAAGCCACACAAAACAACCCAAAATCAACACAAAGCGGGCGGGCGCGTGAGATCCGCGCCCGCGTGGACGCACGTGAATCCCCACGTGCCGCCGCATCAGCACCGGAAGATAACAAAGAGTTGCGCAGGGATCCGAGGAAGACGGAAGTGTAACGCGTGACCACAAAAGAACCTTAAGCCAACCGACATCTAGCCATAGAGAGAGACGAAATAGAGAAGCAAAAACCACCGGAGATGGAGGGGAAATGAGGGAGAAAAGTCCATGGGGGAAAAACTTGGGAAGAGCGGGAGAGGAAAGAAGGAGACGGGAGGAGCCGCAGCTTCTCCCGTCACCGGAGAAAGGAAATGGGTTCGGTTAGATACGAGAGAGAGGAGGCCTAGAGAGAGGGCATATGTGCTCTCTAAGCGTGCTTGATTTTAGTTTTAAATGGTTACCCCAAAACAACATACACACTCACCAAGAAAACCCATGGCGCAAGCATTTCTAAAGATCCAAATGAAGCGTGAAAGTGTGAAAACAAGTTCCAACATGTTATATTCAAGCATTAGTTGATTTAGGCGTAGGGAAGCTTCAATGCGTTTACCAACTAAAGTCTGAGGGCCTTTTGTGTCTCTTTTTTCCATTCTCTCTCCTCTCCTCTCTTTCTTCTACGACTGTCTGGCAATATCCATTTACTGTGTCTCTATATCCTAGCTCCACACTATTAATTGTTTCCTCCACACTAACCCGCTAATTAAAAGTCAGCCCACTCGAGTTCATTGAAGTCCCGAGAGTTTTTATCTCTCTCTGGTATGAATCCTTCCCTTGCAATGTCTAGCTTCTCATCGGAGTTAGCTTAGTCTGAGTTGTGCTACAAGTTATACAATCCAACCAATCACAAGACCATTGCTAGTCGAAATGTTGAGTTTGATGAAACAAGTACATGTGATTGGAATTCTTCGAAAGAAGATTATCATTTTTTTCATTTCTTTGAAGATGAGTACGAAAATGAAATTTTAGAGTCATCTACGCACTCCCCTCCTTCAACACCACCATTTTCCTTTCAAAGTCTATCTACTTCATTATCAAGGGAAGAAAATTCAAGCAAAGGACCACACAAGGCAAGAGAAGTCTTCAAGAGATCGACGATGCTATGGAGGAGGTAATGAAAATATTACATGATCTAACACTTTTTTGTCTCTTTGCCGATAGTGAGCCTATGAATTTTGAAGAAGCGGCACAAGACAAAAGGTGGAGGATTGCTACGGATGAAGAAATCAAACTCATAGAGAGGAATGAAACGTGGGAGCTTGTAACACTTCCAAAAGGGAAAAATCAATTGGCATCAAATGGGTGTACAAGGCAAAGAGGAATTCGAGTGGTGAAGTAGAGAGGTACAAGGCAAGACTAGTTGCCTAAGAATATAGTCAAAGGCCCGGAATTGACTATGATGAGGCATTTGCACCCATTGCGCGCATATAAACTATTTGATTGATTATTTTTTTGGCGGCTCAAAATAGTTGAAAAAATCATCAAATGGATGTCAAGTCTGCTTTCATGAATGATTTTCTTGAAAATGAAGTCTATGTGCAAACCTTTGAGTTATATTGTGAAAGGACATGAAGAGAAAGTTTTAAAATTGAAAAAAAACCTTGTATGGCTTAAAGCAAGCACCAAGGGCGTGGAATAGTTGACATGTAATTCAGAGATAACAATTTTTTGAAGTATCCAACATGCTCTTTACACAAAGGTGAATTCATATAGAGATATATTTCTCATATGTTTGTATGTGGATGACTTGATTTTTACAGTAAGTAATTCTGTTATGTTTGAGGAATTCAAAAAGTAATGGCTCGAGAGTTTGAGATGACGGATCTTGGACTCATGTCTTTTTATCTTGGCATTAAAGTAAAGTAAATGGAGGATGACATTTTTATTTCTCAAGAATGTTATGCTAAAGACATTCTCAAGAAGTTCAAAATGGATGATTGTAAGCCTGTGTGCGCACCAATAGAATGTGGTATCAAATTGTCAATGCATTAAGAAGGAGAAAAAATAGATCCAACATTTTTCAAAAGTCTTGTTGGAAGTTTGAGATATTTTACTTGCACAAGGCCGAATATTCTTTTTGGGGTTGAACTTGTTCGTTGATATGTGAAGCTCCTACTTTCTCTCACTTGAAGGCGGCTAAAAGAATTCTTCGGTACATCAATGGTCCACTTGAACATGGATTGCTTTATTCATTTTCAAATGATTTCAAGCTTTTGGGATATTATGATAGTGATTGGGCTAGAAATGTTGATGAAACAAAAAGCACAACCATTTTTGTTTTCTTCATGGGAACTACGACTTTTACTTGATCCTCAAAGAAGCAACACATTGTTACACTATCCACTTGTGAAGCGGAGTATGTTGCTATGTCAAGTTGTGTTTGTCAAGCAATTTGGCTAAGGTCTTTGTTGAAGGAACTTTACGTCTAGAAAATTAATCCAACGAAGATTTTTGTTGATAACAAATCAGGGCTAGCTTTGGCCAAGAACCCAGTTTTTCATGATCGAAGCAAACACATAAACACAAAATTTCATTTCATTCAAGAATGTGTAGCTAAAAAGGAGGTGTAGCTCAAGTTCGTAAAGTCACAAGATCAAGTTGCCAATATTTTATCAAGCCCCTCAAATGTGAAATATTTTGCAAGATAAGGAGTTTGCTGGGAGTTACAAAACTAAGTTTAAGAGGGAGTGTTAGTTATTAAACTTAATTAGAGTTTATTTCCAATAAAATTAGTTAATGGAGAGGTTATGTCTTTTAGTATTCTCATAGGGTACAAAGTTGAAGAGTTAAAGACTTTTTTAATATTCTCATCATGTGTGGGTTAAATGAGAATTACTATGATGAATTATGTGAGATTTATTTGGGTATTATGTTTTAGAAGTTGTAAAGTCTCGTTGTGGACTATAAATATCCATGTAACTAGTGACGAACCAGGATTGAAATTGAAAGGGGGCAACTCTTAAGGCAAAACGACACAAATTGTTTTTCCTACATAATGCAAAAAAGTGTTTAGTTAAAATTAAGGATTAAAAACATTGAAATACATGTAACGTATTAATTGCTGAGACTGAAAGGTGGCAATTGGATCCAACGGGCCTGAATCTTCTGAAAAACATTACAAAATGGCTTTGTTCTCTATAGTTTCCTCGTTTTCCATCTATTCAGGTCAATATAGACGCTGCAATTCAAGATTCATTTTCCATTGTAGCAGCTGTGTTTCGTGACCATTAGGGACTTTTTTGTGGTGGTACAATTCTTAAGCTGGACCAATTAGATCTAGTTGTAGCTGAGGCAAAGGCAACATTGTTTGGTATCTTAGAGGCTCATAAGAAAGGGGTTTCTAATATTCTTTTGAAGGGAAACTCGTCTGTAATGATACAAGCGATTAACTTGTTCCCAAGACGTGTGGAGAGGAAATTCATGAGATTGTTTGTGCTATTCAGAAAGAACTGTTTCGATTTATTAATAAAGAGTTATCAATAAAAGCCCTCGGTTCGACCTCTCTCTCCCTCTCTGAAACCCACACACGAACAAGCCCTCCCCCTTTTTTTCCTGGTGCCCCTCCCTCTCCTCTCCTCCGGATGGCCTCCTGGTGGCCGGAGTTTCTCTTTTTCTTTCTTTTAGGCCTTTTTTTGGGTTGTTTTGGAGGTTAGATCCTGGCCTCTCCGGTGGTCTCTAGTATGCACGGCCCCTTGGTGGGTTTTGTCTCCTCCCGGCGTTCAATTCTGGCCCTGAGCGGTGGCCATCGGTCGGCGCGTGAGCTCTCAAGCATGCCCACTCGTGTCACGCCCCGAACGGCACCCCGCAGGAAACGTGACAGCCGCGAACTATCTCCAGATAGCTCCAGCGTTCTTACTTACTTGCTTACGGCGGAAACATACAAGACCACGAGGGATTCGAGCTTAATCGAACATAATCAGGGTTCTCATTAAGTTCTCATACAAAACACATATAAGTTTAGAATTTAAATAGTGACGGATCTCATCGATCAGGTCACTATGCTCAAAATAAGAATATCATCCGGGAACTTTCTAAGTCAGGTATTCCTCCTGACTCTCTTCACCTGTGGCATCTAGAATGACACAATTTAAAAAAAAACACGTGAGTCAAAAGACTCAGTAAGGGAAAGACATAACTTGAAACATGCTCTTGACTTTTGCTTGCTTTATCATGAAAGAGAATAAACTTGATAAGTGATGCACATGCATGCCATGGATATGTACATGCTCTTGCTTAATTTCGGCCCCAGGCCCTTGAGAATTTCTTATTCATACTTGTGCCACTATTGGCCTTTCACAACCATTCCATCTCGTTTACTTGTGGGCTCGCTCCATTTAACCCCTGAAGTCAGGGTTGTGCGTTCCCTTTGGAACCGTCCCCGAATTCCCTTGGAGACCTTACATGCGGTCAGCTAGCGCACTTTCTCTCATTTGTCCTTCAGTGGCTAGACATGACCCTTGGAGGCACCACACCTTCTCAATGTCCTTCAGTGTGGTTTGCACAGCCTCGTGGATTCTCCCATCCTTCTCACATTTGTCCTTCGGTATGGGAGTCCATCTTGATGGTACGGTACCGACCGGTGCCTCTTATCTTAACTTATCGTTTCATAAAACATTTCATAATTTTCCATAAAATCATTGCATAAACATTCTCTTAGAAAAATTCATGCAATGCACATGTCATGTCATGCTTGATCAAATCTCATGCTTGTGCTTGTTCATGAAACGATGCAGTGTGTCATTCCAGTTTTGAAAGAACCACTTACTGTCCACTTACAGTATCCACTTACACTCGGTCCTCCTTGGTAGTGTATAAAACACGTAGATCGCCTACAAGCGGTTCAGATATTTCTTAGTCTTTAAGAAATAGCACATAATTATTAAATATATACTATACATATAATCACCGATATTCTTTTAATCAATTAAAGTATTTTATTTACTCCTCTAATATTATCTAAACTTAGGTTATTTAATTATTAACCATGTTACAAAATATTTACACCTCTATTCCCGATTAGGGTTTTAATCAATTAATAGATTAGGGTTACATAAATTCCACCTCACATATTTCAATCCGATAAAATTTCGGAATGTAGTTATATGTGTCGACACCATCACTCAAGGTGTCGACACTTACAACACTTAGTCAAAGTGGGAAAAATGTAAACTCTCGGGTTTTAGTTAGATGTGTCGACACCATCACTCAAGGTGTCGACACCATGACCGAATTAACCCTAAGTCTCTTTTTATTACACGTACTCCATTAAAACCTTATATCCAACTATGATTAAATCTTAACTAGGGTTCCCAATAATATTTTATCAAAAGGTCATGGTTCTTCAATATTTATTCCCACTAGCCTAAACTCTAATTTCCTTATCCATCACAATAACGAAAATCCATAAATCATAAATGGTACTTAGGGTTTCATTATTACTAACATTCGGCCACTACCATTATGCACCAAATAATCACAACTTTTACTCCAATGGTGATCCCATCCTCCATTCAACAATTTCACAACCTAGGATCTATAAATCAAAGCACCAACATAATACATCATACTCATAGCAATATTCGGCCAACTCAAAATATCACAACACCACTAGGTTTTCTTTGGTTCTATCACCTTGCATGCATTCTTTACACATAGCACTCATCTACCATACATTAGGTCATAAATCTTGTACACAACATGGCCAATGTCCAGATCTAAGCATATACAATTCACTCATGAAAACCTAAGCATACATGGTTCGGCTATACATCAAAATCCCACATTTTTCATGCTAAAATTATAATATACATCTCCTTTGCATTCATGACCCGTCTTGCATGTATTAATTCCATATTTTCATCATATACAACCACCAACTCTAGATCTATCATTTAGAGACCTCAACAACACAAGATCTAAAGGAAAAACAACCATACCATTCGGCCAAGCACAACCTAGGCTAGGTCCAACCCTTTTTTCTAACATACATTGCTCATCCTTGCATTTTATCACCTATCTTGCATATATCAACTTCATATCTTCATCATTAATATCCTCATGACTAGATTTATACATTAGACACATCAACAGCCCTAGATCTAAGAAAATATTCAACTTTCATTCAACAAATCACAACCTAGGTTAGATCTAACTTCTTCTAGTATACATTGTCTATTCTTTGCATTTTTTCAACATTTAAAACTTAGATCTAAAGCATGTATGTCCAGATCTATCACTTGCACATACCCATGTTCAAAGTCCAACTAAAATAGAATACAAAAACTCAATATCCAACCCCATATGATTCGGCCAACATAGAGATGCAAGATCCATGCTTACCTTGTTGTCCTTCCTTCCTCCTTTTTGATCCCTTGAAAGCTTCTTCCCCTTTTTCACCTACTAAGCAACCTAATACTCTTAGTCATTCAGATCTCAACATATCCATGCATGAAACAACTAAAACCCTAGATCTATACACAAGAGTTCGGCCATCAAGAGAGTTTTTTACCTTAGTGCTCCTTTGGCCCTTTTTCTCTCTTTCCTTTGCAAAATACCTCTTTCCCTTCACTTCTTCTTCTCCTTTCTTCTCCTTTGTTCTTCTTCCTTGTCCTCCTTCTTCCCTTTACACAAAATCCCCTTGACCCAAGCTCAAATCTCAGCCTTTGGTTCAAGGGTTTTGGCCTCCCCTTGATTTCTCTCCTTTGGGTATTCGGTTTCTCTCTTCTCCTTGGTGTTTGGTTCCTCTCTTCTAGGCTTAGTGTTGGTCGACCAAGGTGACCTAAATGAGCTCATGTGAAGGGGGGAAAAGGGTATAGGCGTGTGAGGCAAATGGTCATGCATCTAGCCATGATTTTCGGCCATGACAATTTCTTTCCACTTCCATGTCATTTTTCAGCTTTTGCAATTTTTGTCTCCTTCATGTCTCCCTTGCCTTTCTTGTATAACATTTTTGCACCACACAATTCAAACCCTAATTGTCATTCACGTGTATCTCCCCTCTCCACATAATTCCAACTTCTAGTTTGAAGCTTGTTCTCCATTTAGTTAACTTGGTTGAATTCCAACTACCTAGTTTACTTAGTAAAATAAATGAAGTTTAGCAATACTAATCTCATATTATAAACTTGACTTCGAGGCCCATTGGGCAGCCCAATAAATCCTTAATCCAAGGCCCAACATTACCACCTAAAGTCCAATTCATAAGTCTATGGGCTTGGGCCCAATGTCCAACTTTCTTAAGGCCCAATAGCACCATTACTAGGCCCATTACCATGTTTATTTTGGCAGCCCATTAGCATGCCATATAAGCCCAATATACACCACATGTTATAAGCCTCATGGCAGCCCAATATCTCACTTCAAGGGCCCATCATCACATGTACTTGGGCAGCCCATATGTCATAACTTCAAGGCCCAAATACATCTAATAACCGGCCATACATGGGTAGCCCAATGTCAGCCCATTGGTTGAGGTTTCTAAGCCCAACATGCAAGTATTAATAATCTAAAATCATTCATAAGAAAAATCCTTCAAAAATTAAAATCAAGAATATTGAAGGAAATTATACAATTAATCTAGCAACATGAAATTGGTTACTATAGATTTAAAATCCCATCCATAGCATTTAAAATCATAACATCATATTTTAGAAATTCAAAATAATTATACATGCATTTTCTTAACATAAAATCGTGCCTTGTCCAAGCAAGGTTTCTTCGGGGTCTTACAACTCGCCCGACCTCTTATGCCTTCCCGCTTATTGTTGTGCTTTTTTTGGAGGTTACGCCCTGTCTAGCCATGTTCCGCTCCTTCTTTGCTGGAATCTTGCAGTCCTGCGTGGCTTTGCCTGCGTGTGCTGTTGTGGTGTTTGGTCATTTTGGTTGTGAGGCCCATTTGTTGTCATTGCCACCTCCCTTGCTGCAGCTGTTTTGTGCCGTCTACTGGTGCTGCTTCTCCTCTCCCGTTTGCTCCAGTTTTTGCCTGAAGATCGCCCTGAAGGAGTTGGATAGTTGCTCTGATGGCCCCTTCTCCAGTGGAAGCCGCCATCACCTTGAGTGGTTGTTTTGTTGTGTCTCGATCCGTGTGACCGATTTGTGTTTGTTTAGTGTTCTGGCTCTTATGGCCAGTTTGTATTGTGTTCTGGCTTTGTTGGCCTGTTTGTCTTTGTTTTGTGTGCTAGTCCGTGTGGCCAGTTTGTGGTTCTGGTGTTTCGCAGTCTTTGTGGTCGTTGGTGGTTCTGGCAAGTGTGTCCTGCTATTGTAGGGTCTTTGGGTCCGTTTAGGTTTTTTACTAGCCTTTTGGTCGATTTTCGGTTTTATACTGGCAGTTCTCTTTTTCGGTTTTTAATAAATTATCTTTGCCTAGAAAAAAAATAAAATAAAGAGTTCTTGTTTTGATTTAAAAACAAAAATTGAAAATTTGGTGCAAAAATAAAATAAAATAAAACCTGAAGCGAATAGAGAAGTTGATAGATAATTTTGACACTCAAACACCACCTAAATATCTCATTTAGATGTGAGAGTCAAAAATAGGTGGAGAATATGCACAAATTGTATATAATTAATGAAAAATTGATTAAAAAATAAAATAGAACTTGAAGAAAATAGAGAAGTTGATATATACTTGACAACATAAATAGAGGGAGCAAATTTTCACTTGGAAATAAAAGAACCACAAGTAGCGATTTTATTTGCAAACCTGTAAACATTTCCTTTCAATAAAAATTTTCCTCCCTTTTACATGAAACAAAACCACCCAAATTCCTCCATTTTCTCTTGGGTTAGGCTTTAAGGGTGGCCGGCCTGGTAGATTAGTTAAAAAAAAAATTCAAACATTTACCCCGGTTGGCCCCCTAGATCCGCCTATGCATGTAACCTGTGTTATTTCTCAAGTAAGTGGAATAAATCTTTTGTTGAAGGATTTTATTTTCTCCACTTTGCTTTATAGATAAAGTATCGAGTGTAGTCCAATCTAACAATCATTCCTCCAAACATTGATGTAGAAGCATCCTTCTTGGTCTGTGTGTAGAGTCCAATCGTTGTGCCCATGCATATATGGGATCTAAAAGCTCTCCAATGTGTTCAAGAGCTTAATTCGGCTGTGAGAGGAGAGGGTCTTTGGCTTCCTAAGGGACGTGTAAAGAGTATGCTTTAGCAGCCACGTGATGATTCAAGTTTCTGGTAGGCGTAGGAGCTAGGCCGTGGTAGCGAAGCTTAGGTGGTGATGCAAGTGCGCAATGAGCTTAGTAGCCCCCTCGGATTTTTTTTCACGTCTTTTATTTTTCTGGACATTAAAGAACATGAAAGTAATTAGGGCTGAACAAGACCGGACCACGGACAAGACCGGATTTGTGGTCCAAGTGGTCCAAATCCGGTCCTGTCCAGTCCACACAATTTGGGAACCGATCCGGACAGGACCGGATTTCTTAATATAATTAATAAATATTTTTTAATTTTTTTAAAATACAAACATAACACTTTTTTACACTTTTATAATTTTTTATTTTGACTTATGGTACTTAAGTTTTTTAAGACATTTGCAACTAATTTTATTTATCTTAAGATGTGAGCTAAAAATGAAAAAATAATCAGAAAAAAAAACTTAAGAAAAAAGAGAAAACTGTCCGGACCACTTAAGTGGTCCAACTGGATCGGACCGCTTATAAGGGGTCCAGTCCGGTCCTTAATTTTAAGTACAACCGAAAATCCGATCCAACTGGATTTCGGTTGTTCACCACCTAAAAGTAATTAAGCTACGGTGCAAGTAGACTATCAAACAGCTGGTACAGTGGATTAGGGTGGGCGGGAGGCTGGGGAAAGGGAAAAGAGAAAAAGTTGCCCATTAGGTGAGAGCATGCACATATAAGCATGTGCACAACGATCGGATTCTACAGACACCAAGAGGGATGCTTCTACAGCAATGTTTGTAGGGATGAATATCTGTGAGACTGGACTTCCAATAAATCTGAGGGATCAACAAAAACAAAATATATGCTCCAGAAACAAAACCTGGGTTCAAAATCTTCTGAGCGGACCGAGAGTTTTTTATTTCTCTTTGTCTGAGAGCTTTTCTCTCTACTTTTTCCGATCAAGCTACCTGGATGGAGTTATTTTCTCCTTTTCTGCACCTGTGCGACTAATCCACTAGGCTTTTGGCTCCTCTTCTGACACCTTTCTTGATCGGTGTGCTGGTTCTTTCCCTCTGTTCTTATTTTTTTTTCTCTTCTTTCTATCTCTTTTTGGATTTCGCGCAGTATTTTCATCATGGATGATCACAGTGATGCTTTGGGATACTCCCTAATCATATTTCTTTTGATATGTCAGTGGCTGAACACACGTCCAGTTCTGTATTGATTGGGAAAATTGTTGGTCTGAGGCCACCGGGGAAATCTGTTATGATCAACAATATCTTGGCAGTCTAGAAGTTTTCTTTAAATCTTCGCATTGAAGACTTGGATAATTCTACCTATTTGTTTCATTTTTCTCTTTCTATGGACAAAGAGAAAGTCTTGCTTATGGTGTGAGACCCCGATTTTAAGTCTGTCAATTTATTGCTTATGACCTCTTAAGTATGTATTATTGAGAAATGTATGTATGATTAAATTAACTCAAGTGATTTTTGACTAAGTGTTGGAAGTGTCGACACATTGGAGTATAGTGTCGACACATTAAACTAATACCAGAAAGTTTACATTTTTCCGGAACTCAAGTGATTTTGGCTAAGTGTTGGAAGTGTCGACACCTTGAGTGATGGTGTCGACACATCGAACTACATCCCGAAATTTTATCACTTTGAAAATATGTGAGGTGGAATTCATGTGAAGGGGGGAAAGTAAGGGAGGGCAACCCTGTCTTTTCCCCCAAGCCATTTTCACGTTAAACATCCCCTCTCTTTCACGCATTTCACATTTTCCTTTGCCCAAACCATACCTCTCTTGCCCTTAGTCACCCAACCGAAGAAGAAGAAGAAGAAGAAGAAGAAGAAGAAGAAGAAGAAGAAGAAGAAAGGAGAAGGAAAAAGAAGAAGAAAAAGAAGGAGGAAGAGGAAAGAAGCAAGGTAAGAATCCAGCCCTCTTAGGAAAAACCTTGCTGGCCGAAAATCATGCTACCCCCTCTCTCTATTTTCTTCTTGTTTTTCTCTTGTTGGTTGGTTGTGGTTTGATGGTAGGTTGTCTAGGTAGTTTTTCTCCTTGTGTTCATGGATGTTTAGTATAGATCTATGCATGTTTAGTGTAGATCTATGCATGCTAAATGTGGATCTATGCATGTTTAGGGTAGATCTTGCAAGTGCTTAAGTGTAGCATAGATTTTTACATGAGAACATGGGAAAAATGGCTGAATCCGAAATTATGGTTCTTGAGAAATTGGTTTTGTGCTCTAGGTGTTTGATAAAAGGCCTAAGAGAGGATTGAAACCTAATTTGAGCAAGTATGGCCGAATTTATGGGTTAGTGCATTAGGTTGTATGTATGCTAGTCATATTGAGAACCACTAAGCCCTAAGTGTTAGAGATAAGTTCAGATCTGGAAAAATAGGCAAGAGGACCAATAATGCACACTAGGTGTTTTGTAAAAAGCCCAAGAGAAATGGGTAAATGCAATGGTGTTAACTTGATGAATATGGAACCATGGTTTGGTTATAAACTTCGAGTTGGAGTTGTAAAAAAGTGGGAGGAAGGTGAGAGGATGGTTGCTGCTAGGAGATGTTAAGTTAGCCTTGGATGTTGGTTGTGACATGGAGAGATTAGGATTTTGGTTGTTGGAAATTTGGAGGGTTAGAAAGATTATTGTGATTGCTGGAATTTACATATGCAGATTTCAAGGCTGGAATAGAGAGTGTGTTTTGATGCATTGTGGTTATCTCTTGATATTGAGTGGATCCTAGATTGTAGGCCTAGGAAATAGGAAGATTTTAAGTCATACCTTGGATAATTCCGATAACTATCGAATGAGATATCCGTTGTTCGAGGCCCGGACGTCAAGCTGCCAGCAGCCTTGCACGTCCGGAATGTCAGCTCATTTCGAGCACCCTTTTGAGAGATCATTTTAAGTCCAAATTTTACGAGGTTGGTCTTTAATTTTAAGTTTAAGAAAGAGGAACGTTTTAAGGTAAATTGCATGTGATTTAGAGGTATGACGAATAAGTTGTGATATTTTGAAAATGGAGGGCCGAACTGGAAACAACAATAGTGTGGTTGTAGGATTTTTGCTTTTTGAAAATGTATAACAACATTTTCTGTTGTGAAATTTACTCCAAATATTGACCTATGAAAGCTGAATATTTCAAAGTAAATTTTGTGTAATTTGGAGCCATGGTCTGGAAGTTATGGATTTTTAAGTTGGAGACGCTAGGGCTGCCCGCTTAGAAATTTTCAGCAGCTTCTATTTTCGGGTAAAGGTTTTGGGTGGCTAGTGAGCTTCAAATTACTTAGAACTTTGATATGTTATGAAAATTAGTGTAAGGATCAGTGTAGAATCTGATTCTTATGGATTCGACATCCTTAGAATAATGTTTGCATTATAGGATCATCATTGGTAAGTCAAACAACATGAGTGATGATTTTGTATGATGAGTTGCGTGTAATTGAATGAATATTCCTCCTTACACAAGCGAGCCTTTGAATAACGTTAGTATGATCCAATTGTAGGTAAGATGACGTTCAACACTCAAGCAAATGAAAGCAAGTGAAAATTGTAAGTGGAACTTACGTCTGTAAGTGAAAACTTACTTGTTATGAAAACTGGAATGATACGCAACATGTTTTTATGAATAAGCATAACACGTTTATAACCAAGCATGACAAGTCATTTCTCAACAAGCATGACATAGTATACGTATTTGCATGAAAGCATGAAAGAAGTTTTTGTGCAAATGAAAACATGAAAGTTTTATGAGATCAAGAAAGTTTTATGAGATATTTGTCATCAAGCATGACACGTCATGAGCATTTGCATGATTTTCTGGAGGAAAAAGAAAGTTTTGTGCAAATGAAAGTATGAGAAGCATTTTATGATAAGTTGATTACTCATCATCAAGCATGACATGAGCACGTCATGAACAATTGCATTTGCATTTATTTTTCTCATAAGGATGAAAGAGAAATTTTATGCAAATGAAAGTACGATTTTATGTTACGAAAAGTAAGAGGCTAAACAAGATGGTCGGTACCGTACCAACTCAAGAAGGTTCATCCATACTGAAGGACGTTTACGTGAAGGATGGATGTCACCTAGGGCACCCATACCGAAGGATGCTTGCAAGAAGGATGGGTAGTCTAGGAGGTATGTGCAATCATACTGAAGGATGCTTGCAAGAAGGTGTTAACCTCCAAGGATCGTGTCTAGCCACTGAAGGACGAATGCGTGAAGGTGTGCTAGCTCGACCATATGTAAGGTCCCTAAGGGAAATAGGGGACAGTTCCAACGGGAACGCACAACCCTGATGTCCGGGGTAAATGGAGCTAAAGTAGCCCATAACATAAGGATTGGAAAGATTTTTCAAAAGCAAGAGCTCTATAAGTACAAATGATGTTTTCAAGAGCAAGTGCATGTGCATATGCATATGCAATCATGAGGCATACACGTGCATCAAAATTCATGATCATGCATGAATTACATAAGTTTACATGATATTTCAAGATCAAGTGCATGCTATGATTTTAAGTTCATTATGATTTCAAGTTCATGATGATTTCAAGTTTAAATGCATGCTTATGATTTCAAGTTTAAGTGCATGCTTATGATTTCAAGTTCAAGTGCACGCTTATGATTTTAAGTTCATTATGATTTCAAGTTCATGATCATTTCAAGTTTAAGTGCATGCTTATGATTTCAAGTTCAAGTGCATGCTTACAAGTTTAAGTTCGTGATTATGAGTTCAAGAACAAGTTCATGGTTTCAAACTCACGATTTCAAGTTCATATTTTCAAACCATGATTTCAAGTTCATGTTTTAATTATAATTCCTTACTGAGTCTTTTGACTCACAGTTTTAAATTGTATCATTCCAGATAACGTTTCAGGAGGGGAAATCTAGAAGAGGAACCAACGAGAATGACCTTTCCTCTTTTGTTGTTCATTAGAGGATTCAAGATGTATTATAAAGATGTTATGAGTAGGTCAATGTGAAGAGGATTTGATGGAATCCCTTGATCATGTACATCAGTTGTGCAGCCATGCGATGTCCTTAAGACGCTTACCCTATTTCGAGGAAGTCCTTTTGTGTAAGTTGAAGTTTATGGTAAATCTTCTTGGCCCGTCTCTCTCAGTTAGATGTGTATAAAAAAAAAATTCCGCTGCATGATTAAGAGAAAACGTTGGAACATTCATTGAGTGGATGTTCGCGGCTGTCATTAACCCCCTTCGGGCTAGCGTTCGGGGCGTGACATATGGCCCCACGGAAGTTTAATGGACGTATGTCTTCTCAAGATCCTCGTCCTTGGGTTCAATGTCTGAAAGCCAAGTATCTCAAAAATGATGAGTTCATGCATGTTGATAAGAAGCCCTCTTCTTCTTTTATTTGGAAAGATATCTTGAAATCACGTCCTGTCATCTTTCAAGGGCGTTGCTTTTTGGTTGGTCAGGGTACTTCTTTTTTTCCATCAAACTACTTACTTTTATTCAATGCACAAAAACAAAGAGAGAATCATACAATCAGGGGGATCAGTCCCAGCATGGATCCAAACCAAGTCTAGATAATACTCATGAACATCGGGGTAGCCTCCTAACTCAATCAACGAGGCAGCCCATCGAGAAGATGATACGCTTCTACATTAGCACCTCTTTTAACAAATTGAAACACACAGGAATGAAACAAAGAAACACAACTAAACATCTCTTCAATTCTCCCATACACTCTCCAGTCAACACGCACTGGAAATTCCGAAAGGCCTCAATAGCAAGAAGAGAGTCAGCCTCAATAACAACATCCTTAAAGCCACATGCTCGAGCCTCCTCAATACCCAACACTGCAGCAAAAACTTCTCCTTCCAACGATCCAGCCACACAAATTTTCTGCACTTTAGCCCCCACCACTCTCCACAAAAGATCACGAAGGACAGCAGCTCCCACAGCAAATCCAGTTAGCCCCCACCACTCTCCACAAAAGATCACGAAGGACAGCAGCTCCCACAGCAAATCCAGTCCTTATCGCCACATCAAAATTTACCTTAATCAGCCCAGCAATTGGAGGAATCCATCTTGCAATTTCCACCAATTCACTCCTCCTAGACCACGCAGCAACATGCTCCTCAAAAGATCTCCAAAGTCTCATCAATAAAGATAAAGCATTCAAAGAAGCTTCATGATGAACAATCTGATTACGAGACCACCATACAAAATCAAAGTATAAAGCTGAAATTTCTGAAAGTCCTCCACACACAGATTTGGAAGTCTAGAAGGATCTATAATAATTAATAACCAAGAAGATAAAGACTGATTGGCAAAACTACTAATATCCAAACCCCACATAGAAGATCTCCAAAGAATCTTACTCACACAACATTCAAGAAGAAGATGTTTCGTCGTTTCAATTGCTTCTCCACACAGCACACAACAAGCCTTCTCCCTATCAACAGTATCCCCCAATCGACTTGCCACATTACCCTTCGTTGGAATAGCATTCCAAAGTAGTTTCCACAAAGCTATCTTAAATCTTTCATGAACTTTCATCCTCCATAACTTTTTCCACCACATAGATTCCACAGGTGAATTAGGAAAGTTCTTAAGCTTAACAACCTCCCAATACATTGTTTTAACCGAGAACCTTCCAGATTTATTTGGAACCCATAACATCTCATCCCTTCTATCCATCCTCCCTAAATGGATTTGAACAATAGCTTCAGCCTGCACTGGTTCAAACATCCTCCAAACAAGAGATCTATCCCATTCGCCAGATATAGGATCAATTAAATCAGCCACAACAGAAATCTCTCTCTGTTCACCCAGCATACAAGGAAAAGGTTTAAAACAAGGACTAGATGGGATCCAAGGATCCTCCCATACCAAAATCTCTTGACCATTCCCCACCACAAAACACAACCCAACTTTCAGCAAGTCTCTCCATTTTAAAATACTCTGCCATACCCAAGAAGATTTTGGTCCCTTTACAGCATCATCAAAATCAATATGGTTGAGATATCTACTCTTCAACAATCTGACCCAAAGACACTCAATGTTAGTGAAAATATTCCACACTAACTTTGAAATTAACGCCTTATTAAGATCAGTCATTCCCCGAATACCTAAACCACCCAAATATTTTGGAATACAAATGGATTCTCATGACTTCAAAGAAAGATTTCTGTTTTTCTCAGGTTTAAAACCCCACCAAAAATTCTTAAAACCCCTATCCACCTCAATACACCATTGTTGGGGAAAAGCAACAAACCCCATAGAATATGCTGGTGCAGTCGAAGCCACACTACGCAGCATAGTAGCACGTCCAGCTTGGGAAATGGTCTTAGCCTTCCAACCCTCATGCTTAGTAAAAATTCTTTCTTTCAAATCAGCCAAAGCACGATATTTAGAATGTGGAAATATTAACGGCATTCCCAAATGCTTTGCCTTAGTTGGCCTTCTTTTCAGACCAAGTAGATCACATATCGACATAGCTGAAGGTCTCAATTTGTTTTTACTAAAATGAATTGAAGATTTGCCCCTATTTATTCTTTACCCAGACCACCTCATATAAATCTCAAGACACCGATTCATAACAGAAGCATCCCTCACATTTGCTTTTGCAAAAAACAACAAATCATCTGCAAAAAGTAAATGTGATATGATCGGGGCATTCCTTCCAATTTTAATACCACGAAGATGACCAGCAGCCTCTTCTCTCAATAACAGACGAGATAAAATTTCCGTACAAAGTAAGAACAATAGAGGGGATAGCGGGTCACCTTGGCGAAGACCACGTGAAGGCGAAAACCTCCCAAAAGAGCCACCATTCAGCAGAATCAAAAAATGAGAAGTAGACAAACATTGCCGAATCCAATTAATCCACACCGGATGAAAACCAAACTTCTCCAAAATAATAATGATAAATGGCCACTCTACACGATCATATGTCTTTTCCATATCAGCCTTCACCGCCATCCAATCACCCTTACCACGTTTATGATCCATACCATTGAACACCTCAGCCACAACAATATAATTGTCTTAAATCAACCTTCCCGGGACAAAAACGAGCTGATATGGAGAAATAACCTTCGATAAAACCTTCTTAAACCTTTTCATCAATATCTTTGATATAAGCTTGTAAATCACATTACATAAACTTATAGGTCTATATTGGCTCACAGAAGATGGATTTACAACTTTAGGAATCAAAACTATATTCGTAGAGTTTAACTCAGGCAATAGACTCCCCTTCATAAAAAAAATCCTACACAGTAGATACAACATCAGCCCCCACAATCTCCCAAAACTGCCTGAAAAAAAACACCGTCATCCCATCCGGCCCCGGTGCTTTATCCGGATGCATCTTCTTAAGAGTCTCCCAAATTTCTACCATATCAAGAATACGAATAAGCTCTTCATTTTCTTCCACCGTAATAATAGAATCCACCAAATTATTCAAATCAAATGGAATATTAGGCCTATCCGAAGTATACAAAGCAGAGTAAAAAGAGACTAATTCTTGACCAATATTCTGCCTTCCAGAAATCCAGTCCCCATTATTGTCCTTTAACTCCACCATACGATTTCGACATCTCCGAATTACCGTTGAAGCATGATAAAACTTTGTATTTAAATCCCCAGAAGTCAACCAAGACACCCTTGATTTTTGCTTCCACAAAATCTCTTCACGCTGTAGTTGTTCATCTAGTTCCTTCAAAAGACTCTTCTCTATACATATATTATCAGCAGATGGTTCAGCTTGCTGAACTAAACTTAACTGCTCCTTAATCCCACCAATCCGAGCATGAATATCACCAAAAAACTTCATATTCCACTTCCTCATTACCCTTCTTACTTCCCGAATTTTATTGAACAAAATCCACGCAGGAGACCCATTCCACTTCTTCCTCCAAGACTCAGCAATAACACCATAACAAGAGACTTCCCTCACCCAAAATTTCTCAAATTTAAAACAAGTTGCAACCCGAGGCTCACTCCCGAAAAAATGTAAGATCAGTGGCACATGGTCATAATTTGTAATACTAAAATGATGCACTCTAGCATTATGATAGCTAATTCTCCATTGCACATTCGCAATACATCTATCTAACCTTTCCCGAAATTAACCAAACCCGATCTCCCATTAGTCCAAGTAAAATTTCTCCCTGAATAACCAAGGTCCACAAACCTCATACAGTCCATAAAATGTTTTAAACCCCGTGGAAGATGCCACATCCACCAATCTACCCCTCTTTTCTCACTCTGTCTCACAACATCATAAAAATCCCCAATACAAACCCATGGTTTACCAGACAAATCACCCAAAGCCATCAGATCCTCCCAAAAGCCTCCTTATGTCTCCATAAAGGTGGCCCCATACACCAGAGAACACAAAAAATCCATTCTATCACCACCCAGTTTCATTAACAAATGAAAAATCGAACTTGACAGAGAAACAATCTAAAAACACAACCCAGGTCTCCAACAAAAAGCCAATCATCCCTTACAACCAACAGGAGGAAAAGAAAGAAAATAAGAAAAGCCAAGTCGACGCATAATCACCTGAAGGCGATCATCTTTTATTTTTGTCTCCACCAAAAAAATACCCACAAGATCCACCTCTCCCAAGACCCAGGCAATTCCACGAAATCAGACTCATTTTGATGGTGGGGGCAGTAAAAGGCCCGTCGCCCCAGCCAAATTAGTAGATTCACCCATAACTTCCACCACTGCCAACGCTTCTGCAGTATTTTTCTTCTTCGGACCATATCTTTTTTTCCTCCGAGACATTGTACTATCAACCATTCCAGGAGAAAAAATTGCCACCAAAGATTCCTCCGCATCCAACCCATTCAGCCTCTCATGCTCCCTAAATTTTTTCACAGGAGATTCAGGAAACTCAACAGCCGCACCATCCCTCTTTAGAGACAAATGAACATTCACCATATCCAAAGCACCCAACGGACTAGAAACCAAGCCAGACTCGAAAGAGACGTTTGATGATAATTGAACATCCTGACTTAAAACATCAGTCCTATCCCCGCCCATATCACTTCTATTATTATCCACATTACTACCTGAGCCCACCTCCAAACAACAAAGCTCATGGGCCCCAATAGCATTTATCTCCACTGGGCCTCTTTCCTTTGTCTGACATTTAGTAGCCAATGCCTTAGCAATATCCGAAAAAGCACGTATTGGCTTTTCCATAACTTCGAAAGGCTTCTCAACCCCATCAGGGAATCTATGAGTCACATTAACCATTGTTTCTTTGACTCGTATACCACGAATATCCTCCCTATTCCAAGATTGTCCCTCCCCCAAAGAACGACCCCCCAAACGTCTAGAAACAGACGAAGATCCACACCAACCCCTACCACCATTCGGAGCTCTTCCTCTACCTCCCTGAATACCACTCCTCATTCCCCATTTATCTGCCACCATTGGTTTCGATTCATCTAGAGGTACCATACCCCTCATTTCCTCCCCCAAAGCAAACTGGTATGGATGAGACTCATTAACATATGTGCCCATCATATGTGTTATTCTCCCACAAACCAAACAGAATTTTGACAATCTTTCGTACTTAAAAGCTATCCACACCGGTTCTCCTTTATCTATTGGCAAATAAAACCCTGGTTGAAGAGGATACTCTACGTCAAATTGAACTTGAACTCTCATATAGTGTTTATTAACATCCACCATCTCTACCTGACAAACAGTACCCAGTTTATTGCCTCATAGATAGGCATTTTCTATATCCAAACGTTCCATAGGGAGACCATGGATTTGAATCCAAAATTGAGCCTGAGAGATTTCTACTTCATTAATAGTCTCTCCTTGTTTCCATTCTTTTAAAATCATCAAAAGCCTTTAAAATTCCATGGTGCTAACCGAAACACTCTCTCCTTTTCCTCCATGGCTTGAAAAGAAAATAGAAACCGATTAGGTCCCGCATCCTCTATCCTTAAATTCGGAGCAAACCTCCATCCAGCCCGTATGAGAGGAAAAATGATAGGCTTAGGAAAGATCTTCCTGGAAAAATCCTTCCAACCAGAGTCATAGCTTCAAAGTCACGAGCCCGCTCATTATTAATCTTTAGTATTCCTGAAACATCCTCCCACCACAGATTCTTTGTTTTCTCCATTAGCTCCTCCAATTCCCCCATCAGTAGCTTAGAACTCATATTCTTAGCTACAGAAAGGATCTCCTTCCACACACAGCCAGCCGTTCAAACGTTCTATTAACGACAATTTTCAGATAGAGATCCAAATAGTCCAAACACCACACCAAACAGACCAATCAAGAAAGAAATACAGCTATCTCCAACATACTGAGATATAAAGAAACTTCTGATAACAGGATTGAGATGATTACACAACTGACCAAAAGCAAGATCCAAGAAGATGAGAAAAGAAGAAAGGCTTCACACAGAGAAAAGAAAGGGAGAATCAAAGAAAGCATTAATGGAATCAGAGATAAGGAAAGAATCGTTACTAATGAGACCAGACTTAGATGCTAGAATCGAGCCAAACAGATGCCGGCCAGAAAGAGAAGAAAACGGTTAGAAAATATTCGGCGAGAGCATTTCGCTCAGAGGCTCCAGAGAGCTGTTTCGACTTCTGGTCAGGGTACTTCTATTCGTATGTGGGGGATCCCTGGATTCCAGATCTTCCTTCCTGATTCTACCTCTTTGGTCAGTCACTTTATTGACGTCTCTTTTCGATAGTGGAATTTGAATCTCTTGCAGAATACCTTTGATAGATCTTATGTGGACAAAATTCTTTAGATTCAGATTCCACCACCTCATATTTGTGAGACCCCGTTTATCTCTTTTGATATTTCCATGTATTTAATTTATGGGGCCATATTTTTGGTCAATGTATGACCTATGCTTAATGTTTATGGTACATTAACTTATTATGAAATTTTTATTTCAAGAATTTTCTTTAAATAATATTTCTTTTATTTTTTTTTGTGGAAGTTTTTAGTGCAAGTTTAAATTCTATTTTTCCTAAGAGCCGAAACTTGCTAGGTAAGTTTCTCTTATGGACTTATATTTTTCCATTTTGCTTATTATATTCCATAATCCATGAAATTAAATTATGAAGAGAAATTGATATATCATGGCCGAAAATATCTAAGTAGAAATCATGAAAGCATTTAAATATTTTGTGTCTTTTAATAGGTAGCATTGATCATCATTATGTAGCCTTAATTATCATTAGTCTTGAATCATCATTAGAGATATTATATGATAAGCTACTAAATATATATGATATCTTGATGAGAATTTAATTGATAAGTAAGTGTGTTTATCATAGTGATAAGCTAGAGAGTTTTTAAGATGATAGGTTATTGTGGCTATCTTAGAGATAGGCTAGAATAACTATTTTGAGATAAGTTATCATGTTGATAAGTTGATAAGTTATGGTATTGAATTAGATAGGTTAAAGTGCTTATTGGAGATAAGTTAGAATGCCTTTATGTGTGATAAGTTAAGGTAGTTATATGATAAGAGAAGTGAAAGGTAGATAAGTGAAATCAAAAAGAAGATAAGTGAGGTGCAAAAGGTGAGAAAAGTCAAGAATTGTGTAGATCACGTGAAGGCTAAATGAGCAAGTGAAATAGCCTTTTTCCTTGGTGATCACGTGAAGAGCAAGAGAGGAAACAAGATGAATTAAATTGAAAAGACAAGTCAAGGGGTTTCACGTGAAGGCTAAGCAAGAGAAGAGAAAAGTTGAGTTAAATGGAAAGGACAATGCAAAAGAACTTCACGTGAAGGGCAACGCATGAGGGGACAAAGAGATAAGGTAAGAGAAAAGTTGAAAGGGACAACACATGTGCTTGGTCATTGCCGTCCAAGTTCACTCCCCCCCTTTTTTCTTTTTCTCTCTTGTCACCTCTTGTCATTTTCAACTTGCTTTTGTCATTGTCATCTTACCTTTCACGTATCATCACTTCTCCCCCACTCCTTCACATTTTCAATTGCTCATTTCCTTTGGCCGAATCACACTTCTCATTTCAACTCTCTTTCTCTCTTTTCTCTTGACCGAAACTCACCTCTTTGGTTTAAGTCTTGCTTCCTTTCTCTTGAAACCAAAACACTTCTCTATGCTCTAGTTTTGCTTCTTCTCTTTGGTGACCGAAATCTCTCCTTAGCCTAGCTCATTTCTTCTCTCTTGGTGGCTGGAAATCTCTCTTCACTTAGCCATCTTCCCTTGACAGAAACTCAGCTCACTCTCTTGGCCAAATCACTTCAAAGTTTCAAGTCTTTCCTTGTTTCTTCAAGCAACTTTCAAGCTGGTGTACATTTCTCCTTTCCCCACCATAAACCTCCATCTCAGCACCTTGAAGAACAAATCTCAGCCCTTGGAACCATTCTTGAAGGTGGAACCGAAAGTTGAAGTGTAGGGGAGGATTTTGGTGAAAACCGTGTGTTCTAGTGGAAGGTAGAGGTAGATTTGATTTTCATATGTTGTTTTGCTTGAGTTCTTATAGTTTCTGACCTTAGATGTTTTATTATGCTAGGTGCTCTTCTTTTAGCAAGCTTGTGTCCAATCATCAAGGTAAGGCCAAATATGGTTGAAGGTGCAAAGGGATGTTGTTGGCCGAATGGCTTGTATTTGCTAGATCTGAGTTTAGATAACTCCTAGGATATAATGTGAGCTTGGAATTGAACATGCATGCCTAAGGTCCTAACTTAGTTGTTAGAAAATGTGAAGAAATGGTCTATGCATGTTAGTAATGTTTCGGGTATTAACTTGCACCATATTTGGCCGAGATGCATGTTAGGTTTAGTATACCTTTGTCTTGATCAAAATATAGATCTTTTGGAGTTGAATGTGAAGCTGGTTTGCTAGATTTGCTAAATAATTTTTCAAGTGTTTTATGTAAGTTTTCTAAAGTAAACCTTTGAAAATAAATAGTATTTTCAGAAATGTATTTTTGGGGGAAAAAAACGAGCTATATACAAGTATTTATCTTGTATGCTTATGTACTTAATTTCTAGTAACTAAGAGGTGTTTGAATCGCTTGTAAGCGATCTTCGTACCATTATTCATAATCAAGGAGACCGAGGTAAGTGGAAGTAAATGTCTAAGTAAGCTTACATTTTTTCAAAACTGGAATGACACGCTGCATAGATTCATGAACAAGCATGATATTTCAAGCATGCATGGCATGACATGAGCATTGCATGATTTTCTAAAGTGAATTTTTATGCAATGTCGTATGGAAAGTTTATGGAAAGATAAGTCAAGGGGCTCTGGTCGGTACCGTACCATCATGATGGACTCCCATACCGAAGGACGAATGCGAGAAGGTTGGGTGAATCCTAAGAGGCTGTGCAAACCACACTGAAGGACAATGAGAAGGTGTGGGCCTCCAAGGTTCGTGTCTAGCCATCAGGCTTGGGGCAACTACGGGCTAGCTCGACCAAATGAAAAGTCCCCAAGGGTAAGGGAGACGGTTCCGATGGGAACGCACAACCCGGACTCCAGGGGTTAAATGGAGCGTAAGTAGCACACAAGTTATGAAGGAAATGTTTTCAAGGGCCAAGGGCCAATTTCAAGAACAAGATTATGTCTACGAGCAAGATCATATGCATAACCATGACATGCATGTGCATCATGAATTATGATTTCTCATGTTAAGCAAGTCCAAGTTAAGATCATGTTTTAAAGTTATTTTTTTCCCTTACTGAGTCTTTTTTACTCACGTTTTTAAAATTGTGTCATTCCAGATGCCTCAGGTGAAGGAAGTCAGGAGGACTACCTGACTTAGAAGAAAGATTATTTCTATGTTTTGTTGTTGTGACTTGATCGATGAGATCCGTCACTTGTTTAAGTGTTAAACATGTTATGTATATATTAAGATGCAAGTTTATTGAGAACCTTAATCATGTTATGAGTTGGCTCGCTTCTCTCGCGATTCTGTATTTTTCCGCTGTAAGTATGTATGTATGAGCGCTGAAGCTTTCCTGGGGATTGCTCGTGGCTGTCACGGTCCCTGCGGGATGGCGTTCGGGGCATGACAATATTGGTGATAAATTGGTTTGGACCCCCAATTCAAAAGGTGAATTTTCTGTTAAATATGCTCTGTCGCAGGTTTCTTTGAACCGATTATCATCCTTGGCTGCAGTGCCTCATATTGATTGACGAAAACGTTGGCGTTTAAATATGCATGAGAGGCTGAAGGGATATTTTGCCTACGCGTCATCGCCTTGATTTGAATTTACATTCTAATTATCAAGGTGATATTTCCTGTCTCCTTTGTGGAGGTAACGAGGAATCGATTCATCATCTTCTTTTCTCTTGCTCTTATTCCCGAGTCATTTTGCGTCTTTCCCCCTTGGACCTTCAACATTGAGCCTTTCCAACAGGGTTTAACTCATGATTAGATTCAGAGTATTCTTGATCCCTGTCAATTTCTTGGTCTCCTGCTGGCTGACAGTCACTCTTTTCAGCTCTTTGCAATTCTGGTGGTGAATTTTTTGTGGAAGTCTCGAAATAAGTTGCTACATGACAACATTCAAATTGAACCCGCTGCTCTTCTTCAGAAGATTTTACGTTCACACAAGGAACACTTATCTGCTTGGATTTGTGCTCCTAGGCTTCTTCATCAGATCTCGGCTCCTCCAGTTTCTTATGGAACATTCTCATAGAATGACTTTTGAATCTTTGATGTCGCTATTCGCCCCTCCTTCTCTATGGGTGCTGCTATTCTTTTTCATCCTAATGGAGATATTTTGGATGCTTAGACTCAGCGGTCTATTTTTATTGACCCTCTGACTGGGGAGGCTGAGGTAGCTTTTCTAGCCATTTCAAAAGTTGTTGCCCTGAATATTAAGTTCTTACTTTTACAGGTTGACTCTGCTCCTGACATTGAAAGTCTTCTAACTTCACAATTTGGTGGTTCTCACAGTAGTTCATTGTTCCCTTGGAAGATTGCATCGATTTTCCATAATCTGCACCCTTTGCTTCTCTCTTTTCTATTATTCTCTCCATCCAAGATTTCCAGAGCTGAGAATGATAATGTTCACTCTTTAGCAGCCTAGGCGACTGTCCACTCTTTTCTGGTTCTGTCCCCTTCCATTTCTCTTAAATTGTGGATTGTGAAAATTTAATGGTGTCATGTTGGAAATATGCCCTCAAAACCAGTTATTAGAATAATTATGAGATAATTATTTATTTTATTTTCACATGTATTTATTACTTTTTAGGTATAATGGTGTAACATGAGATGTTACACAGTTATATTAGTAAGTGATATTGTAGAAAAGTCATGCCAATGATTAATGAATCAAAAGGCGGGGAGTATGGCTTTTCGGTTCCTTGTTCACTTGACCGTTGTTCTAGACCAAAGTACATATTTATGTACAAATAGGTCTACACTCTTTGTGCCTCTATTAAATAGGATGATGGACTTCGTCACTGATGTAGAGAAGGTATTCAGCACAATTAGTTTATTGTATTCTTAAACTTGAGAGGTTTATGCAGGTTTGTTTGTTGTGTACTTGTACTTTGACAGAGTAATTTGGTGATGATCTTTTTAGGTAAAATATTCCAGACAATGTTGGGTTTTGTATATGATAAATGAGCTTGTATAAATGCGCAACAAGGAATCCAGCAGTCTCTTTGTGAGACAATATATTCAGAATATCTGTATAGAGTTGGATTTGAAGAAATCACTGGTCAGTGGATGTTTGCGAAAATGTTTTTCGAAATTAATATATATTTATTTGTGAAATTGTTTTAGAAACAATTTGAGAGTCCAACTAGTTACAGATTGTGAATTAAGAATTATATGAGCTAGGGACTTAATTGATGATATTATTCCGGTCCTATTAACTCATGTGGAATATAGTATGGTGGAAGGATAAATAAGCAAATAATTGTTAGCAAAAGAGATTTCATGAAAAATAGTCTCACTATCTCGGGGGTCAATTTGTGATATGTTAATGAACATGAACACAATTTGTAGAAGCCCATAAATTGGGAATATAGAATATAATGGAGTTAATGAAAAGAATTTTTCATGATGATCATACGGCCGAGATTTGAGATCCTAAAGATCCCACGCATAAGCACAGGAGAAATTCTGAGGGAGCCATTATAAATAGCTTAGAATTTCATTTGAGAAAAGAAGAAGATGATAAATACGAGAAAACTTTCTCTCTCTATGATTCTCTATCTCAAGAACTATGTGCGTGGATCTGAAAGAGGCTATGATTTCAACGATCCTGTCTTCCGTTGCGCCAATCCCGCGATCCCAACCGCCAAACCTCCATAGTTTCTTTATGCTTCCTCACTGTCTCGGGCTTGTAATATATAGTTTCTTATTTTCTGCTTTTTCTTCTGGTGGTTTTGTTTTGTTGTACGTTGTATCTGTCTATTTCAATATGCAAGATTGGTGATTTAACAAAAATAAAAATAAAACCTGGGTTCAAATTCTAACTCCACTTCACTGTTGCTCCATTTTCCCGGCAAGTGGATTGGACTGGAAGAGAATGAGAATGAAAACTTATGCCGTGATTCGTGAAACTGTAGGGAAAATGGTCGTGGTCCCGTGAAGCGACAGGCAACTGGCGATGACAACATATAAAAAGTACGTAGTATAAAACGGAACGACAGCGTATTGCGGCTCAACTCATATTAGACGAGACAAAGGTAAACGATGTTGCTATAAATAAATAAATAATACATTCTTCGAATAAATAACTAAATAAACAATACATTTTGTGAAAACATGGCTATCCGCTACAATTATCAAACGCTCGTAACCGCCCGCGAGCCGTTGAGAACACAAGCACTCGGATAAGAGAGAGAGTGGGAAAATGGCCAATCTGCTGCAACTGAGCGAGTACGCGAATCCAGTGATCCTGCTGAAACCATCTTTGACCACTCTCCTGGCCAGCACTTCACGGCGTCGCCAACAGTGTTATCGAGCGCAGCCTCTCGCTTCACCTCCCAAAGCCTCTTTCCAACAATCTTCTTCTTCTTCTTCTTCTGTGAGTCGGAGAGAACTGGTATCCCAAACCGCTGCTATTTCACTGTCTCTACTAGCAGCCCCACGGGCAAGGGCCGAAGATGCACTTTCGGAATGGGAAAGAGTATACCTCTCCCTCGACCCGGGCGTCGTCCTTCTTGACATTGCTTTTGTCCCTGACGACTTGAATCGCGGTATTGTTATTATTCCCATTCATTCATATCGTTTGTCTCCGTTTTTTTTTTAACTCAAGAAATTAGGTGCCTTCCACTTCATTTTGGTCGAAAATGGGCGCTGAATTGTCATTAAGGCGCGCAATTAGTTGTCATCACATGTAAAGCTTTGTGCCACTGGACCATATACACCTAGCATAGTTGCTTATCCACAAGTTTACGCTAAAGTTTTTCTCAACCCCCGCCCCACAAAAATAAACCCACCAGGCTAAAAAGAAACTGCTTTATTGATGTTTACATTTATGAGTCTTTTCACTTTTAGATTGGATGTAGCTTGTCATAAGAAGGAAACAGAGAACCTTAGTTATCTGTAAATGCCTTTCTGTTATATGACCTTTAATGCTCTAAATAAATTTGGATATGACTTTTGTATTTGGATATGCCATTGCTGCTTATCATTTCTCTTTGTTCATTTTTTTTTTGGTTAAGTGATTCTGCAAAACTTTGACACTAGGTTGTTAATGATAGGATTTCTTTTGGGGACTAGGCAAACCATTTTGGAGACAAAAGATGGTGGAAACACTTGGGTTCCTCGTTCAATACCCTCGGCCGAAGATGAAGATTTCAACTACAGATTTAACTCGATTAGCTTCAAAGGAAAGGAGGGATGGATTGTTGGAAAACCTGCAATTCTGCTGTACACTTCAGATGCTGGAGAAAGCTGGGAAAGGATACCCCTAAGCGCTGAACTCCCTGGAGATATGGTACCATGACCCATAAAGACTACCTTTGTTGCCTGACAGTAACAGACAATAAAATTTTTAGAAAAAGGAAGCCAGTTTATGTTTTTCTTGTCTTTCTTTCTTTTCCTTAAGCTGAGTAATTGCACACCCTGTAGTATCGATTTTTTTCGTGAAAATTTCATTCTGTTTCCTCGTAAGCATCGCAGCCACCTTTCTAGCGGCAATTTGTTGTATAGGAATACTGCTCTTCGTTTTTCCCTTTTGATCCCTTTGCTTAAGGGAAGAGAAAGGTGGGGACAGGAAATGAGAAGAATGAGAAAATGGAAAAGAGTGCTTGAATGGCAGAACAAACTGAGAGCATTAGGATTCTCTTTCTCATGCTTTATCTTTTACAGTAATGCATTGTGCTCAGAATTAGAGAAGTACGTATGTCATAGATGAAAATGCACATCGCTAAGTGCCTGCTGTCTGACACTCACACATTCCCAGTTTGCCTAGAATGTTACCCAAAAAATACTGCTCCACACTCTGTCTATATGTCTTCTATCTTGTGATTAATTCGCCACTTCTTTTTCCCCTTGATAAGGTTACATCAATCTTACATTGTAGTATGCTATTTTATCTAAGACGAAAGTTTAGTTTCTGCCTTGTTATCACAACATAATTTTGTAGGGTCTATAGAAATGAAAATTATGTATTGGTAGCCTATAATATGTGATTCTGCTATGACATATTCAGGTATATATAAAGGCAACTGGAGAGAAAAGTGCAGAGATGGTGACTGACGAAGGTGCAATATACATCACGTCAAATAGGGGCTACAACTGGAGGGCTGCCGTTCAGGAAACTGTTTCAGCTACTCTCAACAGGTATGTTTCTTCTATAACATGAGCCAATGCAACTAGATAAACTGTTTTCATTTGGTGGGTTTGGGTAATATAAGAGTTGTCACCTGTTGTAAATACAAGGTAGACTTGAAGATGTGATTTAGGAAGAAGATTGTTGATGAGTTTAATTTGTCTTCTGAGCCATTTGGCAGTTTTTTGGGATACTCCCCCCCCCCCCCCACCCACAAAAAAAACCTTGTCTGGAGTTGCTGCGCAAACTCCTTCACAAGGAAATTTGTTGTATTTGTACAACTCTCATCTTCTGTCTGGTCGTTAACGCATGTTCCTATGTGTTATTGATGTGTGCCAGATAACTGCAGAATCAGACTACCATTTGTGAAAACAGCATAAATGTTCAAATTTTCCATCTTCAATACATGTATGAACTCCCTTTCTATTTTGAGTTTTGCGTCTTATTCACTTAAATTATGAAAGCCATTATATGTGGCTTTGACTCTTTGTTTGTGAGCTGCGCACATTAAGATGATTCTCTTGCAATGACTTATATCTGAAGCTAGGTAGGAATAGGATAGGATGCTTCTACCAATCTACTGCACTTGTTGCCCTTCCAGTGGTTAAGAATTTTTTACCTTTCATAGTTCTAATATTCACTATTGTTCTTAAAAAGTCAGTGATATTTTTCCTTGTTTTCTTTTGCTGTTGTTTTGACCGACTCTTCCTCTGCTGATGTGTCTTCTATGTTCTGATTTTTTCCCTTCTCCCCCCCTCCTCCTTCATGAGTTGTGATGCCTCCCCCCCTAAATTAATGTTTCCTAAATTTTTATAGAATATAACCTCTATTTTCACATGTTTATCACCTGCTGAAAAACAGCAATAAACAAGAAAGGAAAAAAGAAAGATTACCATTTCTTTGTATTTCCACAAATTTTTGGGGAGAATATATTTCTCTTTATTGATGAGTCACACCTGCACTCATTTGTGTTCTGTTGGTTAGAATATGCTAGTGCAGAGTGCTTCTGATCGTTTAATTCCTCTTCTTTTTGTTTTATGGTTTTTTTCTTACTGGATCCTCAGGTAGCATGTAAGTGTTAAGTCTAAATTATTGTGGAAATGAGATAACCTTTAGCCGCTTGGGATTGGACTGTCCGATCAGTTATGGGTTAGTTGTTGAAGTTTTTCAGAGGGCAATGACAATGAACCTATAGTTTTTGGTAGGATGTAAATATACCCTCCCTCTCTTTTTTTCTCTTTGGTTTTCCATTTTTGGGGGTGTGGGATGCGGACAGGCAAGAATAAATGGGCCTGTTAGATATGCAGTTGATAAAACTATGCCTTAGAACTTAGATGTTTTTCTTTTCAATTAGATATGTTTCTTTTCTCATCTTTGTTTATCGATTAAGTTCAAGTTTCACTCCCAGATGTGCAGCACAAATAAATAAGCAATAGCATTATTTTATCAGATTAAACTACTTAAAGATGTTAAATTATTTCATGAAAGCATACCGTTTTACTTTTCTGGTAGAAGGGATTCACAGAGCCAGTTTTATGTTAGTATGAAAGATAATATGTTCACATATCTTTTTCCCCTTTTTCAGAACAGTTTCTAGCGGTATTAGTGGTGCGAGTTATTACACGGGAACGTTTAATACTGTGAATCGCTCTCCAGATGGAAGGTATGTTGCTGTCTCAAGCCGTGGTAACTTCTATCTCACCTGGGAACCTGGGCAGGTGAGACTCATACTTTTCTATCCTATTTTTATTTATTTCTATTTAAATCATGCTTACCTAATAGGCTGTATGAGGCTTGCCTACCTTTTAAACTAAATCAGATGCATAAAAGGATCTTTTTTCTTTTTTGGATTGTGAAGATTGCACAAAGTAGTCTAGTGCTAGAATTGTGTAACATATGGACTCATTATGGTCTATACTTTTTTTTGCATCATTAATATTATGGACTCAAATCATTGTTGCTCAGACATTTCTTGTCAAGGGTGCATAATTTTAGGTGTCTGGTTGAACCCTTCAATCCTGTTTGACTAATGGAAATAAGCAGAATGACTGTACCTGAATTTTTTTTTAACTTTCTTTGTTAATTGTACAGTAAAAGATTGTCTCTAAATCATCCATGTCAGATACATACTCTAACTTCTTTGAAATTCAGTTTTATTATTTTAATCGATCCTAATAAAAAGTCAGGATTTTAACACTTAGTTGAGCGTAATTGTATTTAGGTATAAGATTCAGCTGATACTGCCATATGAAACCCCTAAACCATGATTGCAACTATATACTGTAGTTAGCGTAACTACAGCATTCTAGCACTAGTTACTGTTTCATGTCTCCCAGCCTTGTTCACAATCTATGGGATTGTTGCTAGTATCCAGAGACGAGTTATATGAAATCCCTACCGACCCTAACCTAGGATCAGATCATACGTCCTGATTTGTGGAACTTCCATCTTCTAGTTCCTTAACACTGGTGATCCTCACGTGCTGTATCTGTTGATCATTGTTCAGTAAACAAAAGTATACAGGGAAGATTAAAGAAAAAAGTGATATAGGGACCTGTCATTGGTCAATTCTAAATCCACAGATTTGTGCATATAGTATATAGTATTTAGTCATATGGGTATTTTTTGCTTATATGTAAATTGTACCACAGCAACCCAACTAAGGTTTTATTACCTGTTCCTACAGCTTTATTGGTTATAAGATCTCTATCTTAAATCATATGTAGAATCTTTGACATCCAACTATAACCAGCATCACCGTCTCATGCCTTTTCCCCCCTCTTTCGCAGCCTATTTCCTAAAGTTCCTTTGTGTGTGTGTGTGTGTGTGTGTGTCCAAATTCATGTTACTAATCAGCAGGAAGTTTTGAAAACACTTCTTTTAGCCTCTTTTCGTTCTGGGCAGCTCTGTCTCTATTTCTTGGTGTTTACGGAGCACATTCTGCAGTACCTCTTCTTCAATAGATGCGTGAAAAACAGTTTCAAGAATTACTGAAAACCCCAGGATTTGTAAGGATTAGTTATTTAAGGTATTATAACATGTTTAGGGGTTACTTTGCTTTTAGTTTTGTCAGTAGAAGATTCAGATCTTATAAAAATATCATCAACGAATTATGGTTGTCGTTGTCGCTGTTGCATATATGTATCAGATTAATTGTAATGGAAACTACTTGGTATTTGTGGCACTGTCGTTTGAGAATGGATTGCTGTTCTTGTTGAGGATGAATTGTTGTTCTTGTTGACAATGAATTATTGCTGTTGCATTCTCAGAGATCTGCATGAGTGTAGTGATGATGTTGTATAAGTACCGGTAGTTGCTTTTCTTTTTGTCCTAGACGTGGCCATTCATTTTGTTTCATTCGTCGCCCATGTGAGTAATAGTTGAATTATTGTGCTTTATTTCTTATTCATGTCATGAGCACTGAGCTTCAAGTTCATAGGGGAATGTGCAGTTATATTGATAAGTATTGCTTTTCTTTTTTCTCTGTAAATTTTAGCCATTCTGGCAACCGCATAACAGATCAGTTGCAAGAAGAATCCAAAACATGGGTTGGAGAGCTGATGGTGGTCTTTGGCTTCTTGTTCGTGGAGGGGGACTTTATCTTAGCAAAGGCTCAGGGGTAAGTAAATATGGCAATATCCATTTGTTCAACTTTATAAATCAATTTCAGACAAGAAAAACTGTTTCTGTGCATTTGTTATTGTTATGCTGTCAAATTCTGACAAAATACCTCTTTGCTTGAATATCATTATTCAAAATTTTGTATTTGATTTAAACAATTTTCTCCATAGTCGACCTATGGTGATAAGTTGTTTTCATAGCAAAATCAACACTCCTATGCTTAGACATCCTACAGTTCACCCATATGGTGGACCAAACTTCGTTGCAAAATTTATGGTTTTGTATACCTAACTCGCTTTGCACGGAATATTGCCAAGTCTGGTCATAGAAGTCTTGCTCATGCTAAATTCGATGTGGTCAATAGTAGCACTGTGAACTGCAAACCATTATCAAAATAAGACATCTTGACTTAATGTATAGACATCACACTTTCAAAGCGGGTTCCTAGCCATATAGGGATTAAGTGGTGTAATGCACCTGCTTTTGAAGTATATTAAATGTAGTGCATTCCTTATGTGCAACTATTACAAGGATTGTATCGATATGCTCAAATATCCTAATTGTGCACTTCTAGTCCTGTTCAATTAGTGATGGCAATTTATTAGGGGGGTTAATTATGCTTAGACTTTTATTTCAAATCAAAGTTTTGATTCATCATTCTAGATTGATAATCCAGGGATATGACGGTCAGTACATTGTGCTGTTTGCATGACTGTCCTTTCCACTTGACAAGTTTGCATCCTTGAATTTCTTATTCTTTGCATGAACCTCTGGTACTTTGATTTTGATGCAAGTCTTGTTTATTAATGAAGCATAGCCAATCTATATGCTTTACAGATAACTGAAGAGTTTGAAGAAGTTCCAGTTCAAAGTCGGGGCTTTGGTATTCTTGATGTTGGGTACCGATCAGAGGTAACAATCTTCTATTTAATTGTTGGTGTTAGGATAATCTTCAAGACTTTGATGACAATAACATGGTAATCTTCATGAAGGAACAGGGAGAGGGATGTGTAGCTCTAGAAGCAATGTCAAATAAATAGGCCACTCAACAAAGAAATATATAATAACGAATGCATACACACACCCTCCGTATGCTCTCTTTCCAAAGAGTTTGTGCTTGCATTATATATGTACACGTGAAGAAATAACAGAGTGTCTTGCATTGTTTTGCTGATTTGATATATTAAGAATCTCTTCATTTGACCTATGCTCTTTATTAGATGGAGCTTTTGTTTTATTTTTTTTGGGTCCAATAGGGTTAAGTCACTACTCTACAGCTGCTTCTTTAAATAACATGAGTTGCCAATGTAGAGATCACAGCTGGTTTTTAAACTGGTATTTGTAACACACTTTTCGAGGAGGGTCTAGTGGATTATTTGGTAAAGCAATAGTAGGGGAACTCCTTTTATACTGAAAAGGGAGATTAGAATTATTTGCCATTCTCTTTAATTAAAATGAAAGAAAGAGATGTTGCATCCTTTCCTGTCCTGATTTAGTTGCAGATTTATATCGATGTTGGCCAGCAGAAAATAAGAAAATTTGTGGAGATGTGCGTCCAGTTCAGCATATCGTTAAATTCCTCGCCATTGCTGAATTTAATCCTGACCCAAGACAACTAAGATGATTAAATGGCTCACGCCTAGTGTGGGCTGGTGTAAGTTAAACTCTGATGGATCTTCTCTGGGAAATCCTGGAGCTGCTGGGAGTGGTGGACTTATTCGTGATTAAGTTATGATCTACAGGTCACTTCTCCAAGGAGGAAATCAAAGGTGTTAGATGCTTGAGGACATGACACCGTTTACTTATCTCCACACGTGTGACACTATTTACTTCAACAGTCTACAGTATTACGCCTTTTCCACCTAGGAACTATTTTTTCTTTTTTCTTTTTTTTTGGAGGGGGGGGGGGGAGGGAGGGAACCTAGGAACTTATTGTTTACATATCTCTTTACCATTTTAGAATTCCTTAGCATACCATAAATATGCAAATGCACATACACAAGCACAGAGACACATGTCTAACAGATATAGAAATGTGTATAATATCAATAGATCGAGATGACAAAGACAGAGTGACCACTTAATATCCCTATTAGACCAGGAGTTGCTGTCTTTGATGCCGCAATTTGGCTATGTTGTATCTCGTGTCTAGAGTTGCTGTTTGTGATACCTGAAATTACTAATTCTTGTGTCCATGCCCATAAATCAAAGAATTGTTGTGTAAAAGAATATAATGCATAGGAAGTCACTGATAGTCAAATGGAAAACCTACGATTTTTTCCCCTTGCTTTCTAAAAGCCGAGCTGTCAACTCTAATTTGTAACCAATATATACATCAACCATGTAACGACCCAAGGAAGCGCTAGCCACATCTGAAGTGCCTTAAAATTATTATAAGACCTAGTTCCACCTAGTAAGGTCTCAATGTGGGACGTAGCCTTTTTAGACCTCAAGTCCATTGCTTTTACCTTGCCACTCCATGTAGGATTTGGAGCTTTGCAAACCATGAGTCTCACTTCATTTGTATACATAATCTCTACTGTTATATGGTAAATTATGTATTGATCTCCTATTAACTTGTTATCAGAATGTGAGACCCAGGTTCATATGATTAGATTGTGAATGAATTATGAAAGATTTGTACGGGCATATGCTAACTTCCTCATTGGGTACTTGGTGAAATTGGACTATATCAGTAATTACAAGAGAGCGCAATATTGGTTAGTCCTTTTTCATGGAGAGTGACGTGCCTAATTCATCTTTGGGTTGTGAAAGCCGGTGTCAGAGCTAATCTAATAGCCTTATGTGGCAAAAGGGTATTGCAACATACATGCTATTAGCGAGAACCTTGGAGAGTATGACAAGTATGATGGGCATAGGGAGAACATAAAATTCACCAAAGATAGGTTGAAATATGGGAATTCAGATGACCTAGATTGCCTACCAATATCTCAATCAGTTGGCAATCGCCTCCACTCTAGAGGCCTTTTACCGATCTAGTCATAGAGCCAGTGAATAAATGGATGATGCCATTCCATTGGAACAAGGCCTGCCATGCTTTTGAGTGTTATCTGTGGATTCCTGCATTATCGGTAACCTTAAAAATTTAATCCAGGCTGCCTTATGGAAATTTTTTGACCTGTTTGTTTTGTATCTATGATTTCCTTTTGCAGGAAGAGGCTTGGGCAGCAGGGGGAAGTGGGATCCTACTGAGAACTACTAATGGTGGCAAGACATGGTCCCGCGACAAAGCAGCTGATAATATTGCTGCAAATCTATACTCAGTGAAGTGAGACCAGCCCTTCTACAATCTTGCCTGTTAGGATTAAATATATTATTTTCATGTATATAAGGCATAAGCTTACTCTAGGATATTCTCTCTACTACTCACTTTAAGTTCTTCACGCTTCTTTATTCATCTGTTTGATTTGGAAGTTCTCAAGGTGCCAAAGAAGAATAGAAGGAAAATGAGTGTGTCTGGAATCTGATTAAAATAGCATTAAACAGGAAACATAGTGGGTTTTGTATAAATAATTCTCTAAGGAATCTAGGAAACCAAGAGAGGCTAACAACTGAAGGTTAGAGAAGCTCTTGATACCTTGTAAATTTTCTGGTGAAGGTTTATCAATGACCGGAAGGGATTTGTCTTGGGGAATGATGGAGTCTTGCTTCGCTATCTTGGATGAAGTTGTGATCTAACCTCGTAATGTGTGTCCTCTACTTTTTAATTACTGTTATATAACTGTTTTCTTTCTATGAACCATATTGACATTTCCATGCTTGCAGGTTTGTCAACGAGGCGCACAATTTTGTATTGCTAAATTACCACCTTCAAGAGCTTCGAATTCAACGCTGTGAAAGGGGCCTAATTAGGACCTGTAATTGTCTTGGAAGCATATATGCATAATAACAATGATTTGAGGCTGTCACAACTGGCCAGATAAATAAGATTTGCTGTAAGATGTCCAGTTTTAAGCACTGCTTCTTTAACTTCTTTTTGATAAATTTTGAGGGCCTTAGATATAGGTCCAATCCTTTGCTTCTTTTCTTTTTTTTTTTGAGCAACGTAAGTACGTATATTGATTATAGAACATAAGTTACACGGGTCATGTCCTAAAATCACAACACAGCCTCGGTACTCCTTAATATATTGATCTAGGGATAAATACAATTTCTAGGGATTTGACACGTTACATTCTACACTCCAACTTTGACACTTTGCACCATTCATCCAATTTACATTCAAATTAGAAGAAAATTGAATTTTAGAACACCTAAAATTATATTAATGCCCCAAATGATTTAATGAATTGACAAGAATACCTTCTATCCAATATGAACATGCAAAGTGGGGAAGAGGTATTATTGTCAATTTTTTATTTATTTTAACTAAAAAAATTAAGAAATGGTATATAAGATGTATAATATTAGTAATTAGAGTTTACAATGTATCAAATCTCTTATAATCCCTAGAATGTATATAAAACAACAGGAGAATGGTCTGTTAACTTGAAGACTGCGAGCAAAATGTTGTATGTGCCCTGACATTTGTTACAATTACTACTTGGCAGTTGTCATTCAAAATGGGCGACAAGGGATATATTTCACTTTTTGCCCCTCACATTAAAATATATATATAAATCTGCACCAGAATCTAATAATGCTATAGTAGTGAAAGAGAAATCTTGAACGCGTATTACTATTTCAGCATACCATTTCTGGAAAATAATTCTATCAATTAATTGTATAAAAGACTCATGAGGAATTGTATTACTTGAAGATGGGGTATCTTGTATTTGTAATAAGGGAGATTCTTCTTTAGTATTTTGTGCTTTTAATAGATGAGGAATTGTATTACTTGAAGATGGGGTATCTTGTATTTGTAATAAGGGAGATTCTTCTTTAGTATTTTGTGCTTTTAATAGAAAAATTTCTGTTAATAATTTATCTGTAATGTTAGTAAGATTTATTTGAGTATTTTGTTATTGTTTTACTTCTTGTTTTAATATTTGTATTTCTTTATGTAAATCTTGAATATTTACAGGTTTAGTAGATTTAGCATAACAATGTGTTAATATTTTATTAAAATCATAATATGTATTAGGTATAATTGAGTTAGTAGTATGATTGTTATTATTTAATGATATTTCCTTCATTTTTAATAAATATGTTTGTTGTTTTCTGGATCTTCTATTTGAGTTATAGCATCAAGTAATAATGGACCACTAGAAGTTAAAACACATATTTTTTTACAATCACATTGATCTTCAAGACAATTACAAATTTGTATATCATCATTATTATTATCATGAGATAAATGGGAAGAAAAAGAAGAAGTTGAATCATTATCAGAATCATTATTAGGATTAAGGAAAATTTTATATAATTGTTTCTTAATTTCTGGTATTATTTCTAAAGCTTTTATTTGTTTTTTAATATAACATTTAACAGCAAAATGACATGTTTTTCCACATTTCCAACAAACAGGAGCATCAGATTTATTTTTCTTTTTAAAAGATTTTCTTTTAGGAGGAGGTTTTGATATAGTGGCTTGATGTTTATTTTTATGATATCTATGAGATTTGTATTTTTTATTAGTTTTTTCATAATATGAATGTTTTTTACATTTAGAAGGGGAAATAATAGGAGAATAACCATATTGTTCACAGAAAAATCCTAATTCTTTCTTTTTATGTTTCTTTTCTTTTTCTAGAGTATTTTTTAGACGTAAATCATTACATATTAAAAGACCAGTTTTGTTAATGATATTAATAATTTCACCATAAGTATATTTATCGTATTCTATAACATTATCATCATTCATAAGATGAGCACGTACTTTTTGAGCAAAATAAGAAGGTAAACCAGCAATAAATTTTTATTTCCAATAAGCTTATTTACTATCTTCTCTTTCTAATACTTTAGATAAGAAAATATCTTTATAACAACGAAAATCTGAAAGAGTAGGACATTTTAAATTTATTAAGAAATCAGAAGCACTTTTTTTATACATGGTAGGATCTCCTACAAAATTACTAGTCAAAGTAGTTAGAAGAGTAAATAATGAATCTTGTATAGTTTGACCATTTTGAGTAACAGGTGCATGTAATTCAACACAGCAAAAATATAGTACTATCAAACAAGAAGTGCTTGTAATCATTCTTTGTGTCTCTAAAATTCAAGATGATCTTCTTAATCAAAAGTTTTTAATTCGTATTGATTGTAAAGCTGCCAAAGATATTCTTGAAAAAGATGTCAAATATCTTGCTTCAAAACATTTATTTGCCCAATGGCAAGCTATTCTTGCTGTTTTTGAATTTGATGTTGAATGTATCAAATGTTCTAATAGTTCTCTCCCTGATTTTTTAACTCGTGAATTCTTACAGAGAAAATGAGTAAAAAATCTTCCGATCAATCCTCTACCAATTTTCCTCCTTTACCTCCTTTTTTGTATCGAGGTACTACTCCTAGACCTTGTCCAGGATCTGTTCCATTGACCAATCAATTTACTATTTTATGACAAATACCTCCTATATCAGGTCCTAGATTTCCTCATCCTCTTCCCCTGTGACATCTACTTATAGTCAGAAAATATCATTGCCAAATCTTACATTCGTCATTTATGTCATATTGAAGATCCATATCAAACATTGAGTGATCCATATCAGGTTGCTTCACAAATATTACCCACTCGATGAAACATTGTTCCACGCAATCCCATGTTTACTCAAGCTTTTTATCAACATATATTACTTGATACAAAATATGTTGAAATTGAACAAACTCAATGTAAATATGATCCTATGAATATTGGTTTTTCAAAATTTACTATTCGTAGGATTATATCATCAAAAGAATGGGGTCAGCCATGGACTCTTCGAGCCCTATCTGAACCATTTAAAAATTTGAAACATATCACTTACAATGACCACATTGACGCATCTACTTTTACTTTATTTTTTGATAACAAAACTCATCGTCATACGTGGTTCATACGTTTTAAAGATTTTCAATGCCCTGGACCAATTCCTCATTGGTTTATCCAATGGTGGGATCGATCCGGTGCAGATATTAATTTACTTCCTGAAACACTAAAACAAGCCTTTGACAAGTGGGCCATTAACCCACGTGATACCCCTTCATTAGAAAGATACCCTGCCATGAAAAATCCCCCATATCAAGATATACCTCTGTTGCTTCGTTTCCATATGCAGTTTAACCTTTTACCATGGATTTTTAGCTGGAAGTTCATTTTTACCTAAGATAGCAATGCTAAAGTCCTTTCCCAAGAATTCTTTGTTAAATGGTGGAATATTTACAATTTTAAAAATATTATCAATTCCATTAACCAAACCAAAATCCAAATAGAAAAGCATCCCCAATTCCTTTCCCAGAAAAGTCAACTTCAGGCTAAGCTTGCAACAACAACAACAAAAGATGATTACATAAATGAATTGCTTGAGGTTTTATCATAAATATCAGATGAAGATACTGTAGCAGACACTGCTACATCATCATCATCGTTTCAAGATATATCAAGCAATATTGATAGTAATGCACAAGATTCTGATGTGAATCTCGCCAAGAATAACGAGACCCAACAACGAATAGGGAACCCAAGATCGTTCTATGGACAGATTCGAATGGAAACCTCGACCCATTGTTTATGAAAAACAAGAACCTCGGTATAAGGAAGACACCACAAAGGGTGGTGAAAATTTCGTTTGATAAGTCAAGATGAACGCCACGGGAAATCCCGATAAGTTCGAATAGTTCTTCAAATAACCAAAGAGAAATAATCTCACAAGTTTTGCCAAAATCTGAATTGTTCTTCTTTATGCCAAAAGGCCAAATAAATAGACTTTGAACATCCCTCCAAGAATATGAAACAAAACCCAAATTTTGAAAGAAATTAAATGCTCCTAAAAATCTGGCTAAGGAAAAGGGATAAACCAGCATTTGAAAAGGGATTCAAATGCAAATGCAAACATTCCTAAAAATCCAGCTAAGGAAAAAAAAAAGGATAAACTAGCATTTGATTTGAATTCAAATTCAAATCAAATATTCATAAAAATCTGGCTAAGGAAAAGGGATAAGCCAGCATTTGAAAGCTTAATCTAGACCGGATTCTTCTAGAACTTGGATCAAGATGACAAGCCTTTGTTGTTCACTTGTATCTTGTTCAATGGGCCTCCACGAATTGGCTTGAGCCCATGCCTCTTAAATTAGCCCATTGAGTACCTCTTGAAACTTCTTGGCTCATGCCCTTTTAACCGGCCCAATGTGAGTGGTTTTGGTCGGCCAAGTCATACCCATTTTCACACATTTTCTCTTTTATTTTGATGGTTGTTGGTTGTGAAGCTTGTTGGTTTTTGGTTCTCTCCTTGTATATATGTTGTGTTCTTAGGTTCTTTGAAGAAAATGTAGATCTAGTAAGCTTTAAAGAGTAGTATGGGTTGTATATGAAACCATGGAGAATGTGGCCAGATTTGGTAAATAACACCCAAGAAAGATCAAGTATGAACTCTAGGTGTTTGATAAAAAGACCAAGAGAGGAGGGAGAAAGACAATAACTTGAATTTATGAGATGGACTCATGTTTTAGCTGAGAGATTTAGTTGGAATGTGAGAAAGTTGAAGTCTTGAGAATGAGGGTGTGAAAGGAGAGTATTTTGAGCCAATGTCGTGAATATTGACTGTCGCCCAAGGTACGCTCGACAACCGCTCGAGCTAAAAGTCCGAGATTTTCTTACAGAGACGTTTCGCCCGAGGTACGCCCGACCGGCGCTCGAGCGAAACTGGGCAATTTTTTATGCAAAGAGTTTTCGCCTGAGGTTCGCCCTACCGGCGCTTGAGCGAAAGTCTCTTACAGAGACTTTTCGTGTCACGCCCCGAACGGCATCCCGCAGGGACCGTGACAGCCGCGAGCTATCCCCCGGATAGCTCCAGCGTTCTTACTTACGTTCTTACGTGCTTACGGCGGAAACATACAAGATCGTGAGGGATTCGAGCTAAATCTTACATAATCAGGGTTCTCATTAAGTTTGCATACAAAACATATATAATATTTTAAAACCCAACTAGTGACGGATCTCATCGATCGTGTCACCATTATCAAAAATATGAACATCATCTTGGTCCTTCTAAGACAGGTAGTCCTCCTGACTCTCTTCACCTGTGGCATCTGGAATGACACAATTTTAAAAACAACGTGAGTCAAAAAGACTCAGTAAGGGAGAAACATAAACTTGAAATATGCTTTTTACTTGTACTTGCATAATCATGAAAAAGGAACTTGATTCGTGATGCACATGCATGTCATGGATATGCATATGCTCTTGCTTGATTTCGGCCCCAGTCCCTTGAAAATCTTTCTTTCATACTTGCTTATAAAATTGGCCCTTGGCCCTTGAATATCACTTATTCGTTTCTCTTACTGTGGGCTCGCTCCATTTGACCCCTGAAGTCAGGGTTGTGCGTTCCCTTTGGAACCGTCCCCGATTTCCCTTGGAGACTTACATACGGTCAAGCTAGGACACCTTCTCGCATTCGTCCTTCAGTGGCTAGACATGACCCTTAGAGGCCCACACCTTCTCAATGTCCTTCAGTGTGGTTTGCACAGCCTCTTGGATTCACTCATCCTTCTCGCATTCGTCCTTCGGTATGGGAGTCCATCTTGATGGTACGGTACCGACCAGTGCCCCTTGACGTAACTTATCGTTTCATAAAACATTCCATAATCTTTCCATAAAATCATTGCATAAACATTTTCTTTAGAAAAATTCATGCAATGCACATGTCATGTCATGCTTGATCAAAATCTCATGCTTGTTCATGAAATGATGCAGTGTGTCATTCCAGTTTTGAAAAGAACCACTTACGGTTTCCACTTACTATTCCACTTACACTTGGTCTTCCTTGGTAGTGTGTAAAGACACGTAGATCGCCTACAAGCGATTCAAATATTTCTTAGACTTAAGAAATAGTACGTAATCATATAAATTAAACATTTACATTTTTGAAATCGGTTATCAACCAAATATATATATCACTGTAATTCTTTTTAATCATTAAAAATATTTTATTTACTCTTTCTTTAACTAATAATATTTAAAACTTAGGTTATTTAATCAAACTCTATTACAATGTATTTATATATCTATTCACGATTAGGGTTAATCAACAATTAATAAATTAGGATTAAACCTAAGTCTCCCATGTGCTCCCCTAAAACCTTACATTAAACCATCAATAACTTTAATCATGATTAAATCTTGATTTGGACCTTAAACCTCAATTAATCCGAGATACTAACCCTAACTAGGGTTTCGAATATTCTCATTACAAGATTACGGTTCTTCAATATTTATTCCAATTAGCCTTATACTAATTTCAATTATCCATCACAACAATTATAAACCAATTACCAAAACTTACACTTAGGGTTTCATTTCTTATGACATTCGGCTATCACCAGTTTATGTGCCTCTTTAATCACAACATTAACTCTAAGGGTGATCTCATCCTCCATTCAACAATTTCACAACCTAGGATCTAAGAATCAAAGCACAAACATAAGATACTATGAATTACACTATTCGGCCAGCACATGATTTCATCCAATAATTATGTTTTCTTTTTGTTTCTTTCAACTTGCATGCATCCTTTACATCACATAATCATCTATCATGCATTAGGCCAATAATCCAGCATATAACATGACCAATGACCGGATCCAATCATGCACAAAATTTAAATCTTGGAAACCTAGGTATACTATATTCGGTCATACCACATAATACCACCTTTTCATACTTAGAAAAATTACAACATGCATACTTTGCACTCTACAATCCATCTTAGCATGCATTTACTTCACACCTTCATCATTCATGTATAACATGTCCAGATCTAACATTCAAACACATATATAATCATAGATCTAAAGAGATTCACAACTTACAACTAACATAGGCTTAGATACAACATCATTTAACATACATTGTTCTCCCTTTGCATTTTTTCCAACATACAACCCTAGATCTAGAATATACATGGCTAGATCTACCCTTAGACATCTTAATACTACCAGATCTAGCAAGATTCAACAACATAAGAACATGAAACATCAAGATCCATTCACAACCAGTTTCGGCCAATCAATAAAAATGGTGGTTCGGTCACTACCTTGTTCCTTCTTCCTTCTCTTTGTTCCTTTGCAAGCTTCTCCTCTCCTTCACCTACTAAACAACCTAAGGTTCTTAATCATTCCAGATCTCACCATATCCAAGCATAACACAACTCAAACTCTAAGATCTATACACAAGAGAGTTCGGCCAGCAAGAAGGAAATGAGATCTTTGTTACCTTGGTTAAATTTTATGTTTTCCTTCTTCTCTTCTTCTTGCAAGCCTCCCTTTTGCCTTCTATTCCTTCTTCTCCTTTCTCCTTACACGAAACACTCTTGAATCCAAGCTTAAAATCACACCTTGGGGGTTCAAAGGGTTCGGTTCACACAAGTCTCTTTCTTCCTCCCCCTTTCTCTCTTGGTTCGGGTTTCTTCTTCTCTTTTGGCTTATGTTGCACGACCAAAGGACCCAAATGAAAGTGAATTAAGTGTGTGTGAAGTGAATTGGTCGTGCAAGACTTCCCACAAGAGACAAAATGGAGTGAATTTGGACACAAATCCGGCCAAGGGGAAATATTTCACCTTTCCTTCACCCTTTTTTCAACTTTTCAGTTTTGTCTCCCCTTTGTCCCCTTTGTCTTGCACGAAATTTATCCTCCACCACACATTTGAATTCCATATTTAATGCTTAGTTCAACCATTTAGTTCATTTGGTTGAAAACCAACTAATTTGGTTTGTTTACATATTCTAGTTACTTAGTAAAATTAATGAAGATTAGCACTACTAATCTCATATTATAGACTTAACTTCAAGGCCCATTGGGCAGCCCAAATAAATCCTTAATCTAAGGCCCAACATCACCACCTAAAGCCAAATTCATAAGCCCAAGGGCTAAGGCCCAATAACTTAATTCTCCAAGGCCCATTAACATTTCAAGGCCCATTATCATGGGTTTCATGGCAGCCCATTAGCATACATTTAAAGGCCCAATAATCACCTAATATTCCAAGCCTTATAGCAGCACAATATCACAACTTCAAGGGCCCATCATCACATGTAATTGGGCAGCCCACTTGATTAAATTTCAAGGCCCATCATGCCTAATTTTCGGCCAAGCATGGGCTGTCCATTATCAGCCCATTCTTTTAGGTTTTAAGTCCAACCATTTAAACCTTAATAGCCCAATAATATAATCCATAAGAAAATCCTTCAAAAATAAAATCAAGAATATTGAGGAAAAATATACAATTAATCTAGAACTTCATCCATGGCATCATACATTCATCAATTGGAATCAACAATAACAATATATACATATATACATTTCCTTATCATCAATAATGCCTTGACCAAGCAAGGTCTCTTTTAATACAAAATAGGTCATGGAATCCTTCATCTAGTAATGAAGTAGACATGGGTTTCTTTGGGGTCTTACATTTTGCCCGACCAGCGCTCGAGCTCCGCTGGAGCGGTTTCCTTCGAATTTCAAGAAATTTCTCCTATATTTCTAGTTTCCTGTTGACCTATTAGGAGACCCTACTAGGTTTTTCACTTAAGAAAATATCTTGTGTTGTAAGATGACCAGCTAGAAGTCAAGAATACGTACAATTTGAATGTTGAAGAGTAAGTAATTTATTGATTACTCTATTCGTTTAGTAAATCTTTGAATGACAATTAGTATGATTCAATTGTAGGTAAAGTGTCGTTCGACACTCTAGCAAACGAAGGTAAGTGAAAATTGTAAGTGGAAAACTTACGCTTTTTGAAAAACTGGAATGATGCATAGCATGAATACTCATGATTTATTACGACATGACATAAGCGATTGAATGAAAAAGAAAGTTTTGTGCAAATTAAAGTACGAGAAGAATTTAAGATTTCTCATCATCAAGCATGATATGAGCACACCATGAGCATTTGCATTCATTTTTTCTCATGAGAAAGAAAGAGAAATTTTATGCAAATGAAAGTACCATTTTATGCTACTTTATGACAAGTTAAGTTAATGAATTAAATTCGATCGGTACCGTACCAGTTAAGAAGGTGTATCCATACTGAAGGACGTTTACGTGAAGGGTGGATGTCACTTAGGGCACCCATACCGAAGGATGCTTGCAAGAAGGATGGGTAGCCCATGAGGTATGTGCAATCACACTGAAGGATGCTTGCAAGAAGGTGTGAACCTCTGAGGGTTGAGTCTAGCCATTAGGCCTGTCCACCTCTAGGGCTAGTTCAACCAAATGACGTATTCCCAAAGGAAAGGGAATAGTTCCGAAGGGAACGCACAACCCTGATTTCAGGGGTAAATGGAGCGAGATAAGTTGCCCAAATCAAGAAATAAGTATTTCCAAGATCAAGTGCATGATTCTTTTTATGATCAAGTACATTGCCTCATACATATGCAAGCATTTCATATGGCATTCATGTACATTGATATCTATGAGCATGCAAGACATACTTTATTTATTGCACATGAACCCTTACTGAGTCTTTCGACTCACAGCATTTTTTTTAAATTGTATCATTCCAGAGAATATTTCAGGTGAGGAAACTTAAGAAGAAGACCTTGAACCCTAGGAGAAGGGTTGGCAAGAATGTTTTCTCCCTTTTGTTAATGCAGTATAGGTTTAGTTATAATTTTGGAAAGAGCCGTCATGAGCCTCCGATGTGTGGTGGTCATGGGCTATTCGGCCTTGTAGGCCGAGAGCTGTCAAACAGCTTGTTGTTTTGAGACCCTGATGTATTTATAGTTGTTACTAAACGTTATCGTTGGAGGAGCAGGTTCTAATGTTCCGTATGTGCGTTAATCGTTTTCAGGAGTTTAAAAAAAAATTCTGCTGCAAGAGTTAAGTACGCTGGAGCGTTCCTTGTTGGGAATGCTCGCGGCTGTCAATTGCCTCGTCGAGTTAATATCTGGGGCGTGACACTCAATAAAGTAAACAAAGTCCTATTGACTACCTCAGTTTGACCATCAGTTTGTGGATGACAAGTAGTATAAAATAATAGTTTAGTACCTAGTTTGCACCACAAAGTCTTCCAAAAATAGCTCAAGTCTCTATCCGAAACAATGGTCCTAGTCATGCCATGTAATCTCACAATCTCTTTAAAGAACAAGTCGGCATCCATTTTGTGACATGGAATAAAATGTGTCATTTTAGAAAATCTATCCACAACCACAAAAATTGAATCTCTTCCATGTTTATTCCTAGGCAATCCTAACACAAAATCCATTGAAATATCTATCCAAGGCTCACTAGGAATTGGTAAAGGAGTATACAAACCGTTGGGCTGCACTTTGGATTTAGCTTGCCTACATGTGACACATCTACCACAAATTCATTCAACATCTCATTTCATGTGAGGCCAATAGATGTGTTCCTGCGGAATAGTTAAAGTCTTTGCAACTCCAAAATGTCTCATTAAACCCCCACCATGTGATTCCTGCACTAGTTACTCTCTCACAGAATAATTAGGTACGCATAGCTTATTCTCTCGAAATAGGAATCCATCAAGCCTAAAGAACTTTCCACATGCTGTTTTCTCACAAGCCCTATATTCCTCACAAAATTCATGGTCATCAGCGTATAAAGTTTTAATAAGCTCAAAACCAAGTATTTTTGCATCAATTGTGGAAAGTAATGCATACCTGCGAGAAAGTGCATCGGCGACCACATTCTTCTTACCTTGCTTATACTGAATGACGTATGGAACATCTCAATGAATTCCACCCAACGTGCATGCCTTTTGTTTAGCTTGTGTTGTCCCTTCAAGATTTTCAAAGACTCATGATCGGTGCGAATCACGAACTCCTTAGGCCATAGGTAGTGCTGCCACGTCTCTAAAGCTCGAACCAATGCATACAACTTCTTATCATAAGTTGGGTAGTTTAAGGCTGCCTCACTTAGTTTCTCGTTGAAGTAGGCAATTGGTCGTCCTTCTTGCATAAGAACGGCGCCTATACCAATACCTAAAACATCACATTCAACTTCAAACGTTTTAGAAAAGTTAGGTAAAAATAATAAAGGGGCGTTAGTCAGCTTTTCTTTGATTAATTGAAATGCCTTCTCTTGTTCTTCTTGTTAGCCCAAGGTTGTTTTGTAAACAATCCATAATTGATTTTGATGATAACAAAAGTTTCTAAGTTTTGAAGACTTTAGATTTTACATTGTCAATCAACTATTTTCTAAGTCATATTTCAAAGGATGAGGTTATCTCACAAAAATGTTTCTAAGTGCTTTGAAGATTCTTGAATTTATCTTGACAATCCAAAATTTCTAAAGTATATTTCAAAGATTGAGGTTATTTCTTTAAATTATTTTTAAGTGCACTTGAACACCATTACATAAGTTGATAAGATCAATTTTTCTTATTGTAGGTGTTTAAAGAAAGTTGAAATGGATTGGACACTTTGAAGTTGTTGTTTTTCTCTCCAGTAGTTATATGTGTCGACACATACTGGACATGGTGTCGACACATCGCACTGACTCCAGAATGCTGAATACATGGTGTTGACACATACAGAACATGATGTCGACACATATAGGACATGGTGTCGACACATTGCACTAACATCCGAGACAAAATTTTCAGAAAAAAAATTTCTATGTGTCAGCACATACCTATGTGTCGACACATACCACGAATTTGCAGAAATTCTGGAATGACGCCAGATCGTTCAAATTGATTCAAAATTGTCTCAAATGTCCTCCAACGGCACTCGATCTTTCCAAGAAGACCCTTAATGACCGTTGAAGACCTAGAAGCTATAAGAAGAAGGAGATGGAGAGAGAGAAAACCAAGCTCGATCAAAATCGCAATATCTAGAGAGAGAAAAAGCCAAAAAGCCAAAGAAAATCCATTTGCTGATCTCTTCAAGTCCGAAGCTCTTATTGTCAAATCTCATCCTCTTGCTCATCATTGACAACCAAGCCTTCAAAGGAAGAGAGAGATTTCTTGAAGAAGGAACAACACACTTGCAATCAATCTTGCCCTAACTTCTAGAGAGAGAAAGCTTGTTGAAGAAGAGGGAAAATAACACCTACTGAGAGAGGTTGTGCTTCCACCTGCAAAACTTTAGGTTTCCTTCATTAATCTCATCTTATTGCATCTTATTGAGCTTTATACTTGCTGATTTGGCTTAGAGAGTCATTCCATAGGATTTGAGCTTTTCATTGGGTTATTTGGCTAAGAGAGCTATTCACCTATGTACTCATTCTTTGTATAACTTTTGAGTGTTGTGTGAACACTTGTTGAGTGTTGGGAAAACACTTGGTCCTACTTGTGAGAGTAGAAGAAATCCTCTAGGTTGTGAGAATTTGTGAAAGTTTAAGCGTGAGCTTTGAAAACGCTTTGTAACGGTTCCTTAGCACCCGGAAGCTAAGGTGTACTTGCTATTCGAATAGTGGAGGAAGCCCAATGAAGTCAATAGCCTTGGGGGTGGACGTAGGCACGTGTTTGGCCGAACCACCTAAAAACTACGGTGTCATCTCTCTAACTCTATCTCTCTTACATTTTAGTACTTATTCATACTTGTGGAGATTTATGCTTTATCATTCATTGATTATATTTGGTATAGCATTAGACACATTTAGATCAACATTATTATTTGTTAAAGAGGGGCAGTTTTCATATCTGCATATTTACTCAAAAAGTGTTAAGTTATTGAAAAACCGAATTCACCCCCCCTCTTGGGTTGTCATTTAGACTTTCACTTCTCCCCATCTAAATCCAACGTTCTTCTTGATCACTTTGGTAAGTGATGCGACTATGCTACTAAAGTCTTTCACGAACCGCCTTTAAAAACTTGCAAGTCCATGAAAACTACGAACATTACCTACACTCGTAGGACTCGGCCACTCTTGGATTGCACGTACCTTTTCTTCATCCACATATATATCTTGTGCACTAACAACAAATCCCATAAATACAAGCTTATCAATGTAAAAGGTACACTTCTTCCTATTAGCAAACAATTTTTATTTCCTTAGCACATCTAGAACAAATTTCAAATGTACTACATGATCGTCCACGTTTTTGCTATAAATGAGTATATCATCAAAATAGACAACAACAAATCTGCCTATAAATGCACGCAAAACATGGTTCATAAGTCTCATAAAGGTGCTCAGAGCATTAGTCAAACCAAAAGGCATAACTAACCATTCATACAAACCATATTTTGTTTTAAAGGTCGTTTTCCATTCATTTACTTCTTTTATCCTAATTTAATGATAAACACACTTTAATCAATCTTAGAGAAATATGCAAAAACCATGTAGCTCATCTAACATATCATCTAAGTGTGGGATAGGATGACGATACTTTACCGTTATGTTGTTGATGGCTCGACAATCAATGCACATTCTCCATGTCCCATCTTTCTTAGGTACAAGTAAAACCGGAACCGCACATGGGCTCATGCTCTCCTTCATGTGCCCCTTCTCCAACAACTCATTTACCTGCCGTTGAAGCTCCTTTGTCTCGCTCCTATAAAAACTCTTTTGTTTTCTCTCTGATTTTTTTCTCTCAAGTGTCGATCTTTGACTACTCTCTTTTCTCTCTCATCTTTCTCAGCCTCTCTCTGATTTTCCCTCTTTTTCTTTTGCTCACTCTCCTTTTGCAATGTCACTTGATCCTCATATACTTGCTGCGGTGTCAATGGTACAAGAGTGATTGATCGTTGATTAAGTACAAAAGAGTACTTGTTTGTAAAGCCATCAGGCTTCACTTGTCTATCGAACTGCCATGGACGCCCTAGCAATAATTGTCCCGCTTGCATCGGTACTACATCACACAATACTTCGTCTTCATATTTACCGATTCGAAAAGAGACTAATACTTGCTTGTTCACCCTTATCTCACCACTATTATTTTGTCATTGCAGCTTGTACGGTCTAGCTTGGGGTGAAAGGATTTTCGGACTAACTGGAACCTCAATATATGGAAAAAAAAATTGTCTGACTTTTTTTTTTCGGACTCCTTTCTGTCTTCCTGTTTTTTTAGTCTCTCTCTCTTTTCTCTTTTTGTTGATCAGCAACTAGTATATGTAAACCAAGAACAATAGATTAGACACCAACAAGAACAAGCAAAGGCTGAATAGAAACGGTAAAGAAAATTCGGCTAAAAAGGGATCAATTATGTCGACGGCTAAAAAGATATATGATGTGGATGGATAAAAAAAAGGAACGAAAGATGTTAAAGGATAGGTAAAACCTGAACTAGAATCGTGCTCTGATACCAAATGATGTGAACCTCGCCAAGAATAACGAGACCCAACAACGGATAGGGAACCCAAGATCGTTCTACGGACAGATTTGCATGGAAATCTTGACCCGTTATTTATGAAAAACAAGAACCTCAGTATAAGGAAGACACCACAAACGGTGGTGAAAATTCCGTTTGATAAGTCGAGATGAACGCCGCGGAAAATCCTGATAAGTTCGAATAGTTTTTCAAAGAACCAAAGAGAAATAATCTCACAAGTTTTGCCAAAATCTGAATTGTTCTTCTTTATGCCAAAAGACCAAATAAATAGACTTGGAACATCCCTCCAAGAATAGGAAACAAAACCCAAAATTTGTTCAATGGGCTTCCACGAATTGGCTTGAGCCCATGCCTCTTGAATTAGCCCGTTGAGTACCTCTTGAAACTTCTTGACTCGTGCCCTTGTAACCAACCAAATGAGAACTTGAATTGGATCCTTCGAAGATGTGTCTTGATTTCCATCAGATTCGTATGCTGGCTATGATGTAGAATTATCAAGTGTAGAAATAAAAGCCCTGCAACGGTCATTTGAATTTTGAAGATAACATGGACCCACCAAGAGGATATTATCGTCATTTATAGAAATAGCAAGGATATTATGGTCATATCAGAAAATTCTGCCGACATTTACTGTTCAGTCAACATATCACTATTCACTTTTCCCGACATATCACTGTTCATCAACAGTAGTTGTCTACGGGTACTGTTTCTTTACTGTGCACTTATTCCAAATTTGCACTTTACTATTCAAAAATGTCAAAGGATATCTTTGTCCTTTCTCACCCTCTCTTTTCCTATAAAACCTGTCTCTCGCCTCTCATTTCCCTCATAGTTCGAATACCCCTCTCTCTACCATTCTAATTCTTTCAAAACTCTCTCTCAATTCTCAAAACACCTTTCCATTACCGATAAACCATTCCTTTTCTTATGGCATTCTCAGTTCTTCCTCAAATAATCTCTTCCTTTTCCAATATCATCTCTCTTCTTCTTCTTGTTTAAAGATATCGAGTTCCAGTTTTCCATTTCAAGTTCAAGTATCAGTCTTCAGTCTTGTAAGTTTGTTTTATCATTGTAATTTGTAAACATTTCCATATCAATATGAGTAAAGATATTTCTATTTTACTTGCAATTGCACTTCTACTTGATCGTACTATGAATATTATTCTTGCATTTATGATCTTGAATATCATTTATGGTGCATAATTAGTAAATCAATACACTGTGATGCACATCATATTTAATTCCGCAATATATCATTGAAAATATCAATCATATCATTGATGAAGCATTAGTAGAATAATACGATTGAGATTATATATCAGAACATGAATATAATTCAGCCTGGGAGTGAATTTGGTATATATCCTTACCTTAATGTCTATGGTAATATTATAGTCTCATTTATAGCTTAGAATTTTCAGCCTAAATATTTTTCTAGACAAGCAACCTTTATTGTTAAAAACTTATGCTACAGTCCATAACAAATAGAACAACGTTTTAACCACAGCCACGTAAATGAAAAATAGTGTCATAATAGAAATAAATGATACATACACTTTTCACCCATCAATTATTAGGGTTTAATACATTGTATCTTTTAACTATCAATTTTAGATATTTTGTATTCTCCGTTAAATTTTTAGATCATAAGACAATAACGTCATTGATCACTTTATATATATTGAGGATATTGTTATTGATTTATTAAGTTCTCGATAGATTATTATTAAAGAAGAAATATAAAATATTTAATATTAATAGTTATAATGGGTCAAAGTTAGGTCTCCTTCACGAGTTGACTTCTTTTAAAAAAGAGTGACTTATTAAACTTTTATAAACTCACTACGAAAGCTTCAGTTATTTCGCAGGTTTGATTCTTGATAATAGCTCATGGGAAAGGCTTGAAATCCCGGTACATCATTTCCAGCCCCTATTTTTTTAAAAAATTTTGATTTACAGGGGCTGGATTCCAGCCCCGTCGGGAAATGCTCGGGATCCCATCGGGGATCCCAAGCATTTCCCATAGCTCATTGCACATCTTGGACCGGATCAACATCGGTATCATCAATTAATAAACAAAATATTTTACAGATTTTGGTGGGGGCGAGAAGTCCACTCTTTTGGACAGGGTGCTGCCTGTACAGATTTAAAAAAAAAATGAAAACAAATCCAGTCTGAGGAATGAGAATAAAACGTAAAACAAAATGACCTTCTTTTTTTTTTTAAGCAAAACAAAATGACCTTGCTTGCATTGGAATCTGCAATCTAATGGATGCCTCTTCACGAGAGCCCAAATAGAAGCGAAGATACACGTGTAATATATTTATGCGTCACCATGACTTGCGGGAAAAATAAAAGGTAGACCACAGAAAGCTAAACACATTGCAAGCGGACAAGGCACGCATTGGTCGCCTATGCCACATGCCTCCATCGGCACCCTTTATGGAAGGAAACCGGGGAGGACCGTTTTACTGAAACGTTTGAAAAAATTACCGGGAGTAGATAGTAAGAGGGGTAAGTAAATAGTTTAAAAGTAAAAAAAAAAAAATCAAAGTACGAGGAAGTAAATTAGTTTGGTTTGGTGAATATGATTTATTGTTAAAGAGAAGGACATACTGATAAATTTTACATAATGCAATAAAAACTATGAATATATTTATACTTGATACCGCAGATTACCTTTTATTCGTTAAAGTGAAGAAAAATGTTTCACATGACATAATAAATTTAACAACCAAATCGTAACATGTGGTCCAAAGTGTAAACTAAATTTAAGTTGATGTTTACAAACTATTTTTTTTTCAAAATTTTACAATGTTCGAAAATTTTCATTGAGCAAACATAAAAGTAGGACAAATATTTTAAGCTTAACATTTGCATCCTTAACTTTTGCTTGTATTTTGATAATATTACATTTATGTTTTAATTTCGGAATATTAAAAAAAATTACATGTTTATTTACAATCTTTCTCCATCAAATTTGCATAACACATCCAAAATTTTCTAAAATTTTATGTTTGCAAACATGATCCGTCGTAATTATATGTTAAATACACTCTGCATTCCCATGTTTGAAGTCACTAACACTTTGCACCGGCACTTTTGGAGTAACTTCCACTTTGCACTTTTTTTTTTAACACATTTCATCTTTGAAGTCCTCATTGCTGTCGGTTTACTCTTCCGTCCAATTTGGCCATCAAGTTAGACAGAATCTTCGATCACATGAGGCACTTCGTTGACAAAATTACTATTGAAATTTTAGCTTAATTAATATAATGCCGCCCCAAACAAAAAACTATTGAAATTTTAGTAAGACTTAAAGTCTTGTTTGGCAGTACTAAACTTCTTGGAGATTTGCTTTTTTTTTTTTTTTTAAAAATTTAAAACTTCTCAACCAAATAACAAAAATTGAAAACTTTGGTAATTAAATTTTTTCTTTTTTAGGGTTTGTTTGTTTGCGTGTAAAATCATCATTTTGTGTTAAAAAAATTCATTGAAACGTTTTCAAGAAAATTTTCTTTTCCAATGCTTGGTTATTCTTTTAATTGATGTTTGACACGCTTATTGATTTACATAAAAAGGCTTAGTTACCGTCTGTAGTTTACACTTTTGACATTTTAGTCTAAGAAGTATTGATTTCAACTATCGGGTCTCTAAGGTAAGTTTTTAAGAAAAATGATCCACGGTCCAATTGCCATTAGCCAACCGTTAGAATGGTGTTCACATGAATTTTTAATATCATCTCAACGCCAATATTAGGCTGCTGCGCATGACATAAATTTTTTTTCTTCTCAAAACTATAATATTTTAGTCCCTAAGATAATAATTTCAACATGAAGTTTCATATGCTACAATTTTGAGATTAAATTCATCCACACAGTTCAATTGCAGTTAGCCAACTAACCGATAAGTGCCCACGTGGCCTAGAAAGAGATGAATATAATACTTTCATATACAACCTTCAAATGCAATTTTTATTTAAAAAACATTATTTTATTTAAATATCATTTTTTTAAATAAATTTCGTATTGAAGGGACATTTTGATCATTTGCAAATGGAAGGCAAGAATTGATTGTTTTTGAAAACACGTGGGGAGGAATAAAAATATTTTTGAACTTGAGGGAAGCTTACTGATTTTTGCCCATAGATATGGGGCCTACTATAATGTTTCAAAAAAAATTGATTTACAGAAAATTTGAACTTAGTTTATTTTTCTTGAAATTTTTTTCCTTTGACCTCATTTTTAGGTGCTTGCCAAATACCTTAAAACAAGTTAAATACAAGCATACAAATAGACCCTTTGTTTTTAAAATTTCCATCAATTCATCCTATGTAGATTTTTCACATATCTCAATAAAACTCAATCTCCTATTGAATATAAAAAATAAAAACTCCATCAACTCATTTATCTAAATTTTTCACAAACCTCAATAAAAACTCAATCTCATAGCAATTATAAAAACTCCATCAACTCTTTCTTTTTATATATTTTCACAAACTCCAATCACACTCAATCTCCTACTAAATATCCTCTAAATATTTTCATCAATTTTTCCAAGAGCCCTATAAAAGTTCAAAAATGTTCTCTTTAAAATATGAAATTTGAATTTTTTTTCACATTTTAAACAATAACTAACTTTAAAAATCAGGGGTTAAACGAATATTAAAATATGAGTGAAGAAAAATAACCCTAAAAAAGCTTTATGCAATTTTTAGAAATGGTTTCCTAGCAAAACATTTGAAGAGCAATATAATTAATATTAAGATATTACCAATATTAAAAGACTACTATCTAAAGGCTACTTTTCGTTCAGTCGAATGTTTATCATAGTGCTTGTACTCAAACCATTGCTTGTCAAAATCAAGCATTTCATTCTTTATTATATTATATACCCAACGATTCCGCCCCCAGGTCCTGTATCTCTGTCCCTCTCCGTGGAACTCAACTTTATACCAGCCAAAAGTTAGGAGTAGGTCCACTACTGCTGGCTTTTAAATTCTTCTACAAAAGTATTTATTATTTCTATTTTTTTTCAATAACTAATAAAATTTTTCTTCTAATTAACCTTATAATTTCGTGACTTATAACAACAAAAATTTATAAACAGTTCCACTCACAAAAAATTTATTTCCGGAAGTAATTCAATTTTTTTTCTTCACATTTTTCAAGTTTCCAAATATTTTTTCTAGACACTGCACAACTTTCACCTATTATGAAAGAAAAAAAATCATATTTTAAATTTTTTTTAATCATACAAAAAAAATTATTTTTCAAATATTACAGATTTGTTTCTACAAACCCATCCTTCTTATATTTTTTTCCAATTTCTATACAACCCCATACCAAAAAAAGAAGAAGAGATAAATACAACATTGGTACTGTGGTTTACTCTAAAATCAAATAAGTTCTTAAACTTTAAAACATATTAAATTAATTCCTAAAATTTAATATCTATTATGACTTTAGTTTCTCTGAAACCGTTTAAATATAAATAATTTTAAACTTTAGGGATTAATTTGATATTTTTAAAAATTTAAGTATCTTATTTGATTTTAGAGTAAGGATTAATATTGTATTTATTTAAAAAAAAAAACAGAAACTACCGGGCGGCTCAATCTTTTCTTCGCACTGATCTCGGGGAGGTTTGATTACTTTTCAATGTGAACCTCTAATTGTTCAAAAACAAAAAATGAGAACCTCTAATTTATCCTGCTGAATATATATTTAATATTAGTACGACTATGCGACGGCTTTTCCACAGTAACAAGTCTTCCCAGGTAGATATATAAAGGGATAAAAACTGGGTGTTTCACATTTGGTAACCCTTAATTGAAGGCCCCTTTCAGTAAGAGAGAGCCCACACACCCAATTTTTCCTGAAAAAACTTGTAGCAACTTCACTTACCTGAATCGAGATTGGGAGACTCACCAATCCAGGATTTTTCTCTGTGTTTTTTCTTCGTGTCTTTGCTAATTTTTCGATCCAATTGAGGAATCAATCGCTGTACAGTTTAGTGCCTGGCAACATTGTGCGATGATATAGGGTAGAAGTTAGGAGTGCCTGGGAGATTGATTTTGCTTTGAGATCTTGATGCAGATGGAGAGGGAGAGGGGGAATGGAAGTTACAACAGTTGTTCGGTGTATGATAACGGAGGCAATAGAGATAGAGAGTCATCGCCGATCTCGTCGCCTCAATCTGCTTTCTCGGCCAGGCGTTCCGTGGGTTACATTGAACACCCCGTGTCCAAGTTCGACACTCTCGCCGGCATTGCCATCAAGTACGGGGTCGAGGTATAGTTGTTCCATTTTGCACTAGTAATTCATTGTTAGATTGTTTGTGCATAGTTGGCTGTATGATCAAAGGTGATTATTACTCGGCTAACGTTGATTTTGACTCATGTCATTCCCGGTGATTTACGGCATTACACGCCTTAGGGGAAGTCTCGTCTCACCTCCTACGATATCTTGAAAAATAATAGTTGTTCGTCTTCTTGGAACAAGGATCAATAGTTTTTAGGATAATAACCTTGTGGGAATTATTCAATAGTGTTATGGAAAGAAAGAAAAGAAAAGAAAAGGAACGAGAATAAAAGTGTAGATATAGGACAGTTGGATGCTGTGTTAACCTGCTTCTAATCTTTAGGTGCATGTATAGCTTGCTATCTAATGCATGGAACAATGAAGCATACTGTGACCATGGATTAGTTTTTCACATTATGCTAGCACCAATGTAGTCAATTGCTGTTCTGAGGTGGCCACCAGTTTTGACTTCTAAGCATTTTATTTTTCTTTCTAAAACTTTGGGCATTGATGTTAGACCTTTTTGGTGAATTGTCAATGTTCTGTTTACTCCTGTTTATAAATTTGTTACTGGTGACTTTGGTTTTTATTAATATCATTCTTCTGCTAATTTTTCTATTTTGAGGTACTATAGGTGGCCGACATAAAAAAGATGAACAGTTTGGTTACAGATCTTCAAATGTTTGCTCTCAAGTCTCTCCAGATTCCTCTACCTGGAAGGCATTCGCCATCTCCCTGTCTAACAAATGGTTCCATCACCCCAGGGTATTTGGATTATGCTCATTGTTCCTCTCTGTACTTATATTAATAGTTTTATGCAATTGCTCATTATCGTTATCTGAACTTCTCTTCCTTGACGTCTTACAAAATTATGTGCCATTTGATTAATTTCAGTCTTTATAAGAAACGAATGTCACTTATTGCATACACTGACCACTTTTTTCCTGTTTTCTCTTCTTTTTTCGTTGGTACATAACTGGAATTTGATTTATTTCATTAGGTGATGTTCGGCCACTAATTTTTTTTTCCTTTTTGGCTAAATTTCACAATCCAACATCCAAAATCTCAAAAAAATTCAACACATATTCCAACACATTTTTACACAAACTCCAATTTTTTTAAAAAAAATTCTATCAAATCTTATTTTTCCATACTTTTTCACCAAACTCCAATTGTTTTTTATTAAAAAATTCCATTAAATCATCTCTCTTTGCATCGTTTTAAAAACTCCAATAAAAATCAATCTACAATCAAATATCTTTGAAGTTTTTTACTAAAGTTTTATAAACTCCAATTTACCTAAATATTCACACCACTATCAAATTTTTTGCAAATTTGAAAGATTTTTTGTAAACCGAATATCACCTTACTTTGTGAAGGTACAAGTTATCAACCTTCTTTTGAAATATATTTGGGTAGAAATATTGGTTTGTATGGAGAATTCAATCATCAGCTGAAGATTAGGTTTGCATAGCGCCAATAGTTCTCTCCCTCTCTTAGAATTTTACAATATGATAGAGGGATATTTAGTTTAGGAATGGTAAATCGGGTAAAGATTATGGTTTGCATTGCACCAATAATTCTCTCCCTCTTCCCCTCTCTTAGAAGTTATAAACATGAGATAGGACTATTTAGGAAAAATGGTAAAATATAAGATAGAAATTTTTTGGAGATAAATCAATTATAATTTTTTTGATAAATAAGACAGTTTTATTAAAAAGAAGAAAAACATGAAACACACAACAACGGAGTCAACAGTACAAGAGAAAATACTGAAGAATCCTAACACAAACAAGAACACCCACCCACCCTCAACCCACAGCCAACAACAACCTCCCAGAAAACATTAGCACCCTCACCCCACTAGCCAACAAGACCCTCCCAAGAACTCGCCCCCACCCGCAACCCAAACGAGACCCCTAACAGTCCAGTCCAAAAGTCACAGTCTTCCTAGCGGTCGAAGAAGACCCTTCATAATTAACCGAATACTTCAAGCCCTTCAACTCCCTGAGCATCCTCCCCCCTGATTTTCTAGATGTTTTCGAACGAATCTGCACCCGATCGCATTCCAACGCTGCAAAGAGATCTTATAATTTATAACTCCCTGTTTTGACACTCCTGGACTTTAGCTACAGTTGACTTTGGGTGGTGATGCAGGGGGTGTGGTGTTTTGGGTGTTAGCTCACTATGTAATGAGGCTAACACTGGAAAGATGGGATTGTGAAGCTGATATTTTCCAATGCCGCTGAAGGGTGTAGATTTGATGATTTATTTAGTGGTGGTAGGTTAGAGGGGTTCAGGGGCAGCATGTTGGAAGGTGGACTGGTGATTAGAGTGATGTTGTGATGTGGTGGGGCAGAGGAGCGTGATAGGGCTGAAGTTGTCTCAAGAGCACTTGTATTTCTCATGGCTTTCCTCTCAATTTTTTTTGGGGAGGGCTTATAACTGACAGCTCCGTGTGTTTTGGCCGTTTCTGTTTTAGGGGATGATTTGTCAATTTGTTTTTACCACAGTTTGACTTTTTGCCAACCGAGGATCTCCTTCAGTATTTTTATCAATTTGAATGACCAATATTTATTTTTTCTTTGTGATTATACTTCCTAATGCTTCTCTTTTCTCTTGTCCCTTTACGATTTCCACCTCCATAGCCGTGGTATTTTATGTGATGAGAGGGAGAGTTATAGAGGGGAGGGAGAAAGATAGTCATGGGGAAGAGTGAAATATCCTTCATTGGAAATGAGCCAAACCATGGGTTTTAGAAACAGAAAGAATTGAAAGCTCAAGCCAATAGAAATGGGCCAAAGAGTGATCGTTGTCTGATGTAATTTCCCTTCCCCTCACCCCTCCTCCCTCCCCACATGGATGAGTGAGATGTTAGGTACCTGTTCTTTTGTTCTCTTTGATTGGTCTTTTATTGGAAAGGGGAAGGAGGGGAGGGCTGGGAATTGGTTTCATTCACGTCAAAACTGACTGTTCTGGTATATAAGATACCCCTATTTTTGGAATTCGTTTTTGGATTTAAAATTGGCTCTCAGGAGACATTTTATAGCTTAAGTTTTACAGAAACATAGAAAAGATGATTTAGCTGTCCCTATAATTCACTGGTGAAATGACATAAGTACTGACAAAGGAACAGACCAAAACGGGGCCTGGTAGAAATGTGTGAGACAAACAGGATGTTTTCTCTTTGGCAGTTTACAATATGTCTTTAGATAGCATTTTTCTTGTACTTTTCTACTTTCTGGTGAGCTTATTTGTCATTCGACCTCATTCCTGATTCAGGTAGCAAGATGCTTGAAGGAGATAAGTTTGACGTTGGGAGAGAGAAATTTGAAAATGTTTTGAAATTGTGGAATTTATTTCACATGGAGTCATTTAGTAGTCATTTTAGGGAATTATACACAGCCCCTACGAACTCCTACCTTGGCCACCAAACTACTAATTTTAGGAATTATTGACTCCTTAGAATCCACTTCGACCACGCCTTTTCTATTAAGACGTGGCCATTAAAATGGAATAAAATATAATATATGGAAACGTCTTAATGGGAGGGGTTACATTGCTAAAGAGGTAGTATTTTAGGGGTGTCGATAATCAAAACTGGTGGCCTCGTAGCTACGTGGCAAATGGAGTGTCAATTTGGGGGGTTTAAGTGATGTTTTCCTTGGGTTTTTACTTGTTTTAAGTCTTTAGAGTATTTTCAGTTCTAGTTTTGAGTCTGAGAGGACCGTAAAATTTGCATATAAATTGCTTTTTGTAATCTGCATTCCTAGAATATGCTCAATAAAATCCAGTCGCTTGAAACTTTTGAGTGATTGGTTTCTCCTTCCCAAGTGCGCTCGCGTTGGCAATGGCTTTGTACTAAGGAGCCTAAAATTCTTCAGGAAAACCATCTCTAAGTTCCTTACACATCAAACCCCATACAACTAATTTTTTAGAACTGATCGAGAAACCTAATCTAGTGTCGAGTTTCTAGTGTTTCTAAAGATTCCTCAATTAGATTTGGCAACACGAGTTCACTACAGTTTCTTTCCTGCATCGATTGAATATGCTGCTCCACTTTGGGAGGGAACAGCCTTGCACATAAAGTCTCTTATTGTTTATGTGAATGCTTTTTCAGGTGCTTGTGCTTCAAATAGAATCCTTTGAATAGTATGATTGACTTCATATATAGCATTTATTTCGACATTTTTTTTTTCTTGGCAGCATTTATGTCTAGTTAAAACTAATATTTTGTATGATATATCCTTAGTGCTAAGTTAAAGAGTCAATTGCCATAGTCTGTTATTCGTTTTTGTAGTTCAGCTAGATATATCTAGTTATTTTCACATGTGAGCTTTGGTTGCTTATCTTGCTGACACTTTTGCAGACAGAGTAGTTCTGACCACACTCCATATCGGCGTCGGCACAGTGATTTGTTTGAATCGTTGGAGTCCCTCAGAGCTGAGTCTCCCAGGCGGAGGGTCTCTCCAGCCATGAGCTCTTTACAAGGTTACTATGGACTCAAAGAGAGAGATATGAAAACTCCACCTGAAGGATTTGAAATGACAGTCTACAGAAAAGGACCCTCTCATTATCTAGAAGACGTGGCTTTTCCTAGCACATCGCTAGTTTCCAACCTACCTCTGAGCCATCACAGGAAATCTAAAAGCTTAGTTAATACTTTATTGGATGAGAATGGTGGAGTGGCTGACCCGCCTGATGCATTTGCTCAGGACAATGGCTCTGATAAATCAAGTGAGAAATTGTTCAGAAGGCATCGGAAGTCTGAAGTTGATTTCACTTCTCCGACGCCAGAAATGTTGTTGGAGGATAACAGCAACAGTGGTGGGTTTTTTGCAATAAAAGGAAAGGGCTTAGCCTTGAGACCCAAAGCAGCAAGTCGAATTACTTCAACAAGTGATGCTGAAACAGGTGGGCTGATCTCACAACCGCTTGGTCCGGGGGATTCCGTTGTGGCTGATGGCTTTTCTGGCGTAAGGAAGTCGTCAAGCACACCAAGTTTTCAGGATCAGGATCACAATAGTTCTTCATCCATCCGGACTACTACAAGGTGGAGTTTGAAACCGGATTTGCAGGCCCTTTCAGCTGCAGCTATTGCAAAGCCAATATTTGATGGCTTGCCTAGGCCAACGCCAGGCCGAAGAAATAAAGCTGCACTTGACTAGTTCACGGTGATATCACTTAATTTGTTCATGTGTCTGGATCAATTTTTCTCAGGCCATTCATTGCCAGCTCTTAGTGAGTAAACGGAGAGACAAGGCAAAAAGGTTAATACGTGAGTTCTAAGCGCGTATACAGGAAGCTGATATGAAGATGAAAGAATGGGGGTTTCAAGGAAGCAGCCGATTTGTGTATGGTTCGGATGTGTACCTTCTTACCCCATGTTAAAATCTTTGGGGGAGAGCTATAAATGCATTGCATCCATTACCCTTCAGAGCATGTATATTAGATTTTTTTCGTCTCAAGTTAAAAGCAAAATTTGTTTATATATTTGTGAGTCTATTTTTTATTTTTGCCCTAACAAATTTAATTTGTTATATTCACATTAGAATTGGAAATTGCCAGTTACATTTGGTGGTGTATTACTGTGTCTGACAATTGGCGATAGAGCTGTTATGACAACGTTATCTGTCGGGTGAAGGAATTCCGTTTGTTTTAACGTTAATTTTTTTGAACGTTTTACTTTCTTTTGGCAAATGGAAAGCATTTCAATGAACTGAACACTGAGATTAGAAAGATTACAACCCTTCTCAATATCAGTTCCACTATATTTCCATGAGTTGACCTCAGAGTGTGCACCGACCTAGTTGGGGTTGGAGAGGTGGTATCCTTCTCCGACTCAGTCAAAGGTCGGATTTTGCCTCCAACTCTGACATGTCCCAAGTTCGAGCCCCAACACCCCCATTATCGCCCTTGACTTACCTGCTCCCTGGGTTGTGGGGTCGGTCCAGGGGGCCGGGGTTTGTACTTCAGGGTTGGGCCAAAAGGGTCCGACTTTGGAGGATTTCCTCGTCATCAAAAAAAAAAACTCTGACCTCGATTGGGTGCACCTCTGAAACCAAGCTGACCAGTCCACCTCTGACCCTAACTCGGTCGAAGGCCGGATTTTGCCTCCTCCATAACCTTCGAGCCAAGTTGACCAGTCAGGTTAGCTTGGAGATCGAGATCGAGCTGGCTTGGAGATCAGGTTCAAGAGAATCATGACCAAAACTGAAATTTTTAATTTTCATTAAACCCATTACAGGGCTCAAAATCAAATTGAAGAATACCATTCAATCCTACAAATTATAAATTTACAACCACAAAAGATCCAAAACTTTCTAAAAACATACAAATAAAAACTCACAAGTTACAACACAAGATAAGAGATAGAGCTACAAATATAAACTTGTCACAACTCAAAAGATAAAGATAGAGCTATAAATTATATACTTACAACAAAACAACGTAAAAGTAATACAGCCTAGAAACAAAACTGCATTGCATAATATAGTTGGTAATCATGTTCTAAAACAAGCAATAATCAATATTCACTGTTGCACATAATCAACACAACATAGTCCATTCTTCACACACATTCCACAACCATTAACATGATATATTTGATGACTATGATAAAAATTAAATTTACAAAGAAGGGCATCTTCAAAGATTAATAGAATTGATCAAGAACCAAGTCACAAGAATTGAAGAAGCTTAAAGAGCAAGGAGTTCAAAGCATGAAGACCCAAGGTATAAATTTGTAAAGCTAAATTAGTTCGCAGGTCCTTGAGGTTTAACCTTTTCCCAATTTAGTCCCTAGGGTTCACTCCGTCTCACCGCAGTCCCTAAACTTAACGTGTTTTGGTGTAGTCCCTTCGTTACCCGAGTCCAAGAAATTAATGGGCAAATCCTATGTGGCTGACGGAGGCCACACAATGTCTAATTACATCGTGTCACGTGTCATTTCATTACCAACTCCCTACAACATTTAAAACAACAGAGTGAAACCCTACCCTAAACAACCATCCAAATCAGCTTCTTTCCCATCCATCGAAACCCGACGAAGGCTCCACCTAATCTTCTCAGACCATCTCCGGTACACCTGTCCTGTTTCCTAGACACTCATCCATATGGCTTCGATAATGTCTTTGACGTCCTCAACTGGAAATGGTGGCACTAGTGCAGGGGCGGTACTTTCATCCACTCCACTTTGTACGTGTGGGCAGTGATCAAGGATGAGGACAAACATGACCACCACCGAATATCCAGTCCGATGTCCCAATGGGTGCCCTCGCTATGAAAAACCACGGCCTGCCCCCTCCGTTTATCAATTATTGCGCAAAGAAAGCTCTGATGTAGTGGAACGTTTTTGCTTATGCCCTAATGCCAGTTTGGTCAAGCATGGTGCAATTTCTTTGAATGGGTTGACCCTCCTGTGTCTGCCCGTGAGGAGAAGGAGGCTTTAGGTGGACTAATTCGTAACAACTTCAAAGGCAGAATGCAAAGGAGGATCGAGCTGGCTTTTGGTTCATCTTTTTGGGGGTGTATCTGGTTGGTTACAAAAATGTAGAATGAAGTTTAGTAGATTTGTACGAAGTTTAGTGTTCTTATTCTTGTAATCGGTTGTTAGTTGTGTATTAGTAAATGGATGTTAAGTTTATAATGGAATTGTCATTATTTGTGAAAACTGTTTTGTGAAAGCTGGCTTACTCTTACAAGGTCATTCTGTTCAACTAATTTAAAAGAAACATTTGCGGCAATGCTAGTGTGAACATCCAAATAAGCAGTTGCAACAAATTGTCCACTTTGATATATAATGGTCAAAATGTAAGTGTTTACAAAACACCACGTGGAGGACAATGCTCCCAAATTGTTCTAGTATAACTACCATCAGCCTGAACAACAACACAAAAGAAAAGTGTTTAGAGCCTCTACAATTAACTGTTGACCAATTTTTTGTCAACCTGTTTACAAAATGGTAAGAGCAGTCAATGTAAAATATTCCCAAACTGAGTGGCCTATTTTCCAAACAACTTTACAAAAAAAAGGTATGTGTACTATTGCTGAGCGGCCCTTTTTCTAGGGGCTGCTTGCCCTTCTTCCTTGATGACATCCTCAGCATGGTAACCCTTCTTGCTCCTCCCTCAGTTGGGGCCTCAACTTTCTCTCTCGGTACATTTGGTTGGGTACTTGTCCCCGAGAAGGACCAGCCCTCTTATGAGGTGACCTGAACTAAGCAGTTTTAGACTCAATGAAGTACACCCGAACCTAGAGAGCCTAGAGAGGGGGGGGGGGGTTGAATAAGTTCTTTTCGATCTTTAACTTTACTGCACACTTCACAAGAATATCAGCATGTTCAAGAACCTAAAATCTTTAACAAGATTTTATATATATGCAGAATCAAGTAAATCTTTGAAGCAATTAAACTTTTAATCAAGGCTTCAAGATATTCAAGAAGACTGTCTTTTAACTACAGACAATAATGGACAAATTTGTATTCAATCTAAATCCAAAAATTTAACAATGTAAATCACAACACAATTGACGTGTAGATTGGTTACGAAGAGAAACTTCTTAAAGACACACTTCAAGAAGAAATACTCTATGGGCCTTGTGGCTGGGAAAGGTTTCCACTATTATGAGAACTCGAAGTTACACGGTGATCCGTTAGACGTACATAAATCCCTTTGCTACCCTAACACACCAAACTTCTTACCCAAATCTTGAATTTGGTTCTGCAAACCTTGCAGGGATTTAGACCCGGTCTCATCCATTCTTCATTGTAGCACCTTCATCTTGTATGTAGTTTGCCCAGTGAAACTTCACTACCACTGCTACCAGACGAAAACCACACAAACCATCTCAGGAACCAGAACTCTGGTAAACCCTAAGACCTATGCAGGTAATCTTTGTGTGTGATCAATAACCTTGATGGAACTTGACACGTCTTGTGCCTGTTCGTACCCCCTAGGCTCACCTATAGAGATGGTATGCACATAAATGGAGATTACGACACGAATTGGTCCTATTAAGTACTATTGTTGGCTTTGAAAAAGCTTAGTGGAAACGTTCAGAAAAAATGAATAGTATTGTAATTAGAAATTTGTTAAGAAGGGAAAAATAAGTTTTAGAAAATTCGTGGTAAAGCGACATTAATAAATACATGATAATAAAATATGCAAGACAGAAAAAGGGGTGAGTCCTACTGACTCAGTAAGGGGGGAAGGAGATATGACATGTGAGAAAAATAAGGAGGAACAATCATAACAACAGGTAAACAATAAATAAGCACCGAAAATAATAAATAGGATAACGATGTATGATAGATGCAATGCATAAATGATGCGTCTGTTTCTCGATCAATTCACTTTCTTTCTTTTCCGGTCCTGTAGAGGTGTATCTACTAATAACATTATGATGCTAAAACGTCATATACACAAGCTAAAAACACTCAAAAAGCGACTAATACTGAGGTCAACTAATCCTTCAGATCAGTGTCAGAGGTCAGGTCCACTATCTCAATCTCTCCCGGACCCTCCTCCGGTGGAGAGGGAACTATACGCAGGAGGGCTGGGTCAACATCGACCAGCTTGAAATCCTCAAGTCGGGGGAGTGGGGGTAGGGGTGGTCCTTTAAGGGACTAGTGGGGCTCGTGCTCCATTAATATCTCGAATGTGTCGATAGCCCACGTTTGTATCTTCAGTACTAGGATATAGGGATCGAGGTCCAGAGTTTGCTCACTCTCAAATAACTTCATTTTTCGGGTTAGATATCCACAACGCCACAAACAAGATGCAAGACAAAAAAAGAGTGAGTCCAACTAATTCAGTAAGGGGGAAGGAGACATGACATTTGAGACAAATAAGCAGGAACAATCATAGCAGCATGTAAATAATAAATAAGAACCAATAATAATAGATAGGATAACGTTGTATGATCGATGCAATGCATAAATGATGAATTTGTTTCCTGATAAATTCACTTTCTTTCTTTTTTCGGTCCGGTAGAGGTGTCCCTACTAATAAAACCGTGATGCTAAAACATCATACACACAAGCTGACAAAACTCATAAAGTGAGTAATACTAAGGTCAACTAATCCTCCAGATCAGTGTCAGAGGTCAGGTCCACTATCTCGGTCTCTGCCCCACCCTTTGCCGGTGGAGAGGGAACTATACGCATGAGGGCTGGGTCAACATTGACCAGCCCGAAATCCTTAAGTAGGGGGAGTGGGGGTAGGGGTGGTCCTTTAAGGTACCAACCCTCTTATGAGGTCAACTAACCCATGTTCGTATCTTCAGTACTAGGATATAAGGACCTCGGTCCAGAGTCTACTCACTCTCAAATGACTTCATATGTCGGTCCGATATCTACTGCTTAAGGCGGAAACGTACAGGATCGCGAGGGATTCGAGCTAAATCATACATAATCAGGGTTCTCATTAAGTTTTTCATACAAAACATATATAACACATTAAAAGCCAACTAGCGACGATCAAGCCACTATCATCAAAAATTTTGAAACATAATTCTTGTGCTTCTATGTCAGGTAGTCTTCCTGACTCTCTTCACCTGAGGCATCTGGAATGACACAATTTTGAAAACGTGAGTCAAAAAGACTCAGTAAGGGAAAGACATAAATTTGAAACATGTTCTTAACTTATGCTTGCTTAGTCATGAAAAGAAACTTGATAAATGATGCACATGCATGTCGTGGATATGCATATGTTCTTGCTTAAATTCGGCCCCAGGCCCATAAAAATCACTTATTCATACTTGTGCCATTCTTGGCCTTTTCATAATTATTTCATATATCTTACTGTGGGCTCGCTCCATTTAACCCCTGAAGTCAGGGTTGTGCGTTCCCTTTGGAACCGTCCCCGAATTCCCTTGGAGACCTTACATATAGTCAAGCTAGCGCACCTTCTCGCATTCGTCCTTCAGTGGCTAGACATGACCCTTGGAGGCCCACACCTTCTCAATGTCCTTCAGTGTGGTTTGCACAGCCTCGTGGACTCACCCATCCTTCTCGCATTCGTCCTTCGGTATGGGAGTCCATCTTGATGGTACGGTACCGACTAATTATTATTCCAATTAGCCAAATCCCCAACACAACAATTATAACCTATTTATCATAATTTACCATTAGGGTTCTTTTACTTAACCATTCGGCCAACACTAGTTTTATGCATCCTTTAATCACAACTTCAACTCCAATGGTGATCCCATCCTCCATTCAACAATTTCACAACCTAGGATCTAAGAATCCAAACACCAACACAATATATAATGCTTATACCATTCGGCCAACACATGTTTTTATCTAAATAATTAGGTTTTCTTTTGTTTCCTTCAATTTGCATGCATCCTTTACCTAACATAATTATCTACCATTCATTAGGTCATAAATCTTGCACATATCATGGCCAATGTCCAGATCTAAACATATACAAAATTGTACATGAAGTCCTAAGCATCTCATATTCGGCCATACCTCAAAATGTCACATTTTTCATGCTAAAAATTATAACATGCATATCCTTTGCATTTGTGACCTAACTAGCATGTATCAACTTCATATTTTCATCAAATATTCCCATCAACATTAGATCTACACTTTAGGAACTTCAACAACAATAGATCTAAGGAAATATTCATCTTACATTCGGCCAAACATAACATAAGTCTAGATCTAAACTTATCTAACATACATTGTTCTCCTTTTGTATTTATGACCTATTTGCATGCATTAACTCCATAGATCCGAACCTCTTTCACATGTACATTGTTTTTACATCATCAAGAACAAAGTTAAACACTTAGATCTAATATTAGAAAGACCAACAATACAAGATCTACGCATATAATTCGGCCATCACTATGCTTAACCAACAACAACACATTCTTGGCCTTACCTTGTTGATTATCCCAAGCTTGAGTACCTAGAAAAATAAAATGCCTTAGGTTAGTACTAATGAAAAACTTTAGACAAGAATACTAAAGAGAATCAAGCCTACCTCTGCCTTCCCCAAACTTTTTACCCAAACTCCTCTTTCTTCCAAGTTTCGGTTCACCCTCAGAAAATATCCAAGCTTGATTTGAGGAGCTAATGTGGGTTCTATGGTGGGTAAAAGAATGTGGTGAGCTTGAATGATTAGTCCTAATGGAAATGGACTAACTTCTTCAAGAAAAATGAGGCTAATGATTGGGGTTTTCAAGGAAGAAAATGAGGTTGCACAAGGAGAGATTTGGTCACCACAAAAGAGGTCTAACTTAGGTTCTTGGAGTGTGATTTAGAAGGCAAGAAGAGTGTGGTTTAGAGTGCAAGAGGAAAAGAGCAAACTTTGAATCCTAGATGGGTGGTTCGGCCAAGGGAAGAAAGTGGGAGAGAGTTGAGAGCAATGCAATATTCGGCCAAGTGAGGAAGAATTGGGGAGTGAGGTGAAGTGTAAAATTCGGCCAAGGCATTTGCAAGTGTGAGGTGTGAGAGAGTGAGTCTTCCAAGGAGAGTTAATGCTATGACACATGACTTGAGGTGTTGAGATGACAAGAGGGAAATTTGAAAGAGGAAAAGGGGATGCATGAGGGGGTCTTGGCCGACCAAGCATGGGTTCTAATCTCTCTCTCTCTTCTTTTAGTTCTTTTCACCTTTTTATCTCACATCACTTGTCTCCTAAAGCATGACTTTGATTTGATTTCTCTCTCTTTTTCCCCCAACCCATTCGGTCTCTACGTGAATCATCCTTTCTCCTTTGCTTTTCTCTCTTTTTTCTTCCATGTGTTGTCTTGTCTCATTGAATGCATCTTACACAATCTTACACTTCACATGGCATTTCACTTTTGGCATTTCAATTCACCATATGCTCATTCACGTAAAAGCCATGTCCTTGACTCTCATTTACCTTGTTTGGTTGCCTTCCAACCAACTTAGTTACTTCCACATTTGAATTGCAACTAACTTTCAACTTGGTTACTATTTCACCTAACTTATCTCTCATAAGCTCTCTAGCTTATCTAATCCATTCCAATAGCTTATCATCTCATAAGCATTATATCTTATCTTATGATAATGGCTCTAGCCTATCTCTACAACCACAAGGACTTATCACCCTAAAAGTTTCCTAACCTATCATCATGCTTGCTTATTTATGATAAGCAAGTGTGCTTATCATTTTAAATCTCTCTTAAACCTTATCACATTATTAAATAACTTATCATTTAATATTCTAATGAAAATTCTACTATTAATCTAGGCCACATGGTAATAATATATGCCACATATGAATGACACAAAATATTCAATCAATGTCTCAAAAGAAATTCATGATTTTACCCATTAACTATTTTCGGCGTATATAAAGAAATCTTCAATCATAATTTAAATTTTATGGACCATGAAACATATTAAGTAAATGAAAAATATATATTCATAAGAGAGAAACTTACCTTGCAAAATTTCGGCTCCTAGGAAAATATATTTCAAACTTTGCATAAAAATGACAAGAAAATTATTTGGGAAATTTCATGAAATAAAATCTCATTTTAATCGAAGTACCATAACATAAAGATTAGGCCATACATTGGCCAAAAATATGGCCCCATGATAAAATTAAAGCTAATACATCGGAAAATAAAAGATAATACATAAAAAATAACATAGGAGAAAATCGGGGTCTCACATTCTCCCCTCCTTATAAAAATTCCGACCTCGGAATTTCTTTTACCACCAATAATTTTGTCCTGACTGCGAAGGTGCAGGACCATAGGGGTTGGGACGAAAATTCGTGCTTGTCCCACTACTAATCTCCCCCTGATAAACGTGGTCTGGGGAATTACTCCCCGTCCAAGACTGGGATCTAGCTCCTTGGCTTGGTTCATCTATACTAGGGTCATGGATGATGTTCTCGGGTGGTCCATGATACCTAGGTCTAGACTCTACTTCTTGTGAGGAAAAGTGGGTCTCAGATGTAGCGTCTTGAGCCTTAACTCTTCTACGATGTCTTCTCTCGTTACATCGCCTAAGTGTACACTCACGTCTCGAGTCACGACGTCTAGGTTCTTCCTGAGGTCGTTCTCTTGTCTCATTAGGTATCGGATGTTGTTCCATGGGTTTTTCCTCCGGATCCTCCTCTGGATCCTCTTCCGGATCCTCTTCTGGGTCCTCCTCTGGATCCTCTTTTGGATTTTCCTCAAAGTTTTCTGGTAAAACTGTTCTTAAGGGAATGGCGTTTATTGGCGACTCTGGCCAATAAATACCCTCCAGATATCTAGAGCAATCTGTAGATAAGGGTTGACCCCACCTGGAAGGTCCAGGTTGGTCTGGTGCCGGGGGTGGCGGGGGCTGGTATGTCCCCGTCATACCTTGCTGCCAATAAGATACATGAGTTTGGTACGCTCTTCTCGGGTCCCCTCTATCGGTCTCATGTGATGCGTGAGTCGGAGCCTCATGGCTTCCCGACTGTCTTGTCGAACCTTGGGTTCTATGGTTAACCCTGAACAGGCTGCGATACTCAGGTGCTGTCATCCTTCTCTGTGAAGGCGTGCCTGAATGCTGTGAACGTGGGGGTCGACTACTCGGTGGCATCTGACATCATAATACAGTGGTCAGTCATGTGCATATACAAAACATCATCATATATCACAAAGAATTATCATTCTTTTATGCAGGGAAATCAATCACAAATATCAGACAATAATTACTTATCCATATCAATCAATCAATAGATAAGATCGTAAATATTCAGATCCTATTCTCCTCTCAACTGAGGGTACTTCTCATACATATCGCTCTCTAACTCCCAAGATGCCTCCTCTGCCCCATGATTCCTCCACAGAACCTTTACAAGCGGTATCACCTTGGTCCGCAAATGTTGCTCCTTTCTATCGAGAATCCTTACTGGCTCCTCTACATAGGTAAGGTTCTCCTTAATCTGCAAAGGTTCATATTCTAACACATGAGTGGGGTCAGACACATACTTGCGTAGGAGTGATACGTGGAACACATCATGAACTCCCGCAATTGATGGCGGTAATGCTAGTCTGTACGCCATTGGTCCAACACGCTCCAGGATCTCGAAAGGTCCTATAAACCGGGGCTGAAGCTTCCCCTTCTTCCCGAATCGTGCTACCCCCTTCGTTGGAGAAATTTTCAAAAATACTTTACTTCCTTCTTCAAAGGCCAACTCTCTTCTTCGATTGTCCGCATAACTCTTTTGCCGACTTTGGGCCGTAATAAGTCTTTCTTTGATCAACCGAATTTTCTCTTTTGTCTGCAAAATTATCTCCAGCCCCAACAGTCTCCCTTCTCCTACTTCATCCCAATATAATGGCGACCTACACCTCCGCCCGTATAAGGCTTCGTATGGTGCCATACCAATACTCGATTGGAAACTGTTGTTGTATGCGAACTCTGCTAACGGCAGATACTGAGCCCAGCTACCTTTGAAATCAATGACACACGCTCGAAGCATGTCTTCCAAAATTTGAATGGTCCGCTCAGATTGGCCATCTGTCTGTGGGTGGAAAGCAGTGCTAAAATTCAATTTAGTGCCTAGGGATTCCTGCAATCTTCTCCAAAATCTCGACGTAAATCTCGGATCCCTATCCGACACTATGCTCTTCGGTATGCCTTGGAGTCTCACAATTTCTTGGAGATAAACTTCAGCTAGCCTCTCCGGGGTATACTTCACCCTAATGGGCAGAAAGTGGGCTGACTTGGTCAATCGGTCCACCACTACCCATATTGCATCGTAGCCAGCTGTCGTTCTTGGTAGCCCTACAACAAAATCCATGACTATTCCTTCCCATTTCCATTCAGGGATCTCTAGAGGCTTCAATGTCCCTGCTAGCCTCTGGTGCTCTGCTTTCACTCTCTGACAAGTCAGACATCGAGCGACATACTCCGCAATCTCCCTCTTCATATTCGGCCACCAATAAACTTTCTTGATGTCCTGATACATCTTCGTTCCTCCAGGGTGTATAGTATAGGGCGTAGTATGCGCTTCTGCCAAAATTAACTCTTTGATTCCCCCATCACCAAGGACACATATTCTATTCTGGTACCTCAACACTCCATCCCTATCCTCAAAGTCGGGATCATTACTCTTTTCAATCCTTTCCCTAATCCCTACTATCACCGCATCGCTCTTCTGGGCCTCGCAAATTCGCTCCCCCAGCGATGGTTGCAATGAAAGCCCTGCGATGGAAACATACCGATCTGCCAACACGAGCGTGATCTCCTCTCTTTTTAGATCCTCCATGATCTCCTTAGCCACTATCTCCACGGCACTTGTTTCAGCCGACTTCCGGCTTAGGGCATCAGCCACCACGTTAGCTTTCCCAGGATGGTAGCTAATGGTGCAATCATAATCCTTAATCAACTCCAACCAGCGCCGTTGCCTCATATTCAGCTCCTTCTGAGTGTTGAAGTACTTGAGGCTCTTGTGATCCGTAAATATCTCGCATTTAACCCCATAGAGATAATGCCTCCATATTTTCAGAGCATGCACGACTGCAGCTAACTCCAAGTCGTGAGTGGGGTAATTCACCTCGTGGGGCATCAATTGCCTCGACGCATAGGCTATGACCCTCTTGTCTTGCATCAACACACACCCAAGACCTTGCTTTGAGGCGTCCATATAGATCTCGTACTCCCCATGCTCTGAGGGCAATGCTAACACCGGGGCAGTAACTAGATGAGCCTTTAACGTCTGGAAACTTTGCTCACACTCGTCTGTCCAGTCGAACTGTCACACCCCGAACGCTAGCCCGAAGGGGGTTAATGACAGCCGCGAACATCCACTCAATGAATGTTCTAGCGTTTTCTCTTAATCATGCAGCGGATTTTTTTTATACATATACACAAACACCTACAACTGAGAGAGATGGGCCAAAGAGATTTACATAAACTACAACTTACACAATTGACTACGACGGCAATAGTGAAAGCATCTGAATTACATGTCATGTCTGCATGGCTGAAGTACAGACCTACTCATAACATCTTGAATCCTCGTATATACCTTACAATTTTGTTAGCATCCTGCCGCCTCAGTGGGATATCAAGCACTCTTAAGATTCCATGTACATTCTCCAACTCTTGACCCATAGTACATTCCCAAGGCCTATGACCAACAACATCACAATCTACTACTTACTAAGTCAGGAAATCCTCAGGACTCCTGCCACCCGGCAAACCTGGAATGATACATTTTGAAATCGTGAGTCAAAAGACTCAGTAAGGAAAGAACTTGTAAACGTGATCTTGTAAAACATGAACTTAAACCGTGAACTTGAACTTATAGATTGAACTTGTAACTTGAAATTTGAACTTGAATTCATAATCTTGTAATCATGCACTAGTAGCATAGCTTGAAAACATAACTTAAAATCATAACTTGAATTAATGACTTGAAATCGTAAGCATGCACTTGAACTCATAAACTTAAGCATGCACTTAAACTTGAAATCATTATGAATTTGAAACCATAATGAACTTAAAATCGTAAGCATGCACTTGAACTTGAAATCATAGTCCTGTAAACGTAATGCGATGCATGCCTGATCATGAATCGTGATGCATGTATATGCCTCATGTTGCATATGCACATGCACTTGCTCTTGAAAACATCATTTGTACTTATAAAGCTCTTGCTTTGGAAAATCTTATGGGCTACTTGAGCTCCATTTACCCCTGGCATCAGGGTTGTGCGTTCCCGTTGGAACTGTCCCCTATTTCCCTTGGGGACCTTACATATGGTCAAGCTAGCACACCTTCTCGCATTCGTCCTTCAGTGGCTAGACATGACCCTTGGAGGTTCACACCTTCTTGCAAGCATCCTTCAGTGTGATTGCACATACCTCCTGGGCTACCCATCCTTCTTGCAAGCATCCTTCGGTATGGTGTCCTAGGTGACATCCACCCTTCTCGTAAACGTCCTTCGGTATGGATGCACCTTCTTGACTTGGTACGGTACCGACCGACTCGGGTTCGTTAATTAACTTGTCATAAAACTTGTCATAAAGTAGCATAAAAATGGTACTTTCATTTGCATAAAAATGTCTCATTTCTCACGAGGAAAAATGAATGCAAATGATCATGATGCATTCATGTCGTGCTTGGTAGTGTCATGCTTGATATATCATACTTGATATGCTTATTCATAAACATTCTTCATGCAGTGTATCATTCCAGTTTTGTAAAGGTTTTTCACTTACCTTCGCTTGCTTGAGCATCGAACGTCTCGTTACCTACAATGAATCGTACTATTGTTATTCATAGGTTTACTAAACGTATAGAGTAATCAATACATTACAATCATCCAAGGTATGACTTAAATCTTTCCATGTCCTAGGCCTTCAATCTAGGATCCACTCAATATCAAGAGATAACTACAAATGCATCAAAACACACTCTCTATTCCAGCTCTGAAATCTGCTTATGTAAATTCCAGCAACAACAGTAATCTTTTAACGTTCCAACTTCCAACAACCAAAACTCTAATCTCTTCATGACACAACCAACATCCAAAGCTAATTTAACATCTCATAACAGCAACCATTATTTCACATTCTTCCCACTTTTACAACTCCAACTCAAATTTTATAACAAAACTGTGATTCCATCTTCATCAAGCTATACTATTGCATTTGCCCATGTCTTTTGGGCTTTTTATCAAACACGAAGGGTGTATCATTTGTTCTCTTGAACATCTTTCAGATCTGACCATATATCAAACACTTAGGGCTTGGTGGTTCTCAACAAGACTCATATGCATACAACCTAATACATCAACCAATAGATTTGGCCATACATGCTCAAAATAGATCTCAGCCCTCTTTTAGGCTTTTCATCAAACACCTAGGGTGCATATTCGTTTCTCTTGTATATAAATTCCCAGATCTAACCACATTCTCCATGGTTTTGTGCACAATCCTTACAACTTTCTAAAGCTCATTAGATCTACATTTTCCTCAAAGAAAACACATGAATCTCAAAGAGAAAATCTAACAACACAACCAAAAACCATTCAAAAGAAAAAGAGAACATAGGTGAAAATGGGTATGGCTTGGCCGGCCATAACCACTCACCTCCTTCTCTCTCTCTCTCTTTCTTTCTCTTCTTCCTTTCTTCTTCTTCTTTTCTCCTTCTTTCTTTCTTCTTATTCTTTTCTCCTTCTTCTTTCTTTCTTCTCTTCTTCGGTGGGAGCTAGGGCAAATGACTTTTTGATTTGGGGGGGGGGACTGCTTATACGTAAAGGGGCTTGGGGGAAGGGAAAAGGCAAAACTACCCTTCCCCCCTTTCTTTTCCCTTTTTCACATGAATTCCACCTCACATATTTCAATCCGATAAAATTTCGGAATGTAGTTATATGTGTTGACACCATCACTTAAGGTGTCGACACTATCAACACTTTTAGTTAGATGTGTCGACACCCTCACTCAAGGTGTCGACACTTCCAACACCGTCAAAATTCACTGGAGTTCCGAAAAAAATGCAAACTTTCGGGTTTTAGTTGGATGTGTCGACACCATCACTCATGGTGTCGACACTTCCAACACTTAGTCAAAAATCACTCTAGTTCCGGAAAAATATAAACATTCGGGTATCGGTCTAATGTGTCGACACTATGACCCAAGGTGTCGACACTTACAACACTTAGTAAAAATTCACTTTGGGCTCCAGAAAAAGGTAAACTTTCGGGTGTTAGTTTAATGTGTCGACACTATGCTCCAATGTGTCGACACTTACCTCAAAAATCACAAATTTAATCATACATACACTTGCAATAATACGTACTTAAGAGGTCATAAGCAATAACTTGACAGACCTAAAATCGGGGTCTCACACGAACTTAACGTTCTTCTTGGTCAACGAGGTCATCGGCATAGCTATCTTTGAGAATCCCTTAATAAACCTCCGGTAATATCCTGCCAACCCCAGGAAACTCCTTATCTCCTTAACATTTGTAGGTCTAGGCCATTTGAATACCGCATCAACCTTTCCGGGATCTACAGCAATACCTTCACCCGACACTACATGCCCTAAAAATCGGACTTGCTGCAACCAAAACTCGCACTTGGAGAATTTAGCATACAACTTCTTCTCCCTTATGATCTGCAAAATAATCCTGAGATGCTCCTCGTGCTCCTCCTGGTTCCAAGAATAAATCAGAATATCGTCTATGAACACCACCACAAACTTATCCAGGAACTCCCTGAATACTCTGTTCATCAAGTCCATGAATGCGGCCGGGGCATTAGTTAACCCAAATGGCATCACCAAAAATTCATAGTGACCATATCGGGTTCGAAAAGCCGTCTTAGGTATATCTCCCTCCTTTACCTTCAACTGGTGGTAACCCAACCTCAAATCAATCCTTGAAAATATTTGTGCCCCCTGCAATTGATCGAACAAATCGTCAATGCGAGGTAGCGGTTACCTATTCTTCACAGTCACCTTATTCAACTCCCTATAGTCAATGCACATCCGGAGACTCCCGTCCTTCTTTACAAACAGGATCGGTGCTCCCCAAGGCGACACACTCGGCCTTATAAATCCCTTCTCCAAGAGATCTTCTATTTGGACCTTCAGCTCCTTTAGCTCTGCCGGAGCCATTCGATACGACACCTTGGAAATTGGGACTGTCCCAGCTTCCAATTCGATACCGAACTCCACCTCTCTATCCGGCGGTAACCCCGGTAAGTCTTCCGGGAATACGTCCGGAAACTCACTCACTATTGGGGTTTGATCAAACGTAGGAACCTCACTCTGCGTATCATTCAGCATATCACTTGCCCAAACTAAAATTCCCTCGTGCCCTCCTTGCAACAATCTCTTAGCTTGCAGGGCCGAGACAATTGCTGGCCTTCGTTCCATTTTCCTCATACTGGTTAAACAACAATCCGGTCCTGGGTAGTGTATAAGACACGTGGATCGCCTACAAGCGATTCAAATATTTCTTAGACTTTAAGAAATAGTAAGTAATCATTAAACATTTGCGTTTTTGAAATCGGTTATCAACCAAATATATATATATCACTGAAATTCTTTTAATCATTTAAAATATTTTATTTACTCTTCTCTTTAACTAATATTCAAAACTTAGTTTATTAAATCATTAATATTTTTATTGCAATAAAATATATATTTATCCATGTCTTGATTAGGGTTTAATTAACACCAACGGATTTAGGATTAGACCTAAGTCTCTCATTATTTCATGTGCTCTACTTAAATCTTACATTAAACCACTAACTAGGGTTCCGAATAATTATTATTCCAATTAGCCAAATCTCCAACACAACAATTATAACCTATTTATCATAATTTACCATTAGGGTTCTTTTACTTAACCATTCGGCCAACACTAGTTTTATGCATCCTTTAATCACAACTTCAACTCCAATGGTGATCCCATCCTCCATTCAACAATTTCACAACCTAGGATCTAAGAATCCAAACACCAACACAATATATCATGCTTATATCATTCGGCCAACACATGTTTTTATCCAAATAATTTAGGTTTTCTTTTGTTTCCTTCAATTTGCATGCATCCTTTACCTAACATAATTATCTACCATTCATTAGGTCATAAATCTTGCACATATCATGGCCAATGTCCAGATCTAAACATATACAAAATTGTACATGAAGTCCTAAGCATCTCATATTCGGCCATACCTCAAAATGTCACATTTTTCATGCTAAAAATTATAACATGCATATCCTTTGCATTTGTGACCTAACTAGCATGCATCAACTTCATATCTTCATCAAATATTCCCATCAACATTAGATCTACACTTTAGGAACTTCAACAACAATAGATCTAAGGAAATATTCATCTTACATTCGGCCAAACATAACATAAGTCTAGATCTAAACTTATCTAACATTCATTGTTCTCCTTTTGTATTTATGACCTATTTGCATGCATTAACTCCATAGATCCGAACCTCTTTCACATGTACATTGTTTTTACGTCATCAAGAACATAGTTAAACACTTAGATCTAATATTAGAAACACCAACAACACAAGATCTAAGCATATAATTCGGCCATCACTATGCTTAACCAACAACAACACATTCTTGGCCTTACCTTGTTGATTATCCCAAGCTTGAGTACCTAGAAAAATAAAATGCCCTAGGTTAGTACTAATGAAAAACTTTAAACAAGAATACTAAAGAGAATCAAGCCTACCTCTGCCTTCCCCAAACTTTTTACCCAAACTCCTCTTTCTTCCAAGTTTCGGTTCACCCTCCTTAGAAAATATCCAAGCTTGATTTGAGAAGCTAATGTGGGTTCTATGGTGGGTAAAAGAATGTGGTAAGCTTGAATGATTAGTCCTAATGGAAATGGACTAACTTCTTCAAGAAAAATGAGGCTAATGATTGGGGTTTTCAAGGAAGAAAATGAGGTTGCACAAGGAGAGATTTGGTCTCCACAAAAGAGGTCTAACTTAGGTTCTTGGAGTGTGATTTAGAAGGCAAGAAAAGTGTGGTTTAGAGTGCAAGAGGAAAAGAGCAAACCTTGAATCCTAGATGGGTGGTTCGGCCAAGGGAAGAAAGTGGGAGAGAGTTGAGAGCAATGCAATATTCGGCCAAGTGAGGAAGAATTGGGGAGTGAGGTGAGGTGTAAAATTCGGCCAAGGCATTTGCAAGTGTGAGGTGTGAGAGAGTGAGTCTCCCAAGGAGAGTTAATGCTATGACACATGACTTGAGGTGTTGAGATGACAAGAGAGAATTTTGAAAGAGGAAAAGGGGATGCATGGGGGGGTCTTGGCCGACCAAGCATGGGTTCTAATCTCTCTCTCTCTTCTTTTATTTCTTTTCACCTTTTTATCTCACATCACTTGTCTCCTAAAGCATGACTTTGAATTGATTTCTCTCTCTTTTTCCCCCAACCCATTCGGTCTCTACGTGAATCATCCTTTCTCCTTTGCTTTTCTCTCTTTTTTCTTCCATGTGTTGTCTTGTCTCATTGAATGCATCTTACACAATCTTACACTTCACATGGCATTTCACTTTTGGCTTTTCAATTCACCATATGCTCATTCACGCAAAAGCCATGTCCTTGACTCTCATTTGCCTTGTTTGGTTGCCTTCCAACCAACTTAGTTACTTCCACATTTGAATTGCAACTAACTTTCAACTTGGTTACTATTTCACCTAACTTATCTCTCATAAGCTCTCTAGCTTATCTAATCCATTCCAATAGCTTATCATCTCATAAGCATTATATCTTATCTTATGATATTGGCTCTAGCCTATCTCTACAACCACAAGGACTTATCACCCTAAAAGTTTCCTAACCTATCATCATACTTGCTTATCACTATGATAAGCAAGTGTGCTTATCATTTTAAATCTCTCTTAAACCTTATCACATTATTAAATAACTTATCATTTAATATTCTAATGAAAATTCTACTATTAATCTAGGCCACATGGTAATAATATATGCCACATATGAATGACACAAAATATTCAATCAATGTCTCAAAAGAAATTCAAGATTTTACCCATTAACTATTTTCGGCCTATATAAAGAAATCTTCAATCATAATTTAAATTTTATGGACCATGAAACATATTAAGTAAATGAAAAATATATATTCATAAGAGAGAAACTTACCTTGCAAAATTTCGGCTCCTAGGAAAATATATTTCAAACTTTGCATAAAAATGACAAGAAAATTATTTGGGAAATTTCATGAAATAAAATCTCATTTTAATCGAAGTACCATAACATAAAGATTAGGCCATACATTGGCCAAAAATATGGCCCCATGATAAAATTAAAGCTAATACATCTGAAAATAAAAGATAGGAGAAAATCGGGGTCTCACAAAGCATATAATATATAAACATTCCCAGATTAAATACTACTTTAGGTTCCACGGAGGATGCATTTGGGTGCATATGCAACATAGGACGCTTAGTTTTATGTATGATTACCGGGTGACAATTGTTCTCCCCTAAAATATATAGGTTTAATTTAGGGATAAATACACATTCACCTATCAACTTTAGGATATTTGGATATTGCATTCTATACTACCATTGCTGGCACATAGCACCCTCATACAAAATGTTTTAAACATTTTGAACCTCAAACTACCAACTTTCACACATGTCACCCTCCATGGACCGTTGTTAAATCACATTTTTCCCTTTTCACCCTCCATCGACTGTCGGCAACACCCTGGTGGCACATCCTTTGAAATCAGGTGGGGCTGATGGACCAAAACTACGTCTAAGCTGTCTGAGACTAAGACTCGAACTTGGTTAATGAGAACATGGGTAGGGAGCTCGTGGGTGATAAATGTCTCCATAATTTATTTTAGTAGTAAACAAAAATATGGACGAGGGCGAAACAGAGTGAGTCTTAAGGATCTTAATCACTTTTTAAATCAGAAAGCACTCAAAAAATTGATTTAGAACTTTTTATGATTTAACCTAATAGAAGTCAATATTTCATATTATCCAAGTTATTTGTATGAAGCTAAATGAGAACTTAGACTTGGGCTTGCTGGAAAGTCCACATATGGAAATTTTTAGAAGGTTTGAAACACGACTTGTGTCAGCTCAAATAATAGAAAAGAGGCCTACTTCACATGGGCTACTAAGTTAGGCAATTTGGGTCCAATAGGGACCTAGACTTGGGCTTCACTTACAAGCTCATTTCCTGGTAAATAATATGAGCTTTTAAGCCCATTAAATTCAATCCAGTTGATAGAAAACAAGCCCAACCCGTGTAGCTATAACAATGAGTCTTTTTTTTGCTTGAAAAACTTAGTTTTTAACAGTAACTTCAAATAATCATAACTTTTTCATCCTAACTCCAAATGACTCAAAATTTTAACTGAAGGTTCCTGATATTGCCTAGTCTTAACTCTCAAAATTTGAGATAAAAATTCATACCATGCTTTCGGTGCTTGTTTCAAGCCATAGAGTGCTTTTGTGAGCTTGAACACATGATGTGGTAGTTTCTCATCTTCAAATACAGAAGGTTGTTCTAGATAAACTTTCTTAGAAGGAAAACCATTGAGAAATGCACATTTAACACCCATTTGAAAAAAATTTAAAATCTTTGACACATGAAAAGACAAGTAACATGCGAATAGATTCTAATCTAGCAACAAATGCAAATGTTTCATCAAAATCAATACCCTCTTCTTGATTATAACCTTGGGCTACCAATCTTTCCATGTTCCTTATCACAACCCAATATTCATCCGTTTTGTTTAATTCATCCTCCATAGCATAGATCCAACATTCATCATCTTTAGGCTCGTAAATATTTTTAGGCTTAATTTGAGACAGTAAAGCAAAATTGTTAGCATGATTTAACAAAGAGTGAGTGCTTACACCTTTCTCTACATTACCAATGACTTGATCAATAGAATGATTCTAGACGAACTTCCAAGCGTTTGGTAGATCATTGTTCCTTTAAGCCATTTCTTCTTCAATTTCTTGTAAACCTTTCTCTTGTGTATGAAAAACTTCCTTTTCTTTGCTTGTCGTAGGTTTCTCAATTTCTTTATATAGATTGACATTTCCAATACCAAGTATTATTCCTTTACCATTATCACCAACAGTAACTGAACCTTCTTTCTTTTGGAAAATGAGATTTGAACCAACTATTGTCTCTGGTCATGTGCTTAGAGCATCCACTATCAGGAACCCAATTTTCTTTGACTTCGGTCGTCTTCATGCACTCCTACAAAAAAGGATCTAGTCTTGATTTTTGGTACCCAAATCTTTTTGGGTCCGTTGGTGTTAGAAATGGTTTATTTCAGCTTGTCTTTAGGAATCCATTAGAAGACTTCTTTCTAGTTAGACAAGTGTGTGAAATATGTCTGAATTTAACACAAAAGTTGCACAAAGTAAATGATGTAGAGGATTTTGTGATCATATTGCAAGAAAGTTCTTGATCACTAAAAGAGTCATATCCAATACCACTTTTGTTGAAGCAACATCTTTGAGAACTGAGAAAAATGTCAAGGTTTCGTTTTCCTTGAGTAAATCTTGCAAGATCATTTGTAGGAGAGTCACCTTTCATTTTCAAAATATCATTTTAAACTATAAGAGATATAACTTGACTTTACAAAGAATCATTCTCTTTTGTAATACTTTCAAAATTCTTTCTAAGACAACAATACTTTGAGAAAATTCTTTTTAGTTCAAGATGTTGTTCATCAAAAGCATCATGTAACTCATTAAAAGAAAAGCATTGTGTCACGCCCCGAACGCCATCCCGCAGGGACCGTGACAGCCGCGAGCATTCCCCGGGAACACTCCAGCGCTTACACTAACTCTTACAGCGGAAATTTTTTTTTTATACACATAGGATGGCTCACTCAGGATCCACATGTTGGCTGAGATACAAGCTCGATGATCATAACCTCTCGGCATATGCATCATAATTCAGAAAAGTCTATACATTGCATCTTGTTCGCAACTTATACAAAATGTACTAGGGCAACATACTGCCACTTGATCAAAACCAGCACTCCCAAGTGCTACCTCGGAGTTCACCAACTCCGGCTCCAATCCCCAAACTTCCAGGATTTCTACGTGAGATACTCCTCTGCTCCCCAGTTATCTTGTGGATCTGGAATGATACGATTTACAAACTATGAGTCGAAAGACTCAGTAAGGAACAACAGTTGAAACATGAACTTTAATAAAACATAGCTTTAAAAGCATACTTACTTCAACACACTGTAGCGATAAGATAAGAAATGCAAAACTGTAAATCATGAGTTAGTGCATAAAAACCATGATGCATATGCATGCTCCGTGATGCACATGCCATGCACTAAAATCTCTTGCCACTCTTGGCCTTTTCAAATGCATTTCAAATCTCGGAATTGGCCCCAGGCCCTTGAAAATCTTTCCTTCATTCTTGCTTATAAAATTGGCCCTTGGCCCTTGAAAATCATTCATTTCATACTTGTGCCACCGTTGGCCTTTTCACAACCATTTCGTATCTCTTACTTGTGGGCTCGCTCCATTTGACCCCTGAAGTCAGGGTTGTGCGTTCCCTTCGGAACCGTCCCCGAATTCCCTTGGAGACCTTACATCTGGTCGAGCTAGCCCTTGAAGTGGCCCCAGGCCTGATGGCTAGACACGACCCTTGGAGGCGCCACACCTTCTCGAGCAACGTTCCTCGGTGTGGTTGCACATACCTCACGGACTAACCCATCCTTCACGAACAACGTCCCTCGGTATGGGCGTCCATTCATCCATCCTTCACGAACAACGTCCCTCGGCATGGATGTCGAACCTCACTTAACTTAGTACGTATTCAACCAAAACCTTCATGCTTAATCATAACATAAATTCTCTTTCATTTGCATAAAACAACTTTTCATGTTTTCTATGCAATGAACATGCCATGCCACTCTTGAAAACATCGTACTTTCATTTGCAATCAAAACGTCTCTCATGCGTTCATGCAAATGATCATGCTATGACATGTTCGAAACATCATGCGTACTTGAAACATTCTTCATGCAATACATTTCATATGTATTAAAAACATCTTGCCATGCACAATAAAACATGCAGTGTATCATTCCAGTTTTCCAAAAGGGGTAAGATCCACATACAGTACTCCTCGCAAATTCTCCTTTGCTCACTTGGCTCCTCGCCTACAAGGAATAGGTTCAATCTTTCAATGTACTGCGTATAGATGAAACCATATTGGTACGTGTCGGTCCTACGAATTACCCGACAGTCCTATCTTAAAGTCCACTAAGGACAAGTAGCGATAATTCTACTCATTACTTAATTTAATGGTATAATATAGTTGCCGGATATTTCTTAATCCATCTTGAACTTCCCGTTCATCACTTGACTTCGTACCTTCCATTCGTCGGAACGTTTCCGAATGGCAACTATATTATATTTCTTTTTTTTTGATAATATATATATATATATATATATCAATATAATTCTTTTAATCATTAAATATTTTATTTAATTTATTCTTTAACTAATATACAAAGTTTAGGTTATTTAATTATTAACTCTATTACAATATATTTCTATTCTCGATTAGGGTTCTAACCAACAACTGACGGATTTAGGATTAAACCTAAGTCTCTCTTTTATTCCTGTATTCGGTTAAATCTTTACCTGAATAAATTACTAACCTTAATCATTAACAACCCTTGGCTTGGATATTAAACCTTTATCAATCAGAGACATTAACCTTGATTAGGGTACATTTTCTCCTCATAAGATCAATTTTAATCCGAGCCCTTTAAGCTTTCTTATCTTTGTTCTCTCTCACATACATGTAGTCTTTTACAATCGAACTTAGGCTCTTAACCACTAATTCATTCGGTCATATTCTAACCTTACATCCACGACATATCAGTGTATTTTCATTTAGCATTTACTTACCATTAGGTTTCCTTTCTCTTACCTATTTGGCCATGACCTAAATTTCACTCATGCATCACATGCGATTGCATCACTTATTTGCTAATCCATTGGTCATTAGGGTTTCTTCACTAAATCATTCGGTCATGCTTCCATTTAAAACATTTATTGTACAAGACTTCATCTCCAATTGTGACCCCATCCTCCATTATCATATTCACAACCTAGATCCTATAATTCATGGCACAAACATAAGGTTTCATGCAATACCCTATTCGGCCAACACCAACATGCATAACATTAACATGCATTTTCATTCTCTTATCACATGCATTCTTTTCTCTTCAAGCTTAGTCAAACCCATGGCTTATGTGCACAATCTACCTAGCAAATCAGCCTACAAGATCCATACTTTAATCACTCCCAAGATATTTTACACATAGCATGCATTTCGGCCTAACATTGTATAACTACATCCGAAACTCCTCTTACATGCATTATCCATTTCCATTGCACTTTCCAACAACCAATTCATGTTCTTATGCATACAAGTTCAGATCCAACATCACATTACAACCTAAGAGTATTCTAAAACTCAAGAGTTGCAAGAACAAGGCATTCGGCCAATATCCATTTATATCACATTTTTCCATTTAAATTCATGTATATTTAATCCATTCTCTCCATTAACAACTTAGGATATCTCCACATACATTCTCACTCTTAGATCCAACACAAAACACAATAATAGATCACATGATGGAGTATAGATTCGGCCTTCTCCAACTAACACAACCCTTTATGTTAAAAAAAATCACAACATGCATATCTTTGCATTTTATAACCTAACTTGCATGCATTAATCCCATACCTTCATCATATCCAACCAACATGACCAAATCTATACCTTAGACACATCAACAACCATAGATCTAGGGAGATTTACAACTTACAACCAACCAACTTAGCAAAAACTTAGATCTAGCTTCCTTTAACATACATTGTTCTCCATTTGCATTTTTTCTTCACATTCAACCTTAGATCTAGAACATACATGGCTAGATCTACTCTTATACATCTTAATAACACTAGATCTAGCAACATACAACATAAAAAAATCCAAGATCCCACTACATGAAATTCGGCCAACAAGGAAATGGGGAGATCCGGACTTACCTTGGTGTCTCCTTGCTTTCCCTTCCTTTTTTCCTTGCGAGACCTCTCCTTTTCTTTACCTCCTTCTTCTTCTTCCTTCTTCTCCTTCCTCTCACACAAGTTCCCTCTTGGTTCAAGCTCAAAACCTCACTTCATGGTTCAAAACTTTGGATTTCTCCCTTGGTTCTCTCTTTTCACCCTTCGGTTTCTCTCCACTCTTTTTGGCTTGGTTCTCTCTTCTCCCCTTTGTGTTGGTCGACCAATATGACTCAAATAAAGTGAAGTGACACAATAAAGTGAAAAGGGAGTGTGATGGGTGTGAAATGAAAAGCCAAAAAGCAAGGGAGCATGAGCTTAGTCCAAAATTCGGCCAAGGGGGGAAATGCACTTCAATTTTCACTTTTCCTTCACCTTTTTCAACTTTTCAGTTTTGTCTCCCCTTTGTCCCCTTTGGCTTGCACGAAATTCACCCTCCACCACACATTTGAATTCCACATTTAATGCTTAGTTCAACCAATTACATTCCCTTGGTTGAAATTCAACTAGTTTAGTTTACTTAGTTACAACTCAACCAACCTAGTTACATAACATACTTAGTTGGCTTAATGAATGATTGGTACTACTAATCTTATATTATAACTTAACTCCAAGACCCATTGGGCAGCCCAACAACATTAATCCAAGGCCCAACAACACCATCTTAAATCCAATTCATAAGTTTAAAGGATAGGGTCCATTAACACCAATCTTTAAAGTTAGGCCCACTAACATTTCAATCACATAAGACTTTGATAGTCCAATAATATTTGTCTAAGGCCCAATATCACAAGTCTCAAGTCCATTTCACAAGCCTAAAGGCTAAGGCCCAATAACCTAAATCCTTAAAGCCAAATAATCATTCAATGGCAGCCCATTACCATGAATATTATGGCAGCCCAATAGCATAGTTTAAAGCCCATTTCCATGAACATTTTGGCAGCCCATTAGCATGAATTTAAAGCCCAATTTCTTGATCTTCATGGTAGCCCAATTGCATACATTTAAAGGCCCAATATCCACCTATTACTCTAAGCCTTATAGCTGCCCAATATCACAACTTCAAGGGCCCATCATCACATGTAATTGGGTAGCCCACTTGATTAAATTTTCAAGGCCCATCCTTCCTAATTTTCGGCCAAGCTTGGGCTATCCATTTTCAGCCCATTCTTTTAGGCTTTAAGTCCAACCATTTAAACCTTAATAGTCCAATAATATGGTCCATAACATAATCCTTCAAAATTAATCAAGGATATAGATAAGAAATACATTTAATCTAACAACTTAAATTGGCTACCTTGAAATTTAGACCTCATCCATTGATATCCCATAATGCTCATCAAATTTAGATCCTACCATGGCCTCCATTAATTCAAAACAAATCACCAAATCCTTAAACTTACAACGGAGTGCGTACTGATTTTTCGGGGTCTCACACATTGAATAAAAGAAGATTGTACCCCATGCAGCCATAAAAGCTTTCTTCTTTTCTTTGAAGTCTCTTGACTTCTTATATGAATATTCTGACTTGATATGTCCCGACTTTTTGAAACCAAAACAGATAGTCTCATTCTTTTTGCTGCTATCTCTCTTGAAGTTGGACTTTCTTGGATATCTCTTGTCTCATTGTTTCTTACAAAAGAACTTCTTGAATTTTTTTGAAAACAAGGCCATTTCTTCATCGTCTTCTGATGATTCATGATTGCTAGAGTATAATGCTTTTAAGGTTATTCCTCTCTCACCTTTTACTTTATCTTCATCTCCCTTAACTTGGTTCATCTCGTGAGTCAAGAGAGATCCCATGAGCTCATCTAGAGATAACTTAGTTAAATCTTTGACTTATTAGATAGCTGTAAATTTTGGTTCCCATGCTTTAGGAAAACACCTGAGAATCTTTCTTACCATTTTCACGATTGTGTATTCTTTGCCAAGAGATTTTAATCCATTTATAATATCTGTAAAGCGAGAAAACATGGAGGAAATGGATTCATCAGATTTCATAAAAAAAATTCATAGCTATGAACAAGCATGCTAATTTAGTTTTCCTTGACTTGATTAGTGCCTTCATGAGGAACTAACAATTTATCACATATTTTTTTAGCCGTATCACAGCCAGAAACACGGTTAAATTCATTTGCATAAAGGGCACAATATAAGACATTCACAACTTTAGAATTTAAAGACATGAGTTTGAGATCATGATCATCCCAATAATTTTCCCCTTTCAACATACCTTTTACATCTTTAGGAAATCTAGGACCACGAAGATAACTCTCCAAAGTTCATAATCCACGGCTTAGATATAAATCATCATCCTTACTTTCCAGTAGTTGTAACAAGTTTCATTCAACAAAGGAGGTCTGTTAATGGATTGCCCCTGAGCCAAAGAAGAGCAAACAAGGATTGAGATTACTAAGGATATTAAATCTCAGCTCCGATACCAATTGTGAGTTTAGGTGACAACCCGAAAGGGGCGGTCAATTGCGCTAAAGGCCTGATCTGCAAATACAAGGCACAATAAAGAGCAAGAATACGAAGATCAGAGATTGAGTGCTATAGTAATGGCAAGTGGTAGTAGTAGCTTTCTAGGGATTCGTGCAAACTTTCTCTTCTTTGCTCTTTTCTCCCTCTTGGTAGGCTAGGTTAAGATTGATGATGCAAGTCATTGCCTTTTATGTCTCCATCTTTTTGTATTTTAAGTCTTAAATGTTGGGTGGTCCCCTAGGGCCTTTTTACAATGTGGGAGAGGTGCCCTAAGTGCCCGAACGTCTTAAAATTGGAGTTGTTGTCATCTTTAATGAAATAGGATTTCCGTAACATGTGTCGACACATTGCTCCAATGTGGGGACACCATCTCCAAGCTTGGAAACATGGTATCCGGTGTCACCGACATGTGTCGACACTATCATCTCATGTGTCAACATCATCGTCTCATGTGTAGACCATGAAAATGGCTCTCAGTTTGCAGTGCGATGTATCGACACTTACTTCTAGTTTGTCGACACCATCATTGTAGGAGGAGTTTTTAGTGCTTTAGAGACTTTCCTCCTTGACTTGATAACTCCTACAATAAAAATTAGATTGTTGAAGTTTGAGCCATAGTGTTTAATACAATTATACTACTATATATCATTGAGAGAGACTAGATCAAATTTAATTGCCAAAACAGAATTATGGATTGACCACCACGTGATCTAAAATACTTCCAGAGCAATTTTTTGATTTGCGGGTACATAAGGACAATCCTCTAAAATCAAAGCTTTGTTCCGTTGTAGTCTTAGATGAAAAGTCCCTAGGGTGGTCGATGCAATACATGCAGTCGTCACCATCTTTGAAATGACACCTTGCTCATCCAGTCTTTGAGTTTCTAAAGCCCTTAGAAATCTTGGTTTGCCGCAATGGACACAGTTTTCTTTGGCTCGCTCCTGTCCTGCTTTGCATTAGAGCTAAGCTTAGACCTACTCGTGTCTTAAATTTCTTTCCCTTGGATTTAATTGTCGTGGTCAAGTTGACTTTGACTTGTCCATTATCATCAGGGAACCTGTAACATATTAAGCTGCTATAACAAAGTCATTATCATGTTGTTCGTATAATAGTTTAACACAAACTGGTCGAACGATTCAGGCAGATATGCCAATAGTGGTCCAACCTTGCTCTTGCTGTTCATTTCTGTACCTAGTGTCTTTAGTTCAGTGACAAAGATATTATATTCAAGACAAATGCCCTAACAAAAGCACCCTCCATTTTGTTAGTCATTAGTAGTTTCATAACCTTTTGGCAGGCATATCGACCCTACTCTTCAAATAACTCCTGCAGATATAAAAGCATCTCTTTTGCTGTAGCTATGCCTTCACGCTGGTTTTGCAATATGTTGGTTGCAGATGGTAATATCTAACATCGTGACAAGTCATCTGCCTCATTCCACTTCTTTGTTCTTATGTGGCATCAACTAAGGCAAGCTGAAGTATTCATAGGAACTTTTGTGTGCTTTTTGCAGTCTAAATCCAAATCTTTTCACAAGAGTTTTTTTTATACTTCGATTGATAAATAAATAAACTATCTCTGCTTTTTTTTATTTTCAAACCATGAAAGAAATGAAATTCGGCAACCATACTCATCTCGAACTCATTTTTCATGGATTCAGCAAATTCTAAGGCAAGCAATGCCATAGGAGAGCAAAACTCTATATCATCAACATAGATTTGTGCAATGATGTTGTTATTATAAATTTTATTAATAAATAGTGTAGGAAGTGTAGGATCAACACCTCCTCTCGTGGAATCATTTTCCAGCAAATAAGCAGTCAACCTATCATTCCAAGCTCTAGGGACTTCTTTTAGTCCATAAAGTGATTTCATCAGTTCATAAACATGATTAGGAAACTTTGGGTCGATGAAACCATCGGGTTGTTCAACAAAAACTTCTTATTGTAAAATAGCAATTAAAAATGCACTCTTTATATCCATTGGGTGTAGTTTAAACCCCATGGAGCAAGATATAGTAATAGAATTCAAGAGGACTCTAATCTAGCTACCGGTGCAAATGTTTGATCGAAATCAATGCCTTGTGTATAGCCTTGAGCTATAAGTTGAGATTTTTTTCTAACCACAATACCAGTTTCATCTGATATGTTCTTGTATCTACACACATATGTTTGGAGCAACCGTTGTCAAGGTAACAAATGAAATTGTTGTTTGCCTTCAAGGCATTATATGAGTCTCTTTATTTCTCCAATTCAGATTTTGGTTAACCGAAATATTTTACTTCTGATTAATAAGCATAATTTGCTAAGATAGAACACTCACTTTGTGAGACCCTAACTTTTCATGTGCTCTGATTATTGCGGAAGGCAGGTATAGGGGAATTAATCTAAGTTATGTCCAGGTGAAGATTTCCCCTAGTACTTGGTGCATCTATATTTTTTTAATTGAATTGGTATGTTGGCTGTAGTTTGTCAATATTGAAGTTGAGTATTTGGGTATTTAGTGAAATAATTGGAGGATCATAATTGGGGTGTTGGAATAGGAAGATTTTTAGCACCCTGTTTTTAGGTAACATTGCTGTGAGATCCCGACCTTACCTTATTGATGTCGTTGTTTATGATTCCCTCAATATGTACGTATGATTAAATGAGTGATTGTTGGTGTAAGTGTCGACACATTAGAGTATAGTGTCGACACATTAGACTAAAACCCGAAAGTTTACATTTTTCAGGAACTCAAGCGATTTTGTCTAAGTGTTGGAAGTGTCGACACATTGAGTGAAGGTGTCGACACATCTAACTGAAACCCGAAAGTTTGCATTTTTCCAGAACTTCCGTGAATTTTGACTAAGTGTTGGAAGTGTCGACACATTGAGTGATGGTGTCGACACATCTAACTGAAACCCGAGAGTTCGCTTTTTTCCAGATCTCGAGCGAGTTGTAAGTGTCGACACCTTGGGTGAGGGTGTCGACACATCTAACTAAAAGAGTTGAAAGTGTCGACACCTTGAGTGATGGTGTCGACACATCTATCTACATTCCGGAATTTTATCGGATTGAAATACGTGAGGTGGAATTCATGTGAAAAAGGGGGAAATAAGGGAGGGCAACCTTGTCTTTTCCCCAAGCCCTTTACGTATAAGGCAACCCCCCCCCTTTTCCCACAAGTCATTTTGCCCTAGCTCCCCACCGAAGAAGAGAAGAGAAGAGAAGAAAAGAAAGAAAGAAGAAGAAGAAAGGAAGAAGAGAAAGAAAGAGAGAGAGAAGGAGGTGAGTGCTTATGAATAACAATGGTATGATCCAATTGTAGGTAAAGGGGCATTCAACCCACAAGCAAGCAAAGTAAGAGGAGCTTACGTTTGTAAGTGAAAATAGTAAGTAGCAACTTACGCTTTACAAAACTGGAATGATACACATCATGTTTTTATGAATAAGCATAACATGTTTATAACCACGCATGACAAGTTATTTCTCAACAAGCATGACATCGTATACGTATTTGTATGAAAGCATGAAAGAAGTTTTTGTGCAAATAAACATGAAAGGTTTATGAGATATTTGTCATTAAGCACGAACTATCAAGAGCATTAGAAACATTTTATGATAAGTTGATTACTCATCATCAAGCATGACATGAGCACGTCATGAGCAATTGCATTTGCATTTATTTTTCTCATAAGAAAGAAGGAGAAATTTTATGCAAATGAAAGTACCATTTTTATGCTACTTTACGTTAAGTTTCAAGTAAGTTAATGAACCCAAGTCGGTCAGTACCGTACCAAGTCAAGAAGGTGCATCCATACCGAAGGACGTTTACGTGAAGGATGGATGTCACCTAGGACACCCATACCGAAGGATGCTTGCAAGAAGGATGGGTAGTCCGGGAGGTATGTGCAATCACACTGAAGGATGCTTGCAAGAAGGTGTGAACCTCCAAGAGTCGTGTCTAGCCACTGAAGGACATTGAGAAGGTGTGCTAGCTCGACCATATGTAAGGTCTCCAAGGGAAATAGGGGACAGTTCCAACGGGAACGCACAACCCTGATGCCAGGGGTAAATGGAGCTCGAGTAGCCCATAGGATAAGAATGGAAAAGATTTTCCAAAAGAAAGAGCTTTATAAGTATAAGAGATGTTTTCAAGAGCAAGTGCATGTGCATATGCTGTCACGCCCCGAACGGCATCCCGCAGGGACCGTGACAGCCGCGAGCTATCCCCCGGATGGCTCCAGCGTTCTTACTTATTTTCTTACTTGATTACGGCGGAAACGTACAGGATCGCGAGGGGTTTGAGCAAATACTTACATAATCAGGGTTCTCATTAAATTCATACAAAACAAATATTTAAAACATATTAGAACCCAATTAGTGACACACATGTCACTATCAACAAAATGCGAAGCTTAACATCTTGGGCATCTAGGTCAGGTAGTCCTCCTGACTCTCTTCACCTGATACATCTGGAATGACACAGTTTTAAAAACGTGAGTCAAAAAGACTCAGTAAGGGAAAAACGTAAAACTTAAATCATGCTCTTGACTCATGCTTGCTTAATCATGAAAGAAAGAAAACTTGATAACTGATGCATATGCGTGCTCATGAATTATGCATATGCTCTTGCTTAGTGTTTTCGGCCCCAGGCCCTTGAAAACCACTTTCTTTCATACTTGCTTGTAAAATTGGCCCTTGGCCCTTAAAAATCTTTCTTTCGTACTTGTGCCCTTGTTGGCCTTTTCATAATTATTTCATGTCTTTTACTTGTGGGCTCGCTCCATTTGACCCCTGAAGTCAGGGTTGTGCGTTCCCTTCGGAACCGTCCCCGAATTCCCTTAGAGACTTTACATCTGGTCGAGCTAGCCCTTGAAGTGGCACCGGGCCTGGTGGCTAGACACGACCCTTGAAGGCACCACACCTTCTCAATGTCCTTCAGTGTGGCTTGCACAGCCTCTTGGATTCACCCATCCTTCTCATAAATGTCCTTCGGTATGGGAGTCCAACTTGATGGTACGGTACAGACCGGTGCCCTTAATCTTAACTTATCGTTTCATAAAACTTCTCATATTCTTTCCATAAAAATCATTGCATAATTTTCTTCTTGAAAAATTCATGCAATGCACATGTCATGTCATGCTTGCTTAAAATTCATGCTTGTTCATGAAATTCATGTCATGTCATGCTTTCTTAAAATTCATGCTTATTCATGAAATTCATATCATGTCATGCTTTCTTAAAATCCATACTTGTTCATGAAACGATGCAGTGTGTCATTCCAGTTTTGAAAAGAATACTTACTGTACACTTACAGTATCCACTTACTATTCCACTTACTCTTGCTCTTCTTGTTCGTGTATACAGACACGTGGATCGCCTACAAGCGATTCAAATATTCTTTTAGACTTTAAGAATTATGAAATCATTTCTTTTGAAATCGAAGATATATATATATATTTATATATACATATCACAGAAATTCATTTAATTACAAAATAATTATTTTATTCTTTTCCTTAACAATATTCAAAACTTAACTTATTAAATTAATATTTTTATTGAAATAAAAATATATTTATCCATGTACGTGTCTCGATTAGGGTTAAATAATACTCATAGGTTTAGATTTAAACCTAAGTCTCTTTTTATTACACGTACTACATTAAACCTTATATCTAACTATTAATAATTTATTCATGATTAAATCTTAACTTAGACTTTAAACCTCAAATAAAACCCGAGTAAAACTTAACTAGGGTTCCCATAATATTTAATAAAGATCATGGCTATATAATATTATTCCAACTAGCCTAACTCTAATTTTTCTTATCCAACACAACAATGAAAATACATAAATTATAAATTTACACTTAGGGTTAACTTCTTGTAACTTTCGGCCACTACCATTTATGCACCAATTAAATCACAACTTTTTCTCCAAGGGTGATCCCATCCTCCAATCAACAAATTTCACAACCTAATATCTACAAATCAAAACACCAATACCATACACCATACTCAAGGCATTCGGCCAACTCAAGTTTTTACCCAATGATTAGTTTTCTTTTATTTCCTTCAATATGCATGCTCCCAATACTTAACATAATCATCCACTATGCATTTAAGGTCATAAATCTTGCACATGTTAAGGCCAATGTCCAAATCTACACATATTCAAAACTATACATGAAAATCCACATAGCTTATTTTCGGCCATACCCAAAATGTTACCTTTTTCATGCTAAAAATCATATCATGCATATCCTTTGCATTTGTGACCTAACTAGCATGCATACACTTAATCCTTTTTATCAAACAATTTCATCAACAATAGATCTACTCTTTATTCACACTAATATCCATAGATCTAAACAAAGATATCATTTTTCATCAACCCAACATATCAAAACTTAGATCCAACTTCCTTTAGCATACATTGTTCTTCATTTGCCTTTTTCTTCACATACAACCTTAGATCTAGGGCTTCCATGGTTAGATCTAACATGTAAACAACCTAGGGTTCCTAAGCATCCAAGATCTAACAACATCAAGGCATCTATCAAAATACAACTCCAAAATCTTACACATAGGCCATTCGGCCACTCATGCTAACCCAACAAAAATCGTTTTAGTCTTACCTTGTTGTTTGTCCAAGCTTGAGCACCTAGAAAATAAGGTACCTTTGGTTAGTACTTGTGAAGCTCAAGACAAAATTTATCAATGAAACTAAACTCACCTTCAACCTTTACCAAATCTTCCTATCCTTTTCCTCCTCCAAAGATTCGGTCCACCCTCCTTAGAAATGACCAAGCTTGATTTAAAGGAAGCTCTATGGTGGTGAAGAGGACATGGTAAGCTTGAAGAAAAATGGTGTCAAATTGCTAGGTTTTCAAGGAAGGATTTTTGTCTACAACAAGAGAGATTTATTTGGCTTTTGGAGTGAGATTAGGTAAGCTAGAAGGAAGTGGTTTAGGTGAAAAATGAAATAGCACAAACCTTGAATGTGGAGTGTGTTGTTCGGCTAGGAGAAGCAAAATGGTAGGGGTTGAGAGAACTTGCAACATTCGGCCAAGAGAGGAGAGGTTTGAGAGTGAAATGCTTGAGTGTTTAGGTCAAGAGGAAATGCAAGAGGGTTGTGTGAGATTGAGTCTCCCAAAGCACTTGACATAAAGTTTGAGAGAGTGAGTTGACAAGAGAGAGAAATGGAAAAGCAAAAATGGAAAATGGTGAAGGGGGGGGCCTTGGTCGACATTCTCCTAAGCCTCCCTCTCTCTTTCTTTTTCTTTCCTTTCACCTCTCTCTCACATCACTTCCTTGTCTCTTTGCACATTCTCTTTCCTCCATGCATTCCATCGACATACACTCCTCCTTCCTCACTTTTTCTCTTCTCTTTTACTTCCATGAGTTGTCTCATCATCTTACACCACTTACACATCTCTTACACTTCACATGGCTTTGTTTCATGGCTTTTCAAAATCATCCCCTAGCCTTACACGTAAATGGCTTGCATTTCACTTGGTTTGGTTGCTTTTCAACCAACCTAGTTACTTCCACATTAAATGGCAACCAACTTTCAACTTAGTTTCATTCTCACCTAACTTATCACTTCATAAGCTCTCTTGCTTATCTACTTCATTCCAATAGCTTATCATCTCATAAGCATGTTCTCTTATCATGTGATAATGGCCTTAGCCTATCTCTACAATAATCACAAGGCCTTATCACTCTAAAGGTTTCCTAGCTTATCATGCTTGCTTATCACTATGATAAGCAAGTGTGCTTATCAATTAAATCATTTCTAAACTTATTACATAACTACATAGCTTATCATTTGAATATTCATATGGAAATAATATAGAACACATCATGATATTACATGTCACATAAAATATTTAATCCATGTATTCAAAAGAATTTCATTATTCAATCTATTAATAATTTCGGCTTATACAAGGAAATTATTTAAGCATAATTCAATTTATGTGGTCCATGAATCATATTAGGTAAAAATATTAATTTGTAAAAGAGGAACTTACTTGAAATTTTCGGCTCTTAGTATAATATAATTTATACTTGCATAAAATGGCATATTAATTATTTAAAGAGATTTTATGAAATAAAATCCCATTTAAATCGAAATACCATAACATAAAAATTAGGCCATACATTGGCCAAAACATAGCCCCATTAAGAAATAAAAACTATTACATTGGAAAAATAAAATAATACATAAGCAATTACGTAGGGGAAAATCGGGGTCTCACATTCTCCCCTCCTTATAAAAATTCCGACCTCGGAATTTCTTTTACCACCAGAAATTTTGCCCTGATTGCGTAGGTGTAGGACAATGGGGATTGGGACGAACATTAGTGCTTGTCCCACTACTAATCTCTCCCTGGTAAACGCGATCTGGGGAATTACTCCCCGTCCAAGAGTGCGATCTGATTCCTTGACTTGGTTCCTCTAGACTAGGGTCATGGATGACGTTCTCGGGTGGTCCATGAAACCTAGGTCTAGACTCTACTTCCTGTGACGAAAAGTGGGTCTCCGATCCAGCGTCTTGAGCCCTAACTCTTCGACGGTGTCGGTTCTCGTTACATCGCCTAGGTGTACACTCACGTCTCGAGTTACTACGCCTAGGTCGTTCTTGGGATCGTTCTCTAGTCTCACTAGGTATCGGATGTTGTTCCATGGGGTCTTCTTCCGGATCCTCCTCCGGGTCCTCTTCCGGATCCTCTTCCGGATCCTCTTCCGGGTCCTCTTCCGGTTCCTCTTCCGGATCTTCCTCAAAGTTTCCGGGTAACATGGTCCTTAAGGGAATGGCGTTTATTGGCGACTCTGGCCAATAAATACCCTCCAGATATCCAGAACAATCTGGAGATAAGGGTTGACCCCACCTGGAAGGTCCAGGTTGGTCTGGTGCCGGGGGTGGCGGGGGCTGGTAGGTTCCCTCCATACCTTGCTTCCAATACGTTACGTGGGTTTGGTACGCTCCTCGGGGGTCCCCTCTATCCGTCTCATGTGATGCGTGAGTCGGAGCCTCCTGGCTTCCCGACTGTCTCGTGGAACCTTGGGTTCTATGGTTAACCCGAAACAAACTGCGGTACTCTCGTGCGGTCATCCTTCTCTGAGAAGGCGTTCCCGAATGCTGGGAACGAGGGGGTCGACTACTCGGCGGCATCTGACAACATAATGCAACGGTCAGTCATGTATATGTACAAAATATCATCATGTATCACAAAGAATTAGCATTCTTTATGTAAGGAAGTCAAGCACAAATATCAGACAATAATACTCATACAAGCCAAACATTCAATCAATAGGGAAGGAAATAAACATTCGGTTCCTATTCTCCTTTTAACTGGGGGTACTTCTCGTACATATCACTTTCCAACTCCCAAGATGCCTCCTCTACCCCATGATTCCTCCATAGAACCTTCACTAGCGGTATCACCTTGGTCCGCAATTGTCGCTCTTTTCTATCGATGATCCTTACTGGCTCCTCCACATAGGTAAGGTTTTCCTTAATTTGTAAGGGCTCATATTCTAACACATGGGTAGGGTCTGACACATACTTTCGTAAAAGCGATACATGGAACACATCATGTACTCCCGCAATTGATGGCGGTAAGGCCAGTCTATACGCCATTGGTCCAACACGCTCTAGGATCTCGAAAGGTCCTATAAATCGGGGTTGAAGCTTCCCCTTCTTCCCGAATCGTGCTACCCCCTTTGTTGGAGAAATCTTTAAAAACACTTTACTTCCTTCCTCAAAGGTCAATTCTCTTCTTCGATTGTCCGCATAACTCTTTTGCCGACTTTGGGCCGTAATAAGTCTTTCTTTGATCAACCGAATCTTCTCCTTCGTCTGCGCAATCATCTCTGGCCCCAACAGTCTTCCTTCTCCTACTTCATCCCAATATAATGGTGACCTACACCTCCTTCCATACAAAGCTTCATACGGTGCCATGCCAATACTTGATTGGAAACTGTTGTTGTATGCGAACTCTGCTAGCGGCAAATACTGAGCCCAGCTTCCTTTGAAGTCAATGACGCATGCTCGAAGCATGTTTTCCAAGATTTGAATGGTCCGCTCCGATTGGCCATCCGTCTGTGGGTGGAAAGCAGTGCTAAAATTCAACTTAGTGCCTAGGGACTCCTGCAATCTTTTCCAAAACCTTGACGTAAATCTTGGATCCCTATCCGACACTATGCTCTTTGGTATGCCATGGAGCCTCACAATTTCTTGGAGATAAACTTCAGCTAGCCTTTCCGGGGTATACTTCACCCTGATGGGCAGAAAGTGGGCTGACTTGGTCAATCGGTCCACTACTACCCATATTGCATCGTAGCCAGCTGTCGTTCTCGGTAGCCCTACTACAAAATCCATGGCTATTCCTTCCCACTTCCATTCAGGGATCTCCAGAGGCTTCAATGTTCCTGCTGGCCTCTGGTGCTCTGCTTTTACTCTCTGACAAGTCAGACATCGAGCGACATACTCCGCTATCTCTCTCTTCATATTCGGCCACCAGTAAACTTTCTTGATGTCTTGATACATCTTCGTTCCTCCAGGGTGGATGGTATAGGGCGTAGTATGCGCCTCTGCCAAAATCAACTCCTTGATTCCCCCATCACCAGGGACACATATCCTACTCCGATACCTCAGCACTCCATTCCTATCCTCAAAATCGGGATCATTATTCTTCTCAATCCTTTCCCTAATCCCTATTATCACCGCATCGCTCTTCTGGGCTTCACAGATTCGCTCCTCCAGCGATGGTTGCAATGACAGCCCTGCGATGGAAACATACCGGTCGGCCAATACAAGCGTGATCTCCTCTCTTTTTAGATCCTCCATGATCTCCTTAGCCACCACCTCTACGGCACTTGTTTCAGCCGACTTCCAGCTTAAAGCATCAGCCACCACGTTAGCTTTCCCAGGATGGTAGCTAATGGTGCAATCATAGTCCTTGATCAACTCCAACCAGCGTCGTTGCCTCATATTTAGCTCTTTCTGAGTGTTAAAATACTTGAGGCTTTTATGGTCCGTAAATATCTCGCACTTAACCCCATAGAGATAATGCCTCCATATTTTCAGAGCATGCACGACTGCAGCCAACTCCAAGTCGTGGGTGGGGTAATTCACCTCGTGGGGCCTCAGTTGCCTCGATGCATAGGCTATAACCCTCTTATCTTGCATTAACACACACCCAAGACCTTGCTTTGAGGCGTCTGTATAGATCTCATACTCCCCATGTTCCGAAGGTAATGCTAACACCGGGGCAGTAACCAGATGAGCCTTCAGCGTCTGGAAACTTTGCTCACACTCGTCTGTCCAATCGAACTTAACGTTCTTCTTGGTCAACGAGGTCATCGGCATAGCTATCTTTGAAAATTCCTTGATAAACCTCCGGTAATACCCTGCTAATCCCAGGAAACTTCTTATCTCCTTAACATTTGTAGGTCTAGGCCATTTGAAAACCGCATCAACCTTTCCGGGATCTACAGCAATTCCTTCTCCCGACACTACATGCCCTAAAAATCGGACTTGCTGCAACCAAAACTCGCACTTGGAGAATTTAGCATACAGCTTCTTCTCCCTTAGGATCTGCAAAACAATCCTGAGATGCTCCTCATGCTCCTCCTGGTTCCGAGAATAAATCAAAATATCGTCTATGAACACCACCACAAATTTATCTAGGAACTCTCTGAACACTCGATTCATCAAGTCCATAAATGCGGCCGGGGCATTAGTTAATCCAAACGGCATCACCAAAAATTCATAATGACCATATCGGGTCCGAAAGGCCGTCTTTGATATATCTCCCTCCTTAACCTTCAACTGGTGGTAACCCGACCTCAAATCAATTCTTGAAAATATTTGTGCCCCCTGCAATTGATCGAACAAGTCGTCAATGCGAGGTAGCGGGTACCTATTCTTCACAGTCACCTTATTCAACTCCCTATAATCAATACACATCCGGAGGCTTCCGTCCTTCTTTTTCACAAACAGGATCGGTGCTCCCCAAGGCGACACACTCGGCCTTATAAATCCCTTCTCCAAGAGATCTTCCAACTGGACCTTCAGCTCCTTTAGCTCTGCCGGAGCCATTCGATACGGCACCTTGGAAATTGGGACTGTCCCAGCTTCCAATTCAATTCCGAACTCCACTTCCCTATCCGGCGGTAACCCCGGTAAGTCTTCCGGGAATACATCCGGAAACTCAGTCACTATTGGGGTTTGATCAAACGCAGGGACCTCGTTCTGCGTATCGCTTCGCGCATCACTTGCCCATACTAGAATTCCCTCGTGCCCTCCTTGCAACAATCTCTTAGCTTGCAGGGCCGAGACAATTGCTGGCCTTCGCTCCATCTTCCTCATACCGGTAAAACAACAATCCGGTCTCCCCTCCTTTTGGAACAAGACCTTCTTCTCATAGCACCGAATATTGGCACCATGCTTCGACAACCAATCCATACCTAGGATGACATCAAATCCTCCCATCTCCATAACTATCAAATCAGCCAACATGACTTGCCCTTCTACTACTATCGGATAGTCCTTCACCATCCGACTACACTCGACTCTTCCCCCAGCGGGCGTTGACACAAGAACACCACAATCCAACAACTCACTATTTAAGGCATGTGTCTTGCAATATGCTGATGCAATGAATGAATGCGTGGCCCCTGAATCAAACAGAACTAGGGCTTCCCCCTGGGGCAAAGGCAACTTACCTGCCACCACTCGGTTCTGGTTCTCCGCGTCCTCCGGAGTCATTGCATATAACCTCGCCTGTGTTGGGCCTCCCTGCCTCCTTGCATTGTCCTGCTGCGTGGGTCTGGGTGCTTGGTTTGAGCTGCCTGCACTCCTACAGTCTCTGGCGAAGTGACCAGGCTTCCCACATTTGAAACATAAGCCCTGCCTGCACTCCCCAGGGTGTCTCTTGTTGCACTTGTTGCACAGAGGAAACTGATTTCCTCCGGCATTCTGAGCTCCACCAGGCCTCTGGTTTGGCCTCGGGTTCGGCCTCTGAGGCTGCCTCTGTGACGGCTCTGGCCTACTTTTCTTCCAGGGCATCTGCGGAATGGTTGGGTTGGAAGGAGCCTTCCTCTTTTGCTGATCATGATAGACTGCTATCCTCTGCAGTCCTCTCTCCACTATCACTGCCCGTTCAATTACTTCTGCCAGGGTTTTAAGGTTATGACTATACACCCTGTCATAGACCCGTGGGTGTAACCCTTCCTCAAACTTTCGGGCCTTCCTTTCCTCATCGGGCACCAAGTACGGGGCAAACCGCACCAGCTCCATGAATCGGCCTGCGTATTGCTCCACCGTCATGGCTCCTTGGGTTAGGGTAGCGAATTCCCTTGCCTTCGCTTCCCGGGTCGTCCGTGGGAAATAACGATCTAAAAATTCTTGCTGGAACCTCTCCCAGGTTATGGGCTGCTCTCCCAGCTCCTGTTCCAGCAACACCTTCTCGGACTGCCACCACCTTTTGGCATCCCCTTGCAGCTTGAAGGTAGCATAACTTAACTTTTGGGCCTCGGTACACCCCAAGACCTCAAGTAGCTCTTTCATCTCCACCAGCCAATTTTCTGCTAGTATGGCATCTCCCCTGCCGTTGTACGCTGGCGGGTGCTGGCGGTTAAACTGATCGAACGTACACCCCTCAGGGTGTCCTCGGGCCCCTTCAGCATGGGCACCCGGTTGCACGTGCTCGGCAACTAGCTGAGCCATGTGCCTTAACACATCCTCGGTAGTAACTCCGGGAGCCTCAGACTCTTGATTTCTTGTTGGCCTCCTAGGTGCCATCCTGCACTTCAACGTTATCGTTCAGCTTAGAACAACCTCAACCTCATAAATTCTCATCATACTTAACCCTAAACGTGCTATCTCATGCTTTAGGGTTTAGGGTTCTACTTCGTTCCCTATGTTCTACGACTCTACCCTCCGATCCTCTGATACCAACTTAACTGTCACGCCCCGAACGGCATCCCGCAGGGACCGTGACAGCCGCGAGCTATCCCCCGGATGGCTCCAGCGTTCTTACTTATTTTCTTACTTGATTATGGCGGAAACGTACAGGATCGCGAGGGGTTTGAGCAAATACTTACATAATCAGGGTTCTCATTAAATTCATACAAAACAAATATTTAAAACATATTAGAACCCAATTAGTGACACACATGTCACTATCAACAAAATGCGAAGCTTAACATCTTGGGCATCTAGGTCAGGTAGTCCTCCTGACTCTCTTCACCTGATACATCTGGAATGACACAGTTTTAAAAACGTGAGTCAAAAAGACTCAGTAAGGGAAAAACGTAAAACTTAAATCATGCTCTTGACTCATACTTGCTTAATCATGAAAGAAAGAAAACTTGATAACTGATGCATATGCGTGCTCATGAATTATGCATATGCTCTTGCTTAGTGTTTTCGGCCCGAGGCCCTTGAAAACCACTTTCTTTCATACTTGCTTGTAAAATTGGCCCTTGGCCCTTAAAAATCTTTCTTTCGTACTTGTGCCCTTGTTGGCCTTTTCATAATTATTTCATGTCTTTTACTTGTGGGCTCGCTCCATTTGACCCCTGAAGTCAGGGTTGTGCGTTCCCTTCGGAACCGTCCCCGAATTCCCTTAGAGACTTTACATCTGGTCGAGCTAGCCCTTGAAGTGGCCCCGGGCCTGGTGGCTAGACACGACCCTTGGAGGCACCACACCTTCTCAATGTCCTTCAGTGTGGCTTGCACAGCCTCTTAGATTCACCCATCCTTCTCATAAATGTCCTTCGGTATGGGAGTCCAACTTGATGGTACGGTACAGACCGGTGCCCTTAATCTTAACTTATCGTTTCATAAAACTTCTCATATTCTTTCCATAAAAATCATTGCATAATTTTCTTCTTGAAAAATTCATGCAATGCACATGTCATGTCATGCTTGCTTAAAATTCATGCTTGTTCATGAAATTCATGTCATGTCATGCTTTCTTAAAATTCATGCTTATTCATGAAATTCATATCATGTCATGCTTTCTTAAAATCCATACTTGTTCATGAAACGATGCAGTGTGTCATTCCAGTTTTGAAAAGAATACTTACTGTACACTTACAGTATCCACTTACTATTCCACTTACTCTTGCTCTTCTTGTTCGTGTATACAGACACGTGGATCGCCTACAAGCGATTCAAATATTCTTTTAGACTTTAAGAATTATGAAATCATTTCTTTTGAAATCGAAGATATATATATATATTTATATATACATATCACAGAAATTCATTTAATTACAAAATAATTATTTTATTCTTTTCCTTAACAATATTCAAAACTTAACTTATTAAATTAATATTTTTATTGAAATAAAAATATATTTATCCATGTACGTGTCTCGATTAGGGTTAAATAATACTCATAGGTTTAGATTTAAACCTAAGTCTCTTTTTATTACACGTACTACATTAAACCTTATATCTAACTATTAATAATTTATTCATGATTAAATCTTAACTTAGACTTTAAACCTCAAATAAAACCCGAGTAAAACTTAACTAGGGTTCCCATAATATTTAATAAAGATCATGGCTATATAATATTATTCCAACTAGCCTAACTCTAATTTTTCTTATCCAACACAACAATGAAAATACATAAATTATAAATTTACATTTAGGGTTAACTTCTTGTAACTTTCGGCCACTACCATTTATGCACCAATTAAATCACAACTTTTTCTCCAAGGGTGATCCCATCCTCCAATCAAAAAATTTCACAACCTAATATCTACAAATCAAAACACCAATACCATACACCATACTCAAGGCATTCGGCCAACTCAAGTTTTTACCCAATGATTAGTTTTCTTTTATTTCCTTCAATATGCATGCTCCCAATACTTAACATAATCATCCACTATGCATTTAAGGTCATAAATCTTGCACATGTTAAGGCCAATGTCCAAATCTACACATATTCAAAACTATACATGAAAATCCACATAGCTTATTTTCGGCCATACCCAAAATGTTACCTTTTTCATGCTAAAATCATATCATGCATATCCTTTGCATTTGTGACCTAACTAGCATGCATACACTTAATCCTTTTTATCAAACAATTTCATCAACAATAGATCTACTCTTTATTCACACTAATATCCATAGATCTAAACAAAGATATCATTTTTCATCAACCCAACATATCAAAACTTAGATCCAACTTCCTTTAGCATACATTGTTCTTCATTTGCCTTTTTCTTCACATACAACCTTAGATCTAGGGCTTCCATGGTTAGATCTAACATGTAAACAACCTAGGGTTCCTAAGCATCCAAGATCTAACAACATCAAGGCATCTATCAAAATACAACTCCAAAATCTTACACATAGGCCATTCGGCCACTCATGCTAACCCAACAAAAATCGTTTTAGTCTTACCTTGTTGTTTGTCCAAGCTTGAGCACCTAGAAAATAAGGTACCTTTGGTTAGTACTTGTGAAGCTCAAGACAAAATTTATCAATGAAACTAAACTCACCTTCAACCTTTACCAAATCTTCCTATCCTTTTCCTCCTCCAAAGATTCGGTCCACCCTCCTTAGAAATGACCAAGCTTGATTTAAAGGAAGCTCTATGGTGGTGAAGAGGACATGGTAAGCTTGAAGAAAAATGGTGTCAAATTGCTAGGTTTTCAAGGAAGGATTTTTGTCTACAACAAGAGAGATTTATTTGGCTTTTGGAGTGAGATTAGGTAAGCTAGAAGGAAGTGGTTTAGGTGCAAAATGAAATAGCACAAACCTTGAATGTGGAGTGTGTTGTTCGGCTAGGAGAAGCAAAATGGTAGGGGTTGAGAGAACTTGCAACATTCGGCCAAGAGAGGAGAGGTTTGAGAGTGAAATGCTTGAGTGTTTAGGTCAAGAGGAAATGCAAGAGGGTTGTGTGAGATTGAGTCTCCCAAAGCACTTGACATAAAGTTTGAGAGAGTGAGTTGACAAGAGAGAGAAATGGAAAAGCAAAAATGGAAAATGGTGAAGGGGGGGGGGCCTTGGTCGACATTCTCCTAAGCCTCCCTCTCTCTTTCTTTTTTTTTCCTTTCACCTCTCTCTCACATCACTTCCTTGTCTCTTTGCACATTCTCTTTCCTCCATGCATTCCATCGACATACACTCCTCCTTCCTCACTTTTTCTCTTCTCTTTTACTTCCATGAGTTGTCTCATCATCTTACACCACTTACACATCTCTTACACTTCACATGGCTTTGTTTCATGGCTTTTCAAAATCATCCCCTAGCCTTACACGTAAATGGCTTGCATTTCACTTGGTTTGGTTGCTTTTCAACCAACCTAGTTACTTCCACATTAAATGGCAACCAACTTTCAACTTAGTTTCATTCTCACCTAACTTATCACTTCATAAGCTCTCTTGCTTATCTACTTCATTCCAATAGCTTATCATCTCATAAGCATGTTCTCTTATCATGTGATAATGGCCTTAGCCTATCTCTACAATAATCACAAGGCCTTATCACTCTAAAGGTTTCCTAGCTTATCATGCTTGCTTATCACTATGATAAGCAAGTGTGCTTATCAATTAAATCATTTCTAAACTTATTACATAACTACATAGCTTATCATTTGAATATTCATATGGAAATAATATAGAACACATCATGATATTACATGTCACATAAAATATTTAATCCATGTATTCAAAAGAATTTCATTATTCAATCTATTAATAATTTCGGCTTATACAAGGAAATTATTTAAGCATAATTCAATTTATGTGGTCCATGAATCATATTAGGTAAAAATATTAATTTGTAAAAGAGGAACTTACTTGAAATTTTCGGCTCTTAGTATAATATAATTTATACTTGCATAAAATGGCATATTAATTATTTAAAGAGATTTTATGAAATAAAATCCCATTTAAATCGAAATACCATAACATAAAAATTAGGCCATACATTGGCCAAAACATAGCCCCATTAAGAAATAAAAACTATTACATTGGAAAAATAAAATAATACATAAGCAATTACGTAGGGGAAAATCGGGGTCTCACATATGCAATCATGAGGCATACACGTGCATCACGATTCATGATCATGCATGAATTACATATGTATACATGATATTTAAAGTTCAAGTTTATGACTATTTCAAGTTAAGGCTCATGATATTTCAAGTTGTACTTGAATTACATTAAGTTCAAGTTTATGATTATTTCAAGTTTAAGCGCATGCTTATGATTTTAAGTCAAGTGCATGCTTATGATTTTAAGTTCATTATGATATCGAGTTCATGATGATTTCAAGTTTAAAAGCAAGTGTATGAATTCAAGTTCATATTCCCAAACCATGATTTCAAGCTCATGTTTTAATTATAATTCCTTACTGAGTCTTTCGACTCACAGATGTTTTAAATTGTATCATTCCAGATAACAATTCAGGTGGGAAAATTTAGAAGAGGGACCGATGGGAACGTCCTCATCTCTCTTTGTTGTTCATTAAAGGTTAGATGTAATTTTGAAGAGTCATCATGAGCCTCCGTTGTGTGGTGGTCATGGGTTATTCGGACTAATAGAGTTCAAGGTTTTTGATGTCTAGTATCTTAGTCGTGGTTATCAGAATCAGAAGTTGAAGAGTTCATAGGAAGTACTATCAGGCATCCTGTGAATGTCTATGTTATGTGTATAAGGATTCAAGATGTATTACTTATATGTTATGAGTAGGTCCTTATAAAGGTTTTGTTGGAATCCCTTAGGACTTGTACTTCAGTCATGCAGACATGACATGTAATTTGGATGCTTTCACTATTGCCGTTGTAGTCAATTGTGTAAGTTGAAGTTTATGTAAATCTCTTTGGCCCATCTCTCTCAGTTGTAGGTGTTTATGTATTTGTATAAAAAAAAAATCCGCTGCATGATTAAGAGAAACGCTGGAACATTCTTTGAGTGGATGTTCGCGGCTGTCATTAACCCCCCCCCCCCTTCGGGCTAGAGTTCGGGGCGTGACACACTTGCATCATCGATTTACTAAGTTTATATTTTGAAAAATCATTTATGAACATAGAAACACGTCTATTTCTATTTCTCACAAGATCAAAGAACTTAGGTTTAGTATGACCAACTTTACTACAGTGATAACAAGTAGGTATGAATCTAAAAAACTTAGAATTAATAGAAATATGAGGTTTAGAATTAATAGAAGTAGGAGGTTTGGAAGTAATTACCTTATTTACCTTATTCAAACCTGTAGGTATCACCATCCGAATGTCCAATGCTGAACATCTTATCTAGTTTGTTGGTTCCTCTTGACAACAACTATACATTTGTTTGGTCCAGATCCTTCATTAATTTCACAACACACTCTTTAAGAGAGGCATTCATACAATAAACTCTTGTACTATAGAATTTTTTTCTAGTAATTTTTCAGCTAACTCATCTCTCTCTTTTTGAAAAAGATCGATTTTCTTAAGAGTCACACAATTCTCCTTCTTTACTGTAATACTCTCTTGATATAACTCTTGATAAGTTTCCTTTAGACACTCAAGCTCATCTGCATCTTTAGCGATAGTTTCTTCTGCGTCATCAAAATCAGCAAACTCATTAGTTTTAACTGAGGTTTTAAATGCAACTTGATTTAACTTATCATCATTAGAGTCATCACGGTCTAAGGAGGTTGACTATGAAATAGAATTCGAGAAAGATCTCTTCATAGCATTATTTCCCTTCGATTTCAAAAAGGTAGGACATTCTGCTTTAAAGTGCACCCTTGACATTCTAATTTCTTTCTGAACTTTATTTTCTCTGGTTTATTATTTTGGTGATCATTCTTCCAATTTGGTCTACCAAAGGGTTTAGAGTTCACTTTCTGCCAAGGTAGGCAGTGGCACAGCTTAGATGTGGAGCCTCAACGTTGGAAGTCATGGCCAACACAACACCCAAACACCCGTACAACCGATTGGGGTGCACGGGCTTGGCCATGCCTCACCATGGCCAGCTCTGGCACACAATGATCCGAAGTTGGTAATTGTCTAGCCTGCCTACAGATTGTTGGACATGGCAACCGTGGATTTTGGCCGCGCCAAGGGTTCTAAGCGGACATTGAGGGATGAGATCCCTGTGTCGCGTGCTCTGGCCAAGAAGGAAGGGCAACTCCAGATGAAGGATCGTAAGTTTTTGGGTTGGCCACCAGGATCTCAAAAAGACCTGAGACGGTTGTGAGCATGGAAGGGAAGGTGGTAGAACATTTTGGTTGCTAAGATGTGAAATCGAAAGACTCAAGGTTTGAGATCACAAGATCTGAAGATTATTGAGGATTGAAGAATCAATCATACACAAGATCAAGATTGTTCGTCAAGATCAAGAAACTTTAATAATCCACAGGCAAACTTTCAAGCTCTTGGTGAGATTTGCTTTTACAAGACTCCTATGAAGTTTTGGGTAAGGTTTCCTCTTCCTCTATGTGTCCGTCTAATCTTAGGGCATTTGCGCCTTTCTCCAACACAGATAGTTCCCAATGGTTGCATGGTTTTATTGGGATGTGCCATGTTGTGGGTCATGCAGTTCGGGGTAGAATTCCACTTGACATTTAATGAATTCATGTGGTTTTATGCTATGATGCTTTCTTTCTATGCGAACAAATAGTGTTATTTCCATCCTCGTCCAAACAGACCTTTGGTCACGCATTCTCCAGACAACAATCATGGATGGCACAAACTTTTCTTTTTATATGTGGGGTGTTGGCTCTCTATATGCTGCCGAACTTTCACAGGATGAGGAATTGGAGTCAACCAGTTCGAGGAAGAGGAGTCACGAGGACGAGCAGGGTGCTAAGAAAAGGGAGATGTCTGAGATGCAGGTTGTGGCTCGTAGCTGCCATTCTCAAGCAAAGTCCTTTCAAGCTAGAGTCACTGTTTTAGAAGATGAGGTTTCCTCTTGGGATACTACCATTGCCGAGCTACGGAGAATAGTCTAAGACTTGGAGATGCAGAAGATCGACATCGAGTCCAAGTATTCTCAGGCTAAGGATGAAGTGCTTCAATGTCTTGTGGCGCAATGTTCCTCTTCTTTTGAGAGGGAAAAAACGTTGAATGCAGAATTGGAAGAGGCTCGTTGTAGCATCCGCGGGGCTATTGATGCTTTTTCCGAGAGAGAAAGAACGGAGAGGAGGAATGCGCTAGTTTCGCAGTGTCTCTCAAGCACTCATCAACCAGTTCTACTCTCCCTAGGGATCTTGAAACCTTGATACTCAAATGCGTTTACATTTTTCTGAAGCATCATAGCATTTCACAGAAGGAAGTAGGCGTCCATAGCATCCACAAGACCGGTCGTGAAAAAGAGATCTTTCACGAATTTCAAGTGTATTTAGGACCTTGTTAATCTTATCCTCGCTCAAAGGAGGAATAAATTCTTACTTGTAAATTTGTTGCATTCCAAACTTTGTGTGTTGCTTAGTACAAATCTCCTTGACTTGGTTTGTTGTCGAAAATTTTATCTTTTGAGCTTTGTGTTTGCTTTTGGCCGCTGAAAAGGAGTTTGCATCCTACAGGTCCCTTTGCTTGTGTTGTTCATTTTTTGAAAATTGAATTTCTCTGAGTTAATCTAAGGTGCTACTAAGGAGCGATTTAGGAGTTGTTTTGGTGCTACTGGGGACCGTGGTCCTCCAATGTCTGCTTAGGTGCGACTGGGGACCGTGTTCCTCCAAGGTCTTCTTAGGTGCGACTGGTTACCGTTGTCTTATGAGGTCATCTTAGGTTCGGCTCAGGAGTCATCTTCGGAATTACTTGGGAATCATCACTACCTTGAATTAATACCCAGTATTTGAAAATAACTTCATGTTTTCATTTATATGAAACAAAATATCTTAATTTTAACGTAAGCGTATATGCATAAACACTAAGTAGTGGACAAAGATTACATCTAAGCATAATATTGCCTTAGATATGTTGAATTCCATGGGTGTTGTAGTGCCTTTCCGATTTTGGGTGCAACTTGCCTTGTTGTGGGTTTTTGGATCCTTGGAATATTTTCTTAAGCCCTAAATCTCCCGGAGTAAAGTGAAGTGGCCTAACCTTGCCATTGTAGTAGTTCACGATCTTTTGTTTGTATGCGTCCATTCTGAGCCATGTGTCTTCTCTTTTTCCATCTAGCAAATCAAGGTCAAGTTTCTTCCCTTCTTCATTGTTTTCTTGGATGAAGTTCACTACTCATGGCGCGAGCGCTCCTATGTCGACCGGAATTACTTCATCAAGAACACTAAGAACATCAAGAACAATAGGAATAATAGAACAATGTTAATAACATCAAGAGATGCTAGAATATTAATGACAAGAGATTCACAATAATCATCTTGAAAACTTGAATCGAAATCAAAGATAACTAACTAAACTTTACCTCTTAATCTCAAGCTTAACTATCAAATTTAGTATGAGATGGTGTAGGTATAAATGGTCAGACTCCCTATTTAAAGGCAAGCTTGGTTCGTCACATCGCGACACGTGTGGCCGGAATTAGCTGTTGAGCATGCCTATGGTCGAAATTCACCCTATAGCTTAGGTGACTCACCGCCTAGGTCCACCGTTGGTCGACAGCTCGAGCTACCTAGGTCCTAGCTTTTTGTGTCGTGCTTCTTGCATCGATTCGCTGTGCTTCTAGGTTTGATTTGTCATGTTTCCTAGCCATCATAGGTGTCACTCCCTAGAGCAACCGAAATTCTAATTTTTAGTGGCTAAATTTCGCTAATTACCTCACTAATGCACCAATGTTCACTAATCAACCTACTTGCTTTCATAAAACGTCCTACTTGCTTATATAAAATAAAAAGACTCCAAATTTGAACCATAAACTTGTGGATAATCTCCCAACATATTAAAATAAAAAATCACGTGTTTCAGTTTTTGAGATGAAAACGTCCTTATAGCTTAAAAATTAAATTGATCCAATACGTGCTCCTCAATATCCTGAAAAACAACCTAGTTGCATGTGAACTCCCATTCTCATTTAATCATGTCCTAATCAAAATTTTGAACTTATTATATCAATTACTAAATAATCTCTCTTAGTCACTAAATACCCCTAATGCACTACTAATCACTAACAAAATATCATAGACAATTTGCATGTGATGTTAAGCTCGGGATGTGACAGTCAAACTGTTTGCCATTCTTTGTTGTTATTGCTTTCGGTAGCACTGTAAGAGTACTGACATTGAACGAGATCAAATATTGATACCTTCTGGAAATGATCATTGATGCTGATAAGGTATTCAACACAATTTTTTTTTATGTTATCCTTAGACCATAGATGTTTGTATAGATTTGTTAATTGTGTACTTGTACCTTGATCGTGTTATTTGGTGATGATCTTTTAGGTCAAATATTCCAGACAACGTCGGGTATTGTGCATGATGATTGAGTTTGTATAAATGTTCAATAAGGAATCCATCAGTCTCTTGGAGATATAGGGGATGTTTGAGTGTAGAAATTTTTGAGTATTGGGGTTTGAAAAATATTATAAAGTGAAGATATGTTATGGGAGTTGGTGAAAAAGTGAAGAGGGAAGATTTTTAATAAATATTATAATAATAAAAAATTATGTGATGAATTTTTTTATTATTAAACACAAATAATTGGGGCTCAAACAAGTCCATAGTATATTTAAGTATATCTGTATAGGATTGGACTTGAGTAAAGAAATCTCTGGCCAAAGGAATTTTTTGAAATGTTTTTCGAAATTAGTATATTATATATATTTATTTGTGAAATTGTTTAGGAAATAATTTGAGAGTCCAACGAGTTACAGATTATAAAATTAAGAATTATATGAGCTAGAGATTTTATGAATGATAATATTATGGTTCTATTTGCTCATATGGAATATAGTATGGTGGAAGGATAAATAAACGATTATAATTGTTAGCAAAGGGGATTTCAAAAATTAATCTCAAATTCTCGGGGGTGAATTGTAATATATTGATGGACATGATTATAATTTATAAAAGCCTAAATTCAGAATTTAAAAAAAATAGGGAGTTAATGGAAAAATAGTTTTTCCATGTTATCCTACGACCGAGATCTGAGATCCCTAACGATCTCCCGCACTATCACATCTAGGGGTTTCTTATAAAAGGATAGCTATGAGATAGTCTACCCTAAGGTTTTCAGTTTTAGAGTTGGTCATCACAACTCAGAGAAAACCTTACACAGTTGTGAGCGTGGAGAGAAAGGAGGCAAAACACTTGGGCTGCTATTGTGGAATTCTCATGATTGTGTGATTGACTAGAACCTGATAATTATTGAAAAATTCTCGGATCAACAAAGAGAAATTGGTAAGTTAATTTTCCGCAGATGTAACTTTAAGATATTTCTTTAGATGTGTTGAATTCCACGGGTGTTGTAATGCCTTTCTTGCAGATCTTCCAAATTGTATGTCCCTGGCCTTTCAATACTAGGCTCTTCAAGGTCCCTCACCAGTAATATAGAGCAATAAAACTCCCGCACCATATTTTTCAACGTATAGCCGGTCCTGTGGATCAGTGGAAGCCAACCTAACCCCTCCACCACTTCCGGAAGCGTTCGACCCTCAAATGTGAGGTTGTTAAAGTCGGCCAATTTGATGTTCCGCTTGACAACAATCGAGTGAGACATAATGATAGTTGTATGCTGCTCCACTTTCAAAGCTCGAGTGGAAGATTGCTCTTCATCAGCCTGGACGCAGGTACGTGGACGCTTACTCATATTTTACTGAATCTGCACAAAATAACGTTCGCACGATTAGCACAACGTCCGAACGCTGAATACACCGTCCGAACTTAAATTAATACGTCCGGACGTGTAATATAAGCGTTCGGACAATGACAAAACGTCAACGTATCGGTTTTGGATACCCGTCCCAACCCTAAGAAGATAAAAAAAACTATTTAAATTTAACATCAAAGGGTCCGCACTGCATTGAAAGACAGTCCGGACATCCCAACCTTAAGACGATTAAACAACTATTTCACAATTTAACATTAAAGCGTCCGGACTTCCTTGAAAGAGAGTTCGGACATAATCAAAACGACAATGTATACCACCGAAATACTACGACAAGAGTCCGAACGACCAAACCAAAAGTCCGGACGCCCACATAATCAGTTCGAACGCTGTGTGAACGATGACCGAGTTAACTCAGCCATGACAGCGTCCCTCCACCTCCCCACTCGCCGAAAAATTACAACAAAACCCAAGCTAATATACTTAAAAGAAACCTAACACTTAACATTATCAATGTCTACGTAAAAATCAATCAAAAAACACAATCTACTATTCAAAAAATATAATTGAAATTCGATACATAAAACTATATAAAAACAAGTTTTCACCACTAAAATCTTGAAAATAAGAAAAACATACCTAGATGAGATTAGATACACGAGAGATTGATATTACGTCGAGATTTGTGAAGAAAAAACTTGAGTTTTGAGAGTTTCTTTGAAGGAAAACAAACGGTGTTTGTGAAAATGACTAACTGTTCGTCTTTTTCAAAATACGTCGATCGCGTCCGGACCCTATTATAGACGTCCGGACGGAACCTTGCACACGTGGCCCAATCATTGTACTCCGTATTAATGCCAAACTTTAAACCGTTTAAAATCGTTCGGCACAATTAAAACGTCCGGACGTATAATTAATGCGTTCGCACATTTATTTCGTACGTTGCAATGAATTGACGCGACGTGGAAGCGCACGTTTGGCTGAATATAGGACGAATACGGTCCGGACTTCTGATACATGTGCGGACGGAGACAGCCGTTCTCAACTTTCGTATAACGAAGACATGTGTACGCCATGCGACGGTTTAGTGAACGTTCGGACTGTCTCACATACGTCCCAATGGGTACCTCATTTTATTTTCAGATGCAATGCACGAGTTCGGACGCGCATGTAGATATTGCTTATAAAAAAAACGGCGAAGCATGTCCGGACTTCTATTAAACGTTCGGACTGGTACAACCATTTTTAACTTTCGTATAATGAAAACACATGTACGCCATCCGAAGGTTACTTTCGATAGCGATGCAGAAGTCCAGCGCACATGTAGGGAGTCCGAACGGATATCAGATTTATTTCACAATTAAATAAAAAATTTAAATAATTTAAAAAAAACCTCGGGTGTTACACCAATAGATTTTACCTATTTGATAAATTGACATAATTTCTATTTCCATTTTGAATAAATGATTTTAATATTACGTTATTTGATCTAAATGGGATTTCTAGCTGTTTTTATGTTTAATAGAGTACGCAAAAGTTCTCCTGAACTACTTAATTTTGATTATTAAATGCAAATATAAACGTGCTATAATTGGCTATTCCCGGATGCATCAGTATTGCATATCCTATCCTAGTCAAGTTGTATAAGCCTCCATCTAGTCAAATTCCTAATAAGGAAAAAATTATCCCGTAAAGGTTATAAATATGTCTAATACGAACCATTATATTCAGGCTTAAAAAGAGAAAAAGGAAAAAGAAGTGTGTTAGATTGACTTTTGAGCCTAAGAGTTCAAAATCTGAAACATTCTAGATAACTACTAAGGTTAATGTGTTGGAATACTAGTTATTTGTCAAACATGACAATTTAGGACAATTTTATGGTCCAAAATAATTAAGTTTGGGTGTATTTGTGATTGCTTACCTAGGAGACAAAGAGGGTACACTAGATCAAACAAACCTTAAATCATGGAACCTAACTTCAGACAGTCCAATATTGATTTGACACTCAATCAACCATGACTTGGTGATCGAGCATTTCTAGCATATTTTGTAGTTGGTATGTTGTAAGCCCAGAGAGTTCAGACCATATGTATATATAGCAGTTTATATATCTTTTATTTGGTTGGGTCCCCAGTTAAATTTTGTTAGTGGGTAAACTTGTGTGCGAGAACTCACTTTTATACTGTAAATATTATATTTCATAGGGTCAATTAGCGGTAAGTTGCTGCAATCATATAATTTTGTGGACATTTGTACAGTGTATAAACATAAAACCTTTCTAACATTGTTTTAACTTCTGCAATAGCTTTTTGTTTGAGAGTGCTTATGTCACGCCCCGAACGCTAGCTAAACGAGGCTAATGACAGCCGCGAGCATTCCCGGCATTGGACGCTCCAGCGTACTTGCTACTATACTTGCAGCGGAAAAGACGTTGATGCTTCAATGTTAAAAAGAAGCCTTATAATGCTAGCGTATAACGTGCATAAGAACATACTTTCCATTGATAACTCAAGGTTGTTAAACATATTCTCAAAATATCAACCAGTTTAAAACATTAACTAACTAAGCCAAATGAAACCCATGACCACCACATCACGGTGGCTCATGCCGGCTTTTACAAAAATTAGCTAAATCTTTCCTAACGTTAGCAAACAAGAGAGACATTTCATCAACCCTTCTCCTAGGGTTCAAGGTCCTCTTCTTAAGATTCCACCCCTGTAACATCATCTGGAATGATACAATTTAAAACTGTGAGTCGAAAGACTCAGTAAGGAATTATAGCTAAAGCATGGGTTGAAATTGTAAGCATGCACTTGAACTTGAAATCATAGTCATGTAAACATAATGCGCTGCATGCCTGATTATGAAACGTGATGCATGTATAATGCACATGCATTTACTCTTGCTTTTGTAAAAATCGATTCACATCTTATCTTGTGGGCCACTTGCCCTCTTTTACCCCTGACATCAGGGTTGTGCGTTCCCGTAGGAACAGTCCCTTATTTCCCTTAGGGACCTTACATATGGTCGAGCTAGCACACCTTCTCAATGTCCTTCAGTGGCTAGACACGACTCTTGGAGGTTCACACCTTCTTGCAAGCATCCTTCAGTGTGATTGCACTTACCTCATGGACTACCCATCCTTCTTGCAAGCATCCTTCGGTATGGGTGTCCTAGGTGACATCCATCCTTCACGTAAACGTCCTTCAGAATGGATGCACCTTCTTGACTTGGTACGGTACCGACCGACTTGGGTTCGTTAATTAACTTGTCATGAAACTTGTCATAAAGTAGCATAAAAATGGTACTTTCATTTGCATAAAATGTCTCATTTCTCATGAGGAAAATGAATGCAAATGATCATGATGCATTCATGTCGTGCTTGGTAATGTCATGCTTGATATATCATACTTGATATGCTTATTCATAAATATTCTTCATGCAGTGTATCATTCCAGTTTGTAAAGATTTTCACTTACCTTAGGCTTGCTTGAGTATCGAGTGTCTCGTTACCTACAATGAACCGTACTATTGTCATTCATAGGTTCACTAAACGTATATAGTAATCAATACATTACTCACACGAATCTGTTTTAATAGACCCTCACACTAATTTTTCATACCATAACATATTCGTCATACCTCTAATTCACATGCAAGTTATCTTAAAACGCTCTCTTTCTTAACTTGAAACAAATTCCAAGACCAACCCCATAAAATTGGACTAAAATATCAAGAGATAAACACCAATGCAACAAAACACACTTTCTATTCCAGCCTTGAAATCTGCATATGTAACTCCAGAAATCACAACAATCTCCAACAACCAAAATCCGAATCTCTACATGTCACAACCAACATCCAAGGCTAACTTAACATCTCATAACAACAACTATACTCTCACCTTCCTCCCACTTACAACTTCAACTCGAAGTTTACAACCAAATCATGGTTCCATAATTATCAAGTTAACACCCTTGCATGTATCCATTTCTCTTGGGCTGTTTACCAAACACCTAGTGTGCGTTATTGGTCCTCTTGCCTATTTTCCCAGATCTGAACATATCCCTAACACTTAGGGCTTTGTGGTTCTCAATATCACTAGCATACATACACAATCTAATGCATCAAACCCTAGATTCGGCCATACTTGCTCAACTTAGGTTTCAATCCCCTCTTAGGCCTTTTATCAAACACCTAGAGCACATAACCAATTTCTCTTGAACCCTCATTTCAGATCTAGTCATTTTTCCACATGTTCTCATGTAAAAATCTATGCTACACTTACAAGATCTACCTTGAACATACCTAGATCCACACTAAACATCCATGAATCACAAGGAGAACACTACTTAGACAAATTACCATCAAACCACAACCAACCAACAAAAGAAAACAAGAACATCACCAACCACAACTAACCAACAAGAGGAAACAAGAAGAGAATAGAGAGAGAGAGAGAGAGAGAGAGAGTGTAGCACGATTTTCGGCCAGCAAGGATTTACCTTGCTTCTCTCCTCTTCCTCCTTCTTTTCTTCTCCTTCTTCTTCTCCTTCTTCCTTCTTCCTTCTTCTTTCTCTTCTTCCTTCTTCCTTCTTCGGGTGGGTGACTTAGGGCAAGGGAAAATGAAAAGGCTGAAGAGAGGGGAAAAATGAAGTGTTCGGCAAAGGGGGAGAGAGTAATAGGCGTGAAAATGGTTGGGGAAAAGACAAGTTTGCCCTCCCCCTACTTCATAAATTTCAACTCGCGTATTTCAAACCGATAAAATTCCGGAATGTAGTTATATGTGTCGACACCATCACTCAAGGTGTCGACACTTACAACATATTTAGTAAGATGTGTCGACACCATCACTCAAGGTGTCGACACTTCCAACACTTAGCCATAGTGGGAAAAATGTAAACTCTCGGGTTTCAATTAGATGTGTCGACACCATCACCCAAGGTGTCGACACTTCCATCACTTGGTCAAAATCCACGGGAGTTCTGGAAAAAGGCGAACTCTCGGGTTTCAGTTGGATGTGTCGACACCATCACTCAAGGTGTCGACACTTCCAACACTTAGTAAAAATCACTCTAGTTCCGGAAAGATATAAACGCTCGGGTATCAGTCTAATGTGTCGACACTATGACTCAAAGTGTCGACACTTACAACACTTAGTCAAAATTCACTTTGGTCTCCAGGAAAAGGTAAACTTTCGGGTGTTAGTATAATGTGTCGACACTATGTTCCAATGTGTCGACACTTACCTCAAAAATCACCAATTAAAACATACCTACATCCTGAGGAAAATCATAGCAAAATCTCTCTCTCCTATACAATGACATAAGTAAATTCGGGATCTCACAGCTTATACATATAGATATTTTGTACACTTTGAAATGGGTCGTGTGGGGCCATTATTCTGTTAACCGCCCATAATTTTTAACTATTTCTTAAATTCACATAATTTGTATATCCATTTTCAATAAATAATACTAATATTAAGTTATTTTAACTAAATGGGATTTCTGGCTGCCTTGATGGAGGCCGTCAATTGTCTTTGAGGCTTAGAGTTCCTGCAAAAGTATCCCTCTTTGACAATATTCAAATAGATACCACCATTAATTATATATCCTTGCCCTAAAGTAGATTACCTGTAGTAAATCGTGCCAGTTGCACACAAATCAATGGGAAACGTGAAAAACAAAAAACAAAAAAAAGTAGTTTGAAGAGGGGAAATGTGTAATATGTATTGGAAGAGAAATAATGTCCCCTTGAAATAAAGGAGCTACGATTTTTTTATCTCATGGTACTTTTCACAATATTGAAATAAAATACCTCCCTGCAAAGATGGCAACATTTATTGGGTAAAACTTGGTAGGTACAGTACCGTGTAGCGAACATTTTATCACTCGCATTATTTTAGGACTCGTACAACTCATCGAACCAGCAATGCAAGGAGTTATGGTATAATGTTATTATGTTTTGGCTAGGTAGCCTCCATATAGCTTCGTCCTTCCATTCATCTCCTACAAGTTAGAAGGTTGGGAACTCAATGCTAGAGGGACAAGAACCAGCAGTAGGGAACACTGGACAATCTATGAAGCTCGATCCATAATAGTCAACGCAGAGATAAACTTGGTACAGTTGGCTATTCCTCGATGCATCAGTGTTGCATTCTATGTAAGGTTCGTGTCCAAGTCCTCCTTGTATAGCGCTGTTTATGCTAGTTAAGCTGTAGAAACCTCCGTCAGGTTGAATTCCCATTAAGGAAGAAATTACCCCTAAATGGTTAAAAGCATGTTGAATACGAACCACTAATTTAGGATTAATGATGTGATAACGGAAAAAGCAAGTTACCAGCACTTTCGAGGAATTGAAGTGTGCTTGCTTGGCTTTTGAGGTTAAGAGCTGCTTGGAAGTACGCATGTTCATCTAAAACAGATTCTGAGCAAGTCCCGTGCTTGTCCCATTCATGAGTCCAAAAGCTCGTGTCGTCACTACTCGGACATGATAGTGATGGCCAACTTACTTGCAGTTGTGACGTAAAGTCCGAAATCTGCACCATCGCAGACATTGATATGACAATATTGTGTTGGAAAACAACTCATTTGTGGGAGATGACAACTGAGAACAAATTCAGGAGCCAAAGTTGGTTTGCGTAGGTACCAGCGACAGATCAAAAGGGTTGTTAGGATCACAGTTAGAGGGATATGAGCCATCGTCATAATTGGGCCAGAGGCCGTGGATGCCAAAATCTGTTGCTGGTGTTCCTGTTGTTGGATAGCAGCAACCTTGCGTTGTATCACAATATGAGCCTGGCCACTAATTAAAGGAGCGAACAAAAATTTAAGAAGCATGCTTACAATATTCAAGAGGGTAGGAAAATAATGTAATCAGTAGTATTATAAATAAGCTCTTTAAAGAAAGTATCATCATGTACCTGTTGTACAAAGTAAAAGAAATCATACGATGCTTGCGATGCACATGAAATTGCCAGACAATGTACTATTAGAAACTTCACAAGGAAAGAATAGTTGGATTTCATCTCTCTTCCTTTGTTTTCCCTCTATCGAATTTGAAACTTTTTGGTTTGGTGGTACTTTTGTGCTAGGGATGTTTAGTATTTATAATTATTTATGATAAAGACTGGAGCATATTTGATATGCCATAGAAATATATATCTGTAGTACTCATTAACGTGTGAATTTCTTGCTTAGATAGGCACGGTTGGGATTGGCCTGGTGAAGAATATATATATGGTTTGATGGATAGAGAAAACGGTTCATCTCAATTAAATTTTGAATTAAATTATGATATTAATATATAATATCAAGATTCATGCACCGTGCTATATTTTTTTTCCTCTGTTTTTCTCTAGTTTAGTTTTATTTTTTACTAATCTATTCATATTTATAGGCAAATATGTATTTTGCACGTGCGTCGGCACGCTGTGCATCGATTTTCTGGTGAAATTCGTAATGCCTCTGTGGCCTTATTCTTGATTATATATTGAGCTAGCTCGTACTTGGGGACTAATTTAATTGCCTAACATAAGTAGGTTTTCTCAAAAATAGCTTAATTGCCTAACACCACCTCCTGCGGACATGAAGGATATATCTTTTATTTTTCTTTTGGCAAAGCTGCCTGCTGCAATATAAAACCGATATATACATATATTCCATTTTACTTATATGATATAGATTATTCTTATGAAGAAACACGTGCAATACGATTATTTAATATTTTGAGTACTTTAAATAGATTTAGGAAATATTTAGAAGCAAATGCATGCGTCGCATTGAATACGAGTCAACGGAGCTAGCCCTGTGTGACCACATCCGCCTTAAGAACAATGCCTCATATATTACTTGAAAGAGAAGCCATAAGCATATATATAAACATTCCCAGATTAAGTACTACTTTAGGTTCCACGGAGGATGCATTTGGGTGCATATGCAACATAGGACGCTTAGTTTTATGTATGATTACCGGGTGACAGTTGTTCTCCCCTAAAATATATAGGTTTAATTTAGGGATAAATACACATTCACCTATCAACTTTAGGATATTTGGATATTGCATCCTATACTACCATTTCTGGCAGATAGCACCCTCATACAAAATGTTTTAAACATTTTGATCCTCAAACTACCAACTTTCACACATGTCACCCTCCATGGACCGTTGTTAAATCACATTTTTCCCTTTTCACCCTCCATCGACTGTCGGCATCACCCTGTTGGAAATATGCCCTCAAAATCCGTTATTTGCAATAATTTTGCAATAATTATTGCCGTTGTAGTTCTCCCCCAATGGGCCGTTGTAGTTCTTCCCCAATGGGCCGTTCTCGTATACAGGAAGACTGGTGGCACATCCTTCGAAATCAGGTGGGGCTGATGGACCAAAACTACGTCTAAGCTGTCTGAGACTAAGACTCGAACATGGTTAATGAGAACATGGGTAGGGAGCTCGTGGGTGATAAATGTCTAGAATATCTCCATAATTTATTTTAGTAGTAAACAAAAATATGGACGAGGGACGAAACAGAGTGAGTCTTAAGGATCTTAATCATTTTTTAATATTAATAAAATCTTAAGCATAGATCCAACATTCATCATCTTTAGCCTCATAAATATTTTTAGGCTCCATTTGAGACAGTAAAGCAAAATTGTTAGCATGATTTAACAAAGAGTGAGTGCTTACACCTTTCTCTACATTACCAATGACTTGATCAATAGAATGATTCTAGACAAACTTCCAAGCGTTTGGTAGATCATTGTTGCTTTGAGCCACTTCTTCTTCAATTTCTTGTAAACCTTTCTCTTGTGTATGAAAAACTTCCTTTTCTTTGCTCGTCGTAGGTTTCTCAATTTCTTTATATAGATTGACATTTCCAATACCATGTATTATTCCTTTACCATTATCACCAACTGTAACTGAACCTTCTTTCTTTTGGAAAATGAGATTTGAACCAACTATTGTCTCCAGTCATGTGCTTAGAAGAGCATCCACTATCAGGAACCAAATTTTCCTTGACTTCGGTCATCTTCATGCACTCCTACAAAAAAGGATCTAGTCTTGATTTTTTGTACCCAAATCTTTTTGGGTCCGTTGGTGTTAGAAATGGTTTATTTCAGCTTGTCTTTAGGAATCCATTAGAAGACTTCTTTCTAGTTAGACAAGTGTGTGAAATATGTCCAAATTTGACACAAAAGTTGCACAAAGTAAATGATGTAGAGGATTTTGTGATCATATTGGAAGAAAGTTCTTGATCACTAAAAGAGTCATATCCAATACCACTCTTATTGAAGCAACATCTTTGAGAACTGAGAAGAATGTCAAGAAATCATTTTCCTTGAGTAAATCTTGCAAGATCATTTGTAGGAGAGTCACCTTTCATTTTCAAAATATCATTTTAAACTATAAGAGATATAACTTGACTTTATAAAGAATCATTCTCTTTTGTAATACTTTCAAAATTCTTTCTAAGACAACAATACTTTGAGAAAATTCTTTTTAGTTCAAGATGTTGTTCACAAAAGCATCTTGTAACTCATTAAAAGAAAAGCATTGAATAAAAGAAGATTGTACCCCATGCAGCCATAAAAGCTTTCTTCTTGTCTTTGAAGTCTCTTGACTTCTTATATGAATATTCTGACTTGATATGTCCCGACTTTTTGAAACCAAAACAGATAGTCTCATTCTTTTTGCTGCTATCTCTCTTGAAGTTGGACTTTCTTGGATATCTCTTGTCTCATTGTTTCTTACAAAAGAACTTCTTGAATTTTTTTGAAAACAAGGCCATTTCTTCATCGTCTTCTGATGATTCATGATTGCTAGAGTATAATGCTTTTAAGGTTATTCCTCTCTCACCTTTTACTTTATCTTCATCTCCCTTAACTTGGTTCATCTCGTGAGTCAAGAGAGATCCCATGAGCTCATCTAGAGATAACTTAGTTAAATCTTTGACTTATTAGATAGCTGTAAATTTTGGTTCCCATGCTTTAGGAAAACACCTGAGAATCTTTCGTACCATTTTCACGATTGTGTATTCTTTGCCAAGAGATTTTAATCCATTTATAATATCTGTAAAGCGAGAAAACATGGAGGAAATGGATTCATCAGATTTCATAAAAAAAAATTCATAGCTATGAACAAGCATGCTAATTTAGTTTTCCTTGACTTGATTAGTGCCTTCATGAGGAACTAACAATTTATCACATATTTTTTTAGCCGTATCACAGCCAGAAACACGGTTAAATTCATTTGCATAAAGGGCACAATATAAGACATTCACAACTTTAGAATTTAAAGACATGAGTTTGAGATCATGATCATCCCAATAATTTTCCCCTTTCAACATACCTTTTACATCTTTAGGAAATCTAGGACCACGAAGATAACTCTCCAAAGTTCATAATCCACGGCTTAGATATAAATCATCATCCTTACTTTCCAGTAGTTGTAACAAGTTTCATTCAACAAAGGAGGTCTGTTAATGGATTGCCCTTGAGCCAAAGAAGAGCAAACAAGGATTGAAATTACTACGGTTATTAAATCTCAGCTCCGATACCAATTGTGAGTTTAGGTGACAACCCGAAAGGGGCGGTGAATTGAGTTTTAATAAAGTGTGAAACGTTTTTGATAAAAACGCAGATCTCAAAATGTTTCAAGTATAATAAATCGTGGTACAATAAATAAGGACAATAAAGTATGAAAGTTAAAGAGGAGAGATAGCACCGATATTTTTAGGTGGTTCGACCAAGACTTACCTACGTCTATCCTCAAGGCTAGTGTCTTCCTTGGGCCTTCTCCACTATCTTCCAATAGTAATCACACTTTATCTTCTGGGTCCTAAGTAACCATTACAAGTGTTTTGCCGAGGTTATGCTCCAACTCTTACAACAAATCTCACACTCGGTAAGATTTCCTCTATCCTCACGGGTAGGCCCAAATGTATCCCACACTATAACATTTCTCAAGGTTTGATGAAAGAAGTAATGATCAGTTGCGCTAAAGGCGTGATGTGCAAATACAAGGCACAATAAAGAGCAAGAATACGAAGATCAGAGATTGAGTGCTATAGTAATGGCAAGTGGTAGTAGTAGCTTTCTAGGGATTCGTGCAAACTTTCTCTTCTTTGCTCTTTTCTCCCTCTTGGTAGGCTAGGTTAAGATTGATGATGCAAGTCATTGCCTTTTATGTCTCCATCCTTTTGTATTTTAAGTCATAAATGCTGGGTGGTCCCCAAGGGCCTTTTTACAATGTGGGAGAGGTGCCCTAAGTGCCCGAACGTCTTAAAATTAGAGTTGTTGTCATCTTTAATGAAATAGGATTTCTGTAACATGTGTCGACACATTGCTCCAATGTGGGGACACCATCTTCAAGCTTGGAAACATGCTATCAGGTGTCACCGACATGTGTCGACACTATCATCTCATGTGTCAACATCATCTTCTCATGTGTAGACCCTCAAAATGGCTCTCGGTTTGCAGTGCGATGTATCGACACTTACTTCTAGTTTGTCGACACCATCATTGCAAGAGGAGTTTTTAGTGCTTTAGAGATTTGAAGTCCTTTTGTCACGCCCCGAAGGGACTGTTGGCAAATTGTTGATTTTAATATGGTTTTGTCATCATCAAAAAGGGGGAGATTGTTAGCCCAAGGTTGTTTTGTAAACAATCCATAATTGATTTTGAAGATAACAAAAGTTTCTAAGTTTTGAAGACTTTAGATTTTACATTGTCAATCTACTATTTTCTAAGTCATATTTCAAAGGATGAGGTTATCTTACAAAAATATTTCTAAGTGCTTTGAAGATTCTTGAATTTATCTTGATAATCCAAAATTTCTAAAGTATATTTCAAAGATTGAGGTTATTTCTTTAAATTATTTTTAAGTGCACTCGAACACCATTACATAAGTTGATAAGATCAATTTTTCTTATTGTAGGTGTTTTAAGAAAGTTGGAATGGATTGGACAATTTGAAATTGTTGTTTTTCTCTCCAGTAGTTATATGTGTCGACACATAATGGACATGGTGTCGACACATCGCACTAACTCCAGAATGTTGAATACATGGTTCGACACATACAGAACATGGTGTCGACACATACAGGACAAGGTGTCGACACATTCCACTAACACCCGAGACAAAATTTTCAGAACCAATTTTCTATGTGTCAGCACATACATATGTGTCGACACATACCTCGAATTTGCAGAAATTCTGGAATGACGCCAGATCGTTTAAATTGGTTCAAAATTGCCCTGAATGACTTCCAATGGCACTCAATCTTTCCAAGAAGGCCCTTAATGACCGTTGAAGACCTAAGGATATAAAGAGAACCAGATGAAGTGAGAAGAGGAGAGAGCTCGACCAATATTGCAACATCTAGAGAGAGAAAGTTCAAGATTCAAAGTTTTTCATTTGCTGATTCTTCCAAGATCAAAGCTCCCATTTGTTCAAATCTTCTCCTATTGCTCTTCATTGACAACCCAATCTTCAAAGGGACAGAAATTTCTTGAAGAAGACGTAGACTTGCATCAATATTCAAAAACTACCTCCGATAGAGAGAGAAAGCAAGATCTTAAGTTTTGATTTGCTATATCCTTCAAGTCCAGAAGCTCTCATTGTCAAATCCTCCTCTCTTGCTCATCATCGAAGATCTAGCCTCCAAAGAGAGAGAGATTTCTTGAAGAAGGGACAACCCACTTGCAAGCTCACTTTGCCATAACTTCTAGAGAGAGAAAATCATTTGAAGAAGAGGGAAAACCGCACCTAGCAAGGAAGCTTGTGCTCACACCTGCCAAACGTTAGGTTTCCTTCAAAAATCTTATCTTCTTACCTTTATTGAGCTTTATACTTGCTAATTTGGCTTAGAGAGCCATTCCATAGGTTTTGAGCTTTTCATTGGATTATTTGGCTTAGAGAGCCACTCCATATTTGTGTGCCACATTTGCTCATTCGCCTTAGAGAGCCTTCCTTGTAGCCATCATTTGTAAAACCTTTGAGTGTTGAGAAAACACATGGTCCTACTTGTGAGAGTAGAAGAAATCCTCTAGGTTGTGAGGATTTGTGAGAGTTGAAGCTTGAGCTCGCAAAAACGCTTTGTAAAAGTTCCTTAGCACCCGGGAAGCAAAGGTGTATTCGCTATTTGGAGAATAGTGGAGGAAGCCCAAGGAAGTTAATTGCCTTGGGGGTGGACGTAGGCACGTGTTTGGTCGAACCACCTAAAAACTACGGTGTCATCTCTCTAACTCTATCTCTTTTACATTTTAGTACTTATTCATACTTGTGGAGATTTATGCTTTATCATTCATTGATTATATTTGGTATAACATTAGACACATTTAGATCAACATTATTATTTGTTAAAGAGGGGTAGTTTTCAGATCTGCATATTTACTCAAAAAGTGTTAAGTTTTTGTAAAACCCAATTCACCCCCCTCTTGGGTTGTCATTTAGACTTTCAATTGGTATCGGAGCTGAGGTTTAAAATCTCTATCTATGACAACCTTTGTTTGCACCTCCTTAGCTGAAGGTCAATCCACAAATAGACCTCCCTTATTCAATGGAACTTGTTGCAATTATTGGAAGGCTAGGATGAGGATTTACATCCAAGCCATGGACTATGAATTATGGAGAGTTATCTCAAATGGTCCTACATTTCCTAAAGATAAGGATGGAGAATTGAAAGATGAAAATGAATGCAATGATGTCGATCTTAGATTTATGTCTTTAAATGCTAAAGCTATGAATGTGTTATATTGTGCACTTGATTCAAATGAATTTAATCGCGTTTCCGGTTGTGATACCGCGAAACAAATTTGGGATAAACTTCAAGTATCTCATGAAGGTACGAATCAAGTTAAGGAAAACAAGATCAGCATGCTTGTTCATAATTATGAGCTTTTCAAGATGAAATCCAATGAATCTATCTCATCTATGTTTATTCGCTTTACCAATATTACAAATGATCTTAAATCTCTTGGTCAAGAATATACTAATGTTGAAATGGTGAGAAAAGTTCTTAGGTGCCTACCAAAAGCTTGGGAACCCAAAGTCACCGTTATTCAAGAAGCCAAAGACTTGACAAAGCTTTCTCTGGAAGAGCTCATGGAATCTCTCATGACACATGAGATGGATAAAGTAAAGAGAGATGAGGATGAAGGAAAAGGAAAAAAGAGACATTGCCTTGAAAGCCTCATGTTCTAGCAATGAAGATGTTGCAAACCTATGCTTGATGGCAAAAGAAGATGAAGATGAGGTACAAGACTCTTTAATTCATTCATTCTCATTTGATGAATTGCAAGGTGCATTTGATGAACAATACGTTGAACTAAGAAGAATATTTTCAAAATATTGTTCTCTCAAAAAGAATTTTGAAAGTATTGCAAAAGAGAATGATACTTTGAAAAGTCAAGTCATATCTCTTAGAGATGATCTTGCAAGGACCACAAAAGAAAATGAAAAACCTTTGCAAAGTGAGTCAAGTATTTTGATTGTTGAAAATGACATCTTGAAAGTGAAAGTTGACTCTCTCACTAAAGATCTTGCAAAATTCACTCAAGGAAAAAGAAATCTTGATATTTTACTTGGTTCTCAAAGATGTTGTTTCAACAAAAGTGGGATTGGTTATAATTCAATGAGGAACCAAAGGCTATACTTAAATGTGATTACAAAATCATCTCCATCATTTGCATTGTGCAACTTTTGTGGAAAGAATGGACACATTGCACACACTTGTCTAAGTAGAAAGAAATCCACTCAAAGCATTAAGTTTGTGTGGATCCAAAAAGACAAGGTGAATGAAGTGATTTCTAACATCAATGGACCCAAAAAGATTTGGGTACCAAAAACCAAGAGTTGATTGTTTTTGCAGGTGTGCTTGAAGTTCAATATGGATGCTCCAAGCACATGATCGGAGCCAAGAGTTGGCTTAAATCTCTGTCTCGAGGGAAAATGTCCGGTCACCTTTGGTGACAATGACGAATGAAAGATGCTCGGTGTTGGTATCATTGGTATATATATCTTAATCCCATATTTGAGAAATGTATTTCTTGTTGATGATTTAAAGCATAATATCTTGAGTATTGGTTAATTATGTGACAAGAGAAATCTGTTATTTTTGTATCATCAATACATTTTGTTGAGAATATTGATAGCAAGAAAGTCTTGTTCTTATTGGACCTAGATTTGAAAATGTGTATATTGTTCATTTAGAGATCATCTCCTTAGAAAATATAAAATGTCTTCCATCTCTAAATGACAATGATAGTTGGTTGTGGCATAGAAGGCTTGCTCATGTAACTGTGGACTTAATTTCAAAATAGCCAAAAGGAATCTTGTTTCGGTTTGCCTAACCGTACTTTTGAGAAAGACAGAATTTGTGTAGCTCTTCAAAAAGGCAAACAAAACCAAAACATCTTGTAAATCTAAAAATGTGGTGTCCACTTCTAGGCCAATTCAACTTCTACACATGGACTCAATTGGTCCAACCCAAACGTTATGTTTGGAAGGCAAACGCTAAGATTTTGTTGTTGTTAATAATTTCAATAGATTCACATGGGTTCTATTCCTAGCACATAGATGATGCTTTTCATGCTTTTGAAAAACTGAGCAAGTGACTTCAAAATGAAAAATTCTGTCACGTTTTGAATCGTTGCATGATTAGGCATTCTTTTAAGAAAACTCCTTTTGAGCTATGGAATAATAGAAAACCCAACATTAGTTATATGCTTCTTTTGAATGCAAATTCTTTATGCTAAACAACAAGGATATTTTGGGAAAGCTCGATGCAAAAGAGAATGAATGTATCTTTCTTGGTTACTCAACTTCTAGCAAAATCATCTGTATTTTCAATAAACATACTCTAGTTGTTGAATAATCTTTTTCATGAGGTATTTTATGAATCTAACGTTTCTATGAGAAGAAATGAAAAGAAAGTTATAGATCTTGGAAAATATGTTGAGAAACCAGCTACAAGGGAAGAAAAGAAAGTTTCTCATCCACAAGAGCAAGATGTACAAGATCTTGAAAAAGAAACAACTCAAAGCAACAACGATCTACCAAAGGCTTGGAAGTTTGTAAGAAATCATCATATTGATCAAGTCATTGGTAATGTGGAGAAAGGTGTGAGTACTCACTCTCTTTATATTTAAGCTAGTAATTTTTTCTTACTTTCTCAATTTGAGCTAAAGAATATTTCTGAGGCAAAAGTTGATAAAAGTTGGATTCATGCCATGGATGTTGAAGTAAAACAAGTTTTAGAAAAATATGGTATGACATCTAGACATAGATTCCAAGATCATCCATTTTTTGGTACTCAATGAGATTTTCAAAACGAAATGGATGTATCTATGGAAGTGGTAAGGAACTAGGCAAAGTTGATAGCCTAAGGTTACAATCAAGATGAGTAAATTGATTTTGATGAAACATTTGCTCTTGTTGCTAAATTAGAATCTTTTTGCATGTTGCTTGCCTTTGCATATCTGAATTATTGTGAAATGTGTATCTATTAATGATTATCTTTATGAGGAAGTGTGTGTAGAACAACCTCCTAGATTTTTAGATGAAAAGCTACCACACCATGTGTTCAAGCTCACAAAAGCACTATTTGGCTTGAAGCAAGCCTCTCAAGCAAGGTATGAACGGTTAAGTTCCTTCCTTATTGAAAATGGATTTTCACGAGGTATGATCGATATCACTCTCTTTACTAAGGAAAAGGAAAATGATGTGCTTATTGCTCAAATATATGATATCATTTTTTGTTCTACTAATGAGTCTCTTTGTGAAGAATTTTCCATAGTCATGAAAGGTGAATTCGAGAAAAACCTCATGGGAGAAGTGGATTATCTTCTCGGGCTTCAAATCAAACAATATCACGAGGGCATCTTCATTAACCAAGCCAAATACACAAGAGACTTACTCAAAAGATTTGGGATGGACAACTCAAAACCAATGGATAGACTAATGAGTCCATCAACCCAAATAGAAATGATGAAAAAAGGTAAAGAGGTTGTACACATGAGGTATCGAGGTATGATTTGATCTTTTCTTTACCTTACTATGACTAAACCTAATAAAATGTTTTGTATATGTATGCGTGCCAAATTCCAATATTGTCCTAAGGAAGTAAATTGGTTATATGTGCTTGATTTGTGATATTAATTGTATCAATGATTGCTTTGGACATGTTCTAGTTTGTATATTAAATTGCTTTCAATGTGTTTCTCTTTTAATATCATCTTTCATTGAGAAAACATCAAATGTATTTTTCTTTTGGCATGTGTCAACACTTGGTAAAACAAGTGTCAACACTTCTGGTTTTCATGGATGTTTTCACTAAGGAAGTATGTGTTTTTAAAATGAGGGGCATGCATGTCATATATATATATACTCTTTAGGGCAAAAGAGGTCAGCACTTTATTTATCCTCCATCTCACAGAACCTCTTATCTCTCCCAAACGGCAAGCATCACCCACTCTCTCACAAATTCCATTTACCCGCTGCCTTCTTCGAAAAATCCACCGCCGATAGCATTCAATTTCCTAACCCAGCCACTGGCAAGATGTATTACAGCCACTCCAAGCACCTCTCTCATCAGACGCCATCATCTGTCAGTTTTAGGGCACGGAAGAAAAGAAAAAGCACTGAGGAACCTGCTACTTATACAAAGGTCAGCATTTTCAAGATGGGGTTTGCTTGTGAATTTGAATGTGGATTGCCATGTATAAATTTGGTTAAGTTAGTTTATGCAAACCTTCAAATTTCAACATCTGAGAATTTCAATGGTTGTGTAAATGGGAAGAAATTAGACATATCAGTTGCTTCATTACACTCTATAATTTCTGCTCCTAATGGTTGAAAGAGATTTTTTGATGCATTCGGTTGGATAGAATTATCAGAGGTAGAACCACTTGATATTCTTAGGGTTGTATTGGATAATCCAACCATTCATGAGGTTATTAAACCTACTGACAGTGGATTCATTGTTCATTAGACGATTATTGCATCATATGGTTTGTAATATCATATTACCAAGAACTGGAAAATTTGAATACATCACTTTCTTGGAGATATTTATGGGATGCTTTTTACGCATATATTTCATATTCTTGAGATTAATATGAAGGAGGTTTTGTTCAAAATGATGATGGAGAATGGATAAAGAACAGATTTTGAGGAAAAGGCTGAAACTGAAAGGACTCCCAAGGGAAATAGGACTTCTTTGGGTATGCAAACACCTAATTCTTTTCCCTTGCTGTAAATTGGATCATCTTTCGTACTTCATGTTGCTAGTTCTCGTGAGCCTCACGTAAACTTGAGGATTTAATTGATGAAATCGAGAAGAAACCGAAAATATTGGGTAAGACTATCGAGGAAATGACCACTAGTTTGAAGATGAGATTTGAAGATATTATGAAGCTGAGTGGTATTCATACAAAGTGTTCTGGGGATAATGATAAGGACATGAGGAATCTCAAACATCAAGTCAGCAATAGTATTCATGTGGCCAGCAATGTAATCCGACGAACCGTTGATGAATTTGCCTCCACTTCTGAAATTCTCAAGACCACTATGCAGTCCACCGCTGATGATGTGATAAAGGCCACAGAGATTCATTTGGATGCAGATCGAAATCTTCGTCCCAGGGTGATCAGATGGACGTATTGGTTCTCCACCACTTGGGTTAATTGGCTGAAGAAGTTTGATGTGGACCATCCTCCTCCTCCTCTTGGTTCTCCATAATCTTCTTACTTGACCTCCTTCTTTTTCTCTTTTTGATGATGCCAAAGGGGGAGAAAGTGTATTATTGCTGAACTTTAGCTCATTTAGAGAACATTCCTTTTGTCGTACTTATCTCTATTTGTTCTCTTTTTGATTGCCTGAACTGATCTTGTAAGTTGCAATTTTTATTGTCTTGGCTGTACTTTTTGACTTATTTCTCCTCAAGTGGGTATCTCTGATATTTATCTTCTAAATGAGTATCTATTTTTTTATGCTTATACATATTGCCTATCTCATTAGCATCTATCATTTGTATATATAAGGATTTGAGAACTGCTTATCTTTTTGCACTTCATTGAGGAAAATTGAGACTTGCTTTCAAAGGTAGTATTCCTAACTTTCTATCGGTATCAATATGAAGTCTTGTGTTCTGATTGAAATTGGAAGTTTGGGAAATTGGTAGGAAGCTTATAGAAGTGTTCTTTTATGTTTTTAAATTTTGGGAAACCTCCGTTTACAAAGGAAACTCTTGCAAAATTTTTGTAAAATCCTAAAGTCCTATTTGCTAAAAATGTCATGAAAAACTCCTGCCTATTCTCAGGGCGAGCTTTTCTATTTGTTAGCAAATTGTTGATTTTAATATGGTTTTGTCATCATCAAAAAGGGGGAGATTGTTAGCCCAAGGTTGTTTTGTAAACAATCCATAATTGATTTTGATGATAACAAAAGTTTCTAAGTTTTGAAGACTTTAAATTTTACATTGTCAATCCACTATTTTCTAAGTCATCTTACAAAATATTTCTAAGTGCTTTGAAGATTCTTGAATTTATCTTGATAATCCAAAATTTCTAAAGTATATTTCAAAGATTGAGGTTATTTCTTTAAATTATTTTTAAGTGCACTCGAACACCATTACATAAGTTGATAAGATCAATTTTTCTTATTGTAGGTGTTTTAAGAAAGTTGGAATGGATTGGACAATTTGAAATTGTTGTTTTTCTCTCCAGTAGTTATATGTGTCGACACATAATGGACATGGTGTCGACACATCGCACTAACTCCAGAATGCTGAATACATGATGTCGACACATACAAAACATGGTGTCGACACATACAGGACATGGTGTCGACACATTCCACTAACACCCGAGACAAAATTTTCAGAATCAATTTTCTATGTGTCAGCACATACCCATGTGACGACACATACCACGAATTTGCAGAAATTCTGGAATGACGCCAAATCGTTCAAATTGATTCAAAATTGCCTCGAATGACCTCCAACGGCACTGAATCTTTCCAAGAAGGCCCTTAATGACCGTTGATGACCTAAGGCTATAAAGAGAACCAGATGAAGTGAGAAGATGAAAGAGCTCCACCAATATTGCAACATCTAGAGTGAGAAAGTTCAAGATTCAAAGTTTTTCATTTGCTGATTCTTCCAAGATCAAAGCTGCCATTTGTTCAAATCTTCTCCTATTGCTCTTCATTGACAACCCAATCTTCAAAGGGAGAGAAATTTCTTGAAGAAGAGGTGGACTTTCATCAATATTCAAAAACTACCTCCGATAGAGAGAGAAAGCAAGATCTGAAGTTTTGATTTGCTATATCCTTCAAGTCCAGAAGCTCTCATTGTCAATTCCTCCTGTCTTGCTCATTATCTAAGATCTAGCCTCCAAAGAGAGAGATTTCTTGAAGAAGGGACAACCCACTTACAAGCTCACTTTGCCCTAACTTCTAGAGAGAGAAAATCATTTGAAGAAGAGGGAAAACCGCACCTAGCAAGGAAGCTTGTGCTCACACCTGCCAAACGTTAGGTTTCCTTCAAGAATCTTATCTTCTTACCTTTATTGAGCTTTATACTTGCTAATTTGGCTTAAATAGCCATTCCATAGGTTTTGAGCTTTTCATTGGATTATTTGGCTTAGAGAGCCACTCCATATTTGTGTGCCACATTTGCTCATTCGGCTTAGAGAGCCTTCCTTGTAGCCATCATTTGTAAAACCTTTGAGTGTTGAGAAAACACATGGTCCTACTTGTGAGAGTAGAAGAAATCCTCTACAACCGTGAGGATTTGTGAGAGTTGAAGCGTGAGCTCGCAAAAACGTTTTGTAAAGGTTCCTTAGCACCCGGGAAGCTAAGGTGTATTCGCTATTTGGATAATAGTGGAGGAAGCCCAAGGAAGTCAATTGCCTTGGGGGTGGACGTAGGCACGTGTTTGGCCGAACCACCTATTAGGTTATAATCTTATTTATAGGGTTGCTATTAGGGTTCCACTTATAGGTCATTCAGCCATGTACCATTTTAAGCATTCCGTGTCTAAGTTTTCTTCTCCAATGGTGATCCCATCCTCCATTTTCAGATTCACAACCTACGATCTACCAACCACAACACAACTTCTAGATCTAGCACAATGCCATATTCGGCCAACAAACATGTTCATAGAATGATTAGCCCTTTCGATTTGCATGCAACCTATTATAATTCAAGACTAGCCTATATACATGTGTTCACCACTTTTTATACATACCATGGTCATTCATCAAATTGACATTTAACAAAATAATATTTGAAGATCCAACACCTTTAACATCTTTCTAACATTTAAGTTCGGATCTCATGCTCATATAACTAGATCTAACATTATAACTTAAGGTTGGTCTCATAATCTCAAGATCTAACAAAACCAAGTACCAACTCAAAACCAACCAAGAGATAATTGACCTACATCATTTTTTTTAGAACTAACAACCCACATCTTTGGCCTTACCTTGATGATTAACAAAAGTCTTGAGTACCTATCACAATAAAATACATTAGGTTAGAACTTATAAAGAACTTTAAGCAGGGACACTATGTGAAATCAAGTCTACCTCTACCTTCACCAAATTTTCACCAAAACCCTTCCTTCTCCCAACTTTCGGTTCACCCTTTTTGGAGTGGTTCCAAGCTTGATTATAAGGTGCTAAGGTAGGTTTTATGGTGGGGAGAAATATGGTAAACTTGAATGATTTAGCTCTAAGGAAGTGAGTTAAATCTCATCAAGGGAAAAGTGGCTAAATGAGTAGAATTTTCAAAAGAGGAATGGAGTTGCACAAAGAGAAGGTTTGGTCACCTCAAGGAGAGAACCAAACTTAGAACTCTAGAGAGTGATTTAGGTTGCAAGAGGAAAAGAACAAGACTTTGAGCTCAAGGGAATGGTTCGGCCAAGAGAGGAAAAAGAGAGAGTTGAAATGCAATGGGGTATTCGGCCAAGTGAAGGAAATGAAGTGTGAATTGAAATGCTAAGTGTGAGGGAATTCACATGAATCAATTGAGTCTCCCAAGGTGAGTTATTGCTATGACAATTGACATGAGGTGTTTGAAAATGACAAGAGAGAGAAGGAAGAAAAAAAAAGGGTGAATGGGGGATGCATTGGCCGACCACTTCATGGTCCTCTCACCTTTTTCTCTTCCCACTTTTCTCACATCTTTTCTTGTCCCCTCGAACCATGCCTTTGCATTTGATTTTCTCTCATAAATCCCTCCACCTTCACGTAAACTTCACAATTCATGGCTTTCTCTCCCTTTGTCTTTTTTCTCTCTCATTTCTCTTCCTTGTGTTGTCTTGTCAATTAATTGCTATCTCATCACATCTTTACAACTCACATAGGTTCAACACCTTGGCTTTCACTCCTACGTAAATGGCCTTCTCTTAAACTCTCATTTATGTTGTTTAGTTGAAATGCAACTAACTTAGTTACTCTCACAACTAACTTTCAACTTAGTTACTTATCACCTAACTTATCTCCTATAAGCTCTCTAGCTTATCTAGTTCAATTACATAGCTTATCACTTCATACGCATAACAACTTATCTTAAGATAATGGCTTTAGCCTATCTCTACGATAGCCACATCAACTTATTACATAAAAAGTTTCCTAGCTTATCATTATCCTAGCTTATCACCATGATAAGCAAGTGTGCTTATCATTTTAAACTCTCTTAAAACTTATCATATGCCTAGTAGCTTATCATCTAATATTCTAATGATAATTCAACTACTAATTTAGGTCACATAATAATAATATATGTCACCCATTAATGACACACAAAAATATTCAATACTTAAAAGAAATTCATGATTTTCTTCCACTTAATTATTTTCGGCCAAAATATATTTAAATCTTTAATCATAATTTAATTTCCATGGATTATGAAATATACTAGGCAAATGAAAAATATAAATCCATACGAGAAACTTACCTTGCGAGTTTCGGCTCTTAGGAAAATATAATTTAAACTTTGCACGAAACTTCCAAAATGACAAGAAAATTATTTAGGAAAAATTTCATGAAATAAAATCTCATATTAATTGATGTACCTTAATATAAAGCTTAGGCCATACATTGGCCAAAAATATGGCCCCATAATAAAATTAAAGCTAATACATAAGAAATTAAAAGCTAATACATAGGAAATAGCAAAAGAAATAAACGGGGTCTCACACCTTTCCTCCTTGACTTGATAACTCCTACAATAAAAATTTGATTGTTGAAGTTTGAGCCATAGTGTTTAATACAATTATACTACTATATATCATTGAGAGAGACTAAATCAAATTAAATTGCCAAAACAGAATTATGGGTTGACCACCATGACTCGACTAAAAATGATTAGCGAATTACTCACAAGCGTAGGAGGTTGTCAAGTAATACTAGGGAAGTCCTAGGTCATCTCCACAAGGAACGATGTGTTCAATCTTTCATTCCCATCACCATTACGATAAGAGAAAACTATGTTCTATTTACAATGAAAATGATATTTACAAAGGGAAAAGTTTGGTTTTAGGTTACCATCCATGATTTTGAGATTTTTGATTTGTGATTAATCTAAATGATAGAAGATTAATGAAAAACTAACAATCAAACACGATAATTAAATAGCATGAGATGGAATTAACAAACGCAAACTTAAATACTAAACTAACATTAAAGAAATAAAATAGAACTTTAATCATTCAACCAAAACAAAATCCAAATCTAAAGATTAAAAGGAACATGGCATTCGATCCAAACTCAAATCTGGAAAATAAATGGAAGAGGGCATTCGGTACAAACAAATTCTAAAACTGAAATAAAATGCAACAATGAATGAGAGTGTTCGGTCTAGCAGTAGCAAGAGAAAAATACAAAAGGGCAGCCGAATGAAAAACTCTAAAGCACCGAATAGTTAAGCTGACCTCCGAATGAAAAACTAAAAGCAGTTAAAAAAACTAAGCAATCGAATGAAAAAACAACAGCACCGAAAAGTTAAGCTCCTGCAGATGAAAAAACTAAACAGCCGAATGAAAAATTACAAGAGCAGATGAAAAAGAAACTAAGCCGAATAGTTAAGCTAGAGCAATGAAAAACATCTAAAGCAGCCGAATAGTTAAGCTAGAGCAGATGAAAAAGAAACTAAGCCACCCCCATGAAAAGAACTAGGTCACCGAAAAACTAAAGTCATCCCATAGTTAAGCTTCAGCCGCCTAATAAAACAAAAAGACTCCTTCGAATGAAAAGCTAAAGCACCGAAAAGTTAAGCCGATGAAAAACTAAAAGCGAATGAATAACTCAAAAGCACCGAATAGTTAAACAAGACCAGATGAAAAACATCTAAAGCAGCCGAATAAATCACTCAAAAGCAGCCGAATGAAAAGAACAAGAGCCGAATAGTTAAGCTAGATGAAAAAGTTAAGCTGATGAAAAATAAAGCTCCGAATGAAAAACTCCAGCAGCCCCATGAAAAAGAACTGTAGCCGAATGAAAAACTACAAAAGCACCCCATGAAAAACTAAAACTGCCGCCCAATGAATAAGAACTACAGCAGCCGAAAAAGCTAAAGCTCCCAAAAGTTAAAGCAGCCGAATAAAAATGAACTAGGTCAAATGAATGAAACATAAGCTGCACTAATAAGACAAAAGCTGCCGACTCCCATAACAATCTGCTGCCTTTTTTCCTTTTTGCCGAGAGTCCCCCTCAGTTTAGCCGAAGTCTCCCCGTTTGCCGTCCAAAATGCCGTTTTTCTTTTAGTCTCTCGTTTCTTCTGCAGGTTTCAAGGCCCAGCTTCCGTGTTTCAAGGCCCAGTCCATGTTTCAAGCTTCGGTCCATTTACAAGTTTCAGTCCAGCTCTTTTACAAGTTTCTCCAGCGTTTTCTTTTGTTTGCAGGTGTTCTATCGCATAAGTCCAGCCGAATTCTTCACATGTTCTCCCCAATGATGGAGCTCAATTTGCCGTTTCAAAGGAACCCGTTCAGGTGCCAAGTGGACCGGTTACAAGAGCACGAGCAAAGAAGTTCAAGGATGCACTCAACGGGCTAATTCAAGAGGCATGGGATCAAGCAAAGGCGTGGAAGCCCATTCAACATGACCCACGAATTGTCAATGTGCTTCAAGTTCTAGAAGAGCCCGAGTAGGGTTTTCATTTGAGCATGCAAGGAAGTCTTCTAGAAGATACTCCTAATTAGGGTTTCGGATGGCATGATTTTGGGACTATTTTTGCCGCACCTTTCTTTCCATATGGGAGCTGATTTCGAGTTTAGTTTAGGTGTTAAGTTTGTTTCCTTTTTGGTTTAGGCGCCAAGCATTATTTCCTTAATAACCGAATCTATTTTAGGTGTCTTTTAGTTTCCTTTTGAACTAGGTTTAGGCGCCACTTTATTACCTTATTTGTGAGTGTCTCTTTTAGGGTTTTCATGTATTAGATGGCCTATATATAGAGGCCTAAGTTGTAGTTCGGAGGACATTCAATATACACGGTTTTGTGAGGTTTTTAATTCTCTTTGGTTCTTTGACGAACTTCTCGAACTTATCGGGAATTTTCCCGTGGCGTTCAACTCGACTTATCAAACGGATTTCCATCCCGTTTGTGGCGTCTTCACCATACCGAGGTTCTTGCTTTCCCAAGCAACGGGTCGAGGTTCCATTCGAATCCATGCTAGAAACGATCTTGGGTTCCTCATAGTTGTTGGGTCTCGTTACGGGTTAACGGGGTTCACATCATTTGGTATCAGAGCTTTGGTTCTAGTTCGGGTTTGCTTATCCCTTTTCTTTTCGTTCCTTTGATTCTTCTTTTCATATCCTTCGACTATCTTCTCTAATTTCATTTTCCCTGTTTCTGTCCTACAGTCGGTTCATAGCAATTACTTAGCCGAAAATTCTTAACTTCTCTATTCAAGCTTTGCTAGAGCTGGTTCTTGTTATATCTGGTGCGAAAGTTTCATATCTTTGTGCCTTGAGATCTTGTGCTATTGTTATCAAAGGAGAAGAGAAAGAGACTCCCAAAAGAAGAAGAAAGAAAGGGGTCGAAAAAAAAAAAGTATTTTCGATTGTTTCCATATCTTGGGGTCCCTATTATTCCGAAAATCTCATTGTGTTCTTTGCATTCTTATTTCCTTAATATTATTTATCTTGCTTTCTCTGAAATTCCTTGATGAGTTATTGTTGAATTGTTGCTGGAATTCCTTGATTGTTTGTTTAGTTCCAAAAGAACCGCAAGAGGATTACCGAGTGGAAAAAGGCAAGAGTGGTGAGATTATTAGAGGGTAAAAGCCATATCTTGTGTGTGAAACACGAGTGACTAGAGACCCTATTCTTGAGTGAGACACGTAAGGGAGAGATTTGTGAGGTCCTTTTCTTGTTTTTTATTTCTAACACTATATCTTTGCATTAATCATGTCTCGAGATACTGGAAAGAGCTTGTCCAACGAAGATTCACCACCAGCTGACCCGAAGCTGTATATGGAGGCCATGGTAGGTGAACTAAGGCGGGTGTTGAACCAAGTACAAGAACGGCTAGATCGGCTGGAGCATCCTCAACCCCAACCCGGTCACAATTACCGTAGACGGGAGAGAGCACCACGGAGGGAGGAAAGGGAGTACGACGAAGAGCCTTACAGATCTGACGATGAAGAAGATCGTGATTCTCATGTTGGCTATAGGAGATATGGAGGGTGACGAGACGCTAGGAATCGACAAGATAACAACGTCAGTGGTATTAAAATAAAGATTTCGTCTTTCCAAGGGAGATCTGATCCGGAAGCTTATCTTGAGTGGGAGAAGAAGATGGAATTCGTGTTTGATTGCCATAACTACTCCGAAGCAAAGAAGGTAAAATTAGTCGTCATTGAGTTTTCTGACTATGCTATAACTTGGTGGGATCAACTTGTGACAAATAGGAGGCGGAATGGAGAACGTCCCATAGAGACATGGGATGCTATGAAGGCAGTCATGAGGCCCATTCAAGATGATGCCCGGCCCATTCAAGATGATGCACACTCTAGAAGGATCCGGCCAAGAGACAAATATGGGATTATTCTAGAAGATTCAGATTGCATGGCTATTTTAAGCTCCAAATCATTTCCATTTATGGTCTTTTGACATTATGGTCGGCCACCACCCTATTGCCATATGAAGAGAGTTTTATTTAAGGCAATTAGGGTTTAGTTCAGCCATGTGGGGATTTAGTTCGGCCAAGATGTCTTTCTTAGGTTAGTTATTAATTTGGTCGAGTAATTATCATATTCCATAGTTAGAGTTCTATGTTAGGCGTCCAAGGGTTTTGTTAGGCAAGAAAGGATTCTTTCCTTAATTGCAGCAGCTGGTTTAGGTGTTTTTTTTAGTTGCCTTTTGAACTAGGTTTAGGCGCCACTTTATTTCCATGTTTAGGAGTGTTTCCTTTAGTGTTTTTCGTGTATTGGTTTGGCCTATATATAGAGGCTTAAGTTGTAGTTCGAAAGCGATGAAATATACACGGTTTGTGAGGTTTTTAATTCTCTTTGGTTCTTTGACGAACTTCTCGAACTTATCGGAAATTTTCCCGTGGCGTTCAACTCGACTTATCAAATGGATTTCCATCCCGTTTGTGGCGTCTTCACTATACCGAGGTTCTTGCTTTCCTAAGCAACGGGTCGAGGTTCCATTCGAATCCATCCTAGAGACGATCTTGGGTTCCTCATAGTTGTTGGGTCTCGTTACGGGTTAACGGGGTTCACATCAAAGAATCTGACACCGACAACATGCCACACTTGGAGGATGTTTCCGAGGATGAATATATAGCCCCTGACGCGTTGACCTTGGTGGCAAGGAGAGCCTTAAGCTTGCAAGCAAAGGGTGATGAGGAAGTACAGCGGGAGAACATCTTTCACACTAGGTGCTACATCAAAGACAAGGTATGTAGTGTGATTATTGATGGTGGTAGTTGTACTAACGTTGCGAGCACAGTCATGGTTGAAAAGTTGGGATTGCCCGTGTTGAAACACCCTAGGCCATATAAGTTGCAATGGCTGAATGATAGTGGAGAAATACTGTCACGCCCCGAACGGCATCCCGCAGGGACCGTGACAGCCGCGAGTTATCCCCCGGATGACTCCAGCGTTCTTGCTTATTATTTTACTTGTTTACGGCGGAAACGTACAGGATCGCGAGGGGTTCGAGCTAATTCTTACATAATCAGGGTTCTCATCAAGTTCATACAAAACATATATTTAACACATCAGAACCCAATTAGTGACACTCATGCCACTATCGACAAAATGTGAAGCATAATAATCTTGGGCTTCTAGGTCAGGTAGTCCTCCTGACTCTCTTCACCTGATATATCTGGAATGACACAATTTTAAAAACGTGAGTCAAAAAGACTCAGTAAGGGAAAAACGTAAAACTTAAATCATGCTCTTGACTTATGCTTGCTTAATCATGAAAGAAAGAAAACTTGATAATTGATGCATATGCATGCTCATGAATTATGCATATGCTCTTGCTTAGTGTTTTCGGCCCCAGGCCCTTGAAAACCACTTTCTTTCATACTTGCTTGTAAAACTGGCCCTTGGCCCTTAAAAATTGCTTATTCGTACTTGTGCCCTTGTTGGCCTTATCATAATTATTTCATGTCTTTTACTTGTGGGCTCGCTCCATTTGACCCCTGAAGTCAGGGTTGTGCGTTCCCTTCGGAACCGTCCCCGAATTCCCTTGGAGACCTTAACATCTGGTCGAGCTAGCCCTTGAAGTGGCCCCAGGCCTGATGGCTAGACACGACCCTTGGAGGCACCACACCTTCTCACTGTCCTTCAGTGTGGCTTGCACAGCCTCTTGGATCCACCCATCCTTCTCATAAATGTCCTTCGGTATGGGAGTCCAACTTGATGGTACGGTACCGACCAGTGCCCTTAATCTTAACTTGTCGTTTCATAAAACTTCTCATATTCTTTCCATAAAAATCATTGCATAATTTTCTTCTTGAAAAATTCATGCAATGCACATGTCATGTCATGCTTGCTTAAAATTCATACTTGCTTAAAATTCATGCTTGTTCATGAAATTCATATCATGTCATGCTTTCTTAAAATCCATACTTGTTCATGAAACGACGCAGTGTGTCATTCCAGTTTTGAAAAGAAATACTTACTGTCCACTTACAGTATCCACTTACTCTTGGTCTTCTTGTTCGTGTATACAGACACGTGGATCGCCTACAAGCGATTCAAATATTCTTTTAGACTTTAAGAATTATGAAATCATTTCTTTTTGAAATCAGTCATCAATCGAAGATATATATATATATATATATATATATATATATACATATCACTGAAATTCATTTAATTACAAAATAATTATTTTATTCTTTTCCTTAACAAATATTCAAAACTTAGCTTATTAAATCATTAATATTTTTATAAAAATATATTTATCCATGTACATGTCTCGATTTGGGTTAAATAATACTCATAGGTTTAGACTTAAACCTAAGTCTCTTTTTATTACACGTACTACATTAAACCTTATATCTAACTATTAATAAATTATTCATGATTAAATCTTAACTTAGACTTTAATCCTCAAATAAAACCCGAGTAAAACTTAACTAGGGTTCCAATAATATTTAATAAACATCATGGCTCTATAATATTATTCCAACTAGCCTAACCCTAATTTTCTTATCCAACACAACAATGAAAATACATAAATCATGAATTGCACTTAGGGTTAACTTTTCTTGCAACTTTCGGCCACTACCATTTATGCACCAATTAATCACAACTTTTTCTCCAAGGGTGATCCCATCCTCCAATCAACAATTTCACAACCTAATATCTATAAATCAAAGCACCAATACCATACACCATACTCATGGCATTCGGCCAACTCATGTTTTTACCCAATGATTAGTTTTCTTTTATTTCCTTCAATATGCATGCTTCCAATACTTAACATAATCATCTACTATGCATTAAGGTCATAAATCTTGCACATGTTAAGGCCAATGTCCAGATCTACACATATTCAAAACTATACATGAAAATCCACATAGCTCATTTTCGGCCATACCCCAAAATGTACCCTTTTCATGCTAAAAATCATATCATGCATATCCTTTGCATTTGTGACCTAACTAGCATGCATACACTTAATCCTTTTTATCAAATAATTCCATCAACAATAGATCTACTCTTTATTCACACTAATATCCATAGATCTAAACAAAGATATCATTTTTCATCAACCCAACATATCAAAACTTAGATCTAACTTCCTTTAGCTTGCATTGTTCTCCATTTGCATTTTTCTTCACATACAACCTTAGATCTAGGGCTTCCATGGTTAGATCTAGCATGTAAACAACTTAGGGTTCTTAAGCATCCAAGATCTAACAACATCAAGGCATTTATCAAACTAAAACTTCAAGATCTTATACATAGGCCATTCGGCCACTCATGCTAACCCAACAACATCACATTAGCCTTACCTTGTTGTTTATCCAAGCTTGAGCACCTAGAAAATAAAGCATCTATGGTTAGTACTTGTGAAGCTCAAGGCAAAATCATCAATGAAACTAAACTCACCTTCAACCTTTACCAACTCTTCCTATCCTTTCTTCCTTCAAAGATTCGGTCCACCCTCCTTAGAAATGACCAAGCTTGATTTAAAGGAAGTTCTTTGGTGGTTAAGAGAATATGGTAAGTTTGAAGAGAAATGGTGTCAAATGACTAGGGTTCTCAAAGGAGGATTTTTTGTCAACAACAAGAGAGATTTATCTTGGCTTTTAGAATGGGTTTTGGCAAGCTAGAAGGAAGTGGTTTAGGTGCAAGATGAAATGAACAAACCTTGAACTCTTGAGTGTGAGGTTCGGTCAAGGCTTGAAAATGGGAGAGAATGGAGAGATTTGCAATATTCGGCCAAGGCTTGGAATGGGAGAGAGTTGAGTGAAATGAGGGATTCGGTCATGGCATTTGCAAGGGAGTTGTGTGAGATTGAGTCTCCCAATGCAACCCTAAGGCTATTACATAGGGTTTGAGAGAGAGAATGGTCATGAGAGAATTTGAAAGAGGGAGAGGGGGATGAATGGAGGAGTTGGCCGACCAAGGCTATGTCCACATCCTTCTCTCTCTCTTTTATTTCCTTTCACTTCTCTCACTCTCACATCATATGTCTTCAAAATTGGCTTGCATTTAAATTCTTCTCTTCCTCTCCTCATATGCTCCAACGTAAGTCACTCCCTCTCTCTCTTGCTTTTCTATTCTCTTTTTACTTCCATGAGTTGTCTCATCATCTTACACAACTTACACATCTCTTACTCTTTACATGGCCTTGCTTTATGGCTTTTCATCTCCCTTACACCACTTACACATCTCTTACACTTCACATGACCTTGCTTTGGCTTTTTCAATTTCATCCCATAGCATTTACGTAGATGGCTTGTATCTCACTTAGTTTGGTTGCTTTTCAACCAACCTAGTTACTCCCACATTAAATGGCAACCAACTTTCAACTTAGTTTCATTCTCTCCTAACTTATCACTTTATAAGCTCTCTTACTTATCTATCCATTCTCATAGCTTATCACCTTACAAGTATGATATCTTATCATGTGATAATGGCCTTAGCCTATCTCTACAATAATCACAAGGCCTTATCACTCTAAAAGTTTCCTAACTTATCATGCTTGCTTATCACTATGATAAGCAAGTGTGCTTATCAATTAAATCATTTCTAAACTTATCACATAACTACATAGCTTATCATTGAATATTCAAATGGAAATTCTATTAATAATATAGAACACATTATAATATTACATGTCACATACAATATTTAATCCATGTATTCAAAAGAATTTCATTATTTAATCTATTAATAATTTCGGCTTATACAAGGAAATTATTAAAGCATAATTCAAATTATATGGTCCATGAATCATATTAGGTAAATGAAAAATATTAATTTGTAAAAGAGGAACTTACTCGCATAAAATGACATTAAAATTATTTAAAGAGATTTTATGAAATAAAATCCCATTTTAATCGAAATACCATAACATAAAAATTAGGCCACACATTGGCCAAAACATAGCCCCATTAAGAAATAAAAGCTATTACATTGGAAAAATAAAATAATACATAAGCAATTACGTAGGAGAAAATCGGGGTCTCACATTCTCCCCTCCTTATAAAAATTCCGACATCGGAATTTCTTTTACCACCAGAAATTTTGTCCTGACTGCGTAGGTGTAGGACAATGGGGATTGGGACGAACGTTAGTGCTTGTCCCACTACTAATCTCTCCCTGGTAAACGCGATCTGGGGATTTACTCCCCGTCCAAGAGTGCGATCTGATTCCTTGGCTTGGTTCCTCTAGACTAGGGTCATGGATGACGTTCTCGGGTGGTCCATGAAACCTAGGTCTAGACTCTACTTCTTGTGACGAAAAGTGGGTCTCCGATCCAGCGTCTTGAGCCCTAACTCTTCGACGGTGTCGGTTCTCGTTACATCGCCTAGGTGTACACTCACGTCTCGAGTTACTACGCCTAGGTCTTTCTTGGGATCGTTCTCTAGTCTCACTAGGTATCGGATGTTGTTCCATGGGGTCTTCTTCCGGATCCTCCTCTGGGTCCTCTTCCGGATCCTCTTCCGGATCCTCTTCCGGATCTTCCTCAAAGTCTTCGGGTAACATGGTCCTTAAGGGAATGGCGTTTATTGGCGACTCTGGCCAATAAATACCCTCCAAATATCCAGAACAGTCTGGAGATAAGGGTTGACCCCACCTGGAAGGTCCAGGTTGGTCAGGTGCCGGGGGTGGCGGGGGCTGGTATGTCCCCGCCATACCTTGCTGCCAATACGTTACGTGGGTTTGGTACGCTCCTCGGGGGTCCCCTCTATCCGTCTCATGTGATGCGTGAGTCGGAGCCTCCTGGCTTCCCGACTGTCTCGTCGAACCTTGGGTTCTCTGAGAAGGCGTGCCCGAATGCTGGGAACGAGGGGGTCGACTACTCGGTGGCATCTGACAACATAATACAATGGTCAGTCATGTGTGCATACAAAATATCATCATATATCACAAAGAATTAGCATTCTTTATGTAAGGAAGTCAAGCACAAATATCAGACAATAATACTCATACATGTCAATCAATCAATCAATAGGGAAGGAAGTAAATATTCGTATTCTATTCTCCTCTTAACTGGGGGTACTTCTCGTACATATCACTTTCCAACTCCCAAGATGCCTCCTCTACCCCATGATTCCTCCATAGAACCTTCACAAGCGGTATCACCTTGGTCCGCAATCGCTGCTCCTTTCTATCGAGAATCCTTACTGGCTCCTCTATATAGGTAAGGTTCTCCCTAATCTGCAAAGGTTCGTACTCTAGTACATGGGTAGGGTCAGACACGTACTTGCGCAGGAGCGATACGTGGAACACATCATGTACTCCCGCAATTGATGGCGGTAAGGCCAGTCTATACGCCATTGGTCCAACACGCTCCAGGATCTCGAAAGGTCCTATAAACCGGGGCTGAAGTTTCCCTTTCTTCCCGAATCGTGCTACCCCCTTCGTTGGAGAAATCTTCAAAAATACTTTACTCCCTTCTTCAAAGGCCAACTCTCTTCGTCGGTTGTCCGCATAACTCTTCTGCCGACTTTGGGCCGTAATAAGTCTTTCTTTTATCAACCGAATTTTCTCTTTTGTCTGTAAAATTATCTCCGGCCCCAACAGTCTCCCCTCTCCTACTTCATCCCAATATAATGGCGACCTACACCTCCTTCCATACAAAGCTTCATACGGTGCCATGCCAATACTTGATTGGAAACTGTTGTTGTATGCGAACTCTGCTAGCGGCAAATACTGAGCCCAACTTCCTTTGAAGTCAATGACGCATGCTTGAAGCATGTCTTCCAAAATTTGAATGGTCCGCTCCGATTGGCCATCCGTCTGTGGGTGGAAAGCAGTGCTAAAATTTAACTTAGTGCCTAGGGACTCCTGCAATCTTTTCCAAAACCTTGACGTAAATCTCGGATCCCTATCAGACACTATGCTCTTTGGTATGCCATGGAGCCTCACAATTTCTTGGAGATAAACTTCAGCTAGCCTTTCTGGGGTATACTTCACCCTGATGGGTAGAAAGTGGGCTGACTTGGTCAATCGGTCCACTACTACCCATATTGCATCGTAGCCAGCTGTCGTTCTCGGTAGCCCTACTACAAAATCCATGGCTATTCCTTCCCACTTCCATTCAGGGATCTCCAGAGGCTTCAATGTTCCTGTTGGCCTCTGGTGCTCTGCTTTCACTCTCTGACAAGTCAGGCATCGAGCGACAAACTCCGCTATCTCTCTTTTCATATTCGGCCACCAGTAAACTTTCTTGATGTCTTGATACATCTTCGTTCCTCCAGGGTGGATGGTATAGGGCGTAGTATGCGCCTCTGCCAAAATCAACTCCTTGATTCCCCCATCACCAGGGACACATATTCTACTTCGGTACCTCAGCACTCCATCCCTATCCTCAAAATCGGGATCATTATTCTTCTCAATCCTTTCCCTAATCCCTACTATCACCGCATCGCTCTTCTGGGCTTCACAGATTTGCTCCTCCAGCGATGGTTGCAATGACAGCCCTGCGATGGAAACATACCGGTCGGCCAATACAAGCGTGATCTCCTCTCTTTTTAGATCCTCCATAATCTCCTTAGCTACTACGGCACTTGTTTCAGCCGACTTCTGGCTTAAAGCATCAGCCACCACGTTAGCTTTCCCAGGATGGTAGCTAATGGTGCAATCATTGTCCTTAATCAACTCCAACCAGCGCCGTTGCCTCATATTCAGCTCCTTTTGATTGTTGAAGTACTTGAGGCTCTTATGGTCTGTAAATATCTCGCACTTAACCCCATAGAGAGAATGCCTCCATATTTTAAGAGCATGCACGACTGCAGCCAACTCCAAGTCGTGAGTAGGATAATTCACTTCGTGGGGCCTCAGTTGCCTCGATGCATAGGCTATAACCCTCTTATCTTGCATCAACACACACCCAAGACCGTGCTTTGAGGCGTCCGTATAGATCTCATACTCCCCATGTTCCGAGGGCAATGCTAACACCGGGGCAGTAACCAGGTGAGCCTTTAGCGTCTGGAAGCTTTGCTCACACTCGTCTGTCCAATCGAACTTAACGTTCTTCTTGGTCAACGAGGTCATCGGCATAGCTATCTTTGAAAATTCTTTAATAAACCTCCGGTAATACCCTGCTAATCCCAGGAAACTTCTTATCTCCTTAACATTTGTAGGTCTAGGCCATTTGAAAACCGCATCAACCTTTCTGGGATCTACAGCAATTCCTTCTCCCGACACTACATACCCTAAAAATCGGACTTGCTGCAACCAAAACTCGCACTTGGAGAATTTAGCATACAGCTTCTTCTCCCTTAGGATCTGCAAAACAATCCTGAGATGCTCCTCGTGCTCCTCCTGGTTCCGAGAATAAATCAAAATATCGTCTATGAACACCACCACAAATTTATCCAGGAACTCCCTGAACACTCGATTCATCAAGTCCATAAATGCGGCCGGGGCATTAGTTAATCCAAATGGCATCACCAAAAATTCATAGTGACCATATCGGGTTCGAAAGGCCGTCTTTGATATATCTCCCTCCTTAACCTTCAACTGGTGGTAACCCGACCTCAAATCAATTCTTGAAAATATTTGTGCCCCCTGCAATTGATCGAACAAATCGTCAATGCGAGGTAGCGGGTACCTATTCTTCACAGTCACCTTATTCAAGTCCCTATAATCAATACACATCCAGAGACTTCCGTCCTTCTTTTTCACAAACAGGATCGGTGCTCCCCAAGGCGACACACTCGGCCTTATAAATCCCTTCTCCAGGAGATCTTCCAGTTGGACCTTCAGCTCCTTCAGCTCTGCCGGAGCCATTCGATACGACACCTTGGAAATTGGGACTGTCCCAGCTTCCAATTCAATTCCGAACTCCACCTCCCTATCCGGCGGTAACCCCGGTAGGTCTTCCGGGAATACATCCGGAAACTCAGTCACTATTGGGGTTTGGTCAAACGCAGGGACCTCGTTCTGCGTATCACTTCGCGTATCACTTGCCCATACTAGAATTCACTCGTGCCCTCCTTGCAACAATCTCTTAGCTTGCAGGGCAGAGACAATTGCTGGCCTTCGCTCCATTTTCCTCATACCGGTAAAACAACAATCCGGTCTCCCCTCCTTTTGGAACACGACCTTCTTCTCATAGCACCGAATGTTGGCACCATGCTTCGACAACCAGTCCATACCTAGGATGATATCAAATCCTCCCATCTCCATAATTATCAAATCAGCTAACATGACTTGCCTTCTACCTCTATCGGATAGTCCTTCACCATCCGGCTACACTCGACTCTTCCCCCAGCGGGCGTTGACACAAGGACACCACAATCCAACAACTCACAATTTAAGGCATGTGTCTTGCAATATGCTGATGCAATGAATGAATGCGTGGCCCCTGAATCAAACAGAACTAGGGCTTCCCCCTGGGGCAAAGGCAACTTACCTGCCACCACTCGGTTCTGGTTCTCCACGTCCTCCGGAGTCATTGCATATAACCTCGCCTGTGTTGGGCCTCCTTGCCTTCTTGCATTGTCCTGCTGCGGGGGTCGGGGTGCTTGGTTTGAGCTGCCTGCACTCCTACAGTCTCTGGCGAAGTGACCAGGCTTCCCGCACTTAAAACATAAACCCTGCCTGCACTCCCCTGGGTGTCTCTTGTTGCACTTGTTGCACAGAGGAAATTGATTTCCTCCGGCATTCTGAGCTCCACCAGGCCTCTGGTTTGGCCTCGGGTTCGGCCTCTGAGGCTGCCTCTGTGACGGCTCTGGCCTACTTTTCTTCCAGGGCATCTGCGGAATGGTTGGGTTGGAAGGAGCCTTCCTCTTTTGCTGGTCATGATAAACTGCTATCCTCTGCAGTCCTCTCTCCACTATCACTGCCCGTTCAATTACTTCTGCCAGGGTTTTAAGATTGTGACTATACACCCTGTCATAGACCCGCGGGTGTAACCCTTTCTCAAACTTTCGGGCCTTCCTTTCCTCATCCGGCACCAAGTACGGGGCAAACCGCACCAGCTCCATGAATCGACCTGCGTACTGCTCCACCGTCATGGCTCCTTGGGTTAGGGTAGCGAATTCCCTTGCCTTCGCTTCCCGAGTCGTTCGTGGGAAATAACGATCTAAAAATTCTTGCTGGAACCTCTCCCAAGTTATGGGCTGCTCTCCCAGCTCCTGTTCCAGCAACACCTTCTCGGACTGCCACCACCTTTTGGCATCCCCATGCAGCTTGAAGGTAGCATAACTTAACTTTTGGGTCTCGGTACACCCCAAGACCTCAAGTAACTCTTTCATCTCCACCAGCCAATTTTCTGCTAGTATGGCATCTCCCCTGCCGTTGTACGCTGGCGGGTGTTGGCGGTTAAACTGGTCGAACGTACACCCCTCAGGGCGTCCTCAGGCCCCTTCAGCATGGGCACCCGGCTGCACGTGCTCGGCAACTAGCTGAGCCATGTGCCTTAACACATCCTCGGTAGTAACTCCGGGAGCCTCGGACTCTTGATTTCTTGTTGGCCTCCTAGGTGCCATCCTGCACTTCAAGGTTATCGTTCAACTTAGAACAACCTCAACCTCAGAAATTCTCATCATAATTAACCCTAAACGTGCTATCTCATGCTTTAGGGTTTAGGGTTCTACTTCGTTCCTCTACGACCCTACCCTCCGATCCTCTGATACCAACTTAACTATCACGCCCCGAACGGCATCTCGCAGGGACCGTGACAGCCGCGAGTTATCCCCCGGATGACTCCAGCGTTCTTGCTTATTATTTTACTTGTTTACGGCGGAAACGTACAGGATCGCGAGGGGTTCGAGCTAATTCTTACATAATCAGGGTTCTCATCAAGTTCATACAAAACATATATTTAACACATCAGAACCCAATTATTGACACTCATGCCACTATCGACAAAATGTGAAGCATAATAATCTTGGGCTTCTAGGTCAGGTAGTCCTCCTGACTCTCTTCACCTGATATATCTGGAATGACACAATTTTAAAAACGTGAGTCAAAAAGACTCAGTAAGGGAAAAACGTAAAACTTAAATCATGCTCTTGACTTATGCTTGCTTAATCATGAAAGAAAGAAAACTTGATAATTGATGCATATGCATGCTCATGAATTATGCATATGCTCTTGCTTAGTGTTTTCGGCCCCAGGCCCTTGAAAACCACTTTCTTTCATACTTGCTTGTAAAACTGGCCCTTGGCCCTTAAAAATTGCTTATTCGTACTTGTGCCCTTGTTGGCCTTATCATAATTATTTCATGTCTTTTACTTGTGGGCTCGCTCCATTTGACCCCTGAAGTCAGGGTTGTGCGTTCCCTTCGGAACCGTCCCCGAATTCCCTTGGAGACCTTAACATCTGGTCGAGCTAGCCCTTGAAGTGGCCCCAGGCCTGATGGCTAGACACGACCCTTGGAGGCACCACACCTTCTCACTGTCCTTCAGTGTGGCTTGCACAGCCTCTTGGATCCACCCATCCTTCTCATAAATGTCCTTCGGTATGGGAGTCCAACTTGATGGTACGGTACCGACCAGTGCCCTTAATCTTAACTTGTCGTTTCATAAAACTTCTCATATTCTTTCCATAAAAATCATTGCATAATTTTCTTCTTGAAAAATTCATGCAATGCACATGTCATGTCATGCTTGCTTAAAATTCATACTTGCTTAAAATTCATGCTTGTTCATGAAATTCATATCATGTCATGCTTTCTTAAAATCCATACTTGTTCATGAAACGACGCAGTGTGTCATTCCAGTTTTGAAAAGAAATACTTACTGTCCACTTACAGTATCCACTTACTCTTGGTCTTCTTGTTCGTGTATACAGACACGTGGATCGCCTACAAGCGATTCAAATATTCTTTTAGACTTTAAGAATTATGAAATCATTTCTTTTTGAAATCAGTCATCAATCGAAGATATATATATATATATATATATATATATACATATCACTGAAATTCATTTAATTACAAAATAATTATTTTATTCTTTTCCTTAACAAATATTCAAAACTTAGCTTATTAAATCATTAATATTTTTATAAAAATATATTTATCCATGTACATGTCTCGATTTGGGTTAAATAATACTCATAGGTTTAGACTTAAACCTAAGTCTCTTTTTATTACACCTACTACATTAAACCTTATATCTAACTATTAATAAATTATTCATGATTAAATCTTAACTTAGACTTTAATCCTCAAATAAAACCCGAGTAAAACTTAACTAGGGTTCCAATAATATTTAATAAAGATCATGGCTCTATAATATTATTCCAACTAGCCTAACCCTAATTTTCTTATCCAACACAACAATGAAAATACATAAATCATGAATTGCACTTAGGGTTAACTTTTCTTGCAACTTTCGGCCACTACCATTTATGCACCAATTAATCACAACTTTTTCTCCAAGGGTGATCCCATCCTCCAATCAACAATTTCACAACCTAATATCTATAAATCAAAGCACCAATACCATACACCATACTCATGGCATTTGGCCAACTCATGCTTTTACCCAATGATTAGTTTTCTTTTATTTCCTTCAATATGCATGCTTCCAATACTTAACATAATCATCTACTATGCATTAAGGTCATAAATCTTGCACATGTTAAGGCCAATGTCCAGATCTACACATATTCAAAACTATACATGAAAATCCACATAGCTCATTTTCGGCCATACCCCAAAATGTACCCTTTTCATGCTAAAAATCATATCATGCATATCCTTTGCATTTGTGACCTAACTAGCATGCATACACTTAATCCTTTTTATCAAATAATTCCATCAACAATAGATCTACTCTTTATTCACACTAATATCCATAGATCTAAACAAAGATATCATTTTTCATCAACCCAACATATCAAAACTTAGATCTAACTTCCTTTAGCTTGCATTGTTCTCCATTTGCATTTTTCTTCACATACAACCTTAGATCTAGGGCTTCCATGGTTAGATCTAGCATGTAAACAACTTAGGGTTCTTAAGCATCCAAGATCTAACAACATCAAGGCATTTATCAAACTAAAACTTCAAGATCTTATACATAGGCCATTCGGCTACTCATGCTAACCCAACAACATCACATTAGCCTTACCTTGTTGTTTATCCAAGCTTGAGCACCTAGAAAATAAAGCATCTATGGTTACTACTTGTGAAGCTCAAGGCAAAATCATCAATGAAACTAAACTCACCTTCAACCTTTACCAACTCTTCCTATCCTTTCTTCCTTCAAAGATTCGGTCCACCCTCTTTAGAAATGACCAAGCTTGATTTAAAGGAAGTTCTTTGGTGGTTAAGAGAATATGGTAAGTTTGAAGAGAAATGGTGTCAAATGACTAGGGTTCTCAAAGGAGGATTTTTTGTCAACAACAAGAGAGATTTATCTTGGCTTTTAGAATGGGTTTTGGCAAGCTAGAAGGAAGTGGTTTAGGTGCAAGATGAAATGAACAAACCTTGAACTCTTGAGTGTGAGGTTCGGTCAAGGCTTGAAAATGGGAGAGAATGGAGAATTTGCAATATTCGGCCAAGGCTTGGAATGGGAGAGAGTTGAGTGAAATGAGGGATTCGGTCATGGCATTTGCAAGGGAGTTGTGTGAGATTGAGTCTCCCAATGCAACCCTAAGGCTATTACATAGGGTTTAAGAGAGAGAATGGTCATGAGAGAATTTGAAAGAGGGAGAGGGGGATGAATGGAGGAGTTGGCCGACCAAGGCTATGTCCACATCCTTCTCTCTCTCTTTTATTTCCTTTCACTTCTCTCACTCTCACATCATATGTCTTCAAAATTGGCTTGCATTTAAATTCTTCTCTTCCTCTCCTCATATGCTCCAACGTAAGTCACTCCCTCTCTCTCTTGCTTTTCTCTTCTCTTTTTACTTCCATGAGTTGTCTCATCATCTTACACAACTTACACATCTCCTACTCTTTACATGGCCTTGCTTTATGGCTTTTCATCTCCCTTACACCACTTACACATCTCTTACACTTCACATGACCTTGCTTTGGCTTTTTCAATTTCATCCCATAGCATTTACGTAGATGGCTTGTATCTCACTTAGTTTGGTTGCTTTTCAACCAACCTAGTTACTCCCACATTAAATGGCAACCAACTTTCAACTTAGTTTCATTCTCTCCTAACTTATCACTTTATAAGCTCTCTTACTTATCTATCCATTCTCATAGCTTATCACCTTACAAGTATGATATCTTATCATGTGATAATGGCCTTAGCCTATCTCTACAATAATCACAAGGCCTTATCACTCTAAAAGTTTCCTAACTTATCATGCTTGCTTATCACTATGATAAGCAAGTGTGCTTATCAATTAAATCATTTCTAAACTTATCACATAACTACATAGCTTATCATTGAATATTCAAATGGAAATTCTATTAATAATATAGAACACATTATAATATTACATGTCACATACAATATTTAATCCATGTATTCAAAAGAATTTCATTATTTAATCTATTAATAATTTCGGCTTATACAAGGAAATTATTAAAGCATAATTCAAATTATATGGTCCATGAATCATATTAGGTAAATGAAAAATATTAATTTGTAAAAGAGGAACTTACTCGCATAAAATGACATTAAAATTATTTAAAGAGATTTTATGAAATAAAATCCCATTTTAATCGAAATACCATAACATAAAAATTAGGCCACACATTGGCCAAAACATAGCCCCATTAAGAAATAAAAGCTATTACATTGGAAAAATAAAATAATACATAAGCAATTACGTAGGAGAAAATCGGGGTCTCACAAATAAGGGTGAACAAGCAAGTGTTAGTTGCTTTTCGAATCGGTAAGTACGAAGATGAAGTAATGTGTGAAGTAGTGCCGATGCAAGCGGGACACTTGTTACTAGGGCGTCCGTGGCAATTCGATCGACATGTGAAGCATGATGGCTTTACGAATAAGTACTCTTTTGTACTTAATCAGAAGCCAATCACTCTTGTACCCCTGACACCGCAGCAAGTCTTTGAAGATCAAGTGAGGTTGCAGCAAGAGAGTGAACAAAGGAAAGAGAGTGAGCAAAAGAAAGAGAATGAGAAAATGAAAGAGAGTGAAAAACAGAGAGTGAGTGAAAATTTTAGAGAAGCTGAAAAACAATAGAGAGGAGGTTCGGCCCTTGAGAGAAAACCAGAGAGAAAAAAGAGTTTCTATGCAAAAGTGAGTGAGATCAAGCGAGCGAGATCAAGCGAGCGATGCTTTCAAATCAGCCGATGATTGTACTTTTGTACAAAGAGGCCCTTTTAAACACTAACGCTCTTGACCAAGCTTTGCCTAGTTCTATTGTGTCTCTTTTGCAGGAATATGACGATGTCTTCCCCGAAGAAACCCCACATGGATTACCTCCGATTCGAGGGATCGAACATCAAATTGATTTTGTTCCCGGTGCTGCCATTCCAAACCGACCAGCTTATAGGAGCAATCCCGAGGAGACCAAGGAGCTTCAACGGCAAGTCAGTGAGTTGTTGGATAAGGGGCACGTGAGGGAAAGCATGAGTCCATGTGATGTTCCGGTTCTACTTGTACCTAAGAAGGATGGGTCGTGGAGAATGTGCGTTGATTGCCGAGCCATCAACAACATCACGGTAAAGTATCGTCATCCTATTCCTCGCTTAGATGACATGTTAGATGAGTTGCATGGTTCTTGTGTGTTTTCAAAAATTGATTTGAAGAGTGGATACCATCAAATTAGAGTAAAAGAAGGAGACGAATGGAAAACAGCTTTTAAAACAAAATATGGTTTGTATGAATGGTTAGTTATGCCTTTTGGATTAACTAATGCTCCGAGCACCTTCATGAGACTTATGAACCATGTTTTGCGTGCTTTTATACGAAGATTTGTCGTTGTCTATTTTGATGATATCCTCATTTATAGTAAAAACATGGACAATCATGTAGTGCATCTGAAATCTGTGTTAGATGTGCTAAGGAAAGAGAAGTTGTTTGCTAATATGAAGAAGTGCACTTTTTACACCGATAAGCTTGTATTCTTGGGGTTTGTTGTTAGTGCACAAGGTATACAGGTTGATGAAGAAAAGGTACGTGCAATTCAAGAATGGCCAAGTCCCACAAGTGTAGGTGAGGTTCGTAGTTTTCATGGCCTTGCAAGTTTTTACCGACGGTTCGTGAAGGACTTTAGTAGCATAGCCGCACCACTTACCGAAGTACTCAAGAAGAACGTGGGATTCCAATGGGGAGATGCACAAGAGAAGGCGTTTCAATTACTTAAGGAGAAGTTAACCCATGCTCCTTTATTATCTTTGCCTAACTTTTCCAAAACATTTGAAATTGAATGTGATGCTTCAGGTATTGGCATTGGCGCAGTTCTTATGCAAGACGGACGACCACTTGCTTATTTCAGCGAGAAACTAAGCGGGGCAGCCCTAAACTACCCCACCTATGACAAGGAGCTGTATGCACTAGTCCGGGCCTTGGAAACATGGCAGCACTACCTATGGCCTAAGGAATTCGTGATTCATACCGATCATGAATCCTTGAAACATTTGAAGGGGCAACACAAGCTAAACAAAAGGCATGGGCGCTGGGTAGAGTTCATTGAGACGTTTCCATACGTCATTCGGTATAAGCAAGGTAAGGAGAATGTGGTAGCCGATGCCCTTTCTCGCAGGTATGCTCTACTTTCCACACTGGATGCCAAGTTATTAGGTTTTGAGCATATTAAGAATTTATATTCTGATGACCATGACTTTGGTGATGAATATCGTGCTTGTGAGAAAATTGCATGTGGTAAGTTCTTTAGGCTTGATGGGTTCTTGTTCCGAGAAAATAAGTTATGTGTGCCTAATTGTTCAATGCGGGAGTTATTAGTGCAAGAATCCCATGGGGGTGGACTAATGGGACATTTTGGAGTTGCCAAAACCTTAGCCATTTTACAAGAACACTTCTATTGGCCTCACATGAAGAGGGATGTCGAGAGAATTTGTGGTAGGTGTATCACATGTAGACAAGCTAAGTCCAAAGTGCAAGCCAATGGTTTGTATACTCCCTTACCTATTCCTAGTGAACCTTGGGTTGATATTTCCATGGATTTTGTGCTAGGATTGCGTAGGACTAAACGTGGGAGAGATTCGATTTTTGTCGTCGTGGATAGATTTTCTAAAATGGTACATTTTATTCCATGTCACAAAACGGATGATGCGTCGCATGTTGCTGGTCTATTCTTTAGGGAAATTGTAAGACTACATGGCATGCCTAGGACGATTGTCTCGGATAGAGATGCGAAATTCTTGAGCTATTTTTGGAAGACTTTGTGGTGTAAGCTAGGCACTAAGTTATTGTTTTCCACTACTTGTCACCCACAAACGGATGGTCAAACTGAAGTTGTCAATAGGACCTTGTCTAAGTTATTACGGGCGATCATCAAAAAGAACATTAAAACTTGGGAAGAATGTTTACCACATGTTGAGTTTGCCTATAATAGAGTCATTCATTCTGCTACTCACTTTTCTCCATTTGAAATAGTCTATGGTTTTAATCCTTTGACTCCATTGGACTTATCACCTTTCCCAGTCACTGAACATGTTAATTTAGATGGCAAAAGGAAAGCTGACTTTGTTAAGCAGATTCACGAGCAAGCGAGACTCAACATTGAGCGACGAACGGAACAGTATGCAAAACAAGCCAATAAGGGTCGTCACAAGATAGTTTTTGAACCCGGCGATTGGGTTTGGCTACATATGCGGAAAGAGAGATTTCCCACGAAACGACGTTCCAAATTGCTCCCACGAGGCGATGGTCCTTTCCAAGTCATCGAGCGCATCAATGATAACGCCTACAAAATAGATTTGCCAGGTGAGTACACTGTCAGTGCCACATTTAATGTTACTGATCTGAGTCCTTTTGATGTAGGTGAAGATTTGAGGACAAATCCTTTTCAAGAGGAGGGGAATGATGGAGCTCAAGGTGCCGTTTCAAAGGAACCCGTTCAGGTGCCAAGTGGACCGGTTACAAGAGCACGAGCAAAGAAGTTCAAGGATGCACTCAACGGGCTAATTCAAGAGGCATGGGATCAAGCAAAGGCGTGGCAGCCCATTCAACATGACCCACGAATTGTCAATGTGCTTCAAGTTCTAGAAGAGCCCGAGTAGGGTTTTCATTTGAGCATGCAAGGAAGTCTTCTAGAAGATACTCCTAATTAGGGTTTCGGATGGCATGATTTTGGGACTATTTTTGCCGCACCTTTCTTTCCATATGGGAGCTGATTTCGAGTTTAGTTTAGGTGTTAAGTTTGTTTCCTTTTTGGTTTAGGCGCCAAGCATTATTTCCTTAATAACCGAATCTATTTTAGGTGTCTTTTAGTTTCCTTTTGAACTAGGTTTAGGCGCCACTTTATTACCTTATTTGTGAGTGTCTCTTTTAGGGTTTTCATGTATTAGATGGCCTATATATAGAGGCCTAAGTTGTAGTTCGGAGGACATTCAATATACACGGTTTTGTGAGGTTTTTAATTCTCTTTGGTTCTTTGACGAACTTCTCGAACTTATCGGGAATTTTCCCGTGGCGTTCAACTCGACTTATCAAACGGATTTCCATCCCGTTTGTGGCGTCTTCACCATACCGAGGTTCTTGCTTTCCCAAGCAACGGGTCGAGGTTCCATTCGAATCCATGCTAGAAACGATCTTGGGTTCCTCGTAATTGTTGGGTCTCGTTACAGGTTAACGGGGTTCACATCACCCAAGTCTCTCGGGTCTTCTTGCAATTCTTGTCAAAGTTTGTACTCGGGAAATACTTGGGCTGTTAGAATAAAAGGAAATCAAGCCAATTTTAGAATTTCAAATAGTCAAGAATTATGCTACTGAACCTTATATTCCAATCATATTTATGAAAATGGAGACATAAAAATATGGTGAGAGGAGAGAAAACAAATAACTTAAATTTAATCAATTACACTTGCTTTTGTCAAAATTAACAATTCGCCTCATACTAATGCCCAAAGCATAATTTTCTCATTTTCTAGTGGAAATGGTGTAATTGTTGAACTTTCTCAAGTGATAAAATCACACCACGTGATCTAAAATACTTCAGAGCAATTTTTTGATTTGCTGGTACATAAGGACAATCCTCTAAAATCAAAGCTTTGTTCCGTTGTAGTCTTGATGAAAAGTCCCTAGGGTGGTCGATGCAATACATGCAGTCGTCACCATCATTGAAATGACACCTTGCTCATCCAGTCTTTGAGTTTCTAAAGCCCTTAGAAATCTTGGTTTACCGCAATGGACACAATTTTCTTTGGCATTTTTCTTTGGCTCGCTCCTGTCCTCCTTTGCATTAGAGCTAAGCTTAGACCTACTCGTGTCTTAAATTTCTTTCCCTTGGATTTAATTGTCGTGGTCAAGTTGACTTTGACTTGTCCATTATCATCAGGGAACCTGTAACATATTAAGTAGCTATAACAAAGTCATTATCATCTTGTTCGTTTTATAGTTTAACACAAACTAGTCGAACGATTCAGGCAGATATGCCAATAGTGGTCCAACCTTGCTCTTGCTGTTCATTTCTATACCTAGTGTCTTTAGTTCAGTGACAAAGATATTATATTCAAGACAAATGCCCTAACAAAAGCACCCTCCATTTTGTTAGTCCTTAGTAGTTTCATAACCTTTTGGCAGGCATATCGACCCTACTCTTCAAATAACTCATGCAGATATAAAAGCATCTCTTTTGCTGTAGCTATGCCTTCACGCTGGTTTTGCAATATGTTGGTTGCAGATGGTAATATCTAACATCGTGACAAGTCATCTGCCTCATACCACTTCTCAAAACCAACTCTTTGTTCTTATGTGGCATCAACTAAGGCAAGCTGAAGTATTCATAGGAACTTTTGTGTGCTTTCTGCAGTCTAAACCAAATCTTTTCACAAGAGTTTTTTTTATACTTCGATTGATAAATAAACAAACCATCTCTGCTTTTTTTGATTTTCAAACCATGAAAGTAATGAAATTCGGCAACCATACTCATCTCGAACTCATTTTTCATGGATTCAGCAAAGTCTAAGGCAAGCAATGTCATAGGAGAGCAAAACTCTATATCATCAACATAAATTTGTGCAATGATGTTGTTATTATAAATTTTATTAATAAATAGTGTAGGATCAACACCTCCTCTCGTGGAATCATTTTCCAGCAAATAAGCAGTCAACCTATCATTCCAAGCTCTAAGGACTTGTGAGACCCCGATTATTTCCTATGCTATTTCTTATGTAGCAGCTTTTAATTTTCGATGTATTAGCTTTAATTTTATTATGGGGCCATATTTTTGGCCAATGTATGGCCTAAGCTTTATGTTAAGGTACATCAATTAATATGAGATTTTTATTTCATGAAATTTCCTAAAATAACTTTTTTGTCATTTTGGGAAGTTTTGTGCAAAGTTTAAATTATATTTTCCTAGGAGCCGAAATTTGCAAGGTGAGTTTCTCTCTTATGAATCTATATTTTCCAATTGCCTAGTATGCTTCATGATCCATAAAAATTTAATTATGATTAAAGGTTTTTTATATATAGGCCGAAAATAATTAATGGGAAAAAATCATGAACTTCTTTTAAGAATTTATTGAATATTCTTGTGTCATTAATATGTGGCATATATTATTATTATATGGCCTAAATTAATAAGTTGAATTGTCATTAGAATATTAAATGATAAGTTACTAGGCATATGATAAGGTTTAAGAGAGATTAAAATGATAAGTACACTTGCTTATCATAGTGATAAGCAAGCATAATAATAAGTTAGGGAAACTTTTTAGGTGATAAGTCATTATGACTATTGTAGAGATAGGCTAGAGCCATTATCATAAGATAAGAGATCATGCTTATGAGATGAAAAGCTAAGTGATTGAACTAGATAAGCTAGAGAACTTACAAGAGATAAGTTAGGTGAAATAGTAACCAAGTTGAAAGTTAGTTGTGGGATAGTAACTAGGTTAGTTGCAATGCAACCAAACAAAACAAATGAGAGCTAAAGAGGGGGGCTTTTACGTGAAGAGCATGAGGTGAATGGAAAGCCAAGAGTAAATTGCCATGTGAAGTTGTAAGAAGTGCAAGAGGTGCATTCATGTGACAAGACAACACATTGGAAGAAAAAGCAAGGGAGGGGATGAGCTCCACGTGAAGACCAAGTGAGATGAGGGAAAAATCAATGCAAAGGCATAGCTTAGGGAGAGAAGGATTGATGTGAGAAAAAAGGTGAAATGAAAAGAGGAGAGAAGGAGAGCCATGCTTGGTCGGCCAAACCCACATTCACCCCCTTTTTCTCCTTCAAACTTCTCTCTTGTCATCTCAACATCTCAAGTCATGTGTCATAGCCATAATTCACCTTGGGAGACTCATTCTCTCACACTTCACAATTGATTTTGCATTGGCCGAACCTCACCATTTCACTTCACTCTCCATTTCTCCCTCACTTGGCCGAATACCTCATTTTCTCTCAACCCTCTCATTTTCCTCTCTTGACCAAACCACTCATCTAAGCTCAAGTCTTGCTCTTTTCCTCTTGCATTCTAAATCACACTCCAAAAGCTCAAGTTTAGACCTCTCTTTGTGGTGACCATTTTCTTCTTTGAAAACCCTACTCATTAGCCTCCTTCCTCTTGAAGAAGTTAGTTCATTTCCATTAGAACTAATCATTCAAGCTTACCATATTTCCCCCCACCATAAAACCCACCTTAGCACCTCAAATCAAGCTTGGATCTTCTCTAAGGAGGGTGAACCGAAACTTGGAAGAAGAAAGAGTTTTGGGTAAAAGTTTGGTGAAGGTAGAGGTAGGCTTGATTCTATTTAGTGTTCTTGCCTAAAGTTTTTCATAAGTACTAACCTAGAGTATTTTATTGTGCTAGGTACTCAAGCTTGTGATAATCATCAAGGTAAGGCTAAAGATGTGATGTTGTTCGTTTAAATATAGTGTTGGCCGAATGTATCATGATAGGATCTTAAGTTAGTGTCTTGAGTGTTGTTAGATTTTGAAGTTATGAAATCAACCCTAAGGTATAATGCTAGATCCGGCCATATAAACATGAGATCTAAGTTTGAATGTTGGAAAAATGCAAGGATTTAACAACGTATGTTAGATAGGTTTAGATCTAGACTTATGTTGTGTTTGGCCGAATGTATGTGGGATATTTCCTTAGATCTATTATGTTCCTAAAGTGTAGATCTAATGTTGTTGGGTGTATATGATGAAGATATGAAGTTAAGGCATGCTAGTTAGGTTGTAAAATGCAAAGGGAAGTGCATGTTGCGATTTTGGCATGAAAAGTATGATATTTGGTGCTTGGCCGAACCATGTGTACCCTAGATCTTCAAGTATGATTTTGTACATGTGTAGGTTTGTTGGTTGGCCATAAAATGTGTAAGTTTGATAACCTTATGCATGGTGTTAAGCATGAAATATAGAAGATGCATGCAAATCAAAAGATTCAAAAGAAAACCTAATTGTTTTGTGACTAATAGGTGTTGGCCGATTATGATGTGTTGTTGGATCTTGAGTTTGTTTTGTGATTTGTAGATCCTAGGTTGTGAATCTGAGAAATGGAGGATGGGATCACCATTGGAGTTGAAATTGTAATCAAAGAACACATGAACTTAATGTTTATCTACAGCTCAGCCAATCGATCAAAGAAGAAGTCTCAATTTGAAGGAAGGAGATCTAGTTATAGTTTATCTACAGAATGAGAGATTTTCTGTCAGTACTTATATGAAGCTGAAATAGAGGAAGTTTGGCCCTTGACGAGTTCTAAAGAAGGTGGGTCCGAGTGCTTATTGCATTGAATTGCTTGCTATTTTTCAAAAGCTCCTACATTCAACCTATGTGATCTTTATCCTTAAAATGAAGATGAGAGGCAGATTGTGATGGAACCAAAAGATTTCGAGTACCGCCTCTCTAACTCTCCACGAGAGTCTTTCGATATTCTGGATGTTTGTTTTATCATAACTCCACGTGGCAGTCATGCAATACTTGATCCATTAGTCAGGGAAGCCAAATTTAAAATATCCATGGATTTCAAGTGAAGATCTCAAGATGTTGGATCATTTGCTTCGGAAGTTTCATAGAGAAAGTTATGACGTTATTATTTCGGGACGTCTGGACTAGCAACAAACTGTGAATTTCAAAGTGCATTTATTTCCTTTAGTGTTGGAATTGTCAAGACTTTATCATCTCGTTTTTATAGCTTGACCTTGATATAATGAACTCTATATATGAATGAGGATAAAAAATAAAGAGGATGAACTTTTGATTCAAAAATATAATTCTTGCAACTGTCTCTTGCTTTGGAGTTGAGTGGCATCCTCCTTCCAATCAAGCGAGTGACGTGGTCGTGTCGAGTGACTTCTGCTACTGCTACCGTTGGTTGAGTGTCATCCCAGAACTATCCTCTACCTCTGGCTAAATCGTTTTCGCACTTTACCTGGCCTTGTGGATCCCGATCTGCATAACCTATCTGTCTATGTGTCGACATCATCAAAGCTGGACAGATTTTCTGCTACTTGGAGATGTCATTTTCACACCAATTCTTCTTTAAACGCCTACATTGAAAAATGTGGACCTTTTAGCTTATTCAAAGGTCTTAAAGAATACGGAGAGACTTTTGAAGATAGAGATTTTCAATCCTTTTGAAGAAAATCGTTAGCAAATGAGGACTGAGAAGATGAAAATCTAAAATCCTTCAAAGCTAGAATACGGTTTGTTATTACTAATATTAAGTTATTTTAACTAAATGGGATTTCTGGCTGCCTTGATGGAGGTCGTCAATTGTCTTTGAGGCTTAGAGTTCCTGCGAAAGTATCCCTCTTTGACAATATTCAAATAGATACCACCATTAATTATATATACTTTCCCTAAAGTAGATTACCTGTAGTAAATCGCACCAGTTGCACACAAATCAATGGGAAACGTGAAAAACAAAAAATAAAAAAAAGGGGGAAATGTGTAATATGTATGTGAAGATAAAATAATGTCCCCTTGAAATAAAGGAGCCACGATGTTTTATCTCATGGTACTTTTCACAATGTTGAAATAAATTACCTCCCTGCAAAAATGGCAACATTTATTGGGTAAAACTTGGTAGGTACAGTACCGTGTAGCAAACATTTTATCACTCACGACATTTCATTTATTTTAGGACTCATACAACTCATCGAACCAGCAATGTAAGGAGTTATGGTATAATGTTATTATGTTTTGGCTAGGTAGCCTCCGTATAGCTTTGTCCTTCCATAAACGTGTGAATTTCTTGCTTAGATAGGCACGGTTGGGATTGGCCTGGTGAAGAATAATATATATGGTTTGATGGATAGGGAAAACGGTTCATCTCAATTAAATTTTGAATTAAATTCTGATATTAATATATAATATCAAGATTCATGCACCGTGCCATATTTTTTTTCCTCTGTTTTTCTCTATTTTAGTTTTATTTTTTACTAATCTATTCATATATATAGGCATATATGTATTTTACACGTGCGTCGGCACGCTGAGCATCGATTTTCTGGTGAAATTCGTGATGCCTCTGTGGCCTTATTATTGATTATATATTGAGCTAGCTAGTAATTGGGGGTTAAGATGATAACTAATTTAATTGCCTAACATAAGAGGGTTTTCTCAAAAATAGTTTAATTGCCTAACACCACCTCTCGCGAACATGTTGGATATATCTTTTATTTCTCTTTTGGCAAAGCTGCCAGCTGCAATATAAAACCGATATATATATATATATTCTATTTTACTTATTTGATATAGATTATTCTTATGAAGAAAGACATGCAATTCGATCATTTAATATTTTGAGTACTTCAAATAAATTTAGGAACTATATAGAAGCAAATGCATGCGTCAAATTGATACGAGCTAGTCAACCGAGCTAGCCCTGTGATGATCACGTCCGCCTTAAGAACAATGCCTCATATATTACTTGAAAGAAAAGCCATAAGCATATATATAAACATTCCCATATTAAGTATTACTTTAGGTTCCACGGAGGATGCATTTGGGTGCATATGCAACCTAGGATGCTTTGTTTTATTTATGATTACTCGGTGACAGTTCTCTGCTTAATTATATAGGTTTAATTTAGGAATAAATACACATTCACCTATCTCCTTTAGTCTATTTGGACATTGTATCCTAAAACACCCTCCTACTAAAGGTTTTAAACATGTTGAACCTGAAACTACCAACTTTCACACATTTCACCCTCCAAGTACCGTTGTTAAGTCACATATTTCCCTTTTGGCAGATGATGCACTTGATCTTCGCCTAGAACATCGACCGTCGGCATCACCCTGTTGGAAATTGCCATTAAAATCCTTCACTTACAGTAATTTTGAGATAATTATTTCTAGGTTGTGACATAACATGTTACATGGACATTATTCGAGTCGGGCGATGTGAGCTGTTAAAGAGAAAGACTACAAAGAGTTCGCGGCCAAGCAAGCAAAGAGGGCATCTTACTATAGAAGCAGCAGTGCCAAGAGCTACATCATTTTATTCATTTTGTTACTTTTCGGACATTATTTTTAATATCAATTTTTGTAATTATTGAAACTTATGTCTTCTAATTCAGGATAAGCTGCTCAATTATATGTCCAATATAAAAAATTGTTGTTATTTGTTTTTAAAAATAATAATAAAATAAAATCTCGTTCCTAACATCGACAGGTGCTCGAACGACCTTAAGGAAAAAGTTGGACAGAGTCGTGCTGCTTGACCAGCGCTTGACAGGTGTTCGAGCGGCCTTGAAAGTTTTTATACAGAGACTTGGCGCTCAACCGCCGCTTGAGTGAGAATAGATGAAAATTGGACAGAGACTTGGCGCTCGACCGGTGCTCGACAAGCGCTCGAGCTGGACCTGTTAAATTTCAGATATGTTTAATTTTGAGTTCCTATTGAAGACTTGTGAAACCCTAACATTGAGGCTAGTTGACCAAACTTAGTTATGAAGTTTTTGAGGTTAGGATGGTGGGAATTCGATAAACATTAGTCCAAGCACGGTATGATGTAAAGTGTATGTTGCTTGCTGATTTGGCTAGAGATTCTTAACATGAGAATAGTCTTTCACGGATTGGCTTGAAATCAATGATGTCAATGGGAAGAATCAGTGTACCTAGTTGATTGAGTGAATTGCATAGTGTTCCCTTTAGCAACCGTATTGGAGATGTTTGATGTATGTCTTTAATTGCTCTCTTCAATTGTTTTATGAAAGCTAATTAAATAAATCTTTTGTAAACGAAATCATATTTTCTAAGATTCATACTTTTGAGAAAACGAGAATGTTTCTAAGTATTTGTATGACTATTTGATTAGTTCTCTAAACATTATGTAACGTATGTAACTCGCTTGTAGGCGAAGCACCATCCAAATATCAAGAGAAGCAAGGTAAGTGGAAGTAAGTAGAAACTTACATTTTTACGAAAACTGGAATGATACCCAACATGGTTTTACATGAACAAGCATGTCATGACACGAGCATTGCGTGATTTTGTAAAAAAGTTTTATGCAATGAAAGTAAGAAAAATTATGTCAAGATAAGTAAGGGGCTCTGGTCGGTACCGTACCATCAAGAAGGACACCCATACTGAAGGACGAATGCGAGAAGGATGGATGATCCTAGAGGTATGTGAAACCACACTGAAGGACGAATGCGAGAAAGTGTGGACCTCCAAGGGTTGTGTCTAGCCACACTGAAGGACGAATGCGAGAAGGTGGGCTAGCTCAACCAGATGTAATGTCTCCAAGGGAAATAGGGGACTGTTCCAACGGGAACGCACAACCCTGACTTCAGGGGTAAATGGAGCGTATGTAGCCCACAAGTCAAGAGAATAATATTTTTCAAGGACCATGTGTCATTTTAAGTACAAGAACATGTTTTCAACTTTAAGAGCATGTGCATATCCATTAAGCATGCATGCACATCAAGATTTACGTTTACTCATGATTTTTAATGTTCAAGTCATAAGCTCATGTTTATAAGTTTACGTTTTCCCTTACTGAGTCTTTTGACTCACAGTTTTCAAAAATGTATCATTCCAGATGTTTCGAGTTAAGGAAGTAAGGAAGACTACCTGTCCTGAGAAAGAAGATTTTTAAGTGTTTTGTTGATGTGACTTTGATCGATATGATCTGTCACCTATAGAATGTGTCGTTCATGTATTATGTAACCTAAGATACTACGAATCTTTGAAGTCTTTTATGAAGTTAAGTTATTATGAGTTGATGGCCCATCTCTCTTTCGGTTTTTATTCCGCTGTTAAGTATGATCAAGTTCGCTGGAGCTTTCCTTTGGGATTGCTCGAGGCTGTCACTGTCCCTACGAGATTGCGTTCGGGGAGCGACATTAACAGCTAGCCTTACCACCAGAATTAGAAGGAGTTCATGATACCTTTCATACTTCTATGTGATAGATTATATGCCCCTACAACTAGCAAAGAACTTAACCTATCAAGAACAACCTATGGCAATACTAGATAGAAAGGAGCAAGAGCTACGTAATAGGAAGATTCCTTTAGTAAAATTATTGTGGCAGAGTCACGATGTCACGGAAGCATCATGGGAGTTAGCGGCAGACATGCGGAACAAGTATCCTCACTTGTTTGACTAACTGGTATGTCTCTTTTGTTATGTTTTAAATTATGAGGACGAAATTATTTATAAGTGGGGGAGTATGTCATACCCCAAACTTTTAACATCGCATGAATATGGTTTATAATATCATGTGTATGATTAGTCATACGTTTAGGGGATACTGAATGATCAAGAGAGATTATTTAGTACTTGAGATGCTAAGGTTGAACTTGATTAGGACATGATTAATTGAGATTTGGAGTTCGTGTGCAACTATGTTATTGTTTAGAATTAGAGTTCAATTTCTGCCAAGGTAGGTAGTGGCGCAGCTCGAAAGTGGAGCCCCAACGTTGGAAGTCATGGGCAACACAACACCAAAACACTCGTACAACCAATTGGGGTGCATGGGCTTGGCCATGCCTCACCATGGCAAGCTATGGCACCCCTTGGTCGGGGGTTGGTAATTGTCTGGCCTGCCTACAGATTGTAGGACATGGCCAACCGTGGATTTTGGAGGCGCCAAGGTTTCTAAGCGAGCATCGATGGATGAGATCGCTTTGTCGCGTGCTCGGGTCAGGGAGGAAGGGCAACTCCAGATGAAGGATCGTAAGTTTTTGTGTTGGCCATCAGGATCCCAAAAAAACCAAAGAGGGTTGTGAGAATGGAAGGGAAGGAGGCAGAACATTTTGGTTTCTAAGATGTGAAATCGAAAGACTCAAGGTGTGAGATCACAAGATTTGAAGATTATTGAGGATTGAAGAATCAATCGTAGACAAGATCAAGATTGTTTGTCAAGATCAAGAAAGTTTAATATTCCACAGACAAACTTTCAAGCTACTGGTGAGATTTACTTTTACAAGACTCCTATGAAGTTTGGGGTAAGGTTTCCTCTTCCTCTAAGTGTCCGTCTAATGTCAGGGCATTTGCACCTTTCTCCAACCCAGATAGTTCCCAATGGTTGCAGGGTTTTATTAGGATGTGCCATGTTGTGGGCCATGAACTTCGGGGTACAATTCCACTTGACATTTAATTAATTCATGTGGTTTTATGCTATCACGCTTTCTTTCTATACTAATAAGCATTGGTATTTTCATACTCGTCCAAAGAGACCTTCTTTGGTCACGCATTCTCAAGAGAACAATCATGGATGGCACAAACTTTTCTTTTTATATGTCAGGTGTTAGTTGGGAGAATTTTCCCAGAGAGTCCTCTCGTTCTTCTTCTTTTTGTTGGGATTTTGGTTTCTGTTTTTGAATCTTACAACAAAGATACTCCGGTTCTTACTCCAAATGAAGAGGGTCGGGTGATTGCTCTCTATGAAGGCAACCCTGTGATCTGGGATCTTCTTCTTTGTAAGGAGAATGTTGATGAATATCTTGGCTAAACATGCCTTGATTTTCTGGAGTGGATAGTCGTCCTCGGAGGGCAAAGAGGGATTCGTGTTCTGGCCTTTCCTTGGGTGGAAATCCTTCTGAGCGACGACCCTCTAGTGGGGCCAAAGGTTTTTCCTGTTGTTCTGGTTTTAAACCGAGGAAGATGCCTTCCCCTGTTCCTTTTGACCATGAGTAGGAAAAAGATGTTGAGGAGATTCCATCAGCTCGTAGTCCTTCAAGGCCTATACCAACTGATTGTGAATATCCGTTGTCGCTATTTTTTCTACTACTTGTTTCTTGAGGTGTTACGATTGAGTCATTGTTCTATAAAGGAAGGTACCGATGTTGAGTCCTATTGCTTGTGTCTGGACAAAGGAGGTTTCGGAGATGAAGGACATCCCCCTAGTCCTTAAAATGGGAGATATCGCTCCTGATGATTTTATAGGGACTTCTAGTTAGTTGGCTGTGTTGGAGCCTAAATTGCCTGAGACTACTCATGTGGCCCATCAGGGTATGGCTAAAGAAGATACTCCTCTATTGGGCCATTCTAGTATGCCTGAAGTGGAGATTCCACTTGTGGTCCATTCTAGTATGTCTAAATGCAGATTCTTCCTACAGGGCAGCCCGATGAGCATTGGGGCTTGTTCGAATGACAGTCAAATGTGGTTGTGGCCTTTCCATCTGAGTGTTCAAGGTTACCCTTGGTTCCTTCTGCCAAGGGAAAGAAGATTCTAGTACTCTATATCGACTAGTCGGAGTCCTCCGAAGATCCAGATCCTCAAACTCCAGTCGCTCCAGCTTGGTCCTCTATAGCTTACACTTAGTCCTTGTTTATGGAAGAGTTGATGACCAAGAGCCATTCCCTTCCTAGGCGTCTAAAAGTGGATAACATAGTGCGATATTTGTCTCACTGTGTGTGAACTTTGGGTGCTCTCTCTATGCTGCCAAGCTTTCGCAGGACCAGGAATTGGAGTCAACCAGTTCGAGGATGAGGAGTCACGAGGACGAGTTGGGTGCTACGAAAAGAGGGATTTCAAAGATGCAGGTTGTGGCTCATAGCTGCCATTCTCAGGCAAAGACCTTTCAAGCTAGAGTCACTGCTTTAGAAGATGAGGTTTCCTCTCAGGATACTACTATTGCCGAGCTACGAAGAGTAGTTGAAGACTTTGAGATGCAGAAGATCGACATCGAGTCCAAGTATTCTCAGGCTAAGGATGAGGTGCTTCAACGTCTTGTGGCGCAATGTTCGTCTTCTTTTAAGAGGGAAAACACGTTGAATGAAGAATTAGAAGAGACTCGTCGTAGCATCCGCGAGGCTATTGATGCTTCGGCCGAAGAGAGAAAGAAGTGAGAGGAGGAATGCGCTGGTTTCGCCGTGTCTCTCAAGCACTCATCAACTAGTCCTACTCTCCCTGGGGATCCTGAAACCTTGATGCACAAATGCATTTACATTTTTCTTAAGCATCATAGCATTTCACAGAAGGAAGTAGGCGTCCATAGCATCCACAAACCGGTAATGAAAAGGTGATCTTTCGCCAATTTCAAGCATATTTAGGACCTCGTTCTTCTGATCCTCGCTCCAAGGAAGAATAAGTTCTTACTTGTACATTTGTTGCATACCAAACTTTGTGTGTTGCTTTGTGCAAATCTCCTCTAGGGACCATGGTCGTCTTTCGAGGTCTTCATAGGAGCGATTCAGGAGTTTTTTTGCGGCTATTGGGGACCGTGGTTGTCCAAGGTCTTCTTAGGTGCGACTAGTTACAGTGGTCCTTTGAGGTCATCTTAGGTTCAGCTCAGGAGACATCTTTGGAATTACTTAGGAATCGTCACTACCTTGAATTAAAAAGCAATATTTGAAGAGAACTTCATGTTTTCTTTTATACTAAACATAATATCTTAATTTTAACGTAAGCGTAAATGCATAAACTCTAAGTAGTGGACAAAGATTACATCTAAGCATGATATTTGCTTAGATGTGTTGAATTCCATGGGTTTTATAGTGCCTTTCCTATTTTGGCTGCAACTTGCCTTATTGTGGGTCTTTGGATCTTTGGAATATTTTCTTAAGCACTAAATCTCCCGGGGTAAAGTGAAGTGGCCTAACCTTGGCATTGTAGCACTAAATCTCCATTTTGAGCCGTGCGTCTTCTTTTTTTCCATCTAGCAAATCACGGTCAAGTTTTTTCCCTCTTCATTGTTTTCTTGGATGAAGTTCACTACTCGTGGTGCGAGCGCTCCTATCTCGACCGAAATTACTTCATCAAGAACACTAGGAACATCAAGAACAATAGGAAGAATAGAACAATGCTAATGATCATTTGCTAGTTCCACTTCCCCATTAGCTTGTGGGTAATATGGAGATGAGTAGTAATTTTAGATCTTAAATTCTGATCAAAAGTCTCAAAAGCTCCTATTGTCAAACTGTTTGCCATTGTCTATTATTATTGCCCTCGGTAGCCCGAAGCGACTTATGATATTTCTCCACTTGAATTTTTGGATATTAGGAACCATGGAATTTCAGTCGCTTTCATCCTAGGGGAATGGTCTGAGGATATCAATCTTCCATTGCATGAATGGGTACGGGGTGCTTCTGATTGTCATATTTTTGGCTTATGTAGTTATGATGTTGGTGAACCATTGGAACTTTTCGTATTTCTGCACCATCATCTGGGCATTCGTCTACAGGGTGGGCCAAAAATGGCCAACTCGGACGACTTTTTGGGCAAGGGTTCTTGCTTCTGAGTGATTTCAGCATATCCTTTCAGGTACTTACTGTAGTGCGTAGTTTGCATCTCGAGTGGTGAGGCAACTTAACAGGGGTTCAGAGAAACCTCGGCAATTTAGAGCTCCATCTATGATGGTGTATAGCGGGTCTATTTTTCTAATCTTCTGGAGTTGAAGTTTTTCAGCCCCGAAGCTTTCTCCCTTGAGCACTTTTATGATTGGAGCTCGCCAATCTTCTGGTTCTATTTTGTTGCCTTCTCTAATTTTTTAGATGATCCCTATTTTGTTGCCTTCTCTAATTGTCATCTCGGCGGATCTTGAGGTAGCATTTGCTTGAGCATTATGATGCCCGGGAATGTGTTGTATTTCTAAAGTTTCGAAACGTTTCAGTAATTCTTGGGACCGGCTCAAGTATGCCGCCATCCTTTCATCTCGAATCGTTTGACCTAGCACCAATTGCAAGTCTAAGTGTATATAAATGTGTTTCCCTCCAAGGTGTTCGGTAGTAAGGAGTCCAGTGATGAGAGCTCCATATTCAGCCTCGTTATTGGTAGCTGGGTATTCTATTTTATCCTGAATTTTATTCGTTCTTACTTAGGAATCTCGATGATTGTTCCTATGCCCCCAGCTTCTTGGTTGGACGACCCATCTACATAAATATTCCAGGGTTCTGGTTTGTGATTCTCTTCTTGGAGTTCTGAAGAGGTGAATTCCACGATGAAATCTCCTACCTCTTGTCCCTTACTTGCAGTTCGAGGTTGATACTCAATATCAAACTCCCCAAGTTCCACAGAACACTTGACTAACCTTTCTCATGCATCGGGTTTTCCTAAAATTTGTCGCAGCGGTGGATCAGTCATAATGACTATAGGATGAGCTTGGAAGTATGACCTCAATTTTTTAGTATAGGTAATGTCAGTTAATGCTAGCTTAACTATGCGGGATGTTCTGGAAGTATGGCCTCACTTTTTTGGCCATTGATGTTCTGGATGTTTGTTCTTTCACAACTCGACGTGGCACTCACACAATACTTGATCCATTAGCAAGGGAAACCAAATTTAGAATATGCATGGATTTAAAGTGAAGATCTCAAGATGCTGGATCATTTGCTTCTGAAGATCTAAACTCAAACTCGAATGCAAGTTCTTTTCAAGAAGGGAGAATGATGCAGGAACGAAATTTGCATTACGTAGGGTGAGGAAAATTAAATTTAGAAAAATTTACTAAGCATTAGCTGGCGTGCGATATATCATTGGAAATTTCCTAGAGAAACGCACTTGCCTCATCCCATTTGAAGTTTCCTAGAGAATGTTATGACGTTTTTATTTCGAGACGTCGGGACTAGCAACAAACTGCAAATTTCAAAGTGCATTTAATTCCTTTAGTGTTGGAATTGTCTAGACTTTATTATCTCATTTTTTCAGCTTGACCATGATATAATTGATGATGCTTTAATATAGTGGCAATAATATCAGCGAAGTAGAGATCGCAGAGGAATTCCAAAAATCAATATCTGGGCTAAGATGAAGGTGAAGCTTGATGAGAATTTTCTACCTTTAGATTATTCTCAAACTCTCTACCAAAAGTTCCATCAATTACATCAACAAATTGAGGAATCTGTTGGTGATTATGCAGAGCAATTTTACAAGCTTATGAGCCGTGTGAATTTGCAAGAATCCGATGATCAATTAGTGGCAAGGTATGTGAGTGGGCTGAAGTATAATCTCAAAGGTGAGCTTATGATGCATTCGTTTCATTCTCTGGAGGAAGAATACCAAAAGGCGCTAAAGGCGGAGGAGAAAATGAAATGGAGTTCATACCGAAAAGCTGAAAGTTCGAAGGTGGTGAAGGAGAAAGAAAGCAAGTTAGCTCCTATCTCTCAAAAGCCAGCTCAACAACTTGGTGGGGTGAGTAAGGATCCTGGAAAATATGATTCATTTTCCAATAGATGTTTCAGATGTAACGATGTTGGGCATCGATCCTATGAATGCCCAAAGAAGAAAGCTGAATTGCATTTGTTGGAAGAAGAAGGAGATGTGGATCAAGAACCAATCTATGATAAAGAAGCTGAGGATGATAATGCTGAATATTGTGATGGTGATTGTGATGCAGAAAGCCATGTAATCCAACGAGTTATGACTGTTCAAGAAGATGATAGATGGTTGAGGCATAATATTTTCATAACCTATTGTCTTTTCCATGGAAAGAAGTGCATCTTAATGATTGACTCTGAAAGTTGTGAAAATATGGTGTCAAAGGTGATGGTAGAAAAGCTGAAACTTTCATGTAAGCGTCGTCCAAAGCATTACAAAGTTTCCTGGTTCAAAAAGGTTCAAGCCAAGGGAAGAGGATAGTCCTAGGATGCCACTCAACCAAGGGTAGCGGAAGCCACTCGACGCTACTAATCATGGATGCCACTCGACGTGACCAAGCCACACGCTTGATTGGTAGAAGGATGTCACTCATCTCCAAAGCAAAAGATACACTTGCAAGAATTATATTTCCGAATTCAAAAGTTCTTCATATATTTTGGATAATCACTCATATATAGAGTTCATTACATCATGGTCAAGCTCGAAATAAACGGAATAATAAAGTCTAGACAATTCCAACACAAAATAAATTAAATGCACGTTGAAATGAATCTTCAAATGATCTGAGGTCTAGACAAGTCCCGTAGTAAAAATGTCATAACTTTCTCAACGAATCTTCAAATGATCTGAGGTCAAGTTCGTTTAAAATAAAATAAGTAGAGCTTTCCAACGATATATCACAAGCTTGATAACGCTTCTTAAATCGATCCAGCCGAGGTGCTAAATCCGAGATGCAAGTGATGCCTCATTTCCCCGGGATAGTTATTCCGAGGTGCAAGGGATGCTCTTGCATCAATAATGAACTCTATATATGAATGAAGATAGAAAATAAAGAGGATGAACTTTTGATTCAAAAATATAATTCTTGCAAATGTCTCTTGCTTTGGACATGAGTGGCATCCTCCTTCCAATCAAGCGAGTGGCTTGGTCGCGTCGAATGGCATCTGCTACTGCTACAGCTGGCTGAGTGGCATCCCAGAACCATCCTCTACCTCTGGCTAAATCCTTTTCTCACTTTACCAAGCCTTGCGGATCTTGATCTACATCACCTAGCTGTCTATCACTACAAGGAAAAACACTTTGGGTGACAAAAAAAATTGTCACCCAAAGTACAAATTTCGTTACCTAAGGTTTTGGGTGCAAAAACCGGATTATCACCCGGTTTGTTACCTAAAGCCTGTCAGCAATGGTTTTGGGTGATGATTTTCGTGTTTTGTCATGCAAACCAGTTCGGATGGTTTATACCCCTGTCCGAACGTTTTGGTGCCATACTGACGAAATTCAAATGGTCATGCCCAGTACAGTCCAAACCCTTCACATGAGCTGTGCGAACGTTCTGAGATAACGTTCGCACAACTCATGTGAACGACTAATCCAATGCGACGAAAATACATTTTGTCACGCAATAAACGTCTGCACCGTTGTATATTAACGTCTGAATGCTTATGTGAATATGTTCGGACGTATTCACATGAGCTGTGCGAACGATTTTCTATATATTTGGATTAATTTAATTAAAATTTATAAAATAATATAAATATGAAGATATTTACTGCTCATAATATAATAAAATATCTACAAATATGCAATTTAATTAAAAGTAAATAAAATCCATAATGGATAGGTACTGATAAAATAGTAAAAATATATAAATTTACCCAAATTTTCGTTTGGGTGTTCATCGTTGACCGTCACAGTGATGCGATCCTTGGCTGGCTCGGTCGTAATCTAGTTGGAAGTCATCCTTAACATATATAACAATTAAAACGTAAAAAAGTTTCAATTATTAAAATTTAATAAATTATATTTACTAACACTCGGTTCATCACATACCATTTAACCTCGTCGGGGACCTCCTTCCACTTACTCTTCTCAAATGGGACATGTTGTCGAACGAGCGCACCAATATGGCTCGAAAGCATTGAGGACGCATTGTCATCACCCCAGTACGTCCATCAGGGATATGTACGGTCAGCTTTCCTCCTGTGCGAGCCTTGAGTAAGGCAATCCTGCGAGTACTACCTCGAACGTGTCTAATTCCGGACGTCGCTACAAATGATGAACAATAAATTTAAAATTCAATTAAGCATAGAGATTTAAAAGTCATAATATTTATTTAAAGATTGACGCGGTAAGATACTTACACGCACAACTACTCTAGATGCCTACTGGATTGGCTGTGGTAGGGGACGGTAATTCATTCCTATCCCTAAGCGAAGGACCCGACACTGCTAGTGTACCCAGACTACTCTCAGTTCGAACTGATGAATCGCACCGCAGACGTTTCCCTCCCGCTGGCATGACGTCGACTTGTGACCCAATAAATCAATATTAGAGAAAAAATACACAATGAATTATGTTACTCAAAATGAATAAACAATAAAAATGTACAATGAAGACGTTCAGACGCATTTCTCAAAGCGTCCAAACAAATAAATAGAGTCTGGACTGTAAATAAACCGTCCGGACTGCGATTGTCGAAGAAGACATTTCTTCGACGCACAGACGCAATTTTCAATCCAAAAACCAAGTCAAAATCATCCCAAATCACAACCACTTCAATATAAACACATCATAACCAACCCCAAACTCCATTACTACCATTTTAGAACCTACTCTCTAAGAATTGCTCTTTTCACACCCTCTTGAATGAGATTGAACGGCCAAAATCAGCTCTCCGCTTCTTTTCGTGCTCAAATCTCTCATTTGCTTTTTTTTCTCTGTTTTTCCTCCACTGTCTTTGAATCTGTAACTTTCATACGTTTGAATACCGTTCGGACCGACAAAATAACGTTCGGACGCGTACGTGTATAAGTTTTCGAGGGAATACATGCCGCCAAAATTTTCAAATATGTCTGAACTACTATTTACCCGTCCGAACTCCCTCTTACAGTTCAACACACAGTTCTAGTAATTGTCAAACGACAGCGTATGCTCAATAACATATACGTTCGGACTGTCACATACCGTCCGAACATATACCGTACATTACCCGAGTCAGTTTTGGAAATAGTAAATACCAACACCATAGCATCTGATAATAGACAATAACGTCTGAACGGTATTAAGACGTCTAAAAATGTGTACGGACGAATTGTTTTATATAATACGACACCGTTCGATTTTGCATTAAAGAGTCCGGACGGATAAATTTAGGTCCGAACATTTTTCGACAATATGTATTAATTTTATTCATTTTTTTTAATTAACTTTACTAACAAATTTTAAATAACTAAAGTTGTTAATAATGTAAATAATAAATATTTTTTTTGAATAAGTGTACCGAAATTATAAACGTAATATTAATTAAGATATTATATTAAGTTCTAATAAATACAAATAACATAACTAAAATGACATAAAACATAATATGAACAAAAACATCAAATAAAATTTATACATGTCCACAAAACATAATATAAAATTAAATGTCCTCAAAACATAATAAAAAAACAAACGTAATAATAAAAGTAAATAAGGAAGACTACGAATCATCCTCATCACTATCATCCGTCAGTTTTAGGACGTGACGAAGGTGCTCCTCTATCAGCACGACCCGCTCCGTCAGAGGAAAGAGCTCAGCACCGGTTGCCACGCCCCTCAAACTCTTCTTAAGCACAACGACCTCCTTCTTCCACCCAGTGTCCATGTCGGCGACCTTCTGCTTCAAAGTCGTCAGACGACGACTGATATCAGGGACCATGCTATGGGTGGGTTGCAAGACCGACTGCATTTGCTGAGATAGCTACGTCATCATATCGTCCATCCAACTCGGTCGCTGTGGCCCAAGTCCATGGGTCGAGCTCTGCCTAGGATCCTCCCTCTCCATTGCCTCCGCGGGCTGCTCCTGTCATCTTCCTCTAGCAGCCCGAGCGGCTTGCAGCGCTCGGCGTGTCTAGGCCATTGATTTGTGAGCGTGGTCTTGTTGATCACCCCCAGTGGATGCACCTTCGGCTCGTCATCACCCTCGGGTACCAGCATAGCGTGCAATAATTGGGTCAGAAGAATCTCGTGCGGCAATGAAGTCGTAGCACCAATCTTCAAGGCCTCTGCACGAATGGACTGATAGATGTATAATGCTGTGTCAACAGATAGCCCCCGTACAACTACCAGGTACAGGAACTGGCCCGGCTATAGGACAGCTCTGTGGTGTGCTTCTTCAGGTCGATGGAGAAGCATAGGATCAGATGCATGATCCGCCAAAAAGGAAGCAGCTGCCCGTGTACTATCTAGGCTCCGTCAAAGATCGCTGTATCATCCCCCAGCATGGTCCAGAATAACTCGGCCTTAATAGGTCAGCCCTCCTCGCTCATTGGTAGGTTTGGGAACGCTGCCAAATCTCTCTCGTACCCCAAGGAATTCGCCAACTCGTCCGGCGAGAATATGATCGGAACGTTATGGACAGTGACCTCCATACTAGGCTCTTCGAGGTCCCTCACCAGTAATATAGAGCAATAAAACTCCCGCACCATATTTTTCAACGCATAGCCGGTCCTGTGGATCAGTGGAAGCCAACCTAACCCCTCCACCACTTCCGGAAGCGTTCGACCCTCAAATGTGAGGTTGTTAAAGTCGGCCAATTTGATATCCCGCTTGACAACAATCGAGCGAGACATAATGATAGTTGTATGTTGCTCCACTTTCAAAGCTCGAGTGGAATATTGCTCCTCATCTGCCTGGACGCAGGTACGTGGACGCTTACTCATATTTTAATGAATCTGCACAAAATAACGTTCGCACGATTAGCACAACGTCCGAACGCTGAATACACCGTCCGAACTTAAATTAATACTTCCGGACCTGTAATATAAGCGTTCGGACAATGACAAAACGTCAACGTATCGGTTTTGGATACCCGTCCCAACCCTAAGAAGATAAAAAAAAACTAGGGTAAAGTACATAAACAGTCCCCGTGGTTTCACGTTTTGACAAATTGGTCCCTGTGGTTTCAACTTGAACACATTAGTCCCTGGGGTAAGCATCATGTAATAAAAAAATCCTCTCGTTAGATTTCTGTCAACCCACTTAAGGGTCAATTGGTCCCTGTGGTATCACCTTTTGACAAATTGGTCCCTGAGGTATGCATCATGTAACAAAAAGGTTCTCCCGGTAGCTTTGATCGTTAAGTGGGTTGACGGAGGGACTGCATTGCAACAACTTGCTGACCACAGGGACTAACGCGTTCAACTTGAAACCACAGGGACTATTTTGTCAAAACGTGAAACCACAGGGACTGTTTCAGTACTTTTCCCAAAAAACTATTTAAATTTAACATCAAAGGGTCCGTACTGCATTGAAAGACAGTCCGAACATCCCATTCCTAAGACGATTAAAAAACTATTTCACAATTTAACATTCAAGCGTCCGGACTTCCTTGAAAGAGAGTTCGGACATAATCAAAATGACAATGTATACCACTGAAATACTACGACAAGAGTCCGAACGACCAAACCAAAAGTCCGGACGCCCACATAATCAGTCCGAACGCTGTGTGAACGATGACCGAGTTAACTCAGCCATGACAGCGTCCCTCCACCTCCCCACTCGCCGAAAAATTACAACAAAACACAAGCTAATATACTTAAAACAAACCAACACTTAACATTATCAATGTCTACGTAAAAATCAATCAAAAACACACAATCTACAATTCAAAAAATATAATTGAAATTCGATACATAAAACTATATAAAAAACAAGTTTTCACCACTAAAATCTTGAAAATAAGAAAAACATACCGAGATGAGATTAGATACACGAGAGATTGATATTACGTCGAGATTTGTGAAGAAAAAACTTGAGTTTTGAGAGTTTCTTTGAAGGAAAACAAACGGTGTTCGTGAAAATGACTAACTGTTCGTCTTTTTCAAAATACGTCGATCGCGTCCAGACCCTATTATAGACGTCCGGACGGAACCTTGCACACGTGGCCCAATCATTGTACACCGTATTAATGCCAAACTTTAAACCGTTTAAAATTGTTCGGCACAATTAAAACGTCCGGACGTATAATTTATGCGTTCGCACGTCTATTTCGTACGTTGCAATGAATTGACGCGACGTGGAAGCGCACGTTTGGCTGAATATAGGACGAATACCGTCCGGACTTCTGATACATGTGCGGACGGAGACAGCCGTTCTCAACTTTTGTATAACGAAGACACGTGTACGCCATGCGACGGTTTAGTGAACGTTCGGACTGTCTCACATACGTCCCAACGGGTAGCTCATTTACTTTCAGATGCAATGCATGAGTTCGGACGCGCATGTAGATATTGCTTATAAAAAAAACGGCGAAGCACGTCCGGACTTCTATTAAACGTTCGGACTGGTACAACCATTTTTAACTTTCGTACAATGAAAACACGTGTACGCCATCCGACGGTTACTTTTGATAGCGATGCAGAAGTCCAGCTCACATGTAGGGAGTCCGAACGGATAGCAGATTTATTTCACAATTAAATAAAAAATTTAAATAATTTTAAAAAAACCTCGGGTGTTATATCAATAGATTTTACCTATTTGATAAATTGACATAATTTCTATTTCCATTTTGAATAAATGATTTTAATATTACGTTATTTGATCTAAATGGGATTTCTAGCTGTTTTTATGTTTAATAGAGTACGCAAAAGTTTTCCTGAACTACTTAATTTTGATTATTAAATGAAAATATAAACGTGCTATAATTGGCTATTCCCGGATGCATCAGTATTGCATTCTATCTAAGGTTCGTATCAAATTATTCCTAATGATATAGCATATCCTATCCTAGTCAAGTTGTATAAGCCTCCATCTAGTCAAATTCCAAATAAGGAAAAAATTATCCCGTAAAGGTTATAAATATGTCTAATACGAACCATTATATTCAGGCTTAAAAAGAGAAAACGGCAAAACAAGTGTGTTAGATTGACTTTTGAGCCTAAGAGTTCAAAATCTGTAACATTCTAGATAACTACTAAGGTTAATGTGTTGGAATACTAGTATTTGTCAAACATGACAATTTAGGACAATTTTATGGTCCAAAATAATTAAGTTTGGGTGTATTTGTGATTGCTTACCTAGGAGACAAAGAGGGTACACAAGATCGAACAAACTTTAAATCATGGAACCTAACTTCAAACAGTCCAATATTGATTTGACACTCAATCTGTCACGCCCCGAATGGCATCCCGCAGGGACCGTGACAGCCGCGAGCTATCCCCCGGACGGCTCCAGCGTTCATACTTATTTTCTTACTTAATTACGGCGGAAACGTACAGGATCGCGAGGGGTTCGAGCGAATACTTACATAATCAGGGTTCTCATTAAGTTCATACAAAACAAATATTTAAACATATTAGAACCCAATTAGTGACACACATGTCACTATCAACAAAATGCGAAGCTTAACATCTTGGGCATCTAGGTCAGGTAGTCCTCCTGACTCTCTTCACCTGATACATCTGGAATGACACAATTTTAAAAAAAACGTGAGTCAAAAGACTCAGTAAGGGAAAAACGTAAAACTTAAATCATGCTCTTGACTCATGCTTGCTTAATCATGAAAGAAAGATAAAACTTGAACAATTGATGCATATGCGTGCTTATGAGTTATGCATATGCTCTTGCTTATTGTTTCCGGCCCCAGGCCCTTGAAAACCACTTTCTTTCATGCTTGCTTGTAAACTGGCCCTTGGCCCTTAAAAATCTTTCTTTCGTACTTGTGCCCTTGTTGGCCTTATCATAATTATCTCATGTCTTTTACTTGCGGGCTCGCTCCATTTGACCCCTGAAGTCAGGGTTGTGCGTTCCCTTCGGAACCGTCCCCGAATTCCCTTAGAGACTTACATCTGGTCAGCTAGCGCACCTTCTCAATGTCCTTCAGTGGCTAGACGTGACCCTTGGAGGCACCACACCTTCTCATTGTCCTTCAGTGTGGCTTGCACAGCCTCTTGGACTCTCCCATCCTTCTCATAAATGTCCTTCGGTATGGGAGTCCATCTTGATGGTACGGTACCGACCGGTGCCCTTAATCTTAACTTATCGTTTCATAAAAATCCTCATATTCTTTCCATAAAAATCATTGCATAATTTTCTTCTTGAAAAATTCATGCAATGCACATGTCATGTCATGCTTGCTTAAAACTCATACTTGCTTAAAATTCATGCTTGTTCATGAAATTCATATCATGTCATGCTTTCTTAAAATTCATGCTTATTCATGAAACGATGCAGTGTGTCATTCCAGTTTTGAAAAAGAATACTTACTGTACACTTACAGTATCCACTTACTATTCCACTTACACTTGGTCTTCTCGTTCGTATATACTGACACGTGGATCGCCTACAAGCGATTCAAATATTCTTTTAGACTTTAAGAATTATAAATCATTTCTTTTGAAATCAGTCATCAATCGGAGATATATATATATCTATATACACATATCACAGAAATTCATTTAATTACAAAATAATTATTTATTCTTTTCCTTAACAATATTCAAAACTTAACTTATTAAATTAATATTTTTATTGAAATAAAAATATATTTATCCATGTACGTGTCTCGATTAGGGTTAAATAATACTCATAGGTTTAGATTTAAACCTAAGTCTCTTTTTATTACACGTACTACATTAAACCTTATATCTAACTATTAATAATTTATTCATGATTAAATCTTAACTTAGACTTTAAACCTCAAATAAAACCCGAGTAAAACTTAACTAGGGTTCCCATAATATTTAATAAAGATCATGGCTATATAATATTATTCCAACTAGCCTAACTCTAATTTTTCTTATCCAACACAACAATGAAAATACATAAATTATAAATTTACACTTAGGGTTAACTTCTTGTAACTTTCGGCCACTACCATTTATGCACCAATTAAATCACAACTTTTTCTCCAAGGGTGATCCCATCCTCCAATCAACAATTTCACAACCTAATATCTACAAATCAAAGCACCAACACCATACACTATACTCATGACATTCGGCCAACACATGTTTTTACCCAATGATTAGTTTTCCTTTATTTCCTTCAACATGCATGCTTCCAATCACTTAACATAATCATCTACTATGCATTAAGGTCATAAATCTTACACATGTTAAGTCCAATGTCCAGATCTACACATATTCAAAACTATACATAAAAATCCACATAGCTCATTTTCGGCCATACCCAAAATGTTACCTTTTTCATGCTAAAAATCATATCATGCACATCCTTTGCATTTGTGACCTAACTAGCATGCATGTACTTAATCCTTTTTATCAAATAATTTCATCAATCATAGATCTACTCTTTATTCACACTAATATCCATAGATCTAAACAAAGATATCATTTTTTTCATCAACCCAACATATCAAAACTTAGATCTAACTTCCTTTACATTTTTCTTCACATACAACCTTAGATCTAGGGCTTCCATAGTTAGATCTAGCATGTAAACAACCTAGGGTTCCTAAGCATCCAAGATCTAACAACATCAAGGCATCTATCAAAATAAAACTTCAAGATCTTATACATAGGCCATTCGGCCACTCATGCTAACCCCACAAAATCATCTTTTTGCCTTACCTTGTTGTTTGTCCAAGCTTGAGCACCTAGAAAATAAGGTACCTTTGGTTAGTACTTGTGAAGCTCAAGACAAAATCATCAACGAAACTAAACTCACCTTCAACCTCTACCAAATCTTCCTATCCTTTTCCTCCTTCAAAGATTCGGTCCACCCTCCTTAGAAATGACCAAGCTTGGTTTAAAAGAAACTCTATGGTGGTGAAGAGGACATGGTGAGCTTGAAGAAAAATGGTGTCAAATGGCTAGGTTTTCATGGTAGGATTTTTGTCAACAAAAGGAGAGATTTACTTGGCTTTTGGAATGAGTTTTGGCAAACTAGATGGAAGTGGTTTAGAGGCAAGATGAAATAGAGCAAACCTTGAACATTGCATGAAAGATTCGGCTAAGGGAAGCAAAAATGGAGAAAGTTGTGCAAGCTTGTAAGATTCGGCCAAGAGAGGGAAGTTTGAGAGTGAAATGCTTGAGTGTTAGGTCAAGAGAGAAATGCAAGAGGGTTGTGTGAGATTGAGTCTCCCAAAGCTTTTTGACATAAAGCTTGAGAGTGAATTGACAAGAGAGAGAGATGAAAAGGCAAAAGAAATGGAAAATGGTGAAAAGGGGGGGGGGCCTTGGTCGACATTCCTAAGCTCCCTTTTCTTCTTTTATTTTTTTTTTCTTTCTTTCTTTTCACTCCTTCCTCACATCACTTCTTGTCTCTTTGAAATTTCTCTCTCCTTCATGCCTTCATCGACATACACTCCCCTTTTCTCACCTTTTTCTCTTCTCTTTTTACTCTCATGCCTTGTCTCATCAATTCTTACACACTTACACTTCTCTTACACATCACATGGCTTTCAATTTCTTCTCTCCTCCTTGTCTTTCACGTAGAAGGCCTTCCCTTTGCTAGTTTGGTTGCTTTCCAACCATGCTAGTTACTCCCACATTAAATGGCAACTAACTTTCAACTTAGTTTTCACTTATCACCTAACTTATCACTTTATAAGTTCTCTTACTTATCTATTCATTCCAATAGCTTATCACCTTACAAGTATGATATCTTATCATGTGATAATGGCCTTAGCCTATCTCCACAATAATCACAAGGCCTTATCACCCTAAAAGTTTCCTAACTTATCATTCTTGCTTATCACTATGATAAGCAAGTGTGCTTATCAATTAAATCATTCCTAAACTTATCACATAACTACATAGCTTATCATTGAATATTCATATGGGACTTCTATCAATAATATGGAACACATCATAATATTACATGTCACATAAAATATCTAATCCATGTATTCAAAAGAATTTCATTATTCAATCTATTAATAATTTCGGCTATACTAGGAAATTATTTAAGCATAATTCAAATTATATGGTCCATGAATCATATTAGGTAAAAATATTAATTTGTAAAAGAGGAACTCACTTGCAAATTTCGGCTCTTAATATAATATAATTTATACATCCGATAAAATGGCATTAAAATCATTTAAGGAGATTTTATGAAATAAAATCCTATTTTAAATCGAAATACCATAACATAAAAATTAGGCCATACATTGGCCAAAACATAGCCCCATTAGGAAATAAAGACTATTACATTGGAAAAATAAAATAATACATGAGCAATTACGTAGGAGAAAATCGGGGTCTCACATTCTCCCCTCCTTATAAAAATTCCGACCTCGGAATTTCTTTTACCACCAGAAATTTTGTCCTGACTGCGTAGGTGTAGGACAATGGGGATTGGGACGGACATTAGTGCTTGTCCCACTACTAATTTCTCCCTGGTAAACACGATCTGGGGAATTACTCCCCGTCCAAGAGTGTGATCTGATTCCTTGGCTTGGTTCCTCTAGACTAGGGTCATGGATGACGTTTTCGGGTGGTCCATGAAACCTAGGTCTAGACTCTACTTCCTGTGACGAAAATTGGGTCTCCGATCTAGCGTCTTGAGCCCTAACTCTTCGACGGTGTCGGTTCTCGTTACATCGCCTAGGTGTACACTCACGTCTAGAGTTACTACGCCTAGGTCGTTCTTGGGATCGTTCTCTAGTCTCACTAGGTATCGGATGTTGTTCCATGGGGTCTTCTTCCGGATCCTCCTCCGGGTCCTCTTCCGGATCCTCTTCCGGATCCTCTTCCGGATCCTCTTCCGGTTCCTCTTCCGGATCTTCCTCAAAGTTTCCGGGTAACATGGTCCTTAAGGGAATGGCGTTTATTGGCGACTCTGGCCAATAAATACCCTCCAGATATCCAGAACAATCTGGAGATAAGGGTTGACCCCACCTGGAAGGTCCAGGTTGGTCAGGTGCCGGGGGTGGCGGGGGCTGGTATGTCCCCGCCATACCTTGCTGCCAATACGTTACGTGGGTTTGGTACGCTCCTCGGGGGTCCCCTCTATCCGTCTCATGTGATGCGTGAGTCGGAGCCTCCTGGCTTCCCGACTGTCTCGTGGAACCTTGGGTTCTATGGTTAACCCGAAACAAACTGCGGTACTCTCGTGCGGTCATCCTTCTCTGAGAAGGCGTTCCCGAATGCTGGGAGCGAGGGGGTCGACTACTCGGCGGCATCTGACAACATAATGCAACGGTCAGTCATGTATATGTACAAAATATCATCATGTATCACAAAGAATTAGCATTCTTTATGTAAGGAAGTCAAGCACAATATCAAACAATAATACTCATACAAGCCAAACATTCAATCAATAGGGGAGAAAATAAACATTCGGATCCTATTCTCCTTTTAACTGGGGGTACTTCTCGTACATATCACTTTCCAACTCCCAAGATGCCTCCTCTATTCCATGATTCCTCCATAGAACCTTCACTAGCGGTATCACCTTGGTCCGCAATTGTCGCTCCTTTCTATCGATGATCCTTACTGGCTCCTCTACATAGGTAAGGTTTTCCTTAATTTGTAAGGGCTCATATTCTAACACATGGGTAGGGTCTGACACATACTTTCGTAAAAGCGATACATGGAACACATCATGTACTCCCGCAATTGATGGCGGTAAGGCCAGTCTATACGCCATTGGTCCAACACGCTCTAGGATCTCGAAAGGTCCTATAAATCGGGGTTGAAGCTTCCCCTTCTTCCCGAATCGTGCTACCCCCTTTGTTGGAGAAATCTTTAAAAACACTTTGCTTCCTTCCTCAAAGGCCAATTCTCTCCGCCGGTTGTCCGCATAACTCTTCTGCCGACTTTGGGCCGTAATAAGTCTTTCTTTTATCAACCGAATCTTTTCTTTTGTCTGCAAAATCATCTCTGGCCCCAACAGTCTTCCTTCTCCTACTTCATCCCAATATAATGGCGACCTACACCTTCTTCCATACAAGGCTTCATACGGTGCCATGCCAATACTTGATTGGAAACTGTTGTTGTATGCGAACTCTGCTAGCGGCAAATACTGAGCCCAGCTTCCTTTGAAGTCAATGACGCATGCTCGAAGCATGTCTTCCAAAATTTGAATGGTTCGCTCCGATTGGCCATCCGTCTGTGGGTGGAAAGCAGTGCTAAAATTCAACTTAGTGCCTAGGGACTCCTGCAATCTTTTCCAAAACCTTGACGTAAATCTCGGATCCCTATCCGACACTATGCTCTTTGGTATGCCATGGAGCCTCACAATTTCTTGGAGATAAACTTCAGCTAGCCTTTCCGGGGTATATTTCACCCTGATGGGCAGAAAGTGGGCTGACTTGGTCAATCGGTCCACTACTACCCATATTGCATCGTAGCCAGCTGTCGTTCTCGGTAGCCCTACTACAAAATCCATGGCTATTCCTTCCCACTTCCATTCAGGGATCTCCAGAGGCTTCAATGTTCCTGCTGGCCTCTGATGCTCTGCTTTCACTCTCTGACAAGTCAGGCATCGAGCGACATACTCCGCTATCTCTCTCTTCATATTCGGCCACCAGTAAACTTTCTTGATGTCTTGATACATCTTCGTTCCTCCAGGGTGGATGGTATAGGGCGTAGTATGCGCCTCTGCCAAAATCAACTCCTTGATTCCCCCATCACCAGGGACACATATTCTACTCCGGTACCTCAGCACTCCATCCCTATCCTCAAAATCGGGATCATTATTCTTCTCAATCCTTTCCCTAATCCCTATTATCACCGCATCGCTCTTCTGGGCTTCACAGATTCGCTCCTCCAGCGATGGTTGCAATGACAGCCCTGCGATGGAAACATACCGGTCTGCCAATACAAGCGTGATCTCCTCTCTTTTTAGATCCTCCATGATCTCCTTAGCCACTACCTCTACGGCACTTGTTTCAGCCGACTTCCGGCTTAAAGCATCAGCCACCACGTTAGCTTTCCCAGGATGGTAGCTAATGGTGCAATCATAGTCCTTGATCAACTCCAACCAGCGTCGTTGCCTCATATTTAGCTCTTTCTGAGTGTTAAAGTACTTGAGGCTTTTATGGTCCGTAAATATCTCGCACTTAACCCCATAGAGATAATGCCTCCATATTTTCAGAGCATGCACGACTGCAGCCAACTCCAAGTCGTGAGTGGGGTAATTCACCTCGTGGGGCCTTAGTTGCCTCGACGCATAGGCTATGACCCTCTTATCTTGCATCAACACACACCCAAGACCTTGCTTTGAGGCGTCCGTATAGATCTCATACTCCCCATGTTCCGAAGGCAATGCTAACACCGGGGCAGTAACCAGATGAGCCTTCAGCGTCTGGAAACTTTGCTCACACTCGTCTGTCCAATCGAACTTAACGTTCTTCTTGGTCAACGAGGTCATAGGCATAGCTATCTTTGAAAATTCCTTGATAAACCTCCGGTAATACCCTGCTAATCCCAGGAAACTTCTTATCTCCTTAACATTTGTAGGTCTAGGCCATTTGAAAACCGCATCAACCTTTCCGGGATCTACAGCAATTCCTTCTCCCGACACTACATGCCCTAAAAATCGGACTTGCTGCAACCAAAACTCGCACTTGGAGAATTTAGCATACAACTTCTTCTCCCTTAGGATCTGCAAAACAATCCAGAGATGCTCCTCATGCTCCTCCTGGTTCCGAGAATAAATAAGAATATCGTCTATGAACACCACCACAAATTTATCCAGGAACTCCCTGAACACTCGATTCATCAAGTCCATAAATGCGGCCGGGGCATTAGTTAACCCAAACGGCATCACTAAAAATTCATAGTGACCATATCGGGTTCGAAAGGCCGTCTTTGATATATCTCCCTCCTTAACCTTCAACTGGTGGTAACCTGACCTCAAATCAATCCTTGAAAATATTTGTGCCCCCTGCAATTGATCGAACAAGTCGTCAATGCGAGGTAGCGGGTACCTATTCTTCACAGTCACCTTATTCAACTCCCTATAATCAATACACATCCGGAGGCTTCCGTCCTTCTTTTTCACAAACAGGATCGGTGCTCCCCAAGGCGACACACTCGGCCTTATAAATCCCTTCTCCAAGAGATCTTCCAACTGGACCTTCAGCTCCTTTAGCTCTGCCGGAGCCATTCGATACGGCACCTTGGAAATTGGGACCGTCCCAGCTTCCAATTCAATTCCGAACTCCACTTCCCTATCCGGCGGTAACCCCGGTAGGTCTTCCGGGAATACATCCGGAAACTCAGTCACTATTGGGGTTTGGTCAAACGCAGGGACCTCGTTCTGCGTATCACTTCGCATATCACTTGCCCATACTAGAATTCCCTCGTGCCCTCCTTGCAACAATCTCTTAGCTTGCAGGGCCGAGACAATTGCTGGCCTTCGCTCCATCTTCCTCATACCGGTAAAACAACAATCCGGTCTCCCCTCCTTTTGGAACACGACCTTCTTCTCATAGCACCGAATATTGGCACCATGCTTCGACAACCAATCCATACCTAAGATGACATCAAATCCTCCCATCTCCATAACTATCAGATCAGCCAACATGACTTGCCCTTCTACTACTATCGGATAGTCCTTCACCATCCGGCTACACTCGACTCTTCCCCCAGCGGGTGTTGACACAAGGACACCACAATCCAATAACTCACTATTTAAGGCATGTGTCTTGCAATATGATGATGCAATGAATGAGTGCGTGGCCCCTGAATCAAACAGAACTAGGGCTTCCCCCTGGGGCAAAGGCAACTTACCTGCCACCACTCGATTCTGGTTCTCCGCGTCCTCCGGAGTCATTGCATATAACCTCGCCTGTGTTAGGTCTCCCTGCCTTCTTGCATTGTCCTGCTGCGTGGGTCGGGGTGCTTGGTTTGAGCTGCCTGCACTCCTGCAGTCTCTGGCGATGTGTCCAGGCTTCCCACATTTGAAACATAAGCCCTGCCTGCACTCCCCGGGGTGTCTCCTGTTGCATTTGTTGCACAGGGGAAATTGATTCCCTCCGGCATTCTGAGCTCCACCAGGCCTCTGGGTTGGCCTCGGGTTCGGCCTCTGATTCGACCTCTGAGGCTGCCTCTGTGACGGCTCTGGCCTACTTCTCTTCCAGGGCATCTGCGGAATGGTTGGGTTGGAAGAAGCCTTCCTCTTCTGCTGGTCATGATAGACTGCTATCCTCTGCAGTCCTCTCTCCACTATCACTGCCCGTTCAATTACTTCTGCCAGGGTTTTAAGATTGTGACTATACACCCTGTCATAGACCCGTGGGTGTAACCCTTCCTCAAACTTTCGGGCCTTCCTTTCCTCATCGGGCACCAAGTACGGGGCAAACCGCACCAGCTCCATGAATCGGCCTGCGTATTGCTCCACCGTCATGGTTCCTTGGGTTAGGGTAGCGAATTCCCTTGCCTTCGCTTCCCGGGTCGTCCGTGGAAAATAACGATCTAAAAAGTCTTGCTGGAACCTCTCCCAGGTTATGCGCTGCTCTCCCAGCTCCTGTTCCAGCAATACCTTCTCGGACTGCCACCACCTTTTGGCATCCCCTTGCAGCTTGAAGGTAGCATAACTTAACTTTTGGGCCTCGGTACACCCCAAGACCTCAAGTAGCTCTTTCATCTCCACCAGCCAATTTTCTGCTAGTATGGCATCTCCCCTGCCGTTGTACGCTGGCGGGTGCTGGCGGTTAAACTGATCGAACGTACACCCCTCAGGGCGTCCTCGGGCCCCTTCAGCATGGGCACCCGGCTGCACGTGCTCGGCCACTAGCTGAGCCATGTGCCTTAACACATCCTCGGTAGTAACTCCGGGAGCCTCAGACTCTTGATTTCTTGTTGGCCTCCTAGGTGCCATCCTGCACTTCAACGTTATCGTTCAGCTTAGAACAACCTCAACCTCATAAATTCTCATCCTACTTAACCCTAAACGTGCTATCTCATGCTTTAGGGTTTAGGATTCTACTTCGTTCCCTATGTTCTACGACTCTACCCTCCGATCCTCTGATACCAACTTAACTATCACGCCCCGAACGGCATCCCGCAGGGACCGTGACAGCCGCGAGCTATCCCCCGGACGGCTCCAGCGTTCATACTTATTTTCTTACTTAATTACGGCGGAAACGTACAGGATCGCGAGGGGTTCGAGCGAATACTTACATAATCAGGGTTCTCATTAAGTTCATACAAAACAAATATTTAAACATATTAGAACCCAATTAGTGACACACATGTCACTATCAACAAAATGCGAAGCTTAACATCTTGGGCATCTAGGTCAGGTAGTCCTCCTGACTCTCTTCACCTGATACATCTGGAATGACACAATTTTAAAAAAAACGTGAGTCAAAAGACTCAGTAAGGGAAAAACGTAAAACTTAAATCATGCTCTTGACTCATGCTTGCTTAATCATGAAAGAAAGATAAAACTTGAACAATTGATGCATATGCGTGCTTATGAGTTATGCATATGCTCTTGCTTATTGTTTCCGACCCCAGGCCCTTGAAAACCACTTTCTTTCATGCTTGCTTGTAAACTGGCCCTTGGCCCTTAAAAATCTTTCTTTCGTACTTGTGCCCTTGTTGGCCTTATCATAATTATCTCATGTCTTTTACTTGCGGGCTCGCTCCATTTGACCCCTGAAGTCAGGGTTGTGCGTTCCCTTCGGAACCGTCCCCGAATTCCCTTAGAGACTTACATCTGGTCAGCTAGCGCACCTTCTCAATGTCCTTCAGTGGCTAGACGTGACCCTTGGAGGCACCACACCTTCTCATTGTCCTTCAGTGTGGCTTGCACAGCCTCTTGGACTCTCCCATCCTTCTCATAAATGTCCTTCGGTATGGGAGTCCATCTTGATGGTACGGTACCGACCGGTGCCCTTAATCTTAACTTATCGTTTCATAAAAATCCTCATATTCTTTCCATAAAAATCATTGCATAATTTTCTTCTTGAAAAATTCATGCAATGCACATGTCATGTCATGCTTGCTTAAAACTCATACTTGCTTAAAATTCATGCTTGTTCATGAAATTCATATCATGTCATGCTTTCTTAAAATTCATGCTTATTCATGAAACGATGCAGTGTGTCATTCCAGTTTTGAAAAAGAATACTTACTGTACACTTACAGTATCCACTTACTATTCCACTTACACTTGGTCTTCTCGTTCGTATATACTGACACGTGGATCGCCTACAAGCGATTCAAATATTCTTTTAGACTTTAAGAATTATAAATCATTTCTTTTGAAATCAGTCATCAATCGGAGATATATATATATCTATATACACATATCACAGAAATTCATTTAATTACAAAATAATTATTTATTCTTTTCCTTAACAATATTCAAAACTTAACTTATTAAATTAATATTTTTATTGAAATAAAAATATATTTATCCATGTACGTGTCTCGATTAGGGTTAAATAATACTCATAGGTTTAGATTTAAACCTAAGTCTCTTTTTATTACACGTACTACATTAAACCTTATATCTAACTATTAATAATTTATTCATGATTAAATCTTAACTTAGACTTTAAACCTCAAATAAAACCCGAGTAAAACTTAACTAGGGTTCCCATAATATTTAATAAAGATCATGGCTATATAATATTATTCCAACTAGCCTAACTCTAATTTTTCTTATCCAACACAACAATGAAAATACATAAATTATAAATTTACACTTAGGGTTAACTTCTTGTAACTTTCGGCCACTACCATTTATGCACCAATTAAATCACAACTTTTTCTCCAAGGGTGATCCCATCCTCCAATCAACAATTTCACAACCTAATATCTACAAATCAAAGCACCAACACCATACACTATACTCATGACATTCGGCCAACACATGTTTTTACCCAATGATTAGTTTTCCTTTATTTCCTTCAACATGCATGCTTCCAATCACTTAACATAATCATCTACTATGCATTAAGGTCATAAATCTTACACATGTTAAGTCCAATGTCCAGATCTACACATATTCAAAACTATACATAAAAATCCACATAGCTCATTTTCGGCCATACCCAAAATGTTACCTTTTTCATGCTAAAAATCATATCATGCACATCCTTTGCATTTGTGACCTAACTAGCATGCATGTACTTAATCCTTTTTATCAAATAATTTCATCAATCATAGATCTACTCTTTATTCACACTAATATCCATAGATCTAAACAAAGATATCATTTTTTTCATCAACCCAACATATCAAAACTTAGATCTAACTTCCTTTACATTTTTCTTCACATACAACCTTAGATCTAGGGCTTCCATAGTTAGATCTAGCATGTAAACAACCTAGGGTTCCTAAGCATCCAAGATCTAACAACATCAAGGCATCTATCAAAATAAAACTTCAAGATCTTATACATAGGCCATTCGGCCACTCATGCTAACCCCACAAAATCATCTTTTTGCCTTACCTTGTTGTTTGTCCAAGCTTGAGCACCTAGAAAATAAGGTACCTTTGGTTAGTACTTGTGAAGCTCAAGACAAAATCATCAACGAAACTAAACTCACCTTCAACCTCTACCAAATCTTCCTATCCTTTTCCTCCTTCAAAGATTCGGTCCACCCTCCTTAGAAATGACCAAGCTTGGTTTAAAAGAAACTCTATGGTGGTGAAGAGGACATGGTGAGCTTGAAGAAAAATGGTGTCAAATGGCTAGGTTTTCATGGTAGGATTTTTGTCAACAAAAGGAGAGATTTACTTGGCTTTTGGAATGAGTTTTGGCAAACTAGATGGAAGTGGTTTAGAGGCAAGATGAAATAGAGCAAACCTTGAACATTGCATGAAAGATTCGGCTAAGGGAAGCAAAAATGGAGAAAGTTGTGCAAGCTTGTAAGATTCGGCCAAGAGAGGGAAGTTTGAGAGTGAAATGCTTGAGTGTTAGGTCAAGAGAGAAATGCAAGAGGGTTGTGTGAGATTGAGTCTCCCAAAGCTTTTTGACATAAAGCTTGAGAGTGAATTGACAAGAGAGAGAGATGAAAAGGCAAAAGAAATGGAAAATGGTGAAAAGGGGGGGGGGGCCTTGGTCGACATTCCTAAGCTCCCTTTTCTTCTTTTATTTTTTTTTTCTTTCTTTCTTTTCACTCCTTCCTCACATCACTTCTTGTCTCTTTGAAATTTCTCTCTCCTTCATGCCTTCATCGACATACACTCCCCTTTTCTCACCTTTTTCTCTTCTCTTTTTACTCTCATGCCTTGTCTCATCAATTCTTACACACTTACACTTCTCTTACACATCACATGGCTTTCAATTTCTTCTCTCCTCCTTGTCTTTCACGTAGAAGGCCTTCCCTTTGCTAGTTTGGTTGCTTTCCAACCATGCTAGTTACTCCCACATTAAATGGCAACTAACTTTCAACTTAGTTTTCACTTATCACCTAACTTATCACTTTATAAGTTCTCTTACTTATCTATTCATTCCAATAGCTTATCACCTTACAAGTATGATATCTTATCATGTGATAATGGCCTTAGCCTATCTCCACAATAATCACAAGGCCTTATCACCCTAAAAGTTTCCTAACTTATCATTCTTGCTTATCACTATGATAAGCAAGTGTGCTTATCAATTAAATCATTCCTAAACTTATCACATAACTACATAGCTTATCATTGAATATTCATATGGGACTTCTATCAATAATATGGAACACATCATAATATTACATGTCACATAAAATATCTAATCCATGTATTCAAAAGAATTTCATTATTCAATCTATTAATAATTTCGGCTATACTAGGAAATTATTTAAGCATAATTCAAATTATATGGTCCATGAATCATATTAGGTAAAAATATTAATTTGTAAAAGAGGAACTCACTTGCAAATTTCGGCTCTTAATATAATATAATTTATACATCCGATAAAATGGCATTAAAATCATTTAAGGAGATTTTATGAAATAAAATCCTATTTTAAATCGAAATACCATAACATAAAAATTAGGCCATACATTGGCCAAAACATAGCCCCATTAGGAAATAAAGACTATTACATTGGAAAAATAAAATAATACATGAGCAATTACGTAGGAGAAAATCGGGGTCTCACACAATCAACCATGACTTGGTGATCGAGCATTTCTAGCATATTTTGTAGTTGGTATGTTGTAAGCCCAGAGAGTTCAGACCTTATGTATATATAGCAGTTTATATATCTTTTTTTTTGGTTGGGTCCCCAGTTAAATTTTGTTAGTGGGTAAACTTGTGTGCGAGAACTCACTTTTATACTGTAAATATTATATTTCATAGGGTCAATTAGCGGTAAGTTGCTGCAATCATATAATTTTGTGGACATTTGTACAGTGTATAAACATAAAACCTTTCTAACATTTTTTTAACTTCTGCAATAGCTTTTTGTCTGAGAGTGCTTATATATATAGATATTTTGTACACTTTGAAATGGGTCGTGTGGGGCCAGTATTCTGTTAACCGCCCATAATTTTTAACTATTTCTTAAATTCACATAATTTGTATATCCATTTTCAATAAATAATACTAATATTAAGTTATTTTAACTAAATGGGATTTCTGGCTGCCTTGATGGAGGCCGTCAATTGTCTTTGAGGCTTAGAGTTCCTGCAAAAGTATCCCTCTTTGACAATATTCAAATAGATACCACCATTAATTATATATCCTTGCCCTAAAGTAGATTACCTGTAGTAAATCAAGCCAGTTGCACACAAATCAATGGGAAACGTGAAAAACAAAAAACAAAAAAAAGTAGTTTGAAGAGGGGAAATGTGTAATATGTATTGGAAGAGAAATAATGTCCCCTTGAAATAAAGGAGCTACGATTTTTATCTCATGGTACTTTTCACAATATTGAAATAAAATACCTCCCTGCAAAGATGGCAACATTTATTCGGTAAAACTTGGTAGGTACAGTACCGTGTAGCGAACATTTTATCACTCACATTATTTTAGGACTCGTACAACTCATCGAACCAGCAATGCAAGGAGTTATGGTATAATGTTATTGTGTTTTGGCTAGGTAGCCTCCATATAGCTTCGTCCTTCCATTCCTCTCCTACATGTTAGAAGGTTGGGAACTCAATGCTAGAGGGACAAGAACCACCAGTAGGGAACACTGGACAATCTATGAAGCTCGATCCATAATAGTCAACGCAGAGATAAACTTGGTACAGTTGGCTATTCCCCGATGCATCAGTGTTGCATTCTATGTAAGGTTCGTGTCCAAGTCCTCCTTTTATAGCGCTGTTTATGCTAGTTAAGCTGTAGAAACCTCCGTCAGGTTGAATTCCTATTAAGGAAGAAATTACCCCTAAATGGTTAAAAGCATGTTGAATACGAACCACTAATTTAGGATTAATGATGTGATAACCGAAAAAGCAAGTTACCAGCACTTTCGAGGAATTGAAGTGTGCTTGCTTGGCTTTTGAGGTTAAGAGTTGCTTGGAAGTACGCATGTTCATCTAAAACAGATTCTGAGCAAGTCCCGTGCTTGTCCCATTCATGAGTCCAAAAGCTCGTGTCGTCACTACTCGGACATGATAGTGATGGCCAACTTACTTGCAGTTGTGACGTCAAGTCCGAAATCTGCACCATCGCAGACATTGATATGACAATATTATGTTGGAAAACTACTCATTTGTGGGAGATGACAACTGAGAACAAATTCAGGAGCCAAAGTTGGTTTGCGTAGGTACCAGCGACAGATCAAAAGGGTTGTTAGGATCACAGTTAGAGGGATATGAGCCATCGTCATAATTGGGCCAGAGGCCGTGGATGCCAAAATCTGTTGCTGGTTTTCCTGTTGTTGGATAGCAGCAACCTTGCGTTGTATCACAATATGAGCCTGGCCACTAATTAAAGGAGCGAACAAAAATTTAAGAAGCATGCTTACAATATTCAAGAGGGTAGGAAAATAATGTAATCAGTAGTATTATAAATAAGCTCTTTAGAAAGTATCATCATGTACCTGTTGTACAAAGTAAAAGAAATCATACGATGCTTCCGATGCCCATGAAATTGCCAGACAATGTACTATTAGAAACTTCACAAGGAAAGAATAGTTGGATTTCATCTCTCTTCCTCTGTTTTCCCTCTTTATCTAATTTGAAACTTTTTGGTTTGGTGGTACTTTTGTGCTAGGGATGTTTAGTATTTATAATTATTTATGATAAAGACTGGAGCATATTTGATATGCCATAGATATATATATCTGTAGTACTCATTAACGTGTGAATTTCTTGCTTAGATAGGCACGGTTGGGATTGGCCTGGTGAAGAATAATATATATGGTTTGATGGATAGAGAAAACGGTTCATCTCAATTAAATTATGATATTAATATATAATATCAAGATTCATGCACCGTGCTATATTTTTTGTTCCTCTGTTTTTCTCTATTTTAGTTTTATTTTTTACTAATCTATTCATATATATAGGCATATATGTATTTTGCACGTGCGTCGGCACGCTGCGCATCGATTTTCTGGTGAAATTCGTAATGCCTCTGTGGCCTTATTCTTGATTATATATTGAGCTAGCTAGTACTTGGGGACTAATTTAATTGCCTAACATAAGTAGGTTTTCTCAAAAATAGCTTAATTGCCTAACACCACCTCCTGCGGACATGAAGGATATATCTTTTTATTTTTCTTTTGGCAAAGCTGCCTGCTGCAATGTAAAACCGATATATATATTCCATTTTACTTATATGATATAGATTATTCTTATGAAGAAAGACATGCAATACGATTATTTAATATTTTGAGTACTTTAAATAGATTTAGGAAATATTTAGAAGTAAATGCATGCGTCGCATTGAATACGAGTCAACGGAGCTAGCCCTGTGTGACCACATCCGCCTTAAGAACAATGCCTCATATATTATTTGAAAGAGAAGCCATAAGCATATATATAAACATTCCCAGATTAAGTACTACTTTAGGTTCCACGGAGGATGCATTTGGGTGCATATGCAACATAGGACGCTTAGTTTTATGTATGATTACCGGGTGACAGTTGTTCTCCCCTAAAATATATAGGTTTAATTTAGGGATAAATACACATTCACCTATCAACTTTAGTATATTTGGATATTGCATCCTATACTACCATTGCTGGCAGATAGCACCCTCATACAAAATGTTTTAAACCTTTTGAACCTCAAACTACCAACTTTCACACATGTCACCCTCCATGGACCGTTGTTAAATCACATTTTTCCCTTTTCACCCTCCATCGACTATCGGCATCACCCTGTTGGAAATATGCCCTCAAATTCCGTTATTTGCAATAATTTTGAGATAATTATTGCCGTTGTAGTTCTCCCCCAATGGGCCGTTGTAGTTCTTCCCCAACGGGCCGTTCTCGTATACAGGAAGACTGGTGGCACATCCTTCGAAATCAGGTGGGGCTGATGGACCAAAACTACGTCTAAGCTGTCTGAGACTAAGACTCGAACATGGGTAGGGAGCTCGTGGGTGATAAATGTCTCGAATATCTCCATAATTTATTTTAGTAGTAAACAAAAATATGGACGAGGGAGGAAACAGAGTGAGTCTTAAGGATCTTAATCATTTTTTAATATTAATAAAATCTTAAGCATAGATCCAACATTCATCATCTTTAGCCTCATAAATATTTTTAGGCTCAATTTGAGACAGTAAAGCAAAATTGTTAGCATGATTTAACAAAGAGTGAGTGCTTACACCTTTCTCTACATTACCAATGACTTGATCAATAGAATGATTCTAGATGAACTTCCAAGCGTTTGGTAGATCATTGTTGCTTTGAGCCATTTCTTCTTCAATTTCTTGTAAACCTTTCTCTTGTGTATGAAAAACTTCCTTTTCTTTGCTTGTCGTAGGTTTCTCACTTTGATTATATAGATTGACATTTCCAATACCAAGTATTATTCCTTTACCATTATCACCAACTGTAACTGAACCTTCGTTCTTTTGGAAAATGAGATTTGAACCAACAATTGTCTCCAGTCATGTGCTTAGAAGAGCATCCACTATCAGGAAACCAATTTTCCTTGACTTCGGTCGTCTTCATGCACTCCTACAAAAAAGGATCTAGTCTTGATTTTTGGTACCCAAATCTTTTTGGGTCTGTTGGTGTTAGAAATGGTTTATTTCAGCTTGTCTTTAGGAATCCATTAGAAGACTTCTTTCTAGTTAGACAAGTGTGCGAAATATGTCCAAATTTAACACAAAAGTTGCACAAAGTAAATGATGTAGAGGATTTTGTGATCATATTGGAAGAAAGTTCTTGATCACTAAAAGAGTCATATCCAATACCACTTTTGTTGAAGCAACATCTTTGAGAACTGAGAAGAATGTCAAGGTATCATTTTCCTTGAGTAAATCTTGCAAGATCATTTGTAGGAGAGTCACCTTTCATTTTCAAAATGTCATTTTAAACTATAAGAGATATAACTTGACTTTATAAAGAATCATTCTCTTGTGTAATACTTTCAAAATTCTTTCTAAGACAACAATTTTTTTGAGAAAATTCTTTTTAGTTCAAGATGTTGTTCACAAAAGCATCTTGTAACTCATTAAAAGAAAAGCATTGAATAAAAGAAGATTGTACCCCATGCAGTCGTAAAAGCTTTCTTCTTGTCTTTGAAGTCTCTTGACTTCTTATATGAATATTCTGACTTGATATGTCCCGACTTTTTGAAACCAAAACAGATAGTCTCATTCTTTTTGCTGTTATCTCTCTTGAAGTTGGACTTTCTTGGATATCTCTTGTCTCCTTGTTTCTTACAAAAGAACTTCTTGAACTTTTTGGAAAACAAGGTCATTTCTTCATCGTCTTCTGATGATTCATGATTGCTAGAGTATAATGCTTTTAAGGTTATTCCTCTCTCACCTTTTACTTTATCCTCATCTCCCTTAACTTGGTTCATCTCATGAGTCAAGAGAGATCCCATGAGCTCATCTAGAGATAACTTAGTTAAATCTTTGACTTCTTAGATAGCTGTAAATTTTGGTTCCCATGCTTTAGGTAAACACCTGAGAATCTTTCTTACCATTTTCACGATTGTGTATTCTTTGCCAAGAGATTTCAATCCATTTATAATATCTGTAAAGCGAGAAAACATGGAGGAAATGGATTCATCAGATTTCATAAAAAAATTCATATCAATGAACAAGCATGCTAATTTAGTTTTCCTTGACTTGATTAGTGCCTTCATGAGGAGCTAACAATTTATCACATATTTTTTTAGCCGTATCACAGCCAGCAACATGGTTAAATTCATTTGCATAAAGGGCACAATATAAGACATTCACAACTTTAGAATTTAAAGACATGAGTTTGAGTTCATGGAAGTGAGAGGGAGGCTGGAATCAAGAGTCGGTCGAGCGGTCGTCGAGCGCCTGTCGAGCGAGAAGTCTCTGTTTGAAAAATATTCATGGGCGCTCGCGCGCTGGTCGAGCCCTGGTCGAGCGTTACAACTCTGTGTGAATTTCTTCAAAGGGTGCTCGAGCGCTGGTCTAGCGCTGGTCGAGCGTTACAACTCTGTGTGAATTTCTTCAAAGGGTGCTCGAGCGCTGGTCGAGCGCCAGTCGAGCACCACACGTCTGACGCTATATTTGAGGGCATTTTTGGAAAATGAAAAGAAGCCCTAGGTCATTGATGATGAGTCACGACCGAAGCCCCCCAAAAGGAGGTTTAAAAGAGAACATTTTGGGATGAAAAAAAGAGAGTTCGAAGGTTACATTTTGGTTTGGAGAGAAGGCTTTTGGGTGGCTGCTGAGACTCCCAACACTTTGCTCCCAAGACTTTTCCCTTGCTTTTTCTTCCTTTGCTGCTACCGTAGAGACCAAGAGCTTGTGGCTTTTGGCTTGTTTTCTTTCATAGCTTTTAGAGTAGACTTGTTGCTTTCAGTTCTTTATTTTAGAGTTATTTTCATTGCATTCTCTTGTTGTTGTGTTGATCGAACCTTCATTTATATTTGCACTTTCATTTCAGTTTTAAACATTTGTGGACCGAATGCTATGTTGCATTTATATTCCAGATTTGAGTTTTGCTTTGGTTGGATGATTAAATGTTTTGTTAAGTTTTATTTCACTTCCTTAATATTAGATTAGTGTTTAGGTTTGAGTTTGTTAGTTGGTTTGAGCATGGTTATGAATGATTTGTGACTAGCTAGAAACTGGGTACTGATGAGAATCCGAGCAAGACCTTGAATGAAGTAGCACAGCTGGATACAAGAGCCCGAGACAAGGAGTTCAAAGATGCCCTCGTTGAACTCAGTAAAGAGATATGGGCCCAAGCCCATTCGTGGAGGCCCACTCAAGATGATGCACGGCCCATTAAAGATGATGCACACTCTAGAAGGATCCGGCCAAGAGACAAATATGGGACTATTCTAGAAGATTCAGATTGCATGGCTATGTTAAGCTCCAAATCATTTCCATTCATGGTCTTTTGACATGATGGTCGGCCAGCACCGTATTGCCATTTGAAGAGTGTTTTATTTAAGGCAATTAGGGTTTAGTTCAGCCATGTGGGGATTTAGTTCGGCCAAGAAGTCTTCCTTAGGTTAGTTTATTATTTTGGTCGAGTAATTATCATATTCCATAGTTAGATTCCTATGTTAGGCGCCCAAGGGTTTTGTTAGGCAAGAAAGGATTCTTTCCTTAATTGCAGCAGCTGGTTTAGGTATTATTTATTTTCCTTTTGAACTAGGTTTAGGCGCCACTTTATTTCCATGTTTAGGAGTGTTTCTATTAGGGTTTTTCGTGTATTGGTTTGGCCTATATATTGAGGCTTGAGTTGTAGTTCGGGAGACATTCAATATACGCGGTTTTGTGAGGTTTTTAATTCTCTTTGGTTCTTTGACAAACTTCTCGAACTTATCGGGAATTTTCCCGTGGCGTTCAACTCGACTTATCAAAAGGATTTCCATCCCGTTTGTGGCGTCTTCACCATACCGAGGTTCTTGCTTTCCCAAGCAACGGGTCGAGGTTCCATTCGAATCCATGCTAGAAACGATCTTGGGTTCCTCGTAGTTGTTGGGTCTCGTTACGGGTTAACGGGGTTCACATCAGGTACCAAGTGTTTGATGAAATGTCTCTTAGAGCAGATTTAATGTCAAACGAGGTTTATTCGATAGCTACTTGAGTTTATCTAGTTTCAGCTCCATCTCATGCTATTTTATTATCATGTTTGCTTGTTAGCTCTTTATTAATAGCTTAGCACTTAAATTGATCACAACTCAAAAATCTCAAAAATCATGGATGGTATCCTAAAACCAAGCATTTCCCTTTGTAAATACCATTTTCATTGTAAAAAGAACATAGTTTTCTTTTATTGTAATGGTGATTGGAATGAAAGATTGAACAGATCGTTCCTTGTGTAGATGACCTAGGACTTCCCTAGTACTACTTGACAACCTCCTACGCTTGGGAGTAATTCGCTAAACATTTTTAGTCGAGTCAAGTTTTTGGCGCCGTTGCCGGGGAACGGTTAGTTCAATTGACATTCTATTACCATTTTTTTTTCTTTATTTCCTTTTTTACATTACTAGTTGTTGGTTCGTTAGTTCACACACTGACACTTCATACACACATACACTTGATATTACTCTCTTAGGCACTCATGTTTGATGAATTGGGCAAGAGACGATACACATAGGCTATATAGAGTGAAATCTACTGATAGTGTGTATAGTGATAGTGTGCCAAGTGTTGAGTTGGACACTAGTAGCATTGATTTAAACTCTGATTTTGGAAATTCTGCTACTGTTGAAGATATGGCTGAAGAGGCACCTAGAACACTAAGAGATTATTTGCAGCTCACTCGCACCACAACACCATCATGCATTGCTTTACCTGATGATGGTTCTAATTTTTCCATTAAGCATGGCATGATGTCAATAGTACCTCAATTCCATGGGATGGACTCTGAGAGTCCATACCAACACTTGACAGATTTTGAGCTTGCTTGCACTACTTTCATTACTAGAGCTACGACAGATGAATATGTTAAACTTCGTTTATTTCCTTTTTCTTTAAAGGATAAAGCGAAGATTTGGTTTAATTCTCTGAGATCAAATTCTATTTCTAGTTGGTCTGACATGCAACGTGAGTTCTTACATAAATTTTTTCCTTTTCAGAGAACTCAATTTTTGCAAGAGCAAATCAGCCACTTTATGCAGAGAAATGATGAGACCTTCCACTCTTGTTGGGAAAGATTCAAGGATTTAATGAACATCTGTCCACATCATGGGTTTGAGTCTTGGAGGCTTGTCAACTACTTTTACACTGCTCTTACTCCTGAATGCAAGCAATTTGTTTAGACTATGTGCAATGGGGAATTCTTTAGCAAGGAACCTGATGAAGCATTGAAGTTCTTTGATTACCTTGCCGAAAGTGCTCAACAATGGAATACACGATCTGACCGAACACCATTGACAGTACAACCTCTCAGAGCAATTGGTGGTGGGGGTAAATATGAAGTCAAAGAGGATACTGATGTCCAAGCTGGTCTTAGTGCTTTGACTAGAAGGTTGGAGGTTATGGAATTAGAGAAGTTGAAGGTCGTGAAAGCAGTGGAGGTGTGTTCTCTATGCGCTGATTCTAACCATAAGACTCAGGATTGTCCGATTATGCCAGTTTTACAGGAGAGTGGGTCTGATCAGATGCAATCAGTAAATTGGGTTAACAGAACACCAAATCAGCCTTTCTCCAACACTTACAATCCGGGGTGGAGGAATCATCCGAACTTTTCATGGAGGAAAGATCAATCTGGTCAATCTTCGCATTTTCAGCAACCTCCCCAGTCCCATGCATCACCTTCTCAGCAGACATCTCATCCGAATGCTCCTCAACACCATTATCAACCACATCAAACTTCTCAGAGTTATCCAATTGCAGCAGCGCCTCCAGGATTTCAATCTCATGTAGCTGCTCCACATTCTCAATTTCAACCCTCTGCTCCACTAAAGAAGTCTCTTGACGATAGTATGGCACAGATGGCCAACACACTTCAGCAGTTCATGCCAATTCAGGCCACCACTAACAGTCAGAACACTCAGGCCATAAATGAATTACGGGGCACCATTAATAAGATGAGTACGACATTGAGCACTCTTGACAGAGGAAAATTCCCAGCACAACCTCATCCTAATCCTCAAGTATATCGACAGCAACCAGTGCATAATGTCTCAGAGGAATCAATTGAAACCGCAAAGGCTGTTATTTCTTTAAGAAGCGGAAAGGAAGTTCCTCGACCTGAGATACCTGTGGATAGACAAACAGTTGTCCCAACACCAAAGGTTACAGCTGAAACTGATGCAGCCGAAGAAAAATCAGAAAAAGTCAGGCTGGAAGCAAAGAAACCTGCAAGTGATGAGGCAGAGACGAGTAGGGAGTTCCGACCTGTGGTTCCCTATCCTCAGAGATTGGCAGCTGGCCAAAAGAACAAATATCATACGGAGATTCAGGAAATCTTCAAGCAAGTGAAGATCAATATTCCACTTTTGGACGCCATACAACAAGTCCCTTCATATGAAAAATTTCTGAAGGACTTGTGCACAGTGAAGAGGAAGCTGAACGTAAAGAAGAAAGCTTTCTTGACAGAGCAAGTCAGCGCATTGATATTGAGTGAGACTCCTCAGAAGTTTAGAGATCCCGGCACTCCCACTATTTCCATTTTGATCGGTGAATCACGCATTGGGAGAGCTTTACTAGATTTGGGTAGCAGTGTGAACTTGCTACCATTCTCAATATATGAGCAGTTGGGATTGGGTGAGCTGAAAAAGACTTCTATCATGCTACAGTTAGCTGACAGATCAGTCAAGGTGCCACGGGGTATAATTGAAGACGTTTTGGTTCAGGTAGACAAATTTTACTATCCAGTGGATTTTGTAGCTCTGGATATGCAGCAGAAAGCTTCTACCATCTACCAGGCGCCTGTCATTCTTGGACGTCCATTCCTTGCTACCTCCAACGCGTTGATTAATTGTCGAAGTGGAGTACTGAAGCTCACATTCGGGAATCATTGGAGATGAACGTGTTCAATGCCTGCAAGATGCCGAGTGGATGTGACGACTCAGAGGTACATGCAGTTGATTTGATAGAAGATTTTGATATTTCAGAGCTTTTAACTGTACTTCATTCTGATATTGCATTTGAGGATGACTTTCCCGAGCAGCCTGAAACTCTTATTGAGACAGTTCCTCCATCAGAAGAATTAACAAAAGTAGAGGGACAGTTAATAGAGACACATGACCCCTCTCTGTTGTCAGATGTGAGCTACACAGGCAGTTGGCGTAGGCCAGTCTTTGAAGCCCTTGACTTACCAGAAGTCATGAAGTCATCAGAGGAAGAAGTCCCTACATTAGAGTTGAAGCCACTACCTGAGGACTTGAAGTACGTTTTTCTGGGTCCAACTGAGGGTACATTTCCGGTGGTTATCTCTTCTCAGCTTACTTCAGAGCAAGAAGCTAATTTATTAGCAGTGTTAAGACGACATCGGGGAGCAATAGGATGGACTATTGCAGACATCAAAGGAATTGACCCTTCTATTTGCACCCATAACATTTTTCTGGAGGGAGATGCAAGACCAGTTCGTGATGCCCAGCGAAGATTAAATCCCACCATGAAAGAGGTGGTGAAGAAAGAGGTGCTGAAATTGTTAGCTGTGGGCATCATTTATCCTATCGCCGACAGCAAGTGGGTAAGCCCAACACACGTAGTTCCAAAGAAATCTGGTTTAACTGTTATTGAAAATGCTAGTGGTGAGTTGATCCCGACTAGGAAGGTAAACAGGTTGGAGGATGTGCATTGACTATAGAAAGTTGAATTCAGTTAGTCGGAAGGATCACTTCCCAATACCTTTCTTGGATCAAATTTTAGAGAAAGTAGCTGGTAATGCTTTTTATTGCTTTCTAGATGGTTTTTCTTGTTATTATCAAATTTCCATAGCACCAGAGGATCAAGAGAAGACCACCTTCACTTGTCCCTTTGGCACTTTTGCTTTTAGAAGAATGTCATTTGGTTTATGTAATGCACCTGCTACTTTTCAGCGTTGTATGATGAGCATTTTTTCTGACATGCTAGATGATATGTGTGAAGTTTTTATGGATGACTTCTCTGCGTTTGGTAAATCATTTGATGTTTGCTTGAAACATCTTGATGTTGTGTTGCGACGATGTGAAGAGAAAAATTTGTTGTTAAATTGGGAAAAATGTCAATTTATGGTTAGTAGTGGCTTGGTACTTGGTCACTTAGTTTCTGAGCGTGGTATAGAGGTTGAGAAGGCTAAGATAGAGTTGATTTCTCAATTGCCTGTACCTAGGACAGTAAAGGATATCAGATCATTTCTTGGTCATGCTGGTTTTTATAGACGTTTCATTCAAGGCTTTAGTAGTATTGCAAAACCATTGTGTACTTTGTTGCAAAATGATACTACTTTTGTTTGGACTGATGAGTGCCAGCATGCTTTTGAGACCCTGAAGGAACATTTAACAGTTGCTCTCATTATGCAATCTCCTCGGTGCGACTTGCCTTTTGAAATCATGACAGATGCTAGTGACTTCGCTTCGGGTGCCGTTCTTGGCCAAAGAGTGGATAATAAACCTTATGTCATTTATTATGCAAGTCGTACTTTAAATGATGCACAAAAAAATTATACCACCACCGAGAAGGAATTGTTAGCTGTTGTGTTTGCCTTGGATAAATTTCGTTCTTACATTATTGGGTCTTCTGTTATCATTTTTACTGACCATTCTGCTCTCAAGTATTTGTTGTCAAAGAAAGATGCCAAATCAAGGTTGATTCGTTGGATTTTGTTGCTACAAGAGTTTAACATCACTATCAAGGACAAGAAAGGAGTTGAAAATGTGGTAGCAGATCACTTGTCAAGATTGCCATCAGCCACTTCTTCCTCTTCCTCTCTTCCTTTAGACGATAGTTTTCCTGATGAACAACTTTTTGGAGTTACTACAATTCCTTGGTTTGCTGACATAGTTAATTATTTGGTGACTGAACAGGTACCTTCTGAATGGTCTCTTCAAGACAAGCACAAATTCCTTGCGGAGGTAAGGCATTTTTATTTTGATGATCCTTATCTTTTCAAATATTGTTCAGACCAATTGATTCGAAGATGCATTCCTGATGTTGAGTTTTCTTCCATTTTGGAGATTTGTCATAAGGGCGCATGTGGTGGTCATTTTTCTGCAAAGAAAACAGTAGCCAAAATTTTACAGAGTGGTTTTTATTGGCCTTCTATGTTCAAAGATGCTTACAATTTTTGTAAAACTTGTGACTCTTGTCAAAAGTTTGGAGCCATCACCAAAAGAAACATGATGCCTCTCTCCCCTATTCTTACTTTGGAAATTTTTGACTGTTGGGGAATTGATTTCATGGGTCCCTTTCCAGTTTCCTTTGGACATACTTACATTCTATTGGCTGTGGATTATGTTTCTTAATGGGTGGAGGCCATAGCTTGCAAAACCAATGACCATCGTGTTGTCCTTAAATTTCTGTAGTCTCTTTTTGCTCGTTTTGGCATGCCCAAGGTTATCATTAGTGATGGGGGTTCTCATTTTTGTAACAAACTGTGTTCCAATCTTTTGAAGAAATATGGAGTTACTCATCGAGTCTCTACTCCATATCACCCCCAAACAAATGGGCAAGCCGAGTTAGCAAACCGTGAGATAAAAATCATTTTGGAGAAAACAGTTAATCCCAATAGAAAGGATTGGTCCCTTAGACTACTTGATACCTTGTGGGCTTATCGCACTGCTTTTAAAACTACTCTTGGCATGTCCCCATATCGTTTAGTCTATGGTCGTGCTTGTCACTTACCTATTGAGATTCAACATCGTGCTCTTTGGGCCATTAAACAAGTTAACATGTCAATTGATGAAGCTTCAGGGTTGAGAAAACTGCAGATTGTTGAATTGGATGAAGCTCGTCGCAATGCATATGACAATGCTCAATTGGCCACTCTGTCAAATTTTGGCAACTGTTTTCTTTGCAGAAAAATGACCACCACATGCTCCCTTATGACAAAACTCCAAAATGGAAGAAAACTCAACATCAGGAATGCATCTTCGAATCAATTGGTTTGAACAGTATTTGAAAAGATAAGGATCATCAAAATAAAAATGTCTTACCTCCGCAAGGAATTTGCGCTTGTCTTGAAGAGACCATTCAGAAGGTACCTGTTCAGTCACCAAATAATTAACTATGTCAGCAAACCAAGGAATTGTAGTAACTCCAAAAAGTTGTTCATCAGGAAAACTATCGTCTAAAGGAAGAGAGGAAGAGGAAGAAGTGGCTGATGGCAATCTTGACAAGTGATCTGCTACCACATTTTCAACTCCTTTCTTGTCCTTGATAGTGATGTTAAACTCTTGTAGCAACAAAATCCAACGAATCAACCTTGGTTTGACATCTTTCTATGACAACAAATATTTGAGAGCAGAATGGTCAGTAAAAATGATAACAGAAGACCCAATAATGTAAGAACGAAATTTATCCAAGGCAAACACAACAGCTAACAATTCCTTCTCGGTGGTGGTATAATTTTTTTGTGCATCATTTAAAGTACGACTTGCATAATAAATGACAGAAGGTTTATTATCCACTCTTTGGCCAAGAACGGCACCCGGAGCGAAGTAACTAGCATCTGTCATGATTTCAAAAGGCAAGTCCCACCGAGGAAATTGCATAATGGGAGCAACTGTTAAATGTTCCTTCAGGGTCTCAAAAGCATGCTGGCACTCATCAGTCCAAACAAAAGTAGTATCATTTTGCAACAAAGTACACAATGGTTTTGCAATACTACTAAAGCCTTGAATGAAACTTCTATAAAAACCAGCATGACCAAGAAATGATCTGATATCCTTTACTGTCCTAGGTACAGGCAATTGAGAAATCAACTCTATCTTAGCCTTGTCAACCTCTATACCACGCTCAGAAACTAAGTGACCAAGTACCAAGCCACTACTAACCATAAATTGACATTTTTCCCAATTCAACAACAAATTTTTCTCTTCACATCGTCGCAACACAACATCAAGATGTTTTAAACAGGCATCCAATGATCTACCAAACACAGAGAAGTCATCCATAAACACTTCACACATTTCATCCAACATGTCAGAAAAAATACTCATCATACAACGCTGAAAAGTAGCAGGTGCATTACATAAACTAAATGGCATTCTTCTAAAAGCAAAAGTGTCAAAGGGACAAGTGAAGGTGGTCTTCTCTTGATCCTCTGGTGCTATGGAAATTTGATAATAACCAGAAAAACCATCTAGAAAGCAATAAAAAGCATTACCAGCTACTTTCTCTAAAATTTGATCCAAGAAAGGTATTGGGAAGTGATCCTTCCGACTAACTGAATTCAACTTTCTATAGTCAATGCACATCCTCCAACCTGTTACCTTCCTAGTCGGGATTAACTCACCACTAGCATTTTCAAATGACAGTTAAGCCAAATTTCTTTGGAACTACCTGTGTTGGACTTACCCACTTGCTGTCGGAGATAGGATAAATGATGCCCACAGCTAACAGTTTCAGCACCTCTTTCTTCACCACCTCTTTCATGGTGGGATTCAATCTTCGTTGTGCATCACGAACTGGTCTTGCATCTCCCTCCAGAAAAATGTTATGAGTGCAAATAGAGGGGTCAATTCCTTTGATGTCTGCAATGGTCCATCCTATTGCTCCTCGATGTCGTCTTAACACTGCTAATAAATCAGCTTCTTGCTCTGAAGTAAGCTGAGAAGAGATGACAACTGGGAATGTACCCTTAGCTAGACCTAGAAAAACGTACCTCAAGTCCTCGGGTAATGGCTTCAACTCGAATGTAGGGACTTCTTTCTCTGATGACTTCATGACTTCTGGTAAGTCGAGAGCTTCAAAGAGTGGCCTACGCCAACTGCCTGTGTAGTTCACTGACAACTGAGAGGGGTCATGTGTCTCTATTAACTGTCCCTCTGCTTTTGTCAACTCTACTGATGGAGGAACGGTCTCAATAAGGGCTTCAGGCTGCTCGGGAAAGTCATCCTCAAGTGCACTATTAGAATCAAGTACTGATAACAGCTCTGAAACATCAAAGTCTTCTATCAAATCGACTGCGTTCACCTCTGAGTCGTCACATCCACTCGGCATCTTGCAGGCATTAAACACGTTCATCTCCAATGTCATATTCCCAAACGTGAGCTTCAGTACTCCACTTCGACAATTAATCAATGCATTGGACGTAGCAAGGAATGGACGTCCAAGAATGACAGGTGCCTGGTAGATAGTGGAAACTTTCTGCTGCATATCCAGAACTACAAAATCCAATGGATAGTAAAATTTGTCTACCTGAACAAAAACATCTTCAATTACACCCCGTGGCACCTTGACTGATCTGTCAGCCAACTGTAGCATGATAGAAGTCTTTTTCAGCTCACCCAATCCCAACTGCTCATATATTGAGAATGGTAGCAAGTTCACACTGCTACCCAAATCTAGCAAAGCTCTCCCAATGCGTGATTCATCAATCATAATGGAAATGGTAGGAGTGCCGGGATCTCTGAACTTCTGAGGAGTCTCGCTCAATATCAATGCGCTGACTTGCTCTGTCAAGAAAGCTTTCTTCTTTACATTCAGCTTCCTCTTCACTGTGCACAAGTCCTTCAGAAATTTTGCATATGAAGGGACTTGTTGTATGCCGTCCAAAAGTGGAATGTTGATCTCACTTGCTTGAAGATTTCCTGAATCTCCGTATGATATTTGTTCTTTTGGCCAGCTTCCAATCTCTGAGGATAAGGAACCACAGGTCGGAACTCCCTACTCGTCTCTACCTCATCACTTGCAGGTTTCTTTGCTTCACGCTGAACTTCCTCTTGCTTCAAATTCTTTGCAGCTTCATCTGCCTCATTCACAACGTCAGGTGTCAGGGGAACTCTCTGTCTATCCACAGGCATTTCAGGTCGAGGAACTTCCTTTCCGCTTCTTAAAGAAATAACAGCCTTTGCTATTTCAATGGATTCCTCTGAGACATTATGCACTTGTTGTTGTTGTTGTTGCCGGTATACTTGAGGATTTGGCTGGGATTGTGCTGGGAATTTTCCTCCGTCAAGAGTGCTCAATGTCGTACTCATCTTATTAATGGTGCCCCGTAACTCATTAATGGCTTGAGTGTTTGACTGTTCGTAGTGGCTTGAATCTGCATGAATTGCTGGAGTGTGTTGGCCATCTATGTCATACTATCATCAAGAGACTTCTTTGGTGGAGGACGGGGTTGAAAGTGAGAATGTTGAGCAGCTACATGAGATTGAAATCCTGGAGGCGCTGCTGCAATCGGATAGCTATGAGAAGTTTGATGTGGTTGATAATGGTGCTGAGGAGCAGCCGGATGAGAGGTCTGCTGAGAAGGTGGTGCATAGGACTGGGGAGGTTGCTGAAAATGCGAAGATTGACCAAATTGATCATTCCTCCATGAAAAGTTCGGATGATTCCTCCACCCCGGATTGCAAGTGTTGGAGAAAGGCTGATTTGGTGTTCTGTTAGCCCAATTTGCTGATTGCATCTGATCAGACCCACTCTCCTGTAGAACTGGCATAATCAGACAATCCTGAGTCTTATGGCTAGAATCGGCACATAGAGAACACACCTCCACTGCTTTCACGGCCTTCAACTTCTCTAATTCCATAACCTCCAACCTTCTAGTCAAAGCACTAATACGAGCTTGGACATCAGTATCCTCTTTGACTTCATATTTACCCCCACCACCAATTGCTCTGAGAGGTTGTACTGTCAATGGTGTTCGGTCAGATCGTGTATTCCATTGTTGAGCACTTTCGGCAAGGTAATCAAAGAACTTCAATGCTTCATCAGGTTCCTTGCTAAAGAATTCCCCATTGCACATAGTCTGAACAAATTGCTTGCATTCAGGTGTAAGTGCAGTGTAGAAGTAGTTGACAAGCCTCCAAGACTCAAACCCATGATGTGGACAGATGTTCATTAAATCCTTGAATCTTTCCCACCAAGAGTGGAAGGTCTCATCACTCCTCTGCATAAAGTGGCTGATTTGCTCTTACAAAAATTGAGTTCTCTGAAAAGGAAAAAATTTATGTAAGAACTCACCTTGCATGTCAGACCAACTAGAGATAGAATTTGATCTCAGAGAATTAAACCAAATCTTCGCTTTATCCTTTAAAGAAAAATGAAATAAACGAAGTTTAACATATTCATCTGTCGTAGCTCTAGTAATGAAAGTAGTGCAAGCAAGCTCAAAATCTGTCAGATGTTGGTATGGACTCTCGGAATCCATCCCATGGAAATGAGGTACTATAGGCAACATGCCATGCTTAGTGGAAAAATTAGAAGCATCATCAGGTAAAGCAATGCATGATGGTGTTGTGGTGCGAGTGGGCTGCAAATAATCTCTTAGTGTTCTAGGTGCCTCTTCAGCCATATCTTCAACAGTAACAGAATTTCCAAAATTAGAGTTTAAATCAATGCTACTAGTGTCCAACTCAACACTTGGCACACTATCACTATACACACTATCAGTAGAATTCACTCTATATAGTCTATGTGTATCGTCTCTTGCCTAATTCATCAAACATGTGTGCCTAAGAGAGTGATATCAAGTGTATGAGTGTGAACTAACGAACCAACAACTAATAATGTAAAAAGGAAATAAAGAAAAAAAATGGCAATAGAATGTCAATTGAACTAACCGTTCCCCGACAACGGCGCCAAAAACTTACTCGGCTAAAAATGATTAGCGAATTACTCCCAAGCGTAGGAGGTTGTCAAGTAATACTAGGGAAGTCCTAGGTCATCTCCACAAGGAACGATGTGTTCAATCTTTCATTCCCATCACCATTACGATAAGAGAAAACTATGTTCTATTTACAATGAAAATGATATTTACAAAGGGAAAAGTTTGGTTTTAGGTTACCATCCATGATTTTGAGAATTTTGATTTGTGATTAATCTAAACGCTAGAAGATTAATGAAAAACTAACAATCAAACACGATAATTAAATAGCATGAGATGGAATTAACAAACGCAAACTTAAATACTAAACTAACATTAAAGAAATAAAATAGAACTTTAATCATTCAACCAAAACAAAATTCAAATCTAAAGATTAAAAGGAAATGACATTCGATCCAAACTCAAATCTGGAAAATAAATGGAAGAGGGCATTCGGTACAAACAAATTCTAAAATTGAAATAAAATGCAACAATAAATGAGAGTGTTCGGTCTAGCAGTAGCAAGAAGTACTCGATCTTGGCTCAACAGTGATGAAAATAATAAATAAAACAAAACTCTAAGACAAAAAGAACTGAGCAGCAACAAAAACTACTCTAAAAGCTGTAAAATAAAACAAAGTCAAAATGGGCACCGAAAGAAACAAGACCACCGAATGAAAAGCAAAAGCAGAAAAAAAAAGAGCAGATGAAAAAAACTAAGCAGCCGAATGAATAACAAAAGCACCGAATAGTTACGCTAAAGCAAAATGAAAAAGCTAAAGGCAGCCGAATGCAAAAACTAAAGCTCCGAATGAAAAACTCAACCAGCCGAATGAAAAAGAACTAGAGCCAATGAAAAAAAAGCTAAAGCAGCCGCCCAAAAAAGAACTAGGTCACCGAAAAGTTAGGCTACTCCTAAAAATAAAAGCTGCCGACTTTAATAAAAATCTGCTGCCTTCCCCCCTTTGCCGAGACTCCTTTCTTCACGTAAGACCCATGGCTTTTTTTGTCCACCGCACCAACGAAGGGCACGGGCCTCCTTTTCTTTTGCAGGTTTCGGCCCATCTTCTGCAGGTTTCAGCCCATCTTCTGTTTCAAGGCTCCAGCCCATGTGAAGCTTCGGTCCATTTACAAGTTTCTCCAGCTAGCTCTTTCTTTTTCTGCAGGTGTTCTCTCGCATGAGTCCAGCCGAAATCTTCACATGTTCTCCCTAAGTCTCTCGGGTCTTCTTGCAATTCTTGTCAAAGTTTGTACTCGGGGAAATACTTGGGCTGCTGGAATAAAGGGAAATCAAGCCAACTTTAGAATTTCAAATAGTCAAGAATTATGCTACTGATCCTTATATTCCAATCATATTTATGAAAATGGAGACATGAAAATATGGTGAGAGGAGAGAAAACAAATAACTTAAATTTAATCAATTACACATGCTTTTGTCAAAATTAACAATTCGCCTCATACTAATGCCCAAAGCATAATTTTCTCATTTTCTAGTGGAAATGGTGTAATTGTGGAACTTTCTCAAGTGATAAACTAACAAAATTGTGATACAATCAATTAGCTCTCACAGGATGAAGGGCAAAACATTCTAAGAAATAGCTTTTTCTTTTATCTGATATCTCTCAGTAGTCTTCATCTACATACCAATGACTAGAATAGAGAGAAGTACACTACAGGACTACTGAGCTGTGCTTTACAAAAAAAAAAGAAGAAAAAGAAAAGAAAAAGAAAAGAATAAGAGCAAAAGGAAGGGGCAACTTAAGTTGTTATTGAGTCAAGGGCTAGAAACAATTGCCCAAACTTTGGGGGTTTGAAAAACTCAACAACCCTTAAGAACAGAGTTGGCGCGAAAACTGCTAGACCCTTCAGCTTTGAAGTAGTTAGGATCAATATTGATCAATCTTAAGGTCGAAACTCTTTTGGAAAGACAGTGGTAGAAATGAGGACTAAGAGAGAGTCAAGGTGATAAATTGTATTTTCTCTAGACGTTTTGCCTCAATCCTATTAAGAGGAGATACTAAGTATTTCAAAGATGCTGATATTGTTTGAAATTGTGAGAGGTAAGGTCATTGTGATTGAAAATTCTTTTGATTGACTGATATGCTTGTGAATGAATTGTTGTCTCAATGCATTATTTTGTTCAAATACTTTTCGCTATTTTTGCTAAGGGACTAGCAAAAAGCTAGTTGGGGGGTGTGATTGTATCACAATTTTGCTAATTTATCACTTGAGAAAGTTCCACAATCACACCATTTCTACTAGAAAATGAGAAAATTATGCTTTGGGCATTAGTATGAGGCGAATTGTTAATTTTGACAAAAGCAAGTGTAATTGAGTAATCTCAAGTTATTTGTTTTCTCTCCTCTCATCATATTTTCATGTCTCCATTTTCATAAATATGAGTGGAATATTTCCTATATTAACTTATTTTTTTATGTTTTGCATATGAACAATGGAGTTGAAGTGAGTTCATGGAAGTGAGAGGGAGGCTGGAATCAAGAGTCGGTCGAGCGGTCGTCGAGCGCCTGTCGAGCGTTACAACTCTGTGTGAATTTCTTCAAAGGGTGCTCGAGCGCTGGTCGAGCGTTACAACTCTGTGTGAATTTCTTCAAAGGGTGCTCGAGCCCTGGTCGAGCGCCGGTCGAGCACGACATGTCTGACGCTATATTTGAGGGCATTTTTGGAAAATGAAAAGAAGCCCTAGGTCATTGATGATGAGTCACGACCGAAGCCCCCCAAAAGGAGGTTTAAAAGAGAGCATTTTGGGATGAAAAAGAGAGAGTTCGAAGGTTACATTTTGGCTTGGAGAGAAGGCTTTTGGGTGGCTGCTGAGACTCCCAACACTTTGCTTCCAAGACTTTTCCCTTGCTTTTTCTTCCTTTGCTGCTACCGTAGAGACCAAGAGCTTGTGGCTTTTGGCTTGTTTTCTTTCATAGCTTTTAGAGTAGACTTGTTGCTTTCAGTTCTTTATTTTAAAGTTATTTTCATTGCATTCTCTTGCTGTTGTGTTGATCGAACCTGCATTTATATTTGCACTTTCATTTCAGTTTTAGAACATTTGTGGACCGAATGTTATGTTGCATTTATATTCCAGATTTGAGTTTTGCTTTGGTTGGATGATTAAATGTTTTGTTAAGTTCTATTTCACTTCCTTAATATTAGATTAGTGTTTAGGTTTGCGTTTGTTAGTTGGTTTGAGTATGGTTATGAATGATTTGTGACTAGCTAGAAACTAGGTACCAAGTGTTTGATGAAATGTCTCTTAGAGCATATTTAATGTCAAACGATGTTTATTCGATAGCTACTTGAGTTTATCTAGTTTCAGTTCCATCTCATGCTATTTTATTATCATGTTTGCTTGTTAGATCTTTATTAATCGCTTAGCACTTAAATTGATCACAACTCAAAAATCTCAAAAATCATGGATGGTATCCTAAAACCAAACATTTCCCTTTGTAAATACCATTTTCATTGTAAATAGAACATAGTTTTCTTTTATTGTAATGGTGATTGGAATGAAAGATTGAACACATCGTTCCTTGTGGAGATGACCTAGGACTTCCCTAGTACTACTTGACAACCTCCTACGCTTGGGAGTAATTCGCTAAACATTTTTAGTCGAGTCAGGACACAGTTTTCTTTGGCATTTTTCTTTGGCTCGCTCCTGTCCTCCTTTGCATTAGAGCTAAGCTTAGACCTACTCGTGTCTTAAATTTCTTCCCTTGGATTTAATTGTCGTGGTCAAGTTGACTTTGACTTGTCCATTATCATCAGGGAACCTGTAACATATTAAGCTGCTATAACAAAGTCATTATCATCTTGTTCGTATTATAGTTTAACACAAACTGGTCGAACGATTCAGGCAGATATGCCAATAGTGGTCCAACCTTGCTCTTGCTGTTCATTTCTGTACCTAGTGTCTTTAGTTCAGTGACAAAGATATTATATTCAAGACAAATGCCCTAACAAAAGCACCCTCCATTTTGTTAATCATTAGTAGTTTCATAACCTTTTGGTAGGCATATCGACCCTACCCTTCAAATAACTCTTGCAGATATAAAAGCATCTCTTTTGCTGTAGCTATACCTTCACGCTGGTTTTGCAATATGTTGGTTGCAGATGGTAATATCTAACATCGTGACAAGTCATCTGCCTCATACCACTTCTCAAAACCAACTCTTTGTTCTTATGTGGCATCAACTAAGGCAAGCTGAAGTATTCATAGGAACTTTTGTGTGCTTTTTGCAGTCTAAACCAAATCTTTTCACAAGAGTTATTTTTATACTTTGATTGATAAATAAACAAACCATCTCTGCTTTTTTTGATTTTCAAACCATGAAAGTAATGAAATTCGGCAACCATACTCATCTCGGACTCATTTTTCATGGATTCAGCAAATTCTAAGGCAAGCAATGCCATAGGAGAGCAAAACTCTATATCATCAACATAGATTTGTGCAATGATGTTGTTATTATAAATTTTATTAATAAATAGTGTAGGAAGTGTAGGATCAACACCTCCTCTCGTGGAATCATTTTCCAGCAAATAAGCAGTCAACCTATCATTCCAAGCTCTAGGGACTTCTTTTAGTCCATAAAGTGATTTCATCAGTTCATAAACATGATTAGGAAACTTTGGGTTGATGAAACCATCGGGTTGTTCAACAAAAACTTCTTATTGTAAAATAGCATTTAAAAATGCACTCTTTATATCCATTGGATGTAGTTTAAAACCCCATGGAGCAAGATATAGTAATAGAATTCAAGAGGACTCTAATCTAGCTACCGGTGTAAATGTTTTATCGAAATCAATGCCTTGTGTATAGCCTTGAGCTATAAGTTGAGATTTTTTTCTTACCACAATACCAGTTTCATCTGATATGTTCTTGTATCTACACACATATGTTTGGAGCAACCGTTGTCAAGGTAACAAATGAAATTGCTATTTGCCTTAAAGGCATTATGTGTTACAAAACAATAGTTAGTCTGTGAGATCCCGAATTTACTTATGTCGTTGTAAAGGAGAGAGATTTTGCTATGATTTTCCTCAAGATGTAGGTATGTTTTAATTGGTGATTTTTGAGGTAAGTGTCGACACATTGGAGCATAGTGTCGACACATTAAACTAACACCCGAAAGTTTACCTTTTCCTGGAGCCCAAAGTGAATTTTGACTAAGTGTTGTAAGTGTCGACACCTTGGGTCATAGTGTCGACACATTAGACTGACACCCGAATGTTTATATTTTTCCGGAACTAGAGTGATTTTTACTAAGTGTTGGAAGTGTCGACACCTTGAGTGATGGTGTCGACACATCCAACTGAAACCCGAGAGTTCGCCTTTTTCCAGAACTCCCGTGAATTTTGACCAAGTGTTGGAAGTGTCGACACCGTGAGTGATGGTGTCGACACATCTTACTAATGTGTTGTAAGTGTCGACACCTTGAGTGATAGTGTCGACACATATAACTACATTCCGAAATTTTACGGATTGAAAATACGCGAGTTGGAATTCATGAAGAAGGGGGAGGGCAACCTTGTCTTTTCCCCAACCATTTTCACGCCTATTACTCTCTCCCCCTTTGCCGAACACTTCATTTTTCCCCTCTCTCTTCAGCCTTTCCGTTTTCTCTTGCCCTAAATCACCCACCCGAAGAAGGAGAAGAAGGAGAAGGAGAAAGGAGAAGAAAAGAAGGAGGAAGAGGAGAGAAGCAAGGTACAAATCCTTGCTGGTCGAAAATCATCCTACACTCTCTCTCTCTCTCTCTCTATTTCCTTAATGTTTTCTCTTGTTGATTGGTTGTGGTTGTTGGTGGGTTGTCTAAGTAGTTTTTCTCCTTGTGATTTATGGATGTTTAGTGTGGATCTATGCATGTTCAAGGTGGATCTTGTAAGTGTTTAAGTGTAGCATAGCTTTTTACATGAGAACATGGGAACAAAATGGCTAGATCTGAAATGAGGGTTCAAGAGAAATTGGTTATGTGCTCTAGGTGTTTGATAAAAGGCCTAAGAGGGGATTGAAACCTAAGTTGAGCAAGTATGGCCGAATCTAGGGTTTGATGCATTAGATTGTGTATGTATGCTAGTGATATTGAGAACCACAAAGCCCTAAGTGTTAGGGATATGTTCAGGTCTGGGAAAATAGGCAAGAGAACCAATAACGCACACTAGGTGTTTGGTAAACAGCCCAAGAGAAATGGGTACATGCAATGGTGTTAACTTGATAATTATGGAACCATGATTTGGTTGTAAACTTCGAGTTGAAGTTGTAAGTGGGAGGAAGGTGAGAGTATGGTTGCTGCTAGGAAATGTTAAGCTAGCCTTGGATGTTGGTTGTGACATGTAGAGATTCGGATTTTGGTTGTTGGAAATTTGGAGAGTTAGAAAGATTATTGTGATTACTGGAATTTACATATGCAGATTTCAAGGCTGGAATAGAAAGTGTGTTTTGATGCATTTGTGGTTATCTCTTGATATTAAGTCCAAATTTTCGGGGTTGGTCTTGAAATTTTTAAGTTAAGAAAGAGAGCGTTTTAAGATAACTTGCATGTGAATTAGAGGTATGACGAATATGTTATGATATGAAAAATTAGTGTGAGGGTCTATTAAAACAGATTTCGTGTGAGTAATGTATTGATTACTCTATACGTTTAGTGAACCTATGAATAACAATAGTACGGTTCATTGTAGGTAACGAGACGTTCGATACTCAAGCAAGACCAAGGTAAGTGAAAATAGTAAGTAGCAACTTACGCTTTACAAAACTGGAATGATACACTGCATGAAGAATGTCTATGAATAATCATATCAAGCATGACATTACCTAGCACGACATGAATGCATCATGATCATTGCATTCATTGTCCTCATGAGAAAGGAGAGATCCTATGCAAATGAAAGTACCATTTTTATGCTACCTTATGATAAGTTTTTATGACAAGTTAGTTATTGAACCCAAGTCGGTCGGTACCGTACCAAGTCAAGAAGGTGCATCCATACCGAAGGACATTTACGTGAAGGATGGATGTCACCTAGGACACCCATACCGAAGGATGCTTGCAAGAAGGATGGGTAGTCCGGGAGGTATGTGCAATCACACTGAAGGATGCTTGCAAGAAGGTGTGAGCCTCCAAGAGTCGTGTCTAGCCACTGAAGGACATTGAGAAGGTGTGCTAGCTCGACCATATGTAAGGTCCCCAAGGGAAAAGGGGGACAGTTCCAACGGGAACGCACAACCCTGATGCCAGGGGTAAATGGTGCTCAAGTAGCCCATAAGATTTCCCAAAGCAAGAGCTTTATAAGTACGAATGATGTTTTCAAAAGCAAGTGCATGTGCATATGCGACATGAGGCATATACATGCATCACAATTCATAATCAGGCATGCATCGCATTATGTTTACATGACTATGATTTCAAGTTCAAGTGCATGCTTACGATTTCAAACCCATGTTTTTAGCTATAATTCCTTACTGAGTCTTTCGACTCACAGTTTTAAATTGTATCATTCCAGATGATGTTACAGGGGTGGAATCTTAAGAAGAGGACCTTGAACCCTAGGAGAAGGGTTGATGAAATGTCTCTCTTGTTTGCTAACGTTAGAAAAGATTTAGCTAAATTTTTGTAAAAGCCGGCATGAGCCACCGTGATGTGGTGGTCATGGGTTTCATTTGGCTTAGTAAGTTAATGTTTTAAACTGGTGGATATTTTGAGAATACGTTTAACTACCTTGAATTATCGATGGAAAGTATGCTCTTATGTACGTTATACGCTAGCATCATAAGGCTTCTTTTTAACATTGAAGCATCAATGTCATTTCCGCTGCAAGTATAGTAGTAAGTACGCTTGAGCGTCCCATGCCGGGAATGCTCGCGGCTGTCATTAGCCTCGTTTAGCTAGCGTTCGGGGCGTGACAGTTAAGTGGTATCAGAGGAATTTAGGAGTTTAGTGAACTTAAGATTTGCTACTCGCCTTTTTGGATTTCGAGTATGCTATATGCTAGAAATCTCATGCATCAACTAGTTGTTAGGATACTTATGTAGTGATGAAGATATAGTGCAGGATGCCACCTAGGAAACAACCCAGGAATAGAAACACGGAGGAGGAGCCCGAAGAATCAGGTGTCTCTACCAATGATGTTTTAAGGCACATGGCTCAGCTCATCGCTGAACAAGTGCAGCAAGGGGCAAATGTGCAAGGGGCTCGAGATCGCCCTGAAGGATGCACCTTTGACCAGTTTAACCGCCAACACCCGCCGGTATACAACGGTAAAGGAGATGCTGTTCTAGCAGAAAACTAGCTCCTAGAGATTAAAGAGTTGCTGGAAGTCATGGGGTGTACAGACTCCCAGAGAGTGAGCTTTGCTACCTTCAAGCTACAGGGAGATGCCAAGAGGTGGTGGCTATCCAAGAAGCTCCTACTGAGCCAAGAATTGGGAGAACAACCCATAATCTGGGAGAGGTTTCAACAAGAATTCCTGGACCGCTATTTTCCAAGGACGACGCGGGAAGCAAAAGCGAGAGAGTTTGCCAACTTAACTCAGGGATCAATGACTGTTGATCAATACTCTGGTCGATTCATGGAGTTGGTGAGGTTTGCTCCGTATTTAGTACCAGATGAGGAGAGGAAAGCCAGGAAGTTTGAAGAGGGACTCCATCCCCGAATCTTTGACAGAGTTATGGCCCATAACTTGAAGACGTTGGCAGAAGTCATAGAGCGGGCAGTGATTGTGGAAAGAGGTCTGCAGAGGACAGCAGCATATTACGACCAGCAAAAGAGGAAGGCTCCTCCCAAGCTGGAAACGTCGCAGGCACCCTGGAAGAAAAGCAAGCAGGGTTTATCACGGGGCCAGAATCAGAGACCTGGTGGAGCCCAGAACCAGAGACCTGGAGGAAGTCAGATTTCAGGAGGGAATCAATTCCCAATTTGCAACAAGTGTGGCAAGAAGCATCCCGGAGAGTGTAGGCAGGGAGTATGCTTCCAGTGCGGGAAGCCAGGTCACATTGCCCGAGATTGTAGGGCAAAAAGTAATTCAAGCCAAGCATCCCAACCCGCACCGCAAGACAATTCGAGGAGGCAAGGCGGTCCAACTCAAGCAAGACTATATGCTCTGACCCCGAGGGATGCGGAGGACCAAACCAGAGTAGTAACGGGTAAGTTGCCCTTGCCACAGGGAGAGGCCCTTGTATTATTTGATTCAGGGGCCACACATTCATTCATAGCATCGGCATATTGTAAGGCAAGAGATTTAAAGCATGAGCCATTAGGATGTGATGTAGTAGTATCAACACCTACTGGTGGGAGGATCAATTGCGATCGAATAGTGAAAAATTTCCCGATAGAAGTTGAGGGGCAAATTATGCCGGCTAACCTGATAGTGATGGAAATGGGAGGGTTCGACCTCATTTTAGGTATGGATTGGTTGGCAACACACGGTGCTAGCATAAAATGTTACGAGAAGAAGGTCGTGTTCCAAAAGGAGGGGAGACCGGATTGTTGTTTTGTAGGCATGAGAAAGGTGGAACGAAGACCGGCGATCATTTCAGCCATGCAAGCCAAGAAATGGTTGCAAGGAGGAAGTGAGGGGTTCTTAGTTTGGGCAAATGAAATGCAGAGGGAGACTGCTACGGTAGAGCAAACCCCTATAGTGAACGAATTTCCTGATGTGTTTCCGGAAGAATTACCCGGTTTACCTCCTGATAGAGAAGTGGAGTTTGGCATCGATTTAGAACCAGGGACAACTCCAATTTCTAAAGCACCGTATAGAATGGCACCAGCAGAGTTGAAGGAATTGAAGATTCAGCTGGAGGATCTACTGGATAAAGGGTTCATTCGACCGAGTGTGTCACCTTGGGGAGCTCCAATCTTGTTCGTGAAGAAGAAAGATGGAAGCCTCAGGATGTGCATTGATTACAGGGAGTTGAATAAGGTGACTATCAAGAATAGATACCCGTTGCCTCGCATTGATGATCTATTTGATCAATTGCAAGGGGCACAGGCATTCTCGAAGATTGATTTGAGATCGAGATATCACCAGTTGAAGGTGAAGGGGGAAGATATACCGAAGACGGCATTTCGAACGCGATATGGCCATTACGAATTCATGGTGATGCCTTTTGGGCTAACCAATGCTCCAGCCGCATTTATGGATTTGATGAATAGGGTGTTTCGGGAATTCTTAGATAAGTTTGTGGTTGTCTTTATTGATGACATACTGATTTACTCACGGAATAAGGAGGAACATGAGAAGCATTTAAGGATTCTTCTACAGATTCTTAGGGAGAATAAGTTGTTTGCCAAGTTTTCCAAATGTGAGTTTTGGTTGGAACAAGTTCGCTTTTTGGGGCATGTAGTGTCCGGTGAAGGGATTGCCGTGGATCCCGGAAAGGTAGCTGCTATATTCAAGTGGCCGAGGCCTACGAATGTGAAGGAACTTTATTATTCTGGTCATCATTCTTCCAATTTGGTCTACCAAAGGGTTTAGAATTCACTTTCTGCCAAAATAGGCAGTGGCACAGCTTAGATGTGGAGCCTCAACGTTGGAAGTCATGGCCAACACAACACCCAAACACCCGTACAACCGATTGGGGTGCACGGGCTTGGCCATGCCTCACCATGGCCAGCTCTGGCAAACCCTGATCGGAAGTTGGTAATTGTCTAGCCTGCTACAGATTGTTGGACATGGCAACCGTGGATTTTGGCCGCGCCAAAGGTTCTAAGCGGACATTGAGGGATGAGATACCTGTGTCGCGTGCGTCCATTCTGAGCCATGCGTCTTCTCTTTTTCCATCTACCAAATCAAGGTCAAGTTTCTTCCCTTCTTCATTGTTTTCTTGGATGAAGTTCACTACTGATGGCGCGAGCGCTCCTATCTCGACCAGAATTACTTCATCAAGAACCCTATAAACATCAAGAACAATAGGAATAATAGAACAATGCTAATACCATCAAGAGATGCTATAATAAGAATGACAAGAGATTCACAATAATCATCTTGAAAACTTGAATAGAAATCAAAGATAACTAACTAAACTTTACCTCTTAATCTCAAGCTGAACTATCAAATTTAGTATGAGATGGTGTAGGTATAAATGGTCGGACTCCCTATTTAAAGGCAAGCTTGGTTCGTCACATCGCGACACGTGTGGCCGGAATTAGCTGTTGAGCATGCCTATGGTCGAAATTCACCCTATAGCTTAGGTGACTCACCGCCTAGGTCCACCGTTGGTCGACAGCTCGAGCTACCTAGCCTTTTGTGTCGTGCTTCTTGCATCGATTCGCCGTGCTTCTAGGTTTGATTTGTCATGTTTCCTAGCCATCATAGGTGTCACTCCCTACAACAACCGAAATTCTAATTTTTTAGTGGCTAAATTTCGCTAATTACCTCACTAATGCACCAATGTTCACTAATCAACCTACTTGCTTTCATAAAACGTCCTACGTGCTTCTGTAAAATAAAAAGACTCCAAATTTGAACCATAAACTTGTGGATAATCTCCCAACATATTAAAATAAAAAAATCATGTGTTTCGGTTTTCGAGATGAAAACGTCCTTATAGCTTAAAAATTAAATTGATCCAATACGTGCTCCTCAATATCCTGAAAAACAACCTAGTTGAATGTGAACTCCAATTCTCATTTAATCATGTCTGAATCAAAATTTTGAACTTATTATATCAATTACTAAATAATCTCTCTTAGTCATTAAATACCCCTAATGCACTACTAATCACTAACAAAATATCATAGACAATTTGCATGTGATGTTAAGCTCGGGATGTGATAGTCAAACTGTTTGCCATTGTTTGTTGTTATTGCTTTCGGTAGCACTGTAAGAGTAATGGCATTGAACGAGATCAAATATTGATACCTTCTTGAAATGATCATTGATGTTGAATTCAACACAATTTTTTTTATGTCATCCTTAGACCATAGATGTTTGTATAGATTTGTTTATTGTGTACTTGTACCTTGATCGTGTTATTTGGTGATGATCTTTCAAGTCAAATATTCCAGACAACGTCGGGTATTGTGCATGATGATTGAGTTTGCATAAATGTTCAATAAGGAATCCATCAGTCTCTTGGAGATATAGTGGACGTTTGAGTGTGAAAATTTTTGAGTATTGGGGTTTGGAAAATATTATAAAGTAAAGAGTAAAGATATGTTATGGGAGTTGGTGAAAAAGTGAAGAGGGAAGATTTTTAATAAATATTGTAATAATAAAAAATTATTTGATGAATTTTCTTATTATTAAACACAAATAATTGGGGCTCAATCAAGTCCATAGTATATTTAAGTATATCTGTATAGGATTGGACTTGAGTAAAGAAATCTCTGGCCATAGGAATTTTTTGAAATGTTTTTCGAAATTAGTATATTATATATATTTATTTGTGAAATTGTTTAGGAAATAATTTGAGAGTCCAACGAGTTACAGATTATAAAATTAAGAATTATATGAGCTAGAGATTTTATGAATGATAATATTATGGTTCTATTTGCTCTTATGGAATATAGTATGGTGGAAGGGTAAATAAACGATTATAATTGTTAGCAAAGGGGATTTCAAAAATCAATCTCAAATTCTCGGGGGTGAATCGTAATATATTTTGGACATGATTATAATTTATAAAAGCCTAAATTTAGAATTAAAAAAAATAGGGAGTTAATGGAAAAATAGTTTTTCCATGTTATCCTACGGCCGAGATCTGAGATCCCTAACGATCTCCCGCACTATCACATCTAGGGTTTTCTTATAAAAGGATAGCTATGAGATAGTCTACCCTAAGGTTTTCAGTTTTAGAGTTGTTCATCATAACTCAGAGAAAACATTACACAGTTGTGAGCGTGGAGAGAAAGGAGGCAAAACACTTGGGCTTCTATTGTGGAATTCTCATGATTGTGTGATCGACTAGAACCTGATGATTATTGAAAAATTCTCGGATAAACAAAGAGACATTGGTAAGTTAATTTTCCGCAGATGTAACTTTAAGATATTTCTTTAGATGTGTTGAATTCCACGGGTGTTGTAATGCCTTTCTTGCAGATCTTCCAAATTGTATGTCCCTGGCTGTCGGTAGCCAGTAAGATGGAATGGTCGTTTGTAATTTGGGTCCAGCTTGCCTTGTTGCGGGTCTTTGGATCCTTGGAATATTTTCGTATGCACTAAATCTCCCGGAGTAAAGTTAAGTGGCCTAACCTTGACATTGTAGTAGTTCATGGTCTTTTGTTTGTAAGCCTCCATTCTGACCCATGAGTCTTCTCTTTTTCCTTCTAGCAAATCAAGGTCAAGTTTCTTCCCTTCTTCATTTTTTTGTTGGTTGAAGCCCACTACTCGTGGCGTGAAAGCGGAAGGAGTTTCACCGGTCGGGGTTCTAACAGTGCTGCGGTAGGCCAATATTACCCTAGGCAATACTACTTCCCCGGGGCTTTTTTGATCATCAACTTCGTCTTGATAATTCGTAGAAACGATCGATTTTCTAGTTTCACTCGCCCATTAGCTTGTGGGTAATATGGAGATGAGTAGTTATTTTTTATCTTAAATTCTGATCAAAACTCTCAAAACCTCGTATTGTCAAACTGTTTGCCATTGTCTATTATTATTTCCCTCAGGAGCCCGAAGCGACTTATGATTTTTCTCAACTTGAATTTTTGGATATTAGGAACCATGGAATTTTAGTCGCATTCATCCTAGGGGAAATGGTATGATGATATCAATCTTCCATTGCATGAATGGATACGGGGTGCTTCTGATTGTCATATTTTTGGCTTACGTAGTTATGATGTTGGTGAAACCATTGGAACTTTTCGTATTTCTGCACCATCATCTGGGCATTCGTCTACAGGGTGGGCCAAAAAAGGCCAACTGGGACGACTTTTTGGGCAAGAGTTCTTGCTTCTGAGTGATTTCAGCATATCCCTTCAGATACTTCTTGTAGTGAATAGTTTGCATCTCAAGTCTTAAGGCAATTAACAGGTGTACAGAGAAACCTCAGCGATTTAGATTTCCATCTATAATGGTGTATTGCGGGTCTATTCTTCTAATCTTCTGGAGTTGAAGTTTTTTAGCCCCGAAGCTTTCTCCCTTTATCACTTTTATCATTGGAGCTCGCCAATATTCTTGTTCTATTTCGTTGGCTAGATGATCCCTATGGATTGAATGAGCTTCCTTGGCCCTTTTGTCATCTCGATGAATTTTGAGGTAGCATTTTCTTGAGCATTATGATCCCTGGGAATGTGTTGTGCCACCATCCTCTCATCTCGAATCATTTGACCTAGCACCAATTGCGAGTCTAAGTGTATAACAATGTGTTTCCCTCGAAGGAGTTCGGTAGTGAGGAGTCCAGTGATGAGAGCTTCATATTCAGCCTCGTTATTGGTAGCTGGGTATTCCAATTTTATCTCGAATTTTATTCGTTCTTCCTTAGGAATCTCGATGACTATTCCTATGCCCCCAGCTTCTTGGTTGGACGTTTCATCTACATAAATCTTCCAGGGTTCTTGTTTGTGATTCTCTTCTTGGAATTTTGATGAGGTGAATTCCATGATGAAATTTCCTACCACTTGTCCCTTACTTGCAGTTCAAGGTTGATACTCAATATCAAACTCCCCGAGTTCCACAGAACACTTGACTAACCTTCCTGATGCATCAGGTTTTCCTAAAATTTGTCGCAGCGGTGGATCAATCATAATGACTATAGGTGAGCTTGGAAGTATGGCCTCAATTTTCTAACAGAGTTAATGTCGCTTAATGCTAGCTTATCTATGTCGGGATATCGAGGTTCGGTACGTTGCAAAGTTGTACTTGATGTACAAGATTTTTGGTAGAATTGTGCATATATATTTAGATTGGAGTTTTATAGGTTTTTGTGTAAAGGTTGTTGAAAAGTCTTAAAGATATTTAATTTTTATTGAAGAAGGTGAAAAGGTGTAGAGAGGGCTGATATGATGTAATTGTTTAATACAAAAATATTGGAGTTCGTGGAACAGTATGGAGAGAGAATATTTTATACTTTTTTAATAGATATTGAAATATGTGTGAAAAGTTTTTGAAGTTTGTATAAAAGGTATTGTTGTCTGTGTAGGATTTTTTGAAATTTTGAATGTTCTTTTTGCAAATTTTGTTAAATACAATGTATTTTAGAATAATTTTGCAAACCAACATGCTTGTAGTATATTGGGCGCTATGTCACTCCCCGAACGCAGTTCCGATGGGACCGTGACAGCCGCGAGCAATCTCGAGGGAAAGCCCCAGCGAGCTTCCTTAAACTTACAGCGGAAAAACATAGGACCGAGAGAGAGACGGGCCATACTCATAACATCGTAAAGGTCCTCTAATAAGCATAGTATCTCATATTACACCTTACATGAATAACACTTAGTCAAGTGACGGATCTCATCGATCAAGTCAGGACAACAAAGCATGAACATAATCTTTTCCTTCTAAGTCAGGTAGTCCTCCTGACTTTCTTCACCTGGAACATCTGGAATGACACAATTTTGAAAACGTGAGTCAAAAAGACTCAGTAAGGGAAAAACATAAACTTAAAACATGCTCTTGAATTGTACTTGCTCAACATGAAAAAGAACATAGTCCATGATGCACATGCATGTCATGGATATGCATATGCTCTTGCTTGAAGTTGGCCCCAGGCCCTTGAAAATATTTCATTCTTGCTTGCTTGTGAAATTGGCCTTTGGCCCTTGAAAATCACTTATTCATACTTGTGGGCTTATTCGCTCCATTTAACCCCTGAAGTCAGGGTTGTGCGTTCCCTTTGGAACCGTCCCCTATTTTCCTTGGAGACCTTACATGCGGTCAAGTTAGCACACCTTCTCGTATTCGTCCTTCAGTGGCTAGACATGACCCTTGGAGGCCTACACCTTCTCAATGTCCTTCAGTGTGGTTTTCACAGCCTCTTGGATTCACCCATCCTTCTCGCATTCGTCCTTCGGTATGGGAGTCCATCTTGATGGTACGGTACCGACCTGTGCCCTTTGACTTAACTTATCGTTTCATAAACTTTCCACAATCTTTCCATAAAATCATTGAATAAAAAAATTCTCTTTAGAAAAATTCATGCAATGCACATGTCATGTCATGCTTGCTCGAAATCTCATGCTTATTCATGAATCGATGCAGTGTGTCATTCCAGTTTTGGAAAAGAACCACTTACGGTTTCCACTTACAAATTCCACTTACCTTGCTTTTCCTGATACTCGGTGGTTCTTTGCCTACAAGCGAATCACATTCGTCACATAAATGCTTAGATAATAAGTTTCAAGTTGACATACAAAAGTACTCGTAACCGTTTCCGGTTTCCAAAAGTACGTATCTTGAAAATATGATTTCACTTGCAAAAGATTTCTTTAAACTTTGGCTTGAATAAAACATTTTGAAAACAATTAAACCTGTACATCAAACAAATTCAACTAGATTGTTGTTTTCACCTACTTCATGGCCAACTCGTATCCGACTTGTTCAATTAATTCTTCCTGTCACTAATCATTGATTTCAAAGCCTATCCATGAAATCAGCAACAACATTTCATCTTAAAAAATTCCAAGTCAAAACAGCAACTTATCTTCATCTAGCTTCTATTCCTTTGTTCCACACTTTTCATCGTATTATACATGGACCAATAGTTATCATCCTCCACCAAATTAACCTCAATAGATGTGTTATATGGACACTGCCATGATCTATATGATTTAACCTAAGTTCATGCTCCTTTGAGTTCTCATAGCACCAATGTACCAACTACTTACTTGCCTTGATTCCTTATTTTCTTATGGCCAACCCCTCGACTTCTTGCCCTTACTTTCGCTCTTAAGCTTACTGACCTGAACCAAAGAGATATCTTAGATTAAAAATCCTCAAGTTTCATGCAAGGATTCATATAGGTCACTTAGAGACAACAACATGAAATCAATTCCCACTTAACCCGAGTGTATATAGTCTATGCCCAGCAAATATAATCGATTTACTTAGGTGACTAACTTGCTGATCTATCAATTTCAATCCTTCTTGACAATCAACTCATAATGTCACACATATAACACCTTCTTCTTGTCATAGGCAGCAACATCATTCGGCTCCCAAGTTCCCTTTTCTCAAATTTTACAACATGTTCTTGCCTGTTCATGTTCAATTTACCTTAATCATATTCAAATAATACTACTCATATTTAAATCACATTAACCCCTAGGTTTAGGCCACTGACCGAAGTTCTAATATATCTCAAATCTTACATTTTTCACTTTCATTCCCAAGCTTTAGCACAACAAGCTTACAGCACCTAAAGCCAAGGATTTATATACCTTACACTTAACATGCACTTAGTTTATTTTCTACTCTCACAAGCTGACCCTAATCATAATTAAACCTTGGCTTTGACATTTGATCTCCATGCAACCCGAGACATTATTCTTTGATTAGGTTTTATATTTTTCTCCACATATGATCAAGGCTCTCTAATCCTTAGCTTTGATATTCATATCATTACAATTACGTTTCACTTTGCCCTAAATAGGATTTGGCCAACATTAAATCATTCTAATTGAATCCTTAATCCATGCTTAACATTATAAGGCCTTGATAATCATTTTAACCCGAGCCCTTTAAGCTTTCTTATCTTTGTTCTCTCTCACATACATGTAGTCTTTTACAATCGAACTTAGGCTCTTAACCTCTAATTCATTCGGTCATATTCTAACCTTACATCTACATGACATATAAGTGTATTTTCATTTAGCACTTACTTGCCATTAGGTTTCCTTTCTCTTACCTATTCGGCCATGACCTAAATTTCACTTATGCATCACATGCGATTGCATCACTTATTTACTAATCAATTGGTCATTAGGTTTTCTTCACTAAATCATTCGACCATGCTTCAATTTCAAACATTTATTGTACAAAAATTCATCTCCAATTGTGACCCCATCCTCCATCATCAGATTCACAACCTAGATCCTATAATTCATGACACAAGTACAAGATTTCACACATTATATCATTCGGCCATGCATCATTGTTCATAGCTTCAATTTATCACATGCATTATTCTCCCTTCAAGCTTAGTCAAACCCGTGACTTATATGCACAATCAACCTAACCAATCAGCCTCACAACCAACCTACAAGATCCATACTTCAATCATTCCCAAGATATTTTACACATAGCATGCATTTCGGCCAAACATTGTATAACTACATCCGAAACTCCTCTTTCATGCATTATCCATTTTCATTGCACTTTCCAACAACCAATTCATGTTCTTATACATAAAGGTTCAGATCCAACATCACATTACAACCTAAGAGTGTTCTAAAACTCAAGAGTTGCAAGAACAAGGCATTCGGCCAACATCCATTTATATCACATTTTTTCCATTTAAATCCATGTATATTTAATCCATTCTCTCCATATATACAACAACCATAACTAGATCTAACACTTAGAAACCTCAAAAGCAATAGATCTAAGGAAAAATCCAACTTACAACCGGCCAAGTATAGTGTGAGTTTAGATCTAAACTTACCTATCATGCATTGTTTATTTCCTTGCATTTTTCTAACATTCCAGCTTAGATCTCATGCTTATATGGCCAGATCTAACTTCACCACACAACCTAGGGTTTTCTAAGTTCAAGATCTAACAAAATCAAGCATAAAACTCAAGATCTAAACAAAGATCACAGCATGAACTCAAGATCTACTCAATAGGAGCATTCGGCCACTAGGATTTTATAAGAACCGAATATTTACCTTGTTGTCTCCTCTTTCCTTTCTCTTTCTTTCTCTCTTGCAAAACCTTCTTTCTCTTTCTTTCTCTCTCGCAAAACCTTCTCTTCCTCTTCTCTTTCTTCTTCTCCCTCTTCTTCCTTCTCGGTTTCACCCCTTTTTCCCCTTGGTTCTCTCTTTCTCGGTTTCTCTCTATTCTTTCTCTCTTTTTTTTCTCTCTTGGTCGACCAAATAAAATGTGTGAGTGATGTGTAGTGATGTGGTGTTCAGCCAAAGAATGTGGCCTTGATCATGCGCAAAGGGGGAGATTCTCCCTTGGTAGCATAAAAAGCCACTTATGCAACCTTCACATCATGTCTCCTTGGCCTTATCTCCCTTTTGGTTCCAATCCAACTAACTTAGTTACTCTAGTGTTACTTAGTTGGCCTAATGAAGTTGTAAGATAACTAGCCCAATAACCTAAGTCTAAAGGCCCAATAGCATAAGCATTAAGTCTAAATCAAAAGTCTAGAAGCTAAGGCCCAATAACATAAGTCTAAAGGCCCAATAGCATAAATCTTTAAAGCCCAATAACAATATATGGCAGCCCAACCATTATAAGTTCCAAGGCCCAAATATCAACCCAATAACAACCGAACTACTATAAGTCTTAAGGCCCAATATCAGCCCACTATCTTTTCCATATAAAAGGCCCAATATCACAAGTCTTAAGTCCATTTCACAAGCCTAAAGGCTAAGGCCCAGTAACATAAATCATTAAGGCCCAATAACATCATATGGCAGCCCAATACCATAGGTCTTGAGCCCAATAATATAAGTCCTAGCAGCCCAATAACAGCCCATTATTCTTCCAAAAAATAGCCCACTATTATAAGCCATAAGGCAGTCCACTAACAGCCCAATTACCATGATTTCTAAGTCCCAATTTCAGCCCAACAACAACTCAAATTCTTATAAGTTCTAAGGCCAAATATCAGCCCAATTTAATATAAATTCTAGGGCCCAAATTTTCATCTCAACTTATTATAATTTCTAAGGCCCAATAACATAAATATTAAGTCCAAATCATAGATATTGGCCCAATAACATGTATTAACATTTCAAAGTCATAAAGTAGGCTATAAGAAAGGTACTTTAGAAATATTCAGTAACTTGGATGCTAAAAATATCATAAGTTCTTCTATCATCATCACCATAAAAGTTACCTTGAAGAATATGATAAGTCTTATGGAAATTATCTTGGAGAAATTCACCTTGAAGAAATTCGGTCATTAAGAATATATTGACTTTACCACCATTATAAAAATACTTAAAGAAAGTGTAGCAACCCCAATCCAAAATAACATAGGTCTTTGTGGTATAATTTCTTGCTACGTATTAAAAAAATTTACCAATAACAGCCCTTTAAATATAAATAGCAAAATACGTAAGCATAAAATGACATTGTAAAATTCGGGGTCTCACAGGCTAAATACCCCTGTCGTCTTGTATGAGTGGTACACTTACGACTGTGTCCGGGGATCGGGGAATGTAGGAGTGAAGGGTTTGCTAAGTATATTTTTAATTCTTCAAATGCTTCTAGACATCCTACCAAAGGAATATAGAACATGTCTAATTGTGGTGGTGGATCATTTCTTGAACATGGCTCACTTTATACCATGTAAGAATTCTACTGATGCATCTCGTATAACCGCCTTATTTGTTAAAGAATTTGTTCGTCTAAATGGTGTTCCAAACTCCATTACTTTGGATCGTCATGTGAAGTTTGTTAGTCACTTTTGAAGGAAACTATGGAAATTTTTGGTGATTCATTTGCAATTCTCTAGTGCTTACCATCCTCAAACTAATGGAAAAACTGAAGTAGTTAATAAATCTCTTGGAAATTTGCTGAGAAGTTTAATTGAAGGGTATCTAAAGAAATGGGACATTGTCATTCCTCATGCAAAATTTGCTTACAATAGCTCAGCCAATCGATCAAAGAAGAAGTCTCAATTTGAAGTTTTCTATGGCAAGGATCAAAGTCATGTTCTTGATCTCATGCCATTGTCAAATCAAGGAAGAGTAAGTATGAAAGATTAAGAGTTTGTTAAGCACATAAAGGAGGTTCATGAACAAGTTCGACATCAATTGCAACATTCTACCCAATTTTATAAGTCAAAGGCTGATGTTCATCAAAGGAAGCTGGAGTTCAAGGAAGGAGATCTAGTTATAGTTTATCTACAGAATGAGAGATTTTCTGTCAGTACTTATATGAAGCTGAAACAGAGGAAGTTTGGCCCTTGACGAGTTCTAAAGAAGGTGGGTCCGAGTGCTTATTGCATTGAATTGCTTGCTATTTTTCAAAAGCTCCTACATTCAACCTATGTGATCTTTATCCTTAAAATGGAGATGAGAGGCAGATTGTTATGGAACCAAAAGATTTCGAGTACCGCCTCTCTAACTCTCCACGAGAGTCCTTCGATATTCTGGATGTTTGTTTTATCACAACTCCACGTGGTAGTCATGCAATACTTGATCCATTAGCCAGGGAAGCCAAATTTAGAATATCCATGGATTTCAAGTGAAGATCTCAAGATGTTGGATAATTTGCTTCGGAAGTTTCATAGAGAAAGTTATGACGTTATTATTTCGGGACGTCTGAACTAGCAACAAACTGTGAATTTCAAAGTGCATTTATTTCCTTTAGTGTTGGAATTGTCTAGACTTTATCATCTCGTTTTTATAGCTTGACCATGATATAATGAACTCTATATATGAATGAGGATACAAATAAAGAGGATGAACTTTTGATTCAAAAATATAATTCTTGCAATTGTCTCTTGCTTTGGAGTTGAGTGGCATCCTCCTTCCAATCAAGCGAGTGGCGTGGTCGCGTCGAGTGACTTCTGCTACTGCTACCGTTGGTTGAGTGTCATCCCAGAACTATCCTCTACCTTTGGCTAATGTCATAGTGACTTGTGGATCCCGATCTGCATCACCTATCTGTCTATGTGTCGACATCATCAAAGCTGGAGAGATTTTCTGCTACTTGGAAATGTCATTTTCACACCAATTCTTCTTTAAACGCCTACATTGAAAAATGTGAACCTTTTAGCTTATTCAAAGGTCTTAAAGAATACGGAGAGACTTTTGAAGATAGAGATTTTCAATCCTTTTGAAGAAAATCATTAGCAAATGAGGATTGAGAAGATGAAAATCTAAAATCCTTCAAAGCTAGCATACGGTTTGTTATCATCAAAATCAAACAACCTTAGGCTAACAATATCTTTTATTGGGTTGGGTCGTTCACTATATTTACTTAATGGGTAAACTAGTGCGGGAGAACTCTTCTACATACAGTAAATATTATATTTCATATGCGCGCTCTACTCGCAGTAAATTGACATAATTTCTATTTCCATTTTGAATAAATGATTTTAATATTACGTTATTTGATCAAAATGGGATTTCTAGCTGTTGTTATGTTTCATAGAGTACGCAAAAGTTCTCTTGAACTACTTAATTTTGATTATTAAATGCAAATATAAACGTGGTATAATTGGCTATTCCCGGATGCATCAGTATTGCATTCTATGTAAGGTTCGTCTCAAAGTCCTCCTAACTATATAGCATATCCTATCCTAGTCAAGCTGTATAAGCCTCCATCTAGTCAAATTCCTAATGAGGAAAAAATTATCCCGCAAAGGTTATAAATATGTCCAATACGAACCGTTAGATTCAGGCTTAAATAGAGAAAACAGCAAAAGAAGTGTGTTAGATTGACTTTTGAGCTTAAGAGTTCAAAATCTGTACCATTCTAGACAACAACTAAGGTTAATGTGTTGGAATACTAGTTATTTGTCAAACATGACAACTGAGAACAATCTTATGGTCCATATTAATTAAGTTTGGGTGTATTTGTGATTGCTTACCTAGGAGACAATGAGGGTACACAAGATCCAACAAACTTTAAATCATGGAACCTAACTTCAGACAGTCCAGATCTTGATTTAACACTCAAATCACCCATGACTTTGTGATCAAGCATTTCTAGCATATTTTGTAGTTGGTATGTTGTAAGCCCAGAGAGCTCAGACCTTATGTAATATAGCAGTTTATATATCTTTTATTAGGTTGGGTCGTCTGCCATATTTGGTTAGTGGGTAAACTTGTGTGCGAGAACTCACTTTCATACAGTAAAGTTTTTTGTCATTTCGCCTTGTGTGTTCGCCCCCCTTCGAATTGGATTCTGGATCCGCCACTGTTTGTGGACATTTGTATAGTGTATAAACATAAACCTTTCTAACATTTTTTTAACTTCTGTGATAGCTTTTTGCCTGAGAGTGCTTATACATATAGATATTTTGTACGCTTTCAAATGGGTCGTGTGGGGCCAATATTATTCTGTTAACCGCAGATAATTTTTAACTATTTGATAAATTCACATAATTTCTATATCCATTTTCAATAAATATTACTAATATTAAGTTATTTTAACTAAATGGGATTTCTGGCTGCCTTGATGGAGGTCGTCAATGGTCTTTGAGGCTTAGAGTTCCTGCAAAAGTATCCCTCTTTGACAATATTCAAATAGATACCACCTTTAATTATATATCCTTGCCCTAAAGTATATTACCTGTAGTAAATCGCACCAGTTGCACACAAATCAATTGGAAACGTGAAAAACAAAAAACAAAAAATAGGGGGAAATGTGTAATATGTATGTGAAGAGAAAATAATGTCCCCTTGAAATAAAGGAGCCACGATGTTTTATCTCATGGTACTTTTCACAATGTTGAAATAAAATACCTCCCTGCAAAAATGGCAACATTTATTGGGTAAAACTTGGTAGGTACAGTACCGTGTAGCAAACATTTTATCACTCACAACATTTCATTTATTTTAGGACTCATACAACTCATCGAACCAGCAATGCAAGGAGTTATGGTATAATGTTATTATGTTTTGGCTAGGTAGCCTCCATATAGCTTTGTCGTTCCATTAACGTGTGAATTTCTTGCTTAGATAGGCACGGTTGGGATTGGAGTAGTGAAGAATAATATATATGGTTTGATGGATAGAGAAAACGGTTCATCTCGATTCAATTTTTAATTAAATTCTGATATTAATATATAATATCAAGATTCATGCACCGTGCCATATTTTTTTTCCTCAGTTTTTCTCTATTTTAGTTTTATTTTTTACTAATCTATTCATATATATAGGCATATATGAATTTTGCACGTGCGTCGGCACGCTGCGCATCGATTTTATGGTGAAATTCGTGATGCGTCTGTGGCCTTATTATTGATTATATATTGAGCAAGCTAGTAATTGTGTATTAAGATAATAACTAATTTAATTGCCTACCATAAGAGGGTTTTCTCAAAAATAGTTTAATTGCCTAACACCACCTCTTGATTATATATTGACCACCTCTCGCGGACACGTAGGATATATCTTTTATTTTTCTTTTGGCAAAGCTGCCTGCTGCAATATAAAACCGATATATATATATATATTCTATTTTACTTCTATGATATAGATTATTCTTATGAAGAAAGACATGCAATTCGATCATTTAATATTTTGAGTACTTCAAATAGATTTAGGAACTATATAGAAGCAAATGCATCCGTCACATTGAAATACCTGTCAACCGAGCTAGCCCTGTGATGATCACATCCACCTTAAGAACAATGCCTCATATATTACTTGAAAGAAAAGCCATAAGCATATAGTTCCCAGATTAAGTATTAGTTTAGGTTCCACGGAGGATGCATTTAGGTGCATATGCAACCTAGGACGCTTTGTTTTATTTATGATTACCCGGTCACAGTTCTCCGCTTAATTATATAGGTTTAATTTAGGGATAAATACACATTCACCTGTCAACTTTAGGTTATTTGGAAATTACATCCTAAACTACCATTGTTGACACATAACACCCTCCTACTAAAGGTTTTAAACATTTTGAAACTCAAACTACCAACTTTCACACATTTCACCCTCCAAGTACCGTTGTTAAGTCACATATTTCCCTTTTGGCAGATGATGCACTTGATCTTCGCCTAGAACATCGACCGTCGGCATCACCCTGTTGGAAATATGCCATCAAAATCCTTTATTTACAGTAATTTTGAGATAATTATTTCTTTTCTCATGTATTTATAAATTTATGGGTTCTAGGTTGTGACATAACATCTTATACAGACATTATTCGAGTGAGGAGATGTGAGCTGTTAGGGAGAAAGACTACAAAGAATTCGCCGCCAAGCAGGCAAAGAGAGAGGGCATCTTACGATAGAAGCAGCAGTGCCAAGAGCTACTTCATTTTATTCATTTCGTTATTTTTCAGACATTATTTTTAATATCAATTTTTGTAATTATTGAAACTTATGTCTTCTAATTCAGGATAAGCTACTCAATTATATGTCCAATATAAAAAATTGTTGTTATTTGTTTTTTTAAAAAATAATAAAATAAAATCCCGTTCCTAACATCGTGTACAACGGATTAGACGCCTATGATAATGAACCATCTCTCATAAAATGTTCGAGTTAGAACAAACGCTTTTTCCTGTAACTGTTCGAACGAGTGGGAACAGTAAACAACGAGATTGACAACAAATGTTGGAATGGGAAGAACAGTATTGAACAATAAATTGTAGATTGTTTAATTTCCATTTGGACAAAACATAACATAAAAATCCAACCCATCTGAATAGTAATATGTTTGTTCCAACAAATTTTGTTGGAATAGACTTCGTTTTCATTGCAAAAAGATAATGATTGATACCGTTTGATGTGGTTTGAAACTTATTTTTTTGGATGGAAAATAATATTTCGGACGAGTCTGTGTTTTCAACGAAAACTATGTTTCGTGAGATGTTAAATCGTCAAATTATACGTCTGATCGTCTCACTTAATGCAAGATAAATTGAATTGACGTTCAAACTTTTGAAAAACGTTGCGCCTCTATCATACAGTTTGTTTTTTAAAATTCAATATGTAGAGCTACCTATATAGTAAGAACATTATATACAAGAAGCGAGGTCAACAGAAGTTTTTGTGCATCAACCTTATGGTTTCCGATCGTTCGAACGAACGCGAGCAAATATTGTAGATTTTTTATATTTGTAATTTAATTACCTTATTGAATATTAATTATCTTATACTATCGTATGCAAAATAAACTAGAAATCTACCATATCAATTTGGCAACACAATAAACAAAAACTACACTATATTATTCACAGAGTTCACAAAATTTTGAAAAATATAAAGACCATAATAATAGTACCATAAGCTATAAACTGACGTTTAAACTTAATAATTTGTTTTGAAGTAAAAAACTGTGGAATATCCAGATATTAAGAGTTTTGAAACAAAAAATAAGTTTCTACGTTGTTCTCGTACATAAAGACAATCTTCTAAATTCAAAGCTTTGTTCCGGTACATTGTTATGGTGGTCGCTGCAATACATGGAATCGTCCACATCTTTAAAATAACTTCCTGCTCATCTAGTGTTCGAGTTTTCTAAAGCCCTTACAACATATTGTAGATATGAGAGCTTGTGCTCGAAACGACCCCCGAAGAATTTAATTTACCACCTATTAAATTTATTTCAATGATAAGCAAACTTTAAGTATATTAATATTAAAGTATACTTTAAGTATACTTTAATATTAATATACTTTAAGTAGGTTATAAATCATAGTTTCCCGCAGTAGACACAATTTTCTTTTGTATTTTTATCTGGCTCGCTCTTGTCCTCCTTTGCATTTGTGCTAGGCTGAGACGTCCTCTTTTTCTTAAATTTCTTTACGTCGGGTTTAATTGCAATGGTAAAGTTGACATTTACTTGTCCATTATCAAAAGGGAACTTTTCTACCATTTAATAAGTTCTTCATGGCCTGTAACTTATAGAGCAACTCTGACAAAGTCATTGTCAACTTGTTTGTATTATAGTTTTAATAAAATGTGGTTGAATGATTCAGGCAGATATGCCAATATCGGTCCCACCTTGCTCTCGCCGTCCATTTTTGCACTCAGTGTCTTTAGTTTCGTGACAAAAGATATGTTACCGAAAAAGAGCTCCCTCTTCCATTTTTGTGGTCATCAGTAGTTTCATAACCTTCTGGCATGCCACTTCTCGAAAGCAAGTCTTTATTCATATGTGACATTAGCTATGTCAAACTGAAGTATTCAGAGGAACTTTTGTGCGCTTTTTGCAGTCTAAACGAAATATTTTCACAAGACTTTTTGCATACTTCGATTGAGAAATGAAAAAATCATCTTTTCTTTGTTTGATTTGAAAACCAAGAAAGTAATGAAGTTCTCCAACCATACTCATCTCGAACTCATTTTTAATGGATTTTGCAAATTCTAAGGGAAGCAATTTCATAGGAGAGCCCAACACTATATCATCAACATAGATTTGTGCAATGATGATGTTATTATCAATTTTCTTAATAAATAGTCTACGATCAAAACCTCCTACTGTGAAACTATTTTCTAGCAAATAAGCAGTCAGCCTATCATACCAAGGTCTAGGAGCTTGTTTTAGTCCATAAAATGCTTTCTTCAGTTTAAAGGCATGCTTAGGAAAATTTGGGTTGTTCTACAAAAAATTCTTCTTGTAAAATACCATTGAAAAACACACTCGTTACATCTATTTGGTGAAGATTAAACCCCATGGAGTAGGATATAGCTAATCGAATTCTAATGGACTCTAATCTAGCTAGCGGTGCAAATGTTTCATCGAATTCAATGCCTTCGACTTGTGTGTAGCCTATAGCTACAAGATGAGCTTTATTTCTGTAATAGCCCGGACCGTCAAGACCTCAAGCAACGATCTTATAGTAATGAACGCAACTATTAGACTAAGGTTACGGCCAGTGTGGGGATCATGAAAGCAACATGATTCTAACTAAAATACAAGTAGAACCTTTTATTAATACCGAAGGATTTCAAAAGAGAACCAACTTTTTAAAATGTACATACTAAAAAGAAAACTACAACAACGGAAAAACTAAGAAAGATAAAACCTCTACTCCTTGCCATCAGAATCAGTTAAGATTGTCTCACATGCTGACATAGTCATTCGAGTTTGGGTTTATCATGCCCCGAACGCTAGCCCGAAGGGGGTTAATGACAGCCGCGAACATCCACTCAATGAATGTTCCAGCGTTTTCTCTTAATCTTGCAGCGGATTTTTTTTTATAAACATACAACTGAGAGAGACGGGCCAAGAAGATTCACATAAACTTCAACTTACACAAAACGACTTCATCGGTAATAGTGTAAGCATCTTAATTGCATAGTATGGTTGCATGGCTGTGGTACAAGATCTAAGAGACTCCATCAAAACCTCTTCATATTGACCTACTCATAACATCTTTACATTACATTTGGAATCCTTATATACCTTACATTATTGTTTAGCAACCTGCCGCCTCAGTATGATATCAAGCACTCCTAAGGCTTCTTGTGCATTCTCCAACTTCTGACCCGTAGTGCTTTCCCAATGGCCTATGACCAACAACATTACAATCTAATACTTCCTAAGTCAGATAATTCTCAGGACTCCTGTCACCTGGTAAATCTGGAATGATACATTTTGAAAATTGTGACTCAAACGACTCAGTAAGGAAAAGAACTTGTAAACATGAGCTTGTAAAAATGAACTTAAAACATGAACTTGAACTTGTAAACTTGAACATGAGCTTGTAAACTTGAACTTGAAATCATGCACTAATAACATAACTTGGAAACATAACTTGCAATCATGCACTTGTAATCATGCACTAGGAACATGACTTGAAAACATAAACTTGTAAGCATAATATGCTTCATGCATGATCAACAACCTATAATACGTCTAACTTAATATCCCTTATTTGATATCTTTCATCATACCATGCCTGGACTAATGTCTACCAATTCCATCACTTAAACCTCAAAGGATATGCTATATAGTTGCTGCTGAAACCTATAGGATTTAACCTAAGTTACATTGGTCTTATCTCCAAGTTTTCAAGTTCACATGAACATCAATGCCCACAATCCTTCCAAACATAACCGATAGACATAAATCCTTATTTACGTGATCAACCCGTGACAATCTTGGCCTCCTTTTCACTCTTAGGCTTGCTATTTAATTCAATGTCATCAACATACCTTCACCACCATGAAGGAACCATTATACTTGAAGGATGAGGAAGAATCAACCAACTTGAAGCACAAATTCTCTCAACACTTTTTCCAAAGGAAGGAGGTACCCAAAACCCTCAATAAACTCCTTAACTTGGTTTTGGTCGGCTAGCCTTGATATTAGGGGTTTCACAAGTCTTCAATAGAAAACTCTAAAGATTCCACATTTTCCTGAAATTCAACAAGCACTGCTCGAGCGCAAGTCGAGCACCGATCGAATGCCAAGTCTCTGTCCATTTTCATCTAGCCTCGCTCGAACAGCTGTTGAGCGCTATGAATCTGTATGAAATCCTCCATGCCGGCTCGAGCGCCGGTCAAGTGACACGACTCTGTCTAACATTTTTCCTAAGGGCGCTCGAGCGTGAGTCACACGCTGATTGAGCGTGATTTTACCTAAAAGCAGGTCACTGACAACTCCCTATTCCAATAATCTTAAACATAGTTTCTAACTTGATTCTTTAGACCAACATCAAACCCACACAATTCATTACATGCCTGATCAATCTCCAAGCAACATTGTTCAAATTTCTATCTACTCTAACCCATGGCCATAACATAGTAAAATCATGATTAATATTGTATTATAAAAGCAGAAAAACCAAGATTACCACCAACACTCCATTTGGCAACAACTAGCATCTCATGCATGCATCATATTGCTAATCATGTGATAATGGCCTTAGCCTATCTCTACAATAATCACAAGGCCTTATCACTCTAAAGGTTTCCTAGCTTATCATGCTTGCTTATCACTATGATAAGCAAGTGTGCTTATCAATTAAATCATTTCTAAACTTATCACATAACTACATAGCTTATCATTTGAATATTCATATGGAAATTCTATTAATAATATAGAACACATCATAATCTTACATGTCACATACAATATTTAATCCATGTATTCAAAAGAATTTCATTATTTAATCTATTAATAATTTCGGCTTATACAAGGAAATTATTAAAGCATAATTCGAATTATATGGCCCATGAATCATAGTAGGTAAATGAAAAATATCAATTTGTAAAAGAGGAACTTACTTGCAAATTTCGGCTCTTAACATAATATAATTTGTACTTGCATTAAAATGGCATATTAATTATTTAAAGAGATTTTATGAAATAAAATCCCATTTTAATCAAAATACCATAACATAAGAAATTAGGCCATACATCGGCCAAAACATAGCCCCATTAAGAAATAAAAACTATTACATTGGAAAAATAAAATAATACATAAGCAATTACGTAGGGGAAAATCGGGGTCTCACAACCATGAAGGCAGAGGAGCAGATCTGCCCTCCACCCTCCAGCTCAGGGCACTACAACCCGCTTGAAGATTAAATGACAGCACCCTATGCCACCATCATCACCTATCCGGTCATGCTTACACAAATGGGTTAAGCTCTTGCTAACATCTCATAACAACAGCCATTCTCTCACGTTTCTCCTTCATCCACATCTCTAGGACACTTTGCATGTCTACCTACCATTCTCAAATCATCAACAACCAAATCCAACATGCAGCAAGGAAAAACAAAGCATGGCAACCGAACCTAGTCTAGCATTTTACCCACATCAAACTCACGGTTTTCCATGTTTTTCTTTGATCACAGTGATAGATTTCCCTTACCTTGGTTATCTTCTATAGTTGTTGAGGTCTCCTTAGCCACTCAGCAGTCCCTCTTCCCTTTTTCTTCTTCTATTCTTTCCTTCCCTTTTCTCCTTCTCGGCTTCCTTCCTCTTCCTCCTATTTTTCTTCTTCTTCTTCTTCTTTTCCTTCTTCCCTCTTCTCCTTCTCAGCTTCCTTCCTCTTCCTCTTCTTCTTCTTCTTCTTCTTCTTCTTCTTCAGTTCAAACTTCCCCTTCTCCCCTATCTCTCGGGTCATCTCTTGTGTGTGACTAAATGGATGTTATGGGGGAGAACCGAGAGTGAAGTGGGTGCAAGAGTGAAATGAGTGTGTTACTTTTTGCCCATGTGACATGGTCAGTTCATTTAATGCCTTGTCCCTTCTCTTTTTGTTTTCTCATTTCATGCCTCACTAGCCTTTCACGTGAACTCCCTTCCATCCCACTTCTATTGACTTTCTTTTCTCTACAAGTCATGTCATCTAATTAATGCTTTGTCTCCTTCTCTTTATCTTCTTTGGCTTTACTTTGGTCTTCTCTTTCTCACTTCCTTGCCATTCACGTGAAACACCCACTTAACTAGACTCTCATTCATTTATTTATTTTATTTTGCTTTTCTCTCTTTCACATGGACTACTTTATAAGCACACTAACTTATCACATAGTTCTTCATTAAACTATTCTATAAGCACACTAACTTATCACTTAGTTCTCCTAATGAAGCGTAAGACTACCCCTAATGACGGTATAAGGTAATTATGCAATGATTTTCATAATCATAATCCATACTTTAATATAATGAATTTGCTTAGGTGAATTCAGCATCTATAAGATAATAAAATGCACTCCTTGACATTAAATTTAATAAGTCTTTGTAATATAACAAAACCTCTTACATTCGGCCTAATAATAGCCCCCAAATTTAAACCCAAAATAGATACATAACATAATTCAGCATAATGAAATTCGGGGTCTCACAGGGTTAATCCACCTATGACCCCAGTCTTCCATCAAAACATTTAAGTCACTTGTGACATAAACTCGAAAGGTCAGCTCTAGAGTAATAAAGCCATGTTGAATGTCATTGGTTAACTCACCTAATAAACCTCAGACATCTGCTAAAGAAATATTTAATCAACAACAGTGAGTCCAAATGACTCAGTAAACAAAACGGTTAGTACACTAGAATAGCAAAAAGAAGAACAAAATATTGAAGAAACCCGTTCAACAATAAAATCTCAAGAGAAGACGAAAGTAAATGAAATGACTCAATCATTAAAATATGATCTTTTCCATTTTTACATCACCAATCATCACTCCTCTCACTCCCAGAGTGAATCACTGGCCAGAGTGACGGGTTACTACAAGTAACCTCCATGTCTTTGAGGCATTACTCCAAGAGTAGAACACAGACCGTATCTTTTCGGCATTACTCCACGAGTAGAATATGGTATCCTCATAGAGGATCTTTCCGCGTATTACTCAGAGGCTAGACTGTCACAACAAGTGAATCCATTCTCTTGTGCACAATATTGTCACGTCTTCACAGTATGCGTTAAATATGCATGTCTCATGTCAATGCACATACATATCATTCATGATATGCAACACTTTAACCACACTTGAAAATCAGATATTCATTTCCAACGTACAAGTTAAGTATGCATGTCTCATATAAACACTCACACGTCTCATTTATGATATGCAACACCTTAACTCGTTTCCATCATTACAACATTATAAAACAATTCTCAAATGAAAGTGTTATGAAGACAAAACAACACTTTGATTTCTCGGTTAGAAACTGGCTTAATCACCACGTAGAAAATACTCATTTTGACATACAAAGTATTGAAATCAGAATGAATATTTCAAAAGAAATATGTTCAAGCTTTGAAAAACAACTCTTGGAAGAAATTTTGAGAAGAAACGAGCAAAGTAGAAAAATACTTTGAAAATGAATCGAACTTTTACAATAGTACTTTTTCGAAAAGACGAGCTTGTACTTCGTCAAGAATACGAAGAACACGAAGAACATCAAGAACAATAGGAAGAATAGAACAACACTAATAACATCAAGAGATGTTTAGAATAAGAAATACAAGAGATTCACAATAATCATCTTGAAAACTTGAATCGAAATCAAAGATAACCAATTAAACATTACCTCTAACCGAGTTCGATCTTCACTAACCGATTTCCTCCTTCTTGCTTCTACTTCACTTCCCTCTTAATCTCAGAGCTAACTCACAAGTTTAGGATGAGATGGTGTGAATTTTTCAATGGCCGGCCACCCATATTTTATATGGCAAGGTTGGTTCATCATATCGCGACACGTGTCAACCTAGATTTGATGACTCAAAAGGATACTCCATCCACACGTTGAAACCTAGCACACCTATGGCCGAAATCCACCTATAGCCTTGGTGAGTCGCCGCCTAATTCCACCGGTTGTCAACACCTCAAGCTTCCTAGGTTATAGCTTTTTGTGTCGTGCTTCATGCATCGATTTGTCGTGCTTCTAGCTTTGATTTGTCATGCTTCCTAGGTGTCATCTCTATCCACAATTAATCTTTGTCCATAATTCATCTCTATCCACAATTCATCTCTATCTACAATTCATCTCTAAGTTTCGCTAATATTCAAATTCCAATGATGTTCACTAATCAACCTATAGCCTTGTGGATGATCCCCCATCATATTAAAGGAATAAAAGTCATATGGTTCGGTTTTTGAGACAAAAACATCCAACTTGCTTAAATACCTTTATTGATATAATACGAGCTCCTCAACTTTATGAACAACAACCTAGTTGCAAGTGAACTCCAATTCTCACTAAATCATGTCTTAAACTAGGTTTCGAACTTAGTATCTCAAGTACTAAATACTCCATCTTAGTCACTAAATATCCCCTAATCTGACTACTAAGGAGAAACAAGAGAGCATAAACAATATGCATGTGTTGTTTGAAAGCTCTGGGTATGACATACTCCCCCACATAGAAATAATTCCGTCCTCGGAATTGAAACATAACACAAGAAACGTACCAGTTAGTCAAACAAGTGAGGATACTTGTGATGCATGTCTGCCTCTAACTCCCATGAAGCTTCAGTGATATCGTGATTCTAGCATAATACTTTAACAAAAGGAATCTTCCTGTTACGCAGCTCTTGATCCTTTATATCTAATATCACCACAGGTTGCTCCTGATAGGTTATGTTTTTTTCTTTGTGTAAAGACGTATACTCTATCACAAGAGGAAGATCTGGAACATATTTCCTCAACATCGAGATGTGAAAAGTATCATGTACTCCATCCAATTCTAAGGTAAGTCGAACTGATAAGCTGCTACTCCTACCTATCGTAAAATTCTCAAATGGTCCAACATATCAAAGACTTAACTTCCCTTTCTTTTCAAATCTGTTAATTCCTTTCATATGAATCACCTTCAAGATACTTTATCCACTTTGAGCTACCTTTAACCTTTCTTTGATCATTTCTATCTCTTCATAAGTATTTTATATGATTTCAGATCTTATCATCTACAATACAATCTGTACTTAATCTCCAATGAACCATTACATCAGAATGGGTCTAATAACTCTCGAAAAACCATATTAATTAAATCAATAAAAAGTTTATGATGCAGTAATCAATCCTAATGGCATCAAGAATGATTCATAATAACAATATATAGTGCAGGATACCTTCTCATATTTATTTATTTCCTAACTCCAAAGATCACAACCTCCAATAAATTCCTCTATTCCTTCCTCATGCGATATTTTATCTTTTAGGAACCTCAATGACAAGTACAGATCAAATTTATCATAGCATAATCAAACCTTAATGATACTATGAATCAAATCTATCATAGTGTTGTTCTATTATTCCTATTGTCTTTCTTACTCTAAACATCTCTTGATGTTATTAGCATTGTTCTATTCTTCCTATTGTTCTTGATGTTCATCCTGTTCTTGACAAAGTTTGATTCGTTTTCAAAGTGTTTTTCTACTTTGATCCGATTCTATTCAAAATTTCTTCCAAAAGTTGTTTTTCAAAGCTTGAACATGTCTTTCCTTCTGATTTCAACACTTTTTATGTCAAAATTAGTATTTTCTACTTGGTGATTTAAGCCGATTTTTAACCGAGAAATCAAAGTATTGTTTTTGCCTTCACAACATTTTCCTTTGAGAATTGTTTTATAATGTTGTGATGATGGAAACAAGTTAAGGTGTTGCATATCATAAATGAGATGTATGGACGTTGATATGAGACATGCACACTTAACTTGTATGTTGGAATATAGGTGTTCAAGTGTGGTTTAGGTGTTGTATATCATAAATGCGATGTATGGGTGTTGATATGAGACATGCATACTTAACGCATACTTTGAAGACGTGATAGTACTATGCACAAGAGAATGCGTTCACTTGTTGTGACATTTTGTCCTCTTCTTCGTACGCGGAACGATCCTCTATGAGGATACTATATTCTACTCTGGGAGTAATGCCGTAAAATACGGACCATGTTCTATTCTGGGAGTAATGTCGCAAAACATGGAGGTTACATGTAAGCCGTCACTCTGGCTTAGCGATTCACTCTGGGAGTGAGAAGAGTGGTGATTGGTGATTGAGAATGGAAAAAGGAAAAGATAATTTTCTTATTTTGAGATTATATTGTCGAAACGGGTTTTCTTCAATACTTTGTTTTTATTTCTGCTATTATGTTGCACTAAGCGCTGGCTTTACTGAGTCATTTGGACTTACCGTTGTTTGTTAAATATTCATGTAACAGATGTCTGAGATTTATCTAGGTGAGTTCACCAAGGCAATTCAACATGACTTTATTACTCTGGAGCTGACATTTTGAGTCTATGCCACACGTGACCTAGATGTTTTGATAGAGGGGCGGGGCCATAAGTGGATTGCACCGAACTCTGATAATTACATCAATATCTCGGACTTGGACGATACTGTCGACGAAGATTAAAGATCTTCTGCTTTATGTTTCTCTTAGTTTTCTGCTACAGTGTTCTTTTTGTACTGCAGTATGTACATTATACGAAGTGGGTTCTCTTTTGTAATACTTCGGTATTAATAAAATGTTCTACTTGTGTTTTGCTTAGAATCCTGTTGTTTTAAACGATCTTTCCACTAGTCATAGCCTCAATCTAATAGCAGCATCCATTACTATTAGACAATGCTTGAGGTCTTGACGGTCCGAGTTATTACAGATTGTATTAGAGGGAAGGTTAGGAAAGCAAGGATAGTTAGCAAAACCTAAGAAAATGAGAGTGTTAGGAAAATCACTATCTCGTTAAGAAGCTTAGTTTGATTGTAGGAAAAATGATATTGTCCTTATCTTGAAGTGATTTTGGAGTTTTAAACCTGCTTTTGTGTTTCAAGAGAACTTGTATGAAGGAAGTTCATTTGATAAGTTTGCCAAGCATCATACCCCTAGTTATGAAGGAGGTACGGAACCCTTAGTGGCTGAAAATTGGCTTATGAGTATTGAGGAATTAAAGCAAGTGTTAGAATGCACTGACGATCAAATGATACGATATGCAACGTATCAACTGAAAGGAGAAGCCAAAAGGTGGTGGCAAGCCAAAAAGGAACTCCTAGAGATTGAGTGGACATGGGAGCAATTTAAAAAGGAATTTCTAGATCGATATTTTCCTGAGATAATCAGAGAAGCCAAAGCCCAAGAATTTACTACCTTAAGATAAGGAACAAGGTCAGTAGTTGAGTATGGTGCTAAGTTTATAGAATTATCAAGGTTTGCCTTATGTTTGATTCTTGATGAGGGTAAAAAAATCTTGTAAGTTTGAGAGAGGTCTGCAGTCTCATATTAAAGATAGAATATGTTGCCATAAGTTTGAGATTTTTTAGCAATTAGTTGATAGAGCCTCGATTGTGGAACGTACTTTACAGGAAAGTGCTATTATTACTGAGCAGAATAAGAAACGCTCTTTCCTAGGAAATCAATTCCAAGGACAGTCATCGGGAAAAAGAGGAGGAGGTAATTATGGAAATAGAGGAAATGAGCAAGGAGATAGAAGGAATGGTCCTAGTGCTGCACGGATAACATGTTTTTCTTGTGGAAAGCTAGGTCATTTCTCTCGAGATTGTAAAATGAGGCAAGGATTCCTTCAGAATGTACATGGTAACCAAGAGACTAACCCTGGTACCAATCCAAGAAAAAATCTTGAAAATAATACTGGAAATCAAAAGAGGGAAACTGGACCAGCAAGAGTGTGATAGATGGAGCTCAAACTTTTCTTTCTCGTTTCAATTGCTGGAGTTCCAGATGAAGAAAAGAAGATTGAAACCATACCAGTGATATGTGAATATCAAGATGTCTTTCCAGAAGAGCTACCTGGACTACCACGAGTAAGAGAAATTGAATTCGATATTTCATTAGTACCAGAAACCACACCTTTGTCAAAAGCTCCAAATAGGATGACATCGGCTGAACTAAAGGAATTAAAGGAACAACTGCAAGATTTATTGCAGAAAGGATATATTTGACCTAGTGTTTCACCATGGGGAGCCCCAGTATTATTTGTGAAAAAGAAGGACGGCACTATGAGAATGTGCATAGATTATCGAGAGCTGAATAAGGTTACTATTAGGAATAAGTATCTTTTACCTAGGATTAATGATTTGTTTGATCAATTGAATGGTGATGAAATATTTTCTTAGACTGATCTGAGATTAGGATATCATCAACTGAGAATCAGGAAGGAAGATATTCCAAAGACAGCTTTTCGTACCAGGTATGGACATTATGAGTTCCTAGTAATGCCTTTTGGATTAACAAATGCTCCTGCTGCATTTATGGATTTAATGCATAGTGTTTGGACTGAAACTTTGGAGACATTATTTGTATGGAGTTAAGTGTGAAATTTATACATATCATAAGAGTTTGAATATTTCTTTACACAGAAGGAGTCAGATGGCATCCTACAAAGCTCTTTATGGATAGAAATGTAGAACACCGTTATTTCGGGATGAACTAGGAGAAAGGCAAATGCTGGGATCTGACCTAATCCAAAGGACATGTGAAAAAGTAGAACTAATCAAGAACAGATTGAAGGTGGCGCAGAGTAGACAAAAGAGTTATGCTGATAATCTTAGACGACCGTTAGATTTTGAGAAAGGGGATAAGGTATTTTTGAAAGTAATTCCTAAGAAAGGAGTTAAGAGATTTGGGAAGAAAGCAAAATTAAGTCCCCGATATGTTGGACCTTTTCAGATACTACGTAAGGTAGGAGTGAGAGCTTATCAGCCAGCCTTACCGCCAGAATTAGAAGGAGTTCATGATACCTTTCATACTTCTATGTTGAGAAAATATTTTCCAGATCCTTCCCATGTGATAGATTATATGCCCCTACAACTAGCAAAGAACTTAACCTATAAAGAACAACCTGTGGCAATACTAGATAGAAAGGAGCAAGAGCTGCGTAACAGGAAGATTCCTTTAGTAAAAGTATTGTGGTAGAGTCACGATGTCACGGAAGCATCATGGGAGTTAGAGGCAGACATGCGGAACAAGTATCCTCACTTGTTTTACTAACTAGTATGTCTCTTTTGTTATGTTTTAAATTATGAGGACGAAATTATTACTAAGTGGGGGAGTATGTCATACCCCGAAATTTTAACATCACATGCATATGGTTTATAATATAATGTGTATTATTAGTCATACGTTTAGGGGATACTGAATGATCAAGAGAGATTATTTAGTACTTGAGATGCTAAGATTGAAATTGATTAGGACATGATTAAGTGAGATTTGGAGTTCATGTGCAACTAGGTTATTGTTCAAAATTAGAGTTCAATTTCTGCCAAGGTAGGCAGTGGCACAGCTCAGAAGTGGAGCCCCAACGTTGGAAGTCATGGGTAACATAACACCTAAACACCCATACAACCGATTGGAGTGGACAGGCTTGGCCATGCCTCACCATGGCCAGCTCTGGCACACCCTGATCGGAAGTTGGTAATTGTCTAGCCTGCCTACAGATTGTTGGACATGGCAACCGTGGATTTTGGCGGCGCCAAGGGTTCTAAGTGGACATTGAGGGATGAGATCCCTGTGTCGCGTGCTCTGGCCAAGAAGGAAGGGCAACTTCAGATGAAGGATCGTAAGTTTTTGGGTTGGCCATCAGGATCCCAAAAAAACCTGAGAGGGTTGTGAGCATGGAAGGGAAGGAGGCAGAACATTTTGGTTGCTAAGATGTGAAATCGAAAGACTCAAGGTGTGAGATCACAAGATTTGAAGATTATTGAGGATTGAAGGATCAATCGTAGACAAGATCAAGATTGTTTGTCAAGATCAAGAAAGTTTAATATTCCATAGGCAAACTTTCAAGCTTTAGGTGAGATTTGCTTTTACAAGACTCCTATGAAGTTTGGGGTAAGGTTTCCTCTTCCTCTAAGTGTTCGTCTAATGTCGGGGCATTTGCACCTTTCTCCAAACCAAATAGTTCCCAATGGTTGCAGGGTTTTATTGGGATGTGCCATGTTGTTGGCCATGCATTTCGGGGTACAATTCCACTTGACATTTAATTAATTCATGTAGTTTTATACTATTACTCTTTCTTTCTATGCTAATAAGTATTGGTATTTCCATCCTCGTCCAAAGAGACCTTCTTTGGTCACGCATTCTCTAGACAACAATCATATATGTCAGGTGTTAGTTGGGAGCATTTTCCCAGAGAGTCCTCTCGTTCTTCTTCATTTTTTTGGGATTTTGGTTTTTGCTTCTGAATCTTACAACAAAGATACTCCGGTTCTTTCTCCAAATGAAGAGGGTCGGGTGATTGCTCTCTATGAAGGGAACCCTGTGATCTTGGATGTTCTTCTTTGTAAGGAGAATGTTGATGAATATCTTGGCTAAACATGCCTTGATTTTTCTAGAGTGGATAGTCGTCCTCGGAGGGCAAAGAGGGATTCGTGTCCTGGCCTTTCCTTGGGTGGAAATCCTTTTGAGCGACGACCCTCTAGTGGGGGCAAAGGTTTTTCCTATTGTTCTGGTTTTAAACGGAGGAAGACACCTTCCCCTGTTCCTTTTGACCATTAGGAAGAAAAAGATGTTGAGGAGATTCCATCAGCTCGTAGTCCTTCGAGGCCTATACCAACTGGTCGTGAATATCCGTTGTCGCTATTTTTTCTACTACTTGTTTCTTGAGGTGTTACGATTGAGTCATTGCTCTATAAAGGAAGGTCCCGATGCTGAGTCCTATTGCTTGTGTCTGTACATAGGAGATTTCGGAGATGAAGGACATCCCCCTAGTCCTTAAAATGGGAGATATCGCTTCTAGGCCCTAGGTTGACAAGCTCTTCTCCCGTTTTTGGTAGATCTCTCTCTCTCTTGGTGTAACTCCTCTGATTCCTGATGATTTGATAGGGACTTCAAGTTAGTTCGCTGTGTTGGAGCCTAAATTACCTAAGACTCCTCATGTGGCCCATCAGGGTATGGCTAAAGAAGATACTCTTCCATTTGGTCATTCCAGTATGCTTGAAGTGGAGATTCCTCTTGTGGTCCATTCTAGTATGTCTAAATGCATATTCTTCCTACAGGGCAGCCCAATGAGCATTGGGGCTTGTTCTAATGACAGTCAAATGTGGCTGTGGCCTTTCCATCCGAGTGTTCAAGGTTACCCTTGGTTCCTTCTGCCAAGGGAAAGAAGATTCTAGTACTCTGTATTGACAGTCGGAGTCCTCCGAAGATCCAGATCCTCAAACTCCAGTCGCTTCAGCTTGGTCCTCTATAGCTTACACTTAGTCCTCGTTTGTGGAAGAGTTGATGACCAGGAGCCATTCCCTTCCTAGGCGTCTAAAAGTGGATCACATAGTTCTATATTTGTCTCACTGTGTGTGAACTTTGGGTGCTCTCTCTATGCTGACGAGCTTTCGCAAGACCAGGAATTGGAATCAACCTGTTCGAGGATGAGGAGTCACGAGGATGAGTTGGGTGCTAAGAAAAGAGAGATGTCCAAGATGCAGGTTGTGGCTCGTAGCTGCCATTCTCAGGCAAAGACCTTTCAAGCTAGAGTCACTGCCAGTGGCGGAACCAGGATTAAAATCTATGGTTGTCGAACTTTAAAGGTGAAATGACAAATTTTTTTTCTTTCGTAATGCAAAACAATGTCTTAGAGTTACAATGTCGAAAATTAAGGACTAAAAGCATTAAAAATATTGGAATACATGTATCGTACTATGTACTGCGACTGAGAGGTGACAATTGGATCCTACCAGTTTGCATCTTCTAAAAATGTTGCAAATAACTTCGTTCTCAATAGTTGTAAAAACTTCTTCTTTGATGTACACTAACATGCAATTATTCATCCAGTCATCTCCCATCATATTACGCAAATGACTCTTGATGATCTAATTCAAGTTAATTCCCTACTTAATTCTAAAACTTTAGAACAAATTACAAATGATTCTGATGGTTGACGTCTTGATGTCACTAGGGGTTGTCTTTCTTACATTTTTTGGTTTTCACCACAACTGGGACCTGTCTTTTTTTCTTCCCTTTTTTTTGACAAAAGGTTACTGGGATGCATTTGGAATTTACTTTTTCTAGGTTCTATAGATTTAGAATTGAAAGATATTCACATTCTCTAAAGCAACTTCCACACGCAAAGCAACAAATTGATGGCAAACCATGCTCTGAATAAAAAACAAAATTTCCAAGATAAGCAAGATTTAGTAAAAGAGTTCCTTAGATAAATATATCCTAAAAGTGGTCAAAACTTTAGTTTGGCTTATACAAGGATCCTAAATAAAACACAACACTTTTTGAGGTCTAATAAAAATGAAGAAAAAAAAATTATTTTAGGTCCGATACCCAGTAAGTCTAGTTGGCATAGACTTAATGGGTATCAAACCTGAATTTAATGGGTATCAGACTTAGACTAACTTATGAAGAAAAAGAAAAAACAAATGGAAATTTTTTTTTGGCCAATCCATGGGTAGCGGACGCACGGGTTCAATACCCCCAGCGTCCGCCACTAGTCACTACTTTAGAAGATGAGGTTTCCTCTCTGGATACTACTATTGCTGAGCTACGGAGAGTAGTTGAAGACTTGGAGATGTAGAAGATCGACATCAAGTCCAAGTATTCTCTGGCTAAGGATGAGGTGCTTCAAAGTCATGTGGCGCAATGTTCGTCTTCTTTTGAGAGGGAAAACACGTTGAATGCAGAATTAGAAGAGGCTCTTCATAGCATCAGCGAGGCTATTGTTGCTTTGGCCGAAGAGAGAAAGAAGTGAGAGGAGGAGTGCGCTGGTTTCGCCGTGTCTCTCGAGCAATCATCAACCAGTCCTACTCTCCCTGGGGATCCTGAAACCTTGATGCATAAATGCATTTACATTTTTCTTAAGCATCATAGCATTTCACAGAAGGAAGTAGGCGTCCATAGCATCCACAAGACGGGTATAAAAAAGGTGATCTTTCGCGAATTTAAAGCATATTTAGGACCTCGTTCTTCTGATCCTCGCTCCAAGGAAGAATAAATTCTTACTTGTAAATTTGTTGCATACCAAACTTTGTGTGTTGCTTTGTGCAAATCTCCTTGATTTCATATGTTTTGTTTTTGTGTTCGATTTTTGGAGTTATTTGGTTTGTTGTCGAGAATTTTATTTTTTGATCTTTGTGGTGGCTTTTGGCTGTTCAAAAGGAGTTTGCATCCTACAGTTCCCTTTGCTTGTGTTGTTCATTTTTTGAAATTTGAATTTCTTTGAGATAATCTAAGGTGCGACTAGGGACCGTGGTCATCTTCCGAGGTCTTCATAGGAGCTATTTAGGAGTTTTTTTGGGCTACTGGGGATCGTGGTCGTCCAAGGTCTTCTTAGGTGCGACTGGTTACGGTGGTCCTTTGAGGTCATCTTAGGTTCGGCTCAGGAGACATCTTTGGAATTACTTGGGAATCGTCACTACCTTGAATTAAAAAGCAATATTTGAAGAGAACTTCATGTTTTCATTTATACTAAACAAAATATCTTAATTTTAACGTAAGCGTAAATACATAAACTGTAAGTAGTGGACAAAGATTACATCTAAGCATTATATTTCCTTAGATGTGTTGAATTCCATGGGTGTTGTAGTGCCTTTCTTATTTTGGGTGCAACTTGCCTTGTTGTGGGTCTTTGGATCCTTGGAATATTTTCTAAAGCACTAAATCTCCCGGAGTAAAGTGAAGTAGCCTAACCTTGGCATTGTAGTAGTTCACGATCTTTTGTTTGGATGCGTCAATTTTGAGCCATGTGTCTTCTCTTTTTCCATCTAGCAAATCAAGGTCAAGTTTTTTCCCACTTCATTGTTTTCTTGGATGAAGTTCACTACTCGTGGCGCGTGCGCTCCTATATCGACCGGAATTACTTCATCAAGAACACTAGGAACATCAAGAACAATAGGAAGAATAGAACAATGCTAATGATCATTGATGTTGAGAAGGTATTCAACACAATTTTTTTATGTTATCCTTAGACCTCATATGTTTGTGTAGATTTGTTTATTTGTTTATTGTGTACTTGTACCCTGATCGTGTTATTTGGTGATAATCTTTTAGTTTAAATATTCCAGACAACGTCGGGTCTTGTGCATGATGATTGAGTTTGTATGAATGCTCAATTAGGAATCCACCAGTCTTTTGGAGAGACAGTATATTTAAGTATATTTGTATAGGATTGGACTTGAGAAAATAAATCTTTGGCCAAAGGAATTTTGTGAAATGTTTTTCGAAATTAATATATTATATATATTTATTTTCGAAATTGTTTTGGAAATAATTTGAGGGTTTAACGAGTTACAGATTATAAAATTAAGAATTATATGAGCCAGAGATTTTATAAATGATAATATTCCGGTCCTATTAGCTCATATGGAATATAGTATGGTGGAAGGATAAATAAACGATTATAATTGTTAGCAAAATGGATTTCAGAAATCAATCTCAAATTATCGGGGGTGAATTGTAATATGTTGATGGACATGGTTACAATTTGTAAAATCCTAAATTCAGAATTAAAAAAATATAAGGGAGTTAATGGAAAAATAGTTTTTCCATGTTATCCTACGACCTTGATTTGAGATCCCTAGCGATCCCGCGCACTATCACAGCTAGGGTTTTCTTATAAAAGGATAGTTATGAGATCGTCTATCCTAAGGGTTTCAATTTTAGAGTTGGCCATCAGAACTCAGAGAAAATCATACACAGTTGTGAGCGTGGAGAAAAAGGAGGAAAAACACTTAGGCTGCTATTGTGAAATTCTCATGATTGTGTGATCGACAAGAACCTAAAGATTATTGAAGAATTCTCGGATCAACAAAGAGAATCAGTAAGTTAATTTTCTACAGATGTAACTTTAAGATATTTCCCTCGATGTGTTGAATTCCACGGGTGTTGTGGTGCCTTTCCTTGAAGATCTTCCAAATTGTTTGTCTCTGGCCGTCGGTAGCTAGTAAGATGGAATGGTCATTTGTAATTTGGGTGCAGCTTGCCTTGTTGCGAGTCTTTGGATCCTTGGAATATTTTCTTATGCACTAAATCTCCCAGAGTAAAGTTCAGTGGCCTAACCTTGGCATTGTAGTAGTTCACGATCTTTTGTTTGTAAGCCTCCATTCTGACCTATGAGTCTTCTCTTTTTCCTTTCTAGCAAATCAAGATCAAGTTTCTTCCCTTCTTCATTTTTTCTTCGATGAAGCCCATTACTCGTGGCCTGAGAACGGAAGGTGTTTCGCCGGTCGGGATTCTAACAGTGTTACGATAGGCCTATAGTACCCTAGGCAATACTACTTCCCCTAGGGTTTTTTGATCATTAGCTTCGTCTTGATAATTCGTAGAAACGATCGATTTGTTAGTTCCACTTGCCCATTAGCTTGTGGGTAATATGGAGATGAGTAGTGATTTGCTATCTTAAATTCTGATCAAGAGTCTCAAAACCTCCTATTTTCAAACTGTATGCCATTGTCTATTATTATTGCCCTCGGTAGCCCGAAGCGACTGATGATATTTCGCCACTTGAATTTTTTGATATTAGGAACCATGGAATTTCAGTCGCTTTCATCCTACGGGAATGGACTGAGGATATCAATCTTCCATTGCATGAATGGGTACGGGGTGCTTCTGATTGTCATATTTTTGGTCTTACGTAGTTATGATGTTGGTGAACCATTGGAACTTTTCGTATTTATGCACCATCATCTGGGCATTTGTCTATAGGGTGGGCCGAAAATGGCCAACTCGGGTGACTTTTTGGGCAAGAGTTCTTGGTTCTGAGTGATTTTAGCATATCCTTTCAGGTACTTTCTGTAGTGCGTAGTTTGCATCTCGAGTGCTGACGCAACTTAATAGGGTTCAGAGAAACCTCGGCGATTTAGAGTTCCATCTATGATGGTGTATAGCGGGTCTATTCTTCTAATCTTCTGGAGTTGAAGTTTTTCAGCCCCGAAGCTTTCTCCCTTGAGCACTTTTAGGATTGGAGCTCGCCAATCTTCTTGTTCTATTTCGTTGCCTTCTCTAATTTTTGAGATGATCCCTATGGATTGTATGAGCTTCCTTGGCCCTTTTGTCATCTCGGCGGATCTTGAGGTAGCATTTGCTCGAGCATTATGATCCCTGGGAATGTGTTGTATTTCTAAAGTTTCAAACATTTCTGTAATTCTTGGGACCGGCTCAAGTATGCCGCCATCCTCACATCTCAAATCATTTGACCTAGCACCAATTGCGAGTCTAAGTGTATAACAATGTGTTTCCCTCGAAGGAGTTCGGTAGTGAGGAGTCCAGTGATGAGAGCTCCATATTCAGCCTCATTATTGGTAGCTAGGTATTCCATTTTATCCCGAATTTTATTCGTTCTTCCTTAGGAATCTTGACGATTGTTTCAAATATCAAAGAAGACATTTCAAATATCAAATAACAAATTCAAATAATTTTAAAAAAATCTCGGGTGTTACACCAATAGATTTTACCTATTTGATAAATTGACATAATTTCTATTTCTATTTTGAATAAATGATTTTAATATTGCGTTATTTGATCTAAATGGGATTTCTAGCTGTTTTTATGTTTAATAGAGTACACAAAAGTTCTCCTGAACTACATAATTTGATTATTAAATGCAAATATGAACGTGCTATAATTGGCTATTCCCGGATGCATCAGTATTGCATTCTATCTAAGGTTCGTATCAAATTCCTCCTAATTATATAGCATATCCTATCCTAGTCAAGTTGTATAAGCCTCCATCTAGCAAATTCCTAATAAGGAAAAAATTATCCGCAAAGGTTATAAATATGTCTAATACGAACCATTATATTCAGGCTTAAAAAGAGAAAACGGCAAAAGAAGTGTGTTAGATTGACTTTTGAGCTTTAGAGTTCAAAATCTGTACCATTCTAGACAAATACTAAGGTTAATGTGTTGGAATACTAGTTATTTGTCAAACATGACAATTTAGGACAATTTTATGGTCCAAAATAATTAAGTTTGGGTGTATTTGTGATTGCTTACCCAGGAGACAATGAGGGTACACAAGATCCAACAAGTTTTAAATCATGGAACCTAACTTCAGACAGTCCAGATATTGATTTGACACTCAATCACCCATGACTTGGTGATCGAGCATTTCTAGCATATTATGTAGTCGGTATGTTGTAAGCCCAGAGAGCTCAGACCTTATTTATATATAGCAGTTATATTATCTTTTATTAGGTTGGGTCGTCAGTTAAATTTTGTTAGTGGGTAAATTTTGTTAGTCAGTTAATATTTCATAGGCACTATTAGCGGTAAGTTGCTGCAATCATATAATTTTGTGGACATTTGTACAGTGTATAAAAATAAAACCTTTCTAACATTTTTTTAACTTCTGCGATAGCTTTTTGTCTGAGAGAGCTTATTATATATATATAGATATTATGTACACTTTGAAATGGGTCGTGGTGGGCCAGTATTCTGTTAACCGCCCATAATTTCACATAATTTCTATATCCATTTTCAATAAATAATACTAATATTAAGTTATTTGAACTAAATGGGATTTCTGGCTGCCTTGATGGAGGTCGTCAATTGTCTTTGAGGCTTAGAGTTCCTGCAAAAGTACCCCTCTTTGACAATATTCAAATAGATACCACCATTAATATTATATCCTTGCCCTAAAGTAGATTACCTGTAGTAAATCGTGCCAGTTGCACACAAATCAATGGGAAACGTGAAAAACAAAAAACAAAAAAAGTAGTTTGAAGAGGGGAAATGTGTAATATGTATTGGAAGAGAAATAATGTCCGCTTGAAATAAAGGAGCTACGATTTTTTATCTCATGGTACTTTTCACAATGTTGAAATAAAATACATCCATGCAAAGATGGCAACATTTATTGGGTAAAACTTGGTAGGTACGGTACCGTGTAGCAAACATTTTATCACTCACAACATTTAATTTATTTTAGGACTCATACAACTCATCGAACCAGCAATGCAAGGAGTTATGGTATATTGTTATTATGTTTTGGCTAGGTAGCCTCCATATAGCTTCGTCCTTCCATTCCTCTCCTACAAGTTAGAAGGTTGGGAACTCAATGCTAGAGGGACAAGTGATAGTTTATATGCGGTATTAAACTATAAACAAACAACATGTTTTCAACAAAACATCATCCAGGATTTATGATTACAATTTCGGATTCGATTCCATACCTGACACGGGAATTTAGGAATCTACAAACCTTAAGCCGCTTTACGATCCAATCCAAAGCTCCTGCAATTCAGAACAACAACTCAGATGTGTTGCCTCCTAAGGGATTTATGTCACTCTCTCATTATCGGGATTTCCCTAATAGGTTCTGATGGCCAACCCCTTGAATATAACAATTATATTTATATGCCTTGGAAAAACCCTAGAAAGAGTATGAGACATAGGATCCTTAGGGATCTCAAATTCCAGCCGTAGGATAACACTGAAGAACTCTTCTTCTAATACAATTAGGGCTTCTACTAATTACAATCAAGTCCATCAACATATTGTAATTGACCCCTGGAATTTAAGATTATTGCAAATATGCCCCTTTTACATACAATTAATTTCTTCCACTATACTATATTCCATATGAGATATTAGGACCGAATTAATCAATTTGGTTATCGAGGGCACATAATTCTAACAATCTCCCGCTTGCCCTCAGAACAAAATATCACCGTCATGTCCCTATCTCATGTAAACTTGATTTCTTAGTTCATAATTCAGTTGGACCACAAAACAATTTTGAAATATATATCATATACTTTTATGTATTCATAAAATAGTTTTTTAAAACACTCCGGCCGGATTCTTTTGGTCCAACTCTTTCATGAACACTAACTAAATATACTGTCTTTCCAAAAGACTGGTGGATTCCTTGTTGAGCATTCATACCACTCAATCATTACGCACACAACCCAACATGTCCAGATATAGTCCTGAATGAACATCACCGGTTGACAATATCAAAGCTGTGTACACAATTCATGAATAAATACAAACCTCTCAGGTCTAAGGACAATACCGAATTGTGATAGAACAACGTTTAACCTGACAGTGATCATTTCCAAAAGATGTTCTTAATCGGATCATGTTCAGTGTATGTACTTGTTACATGACACCCACTCGTTTGCTTAAGGTCATACCTCAATGATGAAATCAATCATTCTCCGCACAACAAGTGTAGACTTTATGTTACAAAAGTCTAGAACACTTTCAGGCTTACAATGAACTGAAAAATCATTATTCCCTGCCTTTGATTCATTAATCTCTAGCATGATTTTTCTACAATGTTACTTGAACAAATTTACATACATAACATCTCATGTTACGTATAAACCCATAACAACAATAAATATATGTGAGAACAAATAAACTTTTATTATCATATAATAAAGAAATAAAACCTCAAACCCAATCATACATATATCTCAAACCCATATCATTAATATGTTTCTCAAACACTTTCTGAGATAAAGATTTTGTAAATGGATCAGCTAAATTATCAGTTGATGCAACCTTCACCATTTTGATATCACCTCTGGATATGATATCACGTATTAGGTGAAAACGACGTTCTATGTGCTTTGTCCTTTGATGAGACCTTGGTTCCACTGCCTGTGCAATTGCACCATTGTTATCGCAGTATAAGGGAATAGGTGCCTCAATCGAAGGGACAACTTCAAGTTCTTGAAGGAACTTGCGAATCCATACAGCTTCCTTTGCAGCTTCACTTGCAGCAACATATTCTGCCTCAGTTGTAGAATCAGCAGTAGTACTTTGCTTGAAACTTCTCCAACTAAATGCTCATTTGCCAAGAAGAACACAAATCCGGACGTTGATCTTCTATCATCAATATCTTATTGGAAATCCGAATCTGTATATCCCTGGACAGTCCGATCCTCACTGCCATACACTAAGAAATAGTGTTTTGTATTTCTCAAATACCTGAGGATATGCTTCACTGCTAACCAATGTTCTGGACCTGGATTGGATTGATACCTACTCACAACGCTAACTGCGTGACTGATATCAGGCCTAGTGCAAAGCATAGCATACATGAGACTCCCTACAGCCGAAGCATAATGGCAGTTACACATCTTCTCTTTTTCTTCAGGTGTTTTTGGACACATTTGCTTAGAGAGATGAATTTCATGTCTAAAGGGTAGAAACCCTTTCTTGGAATTTACCATGCTAAATCTAGCCAATATCCTCTCAATATAATTGACCTGTGAAAGACCCAATAATCTTTTCTTTCGGTCTCTAAATACTTTGATCCCGAGTATGTAGGATGCTTCCCCAAGGTCCTTCATTGAAAATTGGTTAGACAACCACATTTTCACAGATGACAAAGCTCCTACATCATTCCCAATGAGTAGTATGTCATCTACATAAAGAACAAAAAAAGTAATAGCACTCCCACTAACCTTCTTGTAGACACATGGTTCATCAATGTTTTGTGAGAAACCAGACATTTTGATTGACTCGTCAAAACGGATGTTCCAACAACGTGATGCTTGTTTTAGGCCATAAATGGATTTTTCCAATTTGCATACTTTCGATTCATTTTCCCGAGATATGAGACCTTCTGGCTGGTCCATATAAATTTCTTCATGGATATACCCATTCAAAAATGCGGTTTTCACATCCATCTGTCATATCTCATAATCATAGTATGCCGCAATCGCTAATAGAATCCTTATGGACTTTAGCATGGCTACAGGTGAAAAGGTTTCCTCATAATCAATACCAGCCTTTTGAGTATACCCTTTTGCCACCAGCCTAGCTTTAAAGGTCTCTACCTTTCCTGTTGGTCCATGTTTCCTTTTGTAGACCCATTTGCAACCTATAGGCTTAATGCCTTCTGGTTTGTCTACCAAGCTCCATACCTTGTTGGAAAACATGGAGTCCATCTCTGATTCCATGGCCACATGCCAATGCTTAGCATCTTTGTCATTAACAGCCTCTGTATAACCACAAGGATCAATCTCCAATCCCTCAGATTCCATTAGGTGAATCTCATTTAACAAATTGAATTTTACTGGAGGTCTTATAATCCTTTTACTACGACGAGGCTCCTGTGTCTCAACAGGTTCACTTTGATCAGTGGGAGCAATCACTTGATCCTCATTGTTCTCGTTCTGCACAGTCACTGTACTATCTCTTTGCTCATCAAGAGCAACTCTACTCTCGGTTTCATTCAAACTATAATCCTCTTCAAGAAAAGTAGCATTTCTGCTAACAAACACTTTGTTTTCATTAGGATTATAAAAGTAGAAACCAGTAGTCATTTTGGGATAGCCTACAAATAGGCATCTATCAGTCCTTGATCCCAGTTTATCCACATTAAACCTTTTAACATGAGCTGGACAACCCCATATCTTAAAAGGACTAAGACTTGGCTTCTTGCCAGTCCATAACTCATATGGGGTATTAGGAACTAATTTTGTAGGGATCCTGTTTAACAAGTAAACAGCGGTCTCCAAAGCATGTCCCCAAAATGATATGGGCAACTCAGATATGCTCATCATGGAACGAACCATATCCAATAGAGTTCTATTCCTTCTCTCTGCAACACCATTATGTTGTGGTGTGCCTGGTGGTGTAAGTTGAGATATGATTCCATTATTTTTAAGATAAACTTTAAAATCATCCAATAGGTCTTCGCCTCCCCGATCGGAGTGAATCATTTTAATGTACTTTCCAATCTGTTTCTCAACGTCATTGTGGAATTCCCTGAACTTTTCAAAAGATTCCGATTTATGCTTCATCAGGTATAAATAACCATACCTGGAATAATCATCAATGAAAGTAATGAAATAAGAGAAACCTCCTCTTGCCATGTGGTTGAAGGGACCACAAACATCAGTATGTATTAATCTTAATACTTCTGTGGCTCTTATTCCTTTTCCTGTAAAATGACTTTTGGTCATCTTTCCTTGCAAGCAGGGCTCACAGATTGGATAGGGCTCGATTTTTAGAAATTGTAATGGCCCATCCCTTACCAATCTATTGATCCTATCAATATTGGCATGAACAAGTCTTAGATGCCATAAGTAGGTTGGATTAACATCCCTCTTCCTTTTAAGGGATAACACACTCGAATCATCATTCTCAACATTATTCAAATAATTATCAACATTCAAAAGATAAAGACCATCACAAATAATTCCAGAAGCAACAAATTTATTTTGAAACTTTATAACAAGTTTTGAATTGAAAAGAAACGAATATCCAGATAAAACAAGTTTCGAAACATAAATCAAATTTATACGTACTTCTGGAACATAAAGACAATCTTCTAGAATCAAAATTCTATTATTCGATAATTCTAAACTAAACACTCCGATGGCAGTCGCTGCAACAGTTGCACCCGTCCCCATCTTAAGGATCAGCTCCCCTTCATGGAGCTTTCTGGTCTCCTTGAACCCCTGCAACATATTGCAGATATGAGATGTAGAAACAGAATCCACACACCATGAATTAAATGGACCATCCATTAAATTGAATTCAATTACAAGCATATTAGACACACCTTCATAAGGTTTGCCCTTTTTAAGAGAAGCTAAGTAAACTCGGCAATTTCTCTTCCAGTGACCGGGCTTGCCGCAATGGAAACAATTTCCTTTGCCTTTGTTCTTGTCACCTCCTTTGTTTCCTTGTCCACCTTGAACATTCTTTGCTGCCTGAAACCCCCTTATTATTTTTCTTTAATTTCTTAAACTTGGTTTCAGTTTCATAGAGGCATTAGATTTCTCTGTGACCATCACAGTAAGTTTGTCCTTCTTGATGAGATCTTGAGCTGACTGCAACATATTGAGCAGCTCTGACAATGTCACACTCATCTTGTTCAAATTGTTATTAAGGACAAACTGATTGAAAGAATCAGGCAGAGATGAAAGAATGACATCAACTTTTGTGTCACTATCCATCTCAGCTCCCAAAAAATCCAGTTCGTTGATGAAAGAAATCATCTTCAAGACATGATCCCAAACTGGGCTCCCTTCCACCATTTTGGTGGACATCAGATTCTTCATAGCAGTTTGCCTAGCAGATCTGCTCTGCTCTCCGAACATTTCTTGGAGATGCAACATAGTGCCTGCAGCTGTAGCTATGCCCTCACAATCTTTCTGCAAAACATTTGAGATTGAAGTCATAATATAACACTTTGTCATATTATCATCATCATGTCACTTGTTAAAGACTTTCTTTTCTTCCTCAGTGGCATTGTCCAAGGCAAGCTCAGGTGTCTCAGAGGTTAGAACATAACCGATCTTATCGGCTGAGAGAACAATCATAAGATTTCTCTTCCAATCAACATAATTCGGTCCTGTCAACCGATTGTCATCCAGAATCCTAGCCAAAGGATTAAAAGTCATTTTGAATCTGCAAAATCATTCACATATATAATTCCATTAGATTCAGGTTTTTGAATAACTAATGGTACCACCCATCCGAACAATAAACAGATATATCACAATAATGAAAAATATAACATTTATATTTATAATATTCTAAATGGGTATCGAGAACCTCTACCTTACATGCAACAACAAATCCATTTTGGTACTCATTGTACACATCTTGTAAAGGCGAATAGCTACTATTCATCAAAATTTACATCATATTCAAAATATTTTAAAATATTTGTGATTCTCGATTTACTTTTGGCCTACCTAAATAAACGCGTCTTGTACTATTTTAGCACTAGCGTTTATTTGGTTTGTGCATTCCATTATCTAAGTGTGTTCCAAATACTTGTGAGTTATGTCACTGTTTTAGAAGACACTCCCACTAAGATGTAGACACTTATCTTCCCAAGAGATAAATAAGAAAATTTTACAAAATTAAAATCGGTTTTATCCATTTTGGCTTCAACAAATTTTAATAAAGTAAAACTCCTATTTATTGATAATAGAGACCATAGGAAAAATTACTATAATTAATCCTATTTAGCACCAAAAATTGGAAGACAAATTTCCAAATTTTTTTTAAAAAAAATCCGGTCAAACCGGGTCAACTCGGTCAAACCGGTCTGGCCCGTTGACCACCGGTCCGGGTCCAAACCCGGTCCAGTCATGGGCCATGGTCCGGGTCAAACCCGGACCGCATATATGGTCCGGATCAAACCCGGACTTGGGCTGGGCTTCGGGCCCGGGTCCAACCCGTGGCCCTAGCCCACTCATGGGCTGGCCCATTAGGGCCCATCACGTGCGGTGCAACCCGAGCTGCCTTGGGCTGGCCCATTAAGGCCCAGCCTGTGCCAAAAACCCCACTTTTTTTTATTTGACCCTGCCCAACTTTTGGGTTGGGCTACTAAACCGGGTAGGCAAAAGATGCCCTACCCGTTTGGCCCAAGCGGGCGACCCGGGATCTCATCCTTGGGCGCCGCTGGTGGCCTAAAGGAGAGCACAGCAGGCCAACGGCCAACTGGCCGCTGCCCCCGTCCGGCACCTCACGTCCGGCCATGGATCTGGCCGGACGTTGGACTCCCAGGCCGTCGGCGGCCACTGTGCTACCGTCCGGCGCACTGGTGGCCGTCGGACTGGTGGCCGTCGGTGGCCACCGATCCTCACACCCGTGTCTGACACGGTTGTGTGAGGAGCTGTCCGCGGCTCCATGGCCGCCGGACCTCTTCCGTCTCCGGTCAAATGCGGTTCCGGTCCTACCTGACGCATCTCCGGCTAGTTGGGCGGCGGCTGCCATCATTATGGCCGCCGGCCACTCTTTCGAAGAATATCTTTTATTCTTATGAACAGTTGAACACAAACACATATTTGAATAAATAAATTCAAATACAAATAAATATATGTGGATACGTCTCATACGATCAAACATAATAATATATATTTCATCATATGCATTAAAGAGGAATAAAACTTTTTCATTCAACAGATTTTTATCAAAAATCGTGAAATGCTTTTAATTGTTTTTTAATAAAATCTGCAAGGTTCATATAATCCAACAATTGCAATCATGTGAACCTAACCCTCCGATACCACTGATAGTTTATATGGGGAATTAAACTATAGACAAACAACATGTTTTCAACAAAACATCATCCAGGATTTATGATTACAATTTCGGATTCGATTCCATACCTGACACGAGAATTTAGGAATCTATAAACCTTAAGCCACTTTACGATCCAATCCAAAGCTCCAGCAATTCAGAACAGCAACTCAGATGTGTTGACTCCTAAGGGATTTATGTCACTCTCTCATTATCGGGATTTCCCTAATAGGTTCTGATGGCCAACCCCTTGAATATAACAATTAAATTTATAGGCCTTGGAAAAACCTAGAAAGAGTATGAGACATAGGATCCTTAGGGATCTCAAATTCCAGCCGTAGGATAACACTGAAGAACTCTTCTTCTAATACAATTAGGGCTTCTACTAATTACAATCAAGTCCATCAACATATTGTAATTGACCCCTGGAATTTAAGATTATTGCAAATATGCCCCTTTTACATACAATTAATTCCTTCCACCATACTATATTCCATATGAGATATTAGGACCGAATTAATCAATTTGGTTATCGAGGGCACATAATTCTAACAACAAGAACCACCAGTAGGGAACACTGGACAATCTACGAAGCTCGATCCATAATAGTCAACGCAGAGATAAACTTGGTACAGTTGGCTATTCCCCGATGCATCAGTGTTGCATTCTATGTAAGGTTCGTGTCCAACTCCTCCTTGTATAGCGCTGTTTATGCTAGTTAAGCTATAGAAACCCCGTCAGGTTGAATTCCTATTAAGGAAGAAATTACCCCTAAATGGTTAAAAGCATGTTGAATACGAACCACTAATTTAGGATTAATGATGTGATAATGGAAAAAGCAAGTTACCAGCACTTTCGAGGAATTGAAGTGTGCTTGCTTGGCTTTTGAGGTTAAGGGCTGCTTGGAAGTACGCATGTTCATCAAAAACAGATTCTGAGCAAGTCCCGTGCTTGTCCCATTCATGAGTCCAAAAGTTCGTGTCGTCACTACTCGGACATGATAGTGATGGCCAACTTACTTGCAGTTGTGACGTCAAGTCCGAAATCTGCACCATCGCAGACATTGATATGAGAATATTGTGTTGGAAAACTACTCATTTGTGGGAGATGACAACTAAGAACAAATTCAGGAGCCAAAGTTGGTTTGCGTAGGTACCAGCGACAGATCAAAAGGGTTGTTAGGATCACAGTTAGAGGGATATGAGCCATCGTCATAATTGGGCCAGAGGCCGTGGATGCCAAAATCTGTTGCTGGTTTTCCTGTTGTTGGATAGCAGCAACCTTGCGTTGTATCACAATATGAGCCTGGCCACTAATTAAAGGAGCGAACAAAAATTTAAGAAGCATGCTTACAATATTCAAGAGGGTAGGAAAATAATGTAATCAGTAGTATTATAAATAAGCTCTTTATAGAAAGTATCATCATGTACCTGTTGTACAAAGTAAAAGAAATCATACGATGAATGCGATGCCCATGAAATTGCCAGACAATGTACTATTAGAAACTTCACAAGGAAAGAATAGTTGGATTTCATCTCTCTTCCTCTGTTTTTCCTCTTTATCTAATTTGAAACTTTTTGGTTTGGTGGTAGTTTGGTGCTAGGGATGTTTAGTATTTATAAGTATTTATGATAAAGACTGGAGCATATTTGATGTGCCATAGATATATATATATATATATATCTGTAGTACTCATTAACGTGTGAATTTCTTGCTTAGATAGGCACGGCTGGGATTGGCCTTGTGAAGAATAATATATATGGTTTGATGGATAGAGAAAACGGTTCATCTCAATTAAATTCTGATATTAATATATAATATCAAGATTCATGCACCGTGCCATATTTTTTTTCCTCTGTTTTTCTCTATGTTAGTTTTATTTTTTACTAATCTATTCATATATGTATTTTGCACGTGCGTCGGCACGCTCCGCATCGATTTTCTGGTGAAATTCGTGATGCCTCTGTGGCCTTATTCTTGATTATATATTGACCTAGCTAGTACTTGGGGATTAGGATGATAACTAATTTAATTGCCTAACATAAGTAGGTTTTCTCAAAAATAGTTTAATTGCCTAACACCACCTCTCGCGGACATGAAGGATATATATATATCTTTTCTTTTTCTTTTGGCAAAGCTGCCTGCTGCAATATAAAACTGATATATATATATATATATTCCATTTTAGAACTATATAGAAGCAAATGCATGCGTCACATTGAATACGAGTCAACGGAGCTAGCCCTGTGATGACCACATCCGCCTTAAGAACAATGCCTCCTATTACTTGAAAGAGAAGCCATAAGCATATATATAAACATTCCCAGATTAAGTACTACCTTCGGTTCCACGGAGGATGCATTTGGGTGCATATGCAGCCTAGGACGCTTTGTTTTATTTATGATCATCCGGTGACAGTTCTCCGCATAATTATATAGGTTTAATTTAGGGAGAAATACACATTCACCTCTCAACTCTAGGCTATTTGGATATTGCATCCTAAACTACCATTGTTGACACATAGCACGCTCCTACTAAAGGTTTTAAACATTTTGAACCTCAAACTACCAACTTTCACACATTTCACCCTCCAAGTACTGTTGTTAAGTCACATATTTCCCTTTGGCAGATGATGCGCTTGATCTTTGCCTAGAACATCGACCGTCGGCATCACCCTGTTGGAAATATGACCTCAAAATCCGTCATTTACAATAATTTTGAGATAATTATTTTCTTTTCAAATGTATTTATTAATTTATGGGTTTTAGGTTGTGACATAACAACATGTTACACATACATTATTCGAGTGAGGATATGTGAGTTTTTAGGGAGAAAGACTACAAAGAGTTCACGGCCAAGCAAGCAAAGAGAGGGCATCTTCGTTACTTTTCCGACATTATTAAATTTATTAGTTTCAATTACAAGCATACTTTAAGTAGGTTATATATCCTAGTGTGTGTCATACCCCGAGCTTTCAAACATCACATGCATATTGTTTATGCTCTCTTGTTTGTCATTAGTGGTGAGAATTGGGGATATTTAAGAACTAAGAGAGAGTATTTAGTACTTGAGATGCTAAGTTTAAAACCTTCATTAAGACATGTCTAAGCGAGATTTGGGGTTCGCATGCAACTAGGTTATTGTTCAGAATGTTGAGGAGAACGTATGAGATCAATAAAAAATTTTAAGCAGGTTGGATGTTTTCTCGAAAACTGAACCATTTGATTTTTGTTCTTTTAATATGTTTAGGAAACATTCACAAAGTTGTAGTTCAAAATTGGAGACTTTTTATTTTTTGGAAGCAATTAGGACGTTTTTTGGAAGCAAGTTGGTTGATTATGAGCATCGTTGGAATTTTGAGAAGGTTAGTGAAACTTAGCCAATGAAGTAAGGATAGAGATGAATTATGGATAGTGATGAATTATGGATAGTGATGAATTATGGATAGAGATGAATTATGGATAGAGATGAATTCTAGACAGAGATGAATTGTAGACAGAGAAGAATTGTGGACACCGATGAATTGTGGATAGAGATGAATTGTGGATAGCGATGAATTGTGGATAGAGATGAATTGTGGACAGAGATGAATTGTGGATAGAGATGACTTGTGGATAGAGATAAAATTGTGGATATGGATGACACCTAGGAAGCAAGAAAAATCAAAGCTAGAAGCACGACAAATCGATGCAAGGAGCACGACACAAGAGGCTATAACCTAGGAAGCAAGAGGTGTCGACCACCGGTGAACCTAGGCAGCGATTCATCAAACCTATAGGGTGAATTTCAGCCATAGCCTTGTCATGCAGCTACTGTAGGTTGCTAGGTGTCAAGATGAGAGAAATGTAGCCTAGTGACTCACCAAAGCTCGCCTCGCTAGGCCAGATAAGTGTCAGAATGGAACCGGCCGTATTTTCTTATAAATAGGGGTGGATTTCGACCTTGGAAGAGTACACTATGCAACCTAAATTTTTGTGAGCTAAATCTTGAGAGGAAGAGTGAAGTAAAGTGGGAGAAAGTGGAGGAAAAAGATTTGTAAAGATCCAGCTCAATTAGGTAAAGTTTAGTTGGTTATCTTTGATGTCGATTCAAGTTTTCAAGATGATTATTGTGAATCTCTTGTATTTCTTCTTCTAAGCATCTCCTGATGTTATTAGCATTGTTCTATTCTTCCTATTGTTCTTGATGTTTTTCGTGTTCTTCATGTTCTTGACGAAGAACAAGCTCGTCCTTTTGAAAAAGTATCATTGTCAAAGTTCGATTCGTTTTCAAAGTATTTTTCAAGTTTGATCCATTTCTTTTCAAAATTTCTTCCAAGAGTTGTTTTTTAAAGCTTGAACATATTTCTTTTGAAATATTCCTTCTGATTTCAATACTTTTTATGTCAAAATGAGTATTTTCTACGTGCTGATTAAGTCGGTTTTTAACCGAGAAGTCAAAGTGTTGTTTTTGTCTTCATAACAGTTTCCTTTGAGAACTGTTTGATAAAGTTGTAATGATGGAAACGAGTTAAGGTGCTGCATATCATAAATAATATTTATGGGCGTTGATATGAGACATGCATACTTAACGTAAAAATTGTGAAGACGTGACAGTACTGTGCACAAGAGAATGCGTTCACTTGTTGTGACATTCTGGCCTCTCCGCCGTACACGGAAAGATTCATTTGTTAGGATAACTCACTCTGGGAGTTTGAGGCCGTATTGTGCTCTGGGAGTACTGCTGCAAAGATACGGAAGGTTACTTGTACCCATCACTCTGGCCAAGTGATTCACTCTCAGAGTGAGAGTAGTGGTGATTGAGAATGGAAAAGATCATATTTAAAAGAAACTGAGTCTTTTTATTTACTTTCTTCTTCTGCTATTCTGTTGTACTAACCGCTGGCTTTACTGAGTCATTTGGACTCACCGTTGTTTGTTAAATTCTTTTAGCAAATGTTTGAAATATGTTTCGTGAGTTTACAAAGGCCATACGACATGGATGGACCATTCTGGTGTTATCATATCATGTCTATGTCACTACTGATTTATATGTTCTGATGGAAGACCGGGGTCATAGGTGGATTACCCGAAACTCAAATGACTATGTCTGCATGTGAGACAAACTTAAGTGATTCTGATGGTAAGGAGTAGAGGTTTTATGTTTCTTAGTTTTTCCGATGTAGTTTTCTTTTTAGTATGTACATTATAAGAAGTTGGTTCTCTTTTGTAATACTTCGGTATTAATAAAAGGTCCTAATTATGTTTTAGTTAGAATCCTGTTGCTTTCACGATTCTCCCACTGGTCGTAACCTCAATCAAACAGCGGCGTTCATTACTATAAGACAACGCTTGAGTTCTTGACCGTCCGACCTATTACAGTTTACCGCAGTGGACACAGTTTTCTTTTATCTTTTTATCTGGCATGCTCTTGTCCTCTTTCTTTGCATTTGTGCTAGGCTGAGACCTCCTCTTTTTCTTATATTTCTTTTCCTCGGGTTTAATTGCAATGGTAAAGTTGACATTGACTTGTCCATTATCAGAAGGGAACCTTTCTACCTTTTAATAAGTTCTTCAGCAGCCTGTAACTTATAGAGCAACTTTCACAGAGTCATTGTCAACTTGTTCGTATTATTATTTTTATACAATCTGGTTGAATGACTCTGGCAGATGTGGCAATATTGGTCCCACCTTACTCTTGCCGTCCATTTCTACACCCAGTGCCTTTAGTTCAGTGACAAAAGATATCATCTTCATGATATGTTCTCGAACAAGAGCATCCTCCTCCATTTTTGTGGTCATCAGTAGTTTCATAACCTTCTAGCATGCAAATCGACGTTGCTCTCCAAATAACGATCGTTGGAGAACGGTCGACGCAACTTTTACAACACCAACCGTAAATACTCCTCGTGTTTCGGTCTATCTTTAGAACAAACCACAATATCATCAATGAAAACTACCACAAAACATTCTAAGAACTCCCGAAACACCCTATTCATCAAATCCATGAAAGCAGCGGGTGCATTCATCAACCTGAACGACATCACTAAAAATTCGAAGTGGCCATATCGAACTTTTCATATACCTATCATTCGGCTATTAGGGTTCCTTCACTAAACCATTCGGCCATGTCTCAATTTCTAGTATTCTTGAACCTAACTTCATCTTCAACATGATCTCATCCTCCAATATCAGTTTCACAACCTAGGATCTACAAATCCTAACATAATTTCAAGATCTAGCAAAAGATAACATTCGGCCAAGCATATAGTGAACCAACATCCGAAACTTAGCATGCATTACCAACTTCATTGCATTTTTCATAAGCAACTCACAACCAAATCATTATTTCTTTCTCCATCTCTAACTTATCCCTTCCTCCGACAACTACATCACAACCAAAAATATAGCAGACCCAACCTATCAAATCTACCATTTTCATACAAAAATATCAACAAGGACTATGGCCAAACAAAGAGAAATAGAACATGCAAGGTTCGGCTAAGCAAAATCCTTTTGCTAACCAAGAACCCAACCCTACCTCGCTTGTGCTGAACTCAAGAGCTGGAACCTAGAACAAAAATATACAAAATCAGGACCACTGAAGAAAAAGAGCCAAAAACAGTACATGCAAAACAACATCTACCTCAACCTCCAACTAGAGCTCTCGGTTTACCCAAAACCTCTCTACTCTTCAAGCTTCGATTCCACCCTCAAGAATGGTTCCAAGGGCTGAGAATGGTGTCTAATAGGTGCTGAAATGGAAGCTTTGAAGTGAGGAAAAAGAGAAGTAACAACAGCTGAAAATAGCTTGAAGAAATCAAAGCAAGGCTTGAAGCTTTGGAGTGATTCGGGCAAGAGAGTGAGCTGAGTTTCTGTTAAAGGGAAAATGGCTGAGTGATGAGAGATTTCCAGCCACCAAGAGAGAAGAAATAAGCTGAGCTAAGGGAGGTGTTTCGGTTTCAAGAGAAAAGAAGCAAACTTGAACCAAGAGAGGTGAGCTTCAGTCAAGGGAAATGAGAGAAAGCAAGCTTGAGATGAGAAGTGTGGTTCGGCCAAGAGAAAAGAGAAGCAGCAAGTTGAAATCAGAGAGTTGGAATTCGGTCAAGGGGAAAAAGGAGTGAACTTGTTATTTCCATCCAAGCCATAATGCCTTGTCTTTTCACCTTCACTTCACCTTATCTCTTTGTCTCCAAGCTAAGTCATTCACGTGAATCTCTATCTCTATCTCTTGCCTTGTCTTTTCACCTTCAATTCACCTTATCTCTTTGTCTCCTCTTGCTTTCACGTGATCACCAAGGACAAGCAACTCCATTTGCTCTTTAGCTTTCACGTGAACAACACCTAGTGTCTAGAATTTTCTCACCTTTTGCATGTCACTTATCTACTTTTCATTCCACTTATCAAATAGCTACTATGACTTATCACACACATATATATATTCTAACTTATCACCAACAACTTATCAACATAATAACTTATCTAAAGATAATCATTCTAGCCTATCTCTAAGATAGCCACAACAACCTATCATCTTCAAACTCTCTAGCTTATCACTACGATAAGCACACCCACTTATCAATTAAATTCTTTTCAAGCTATCATATATATCTAGTAGCTTATCATATAATATCTCTAATGATAATTTAAGACTAATGATAATTAAGGCTACATAATGATGATCAAGGCTACCTATTAAAAGACACAAAAATATTTAAATGCTTAACATAAATTTCATGATTTTCTACTTAGATATTTTCGGCCATGATATATCAAATTTCTCTTCATAATTTAATTTCACGAATTATGGAACATAATAAGAAATGGAAAAATATAAGTCCATTAAAGAAATTTACCTAGCAAGTTTCGGCTCTTAGGAAAAACAGAATTTAAACTTGTACTAAAAACTTCCATAATGAAAAAGAAATTATTTAAAGAAAATTCTTGAATAAAATTTCATAATAAGTTAATGTACCATAAACATTAAACTTAGGTCATACATTGGCCAAAAATATGGCCCCAATAGTTAAATCAAAACGAATACAAAGGACATAGCAAAAGGATAAACGGGGTCTCACAAAACCTCCCCGTCCGAGTCCGATGTAAGATCGATAAGGTCCGACCCCGGAATTGCACTACTATTTCCCGTCAGCGGGGAAGGAACGCAATCGAACCTTAGCCACTTGGGCGGTACATCTGTTAAACCAAAATCCTCAAATCAGGGTAACGGGGATGATGGGGATAGTGGGGATACAGGGAATGGTAGGGATACAGAGGATGAGGGTACATAGGATGGGGGTAGGGCCTCCCTAAAGAACCAGTTGGCCTCATCCTCCCTGACACTGCACGAGAATCCAAAACCCATGTTCGGATCTTGAGCACCAGAACATAAGGGTGGAATTCATAGGTCAACTCTTCCTCGAATAGCTTTATTCTTCAATACCCAAGTCGCCAAATATTACAAAAACGACATTAGAGAAATGGGTGAGTCCTATTGACTCAGTAAGGTGGGGGCGGGAAAAGCATGATCAAACAAATACAGTGCATATAATTCACTTAAGCAGGATGTAGAACTAACTTCCAGGAGAATAAGTATGAACGTAGATAATTTAAAATATGCAATGCATCACACCATCATTGGTTCCTGAGAGGTTCCCGATATCTGCTCTGTTTACCCCTAGAGTCGGGTTGTGCATCCTCTCCCCTTCTATGGGACTGTCCCGTGCTTTCAGCACTAGGACCCTTAACATAAAATTACGCCTTAGCGTTCATAAAGGAGCCCACCCACTCCCTGTAGTGGAAGGTTGCACATCTCCTAAGTGCCCGGTACCGTCACTTCCATTCGGGCAACCATCGTAGGCTAGGGTGTTCCTCACTTTCGTATTCCCTATTATGAATGCAATCACATATCTCAGCATTAAAGTACATATGTAACAATGCACATTAATTTGACATGAACTTGAAAGTAGCACAAACATCATAACATGTTCAAAGAATAATCATTGACAATTGAAACAACCATGATAATAACTAGAAGATATCAGACCATTAAACTCCAATGAAGGCCTATTGGTCCTCCTTAGACCATACTAGGCCTACTCCCAAAGTATTAGTGGACATGGTGTTCTTTTAGGGGTATTAGGCCTAACATCCATTTAGGCTCCTACACGGGCTTTGTGATTTGAGCTCTTATTCGAACTCAGATTGAGCTCAAATTTGGGTTCCCCAATCAATTTCTCATTATATATCCAACCATGTAATCATTTTCTTATTTTTGACCCTTTTACCCTAACGAATTAGGCAAAATGTCGAATCTGTCCTCAGAGACCTCCAGGGGAATTTTTTACCTTTTCCTTCATCATTTTAGGCTGAAATTTTTACAGATATCCAAATATTAGATAAGGATAATATATGTAAATTTTTATGCAAAAATGAATTGTACAGCTTAGGGTCAATTTGGACAGCGTCTATGTTTGACTAAAAACCCTAGCTAAGTGTTCATGTGTTTGATCAATCATTGTATTTAGAAAATTTAGGCTAATGATACATCTAATCTACCAATATATATGAACTTATAGAGCATATAACATATGGATTCTTCAAGAAGATTAAAGGCAAATAATGATCATCTTGCAACATCATCATATAATATGCACAAGGCATCATCTTCATGCTTTCATCTTTCATAACCTCTTTCTTGAGCTCAAGGCTCCTTTCTTTGGCCCCATTTGGCCTCTTCTTGATCAGGGATAATTTCATGCCTCTTGGCCATCATCATATTTATTATTGCATCACCATTTCATGTCACATATGCATAGAATTGTATAATAAAACCATGAAGTGCAACATGCAACACCATATATCATTTTCATTGACCAACCCATGGTCTATAAGGCTCCAAGCTTAGGCTTATCACCACTGTCAAGCTCATAAAGTGTGTCAAGAACTCTTTTGAATAATCAAACCAACTCAGCAAGCAATCTTATACACCTTTTATAAGAAATATTCATTAAGCCTTAACATGCAAGGTGTCTAGATTAGGTTTTACTTCATGGCACCTATGAACCTTTCTTTTTGCAAAACCTTAAAACCAACATAACCCTAACATGTTCATCATTGAATCACAGCTTTATGCACACAAATAAGCATGATCAATCAACACAAGAGAACATGGCACACTCCCCCTTCCCTAGGTGATGATTAAGGATACGTACACAAGCTAAATTCACTTCAAAATCACATAAATTGTGATTGCAAGCAAGCATGGCCGGTTGGTCCAATTTTGCATCTTACTATTCATGCAACAAAGGCCAAGAACATGGGACAAGGGAACAAGACAAAACAAAGATTTCCTTGTGTGTGTGCCGTGTGACCTAAGGAGGAGAGAGAGAGTGGGACCAACATTACATCAAAGTGGACTTTAGGTTAGCAAAATAATTAGCTAAGTTACAAAGTTAATCAATGCATGTGTTAGAAAAAGGAAATAGTAATTAGTCAAGTAATTAACCGAGATTAGTGATAGAATAATCAAGATTTACACAAGGTAAAAATTTCAGATGTAAACAAGAGAATGAAAAAGGGAAAGAGATTAAGCATACTGAAATCCATTAGGGCAATTAGATCCGAAATAAATCATGTGTCAAGAAATCAAGTCTAATATTTAGAAGATGTTAAATATGAGCCATTGAAGTATACTTAGGAAAAATATCATGTGTTTAAATCAAGCATTAGGAATACTAAGGCTTTAACACGAGAATGGAAGAATTTTGAATGCATAGAAACCGATAAAATAGAGATGATCATGATCATAATCATTAATTGGCTGAATACGAGAAATCGAGGAAACTGAGGAAATTAGAGAAATCGGGCAATTTAGGGAAGAGGTATCACAATCTGAAATCCCTAACCGTCCCACACCATATCACAGCTAGAGTTTTCTGAGAAACACCATAAGATAGTTTTAGTAAATAGTTGACCATCAGAAACATTGAAAATAGAGAATTCCTAGATGACTATGAGGAGTGGATTAAAAGGAGACAAAACATTTGGACTACTTAAGTGGTGAGATCAAAAAGTTTCAGAAGAATTCTAAAAGTCTGTTTGGCAAATCGGTGTTTATATTCTTCCGCAATAATTTGCAGTGGTATCAGAGCAAAGGTTGGTGGAATCTCATTCTCTTGATATCAATTCAATATTTTATTAAAGAACGTTCCTGGTATTCGAATATGATTCGTGTGAAAAATTTTTACAAATATTGTTTCATCCTTCACAGTTTTATGAAATCGCATGAAAATAAAAAAAATTTGAACCTTCTTTTTACAAATTGTATGAGATTCGATCGTTTTATGATTTTGAACCAAATTTATGTTGTTGGTTTCAAGAAATTTTGATTATTTTTGTGAAATTGATTTTTCCAAAATCTCTTTTGAGAATATCGGAGAAGATCGAATCCATCGGTGGCAGCGAGGTGGGACCTACTGCAACACCATAAGCGTGATACCCATAGCTGGAGCTTCACTTGGCTTGACCGGCGCAGTCCCTATAGTGGAGCCGAAACGTTGGAGGCCATGGACAACGGGATCGGTTAGTATGTTGAGCACTTAAGGTGTTGAGCATACTGATGGATGGTGAGGATCTCTTTTCCAATATCTAAGGGCTAAAATTAAGCCACCTCAGTTTAATGAAAAAAATCCAAATGAGACCGACTGACCCGACTGACCCGAAACACTTCTTCTCCAACACGAAACTTTCGTGCTATACAAGCTTTCCAAAACAAAAGCGAATTCCACCTAAATACCAATATCCTCTCACCTAAGGAGCAACCCCACACAGGAAACAAAGCCAAGCGAAGAAGGAACTGGTACTAGATCAAATCAAAACTGGCGAAAAACTTGGGAATTCATGTAAGTTTCATACTTCTAAGGTAGAGAGACATTGAGGCAACAGTTATCTGTATATATAACTTCTCTAAATAGAACCAGGAAGAGAGAGAAAGACAGAGAGAGACAATAATAGAAATGTCAACACTAACGAGGTGAAATCAAGGTGTGGAAGTACAAGAACTTCATTTGTACAGATTGAGATTCTAGAACAGGTTCAGGAAATGAAAGGGGGCATACAGATTTGACAGAGCAAATAGCCAATAAGTATAACATATCTAGGTACAAACTTGATCGAAGAGAACCCCAACAAAATCCTCTACTCAAAACCATCTTTCCCCATATAATGCTTGAGGGTTGTAGTTCATGAAATAGAAAGGAAGTGGACTAAAATTAATGTCCCAAAGAATAACTGACACCATCCACATTTTTATTTTCCCGTTCGAAACCTTAGTTCTCCAATTCCTAATTTTTCAGACCCTGAGACATCAACAAATCCCAAGCAACTACAATTTAGAATAGGTTTTCCGTAAAATTCTCATGGAACTCCTCTCCTACTAATTAAAGACTACAGTACTGAACTATTTACATAAACATTCACACAAAACCGCAAAACACCTATGCTGCTGTGAGATATAGTTTTCCTTCAAATGCACTCAGAAAGTATGCAATTTAAAACCCCAGAAGCAATTTGTTTTGTCATATAATCACCCTAGGAATAAAATCTACTAATCACTTGTAATTACCTTTACCATCCACAAATGCTTCACCAGTGGAGGTTGCTGTTTTACGAGCTACCACACCAAGAGTAGTCTCTAATGCGTCAAGACCACCTCATTTCACCAATCCAATGACTTAAACAAATCAAGCAAAGAAAACCGAACATAAAGCAGCTCCACTGTGAATACTACGTACATTCATCAGTAAAAGCGCATGCACTTGGGTTTCTATGCGATGAGAGGTTTGCATAGTGAAAGCGGCAACAATCATTAAGCAAGAACAAAAGGGAATAGAAATGGCGGGTAAAAGTGGCAACAGAACTGATGTGGGTTCTCCTTTGGTTTCATCTTTTTCTTCTTCTTTTTTCCCAAATCTTTGGTTTCATCATTTGCACTGTGGTAACGGATCTTTTTATTTTATTCCTAAGAATGAGAAACCCACCTCGATATTGGAATGATATTCGTAAACGGAAGGCAACGAGGTAAAAACAAAAACTAATAAACTAAGAAACTACTTAACAAGAAAACATCCAAAATCTCAACCGGAGACTTAATACCTTTGGGCTGGCAGGTGCAGATCTGAACGGAGAACGGAGGACCGAGCTCTTCAGGCAGGTGCAGATCTGGACGGAGGACGGAGGACCGAGCTCTTCAGGCAGTTCTTTCGGGTCAGTCGGGTCAGTCGGTCTCATTCGGGTTTTTTTCATTAAACTGAGGTGGCTTAATTTTAGCCCTTAGATGTTGGAAAAGAGATCCTCACCATCCATCAGTATGCTCAGCACCTTAAGTGCTCAGCATACTAACCGATCCCACAAACAACACCCAAACACCTGTGCAACCAATTGAGGTGCACGGGCTTGGCCATGCATCACCATGGCCAGCTATGGTTCACCCTGGTTGGGGATTGGTAATTCTTTGGCCTGCCTACGGATTGTCGGACATGGCAAGCCATGGTGTTTGGAGACTCCAAGTGGGCACCAAGGGATGAGATCCCCGGGTCGAGTGCTTGGGCCAAGGAGGTAGGGCAACTCCAGCCCTAGACGTGTAATGTCTCATGACTATATTTAGCTCTAAACTCTCTTTATAGTAATAGACTGCTAATTAAGTGAGATTACAACATGAAAAATACTCCTATGTGGTGAAATGAACAAAATACCCTTACGCGAGAAAAGCGAAATTCATGAGGTAGAGCAGCTTAGCCATAAAATCGAGAAGAAGGATCCAGTGAGATCTATGGGGTTGAAAATTAATATTTTGAATGTTGAAATAATAATTGAAGTTTTCCTTATCGCCGACGCATTATAAATAGATTATTTAAATATACTCAGTAGAGAAAAAAACAATAAAGTTTTTCAAACTATAGATATCAGATATTTTTGTCTAGCACCATTTTATAGGTTCTAGACAAAAATGTGAGCTTAATGACCATTTTTGTCCCTGAATTTTGCTAACTTCTAAAAATTCGTCCATAGCTTTTTGCATTTATCACACAGTGCTTGAGATTTATGATTTTTTCAAAATGGTCTTTCCATCCATTTCTGTTAGCAAATTGCCAAATCAACTAACCGTCTTACAAGTTATGATCAACCAAAAATGACACATGTAATAATTATTTCTTAAAATGCCACATCATTTTTATTGCGTCACATCAGTAAAATAAACAAAATTAACAAAAAAATCAATTAAATTCTTTTAAAAAAAAACTAACACACTAGGGGTGGTCGCAAGCCACCACTCACGGGGGTTGCGAGGTGGCTCGCGGCCATCAAAAAACTAGGGAGGCCGAGCCACCCCTTTCTCCAGAAAGGGTGGCTCCAACCACCTCTGGGCTTCCCTGGAGAAGGGTGGCCAGGAGCCACCCCTGGTGCATTAGTTTTTTTTTTGTTTTTTTTACCGATATAGTGCAATAAAAAATGACATGGAATTTAAAAAAAAAATTGTTTCACGCGTCATTTTCTGGTTGGTCATGACATGTACGGTCGTTAGTTAACTGGACAATTTGCTAACGGAAATTGACGGATGGATTATTTTGACAAAATCATAAATCAAAAGGACTTCTTGTTATAAACGTAAAAATCCATAGACAAATTTTTAAAACTGATCAAAACCTAAGGAAAAAAATGGTCATTAACTCTTTCCAAAATATCTATAACCCAGAAATGATAAAGTGACTTTTCCTTTAAACATAAATAAATACATCATAAACAAATAACTGCGGGTCCTCATTGGTCCCCGTGAGATCTGCTGGGGTAACAAGTTCTGGCGGTACGTCGAACAGCCACCTAGCTGGCAGAGTAGTCGAAGGCAAGTCATTGGGCGTCCAAATGATGGTGTTTGAGCACTTCGTAGGCATTCGACACGCACACTAGGACTTGAACCGCCAACGTATGCGTCCTGAAATTAAATGAGTAGAGGATCTCATGAACTCTCATCGTCTGCTAATGGATCATATGGATACAACATAGAGAATAAAAAGGTTGAGTCATAAGGACTCAATAGGGTATGGGAATGGGAGCACGGCATTGAATTACAATAAATCCAAATCCAACAAAAGCGCTGTAAGCATGTTATATGAGAAGGGTAAATGTAACCACTGTAGAGAAATGCGCAGTGATGAGTCGTATGCGTTCCAGTTATTGATCTTATTTATATTTCTAAATATTGTTTGTTTGTTTCAGTTCCCATCCATCTCTAGGCTTTATTTACTATCAGAGTGAGGGTTGTGTGTCCCTCTCCCCTTTATTCGGGACTATTTTGTTATTTTCATTCTCTTCGGAACAAATCAAGGCAGAGTTTCTGCGTTATTCCTATGAGAGACCACCCCATGACTCAGTCAAGGCCATGGTTGCACATCCCCAGTGATAAGTACTATCACACTTCACTTGTCCTCTACACATTTATTCTTATAGATGTGCTCTTATTATTCATTAAATCTATGGGAACATCACTTTTCAAATCGTTCAACTCTAGACATTTGATCTCGTTAAATGAGTCTTTACCATGCCCATGATATGTGATGTTTCAACAAATCGAATGCAAGCATTATTTTGAAATGAGAATAACAATGCTACCATTACATGAAAAGGGGCAATATTATAAGTTAACATGTTATTTGGCGTATTATCCTAACTTAATTCTTGTCGTTGAATACAACCTTATTAGTTAATCAACAGGTTGTAGCTAATTAATCTACTAAGTATAGATTTTCTAGAATTAGCCTTATTAATTAAATAACGCTTTGTACATTTGGGCTTCTAGAAGCCCTAAGACCCGAGTTCTTTTTTCTAATCTTTTCCTTTGTTTCTATATTTATTTTCTCCTCTTTCATTTTTTCATAAATTTATTTTCTTTGGGTTGGGCCTCACGGACCAACATTCCTTTGGGTCCAATCTCTCCCTTTGTTGTTTATCCTTTTTCAAAGATCTATTTATTTATCATAAATTTTAGGTTTAATTAGTCCACTAGTCCCTGGAGTATGACCGAATCTCAAATTGATCCCTAGTGTTTATTTCGTCCTATACTAGTCCGTATGGAATCTTTCTTAAAGTGGTCATTTTGTCGACTCGGTTGGTCTCATTAACAAAATAAATCTCACGTGTCTAACAGAGATACATCATCATCAATCACAAGTAGCCATGTTGTACCACCACATATTTTCTTCTTATTATTTAAATATTATTTTTATTGAATTTCAAATTTCGAATTATTTGAAAAGGTTATCCTGTTTTAAAAGTGTTTAAAGTTTGAAATATTGATTTGATTTGAAAAGGTTATCTTTTTAAAAGTGTTTGAAATTTGAAGAAGATATGTTTTATCTTGATCTCTTTAGATTTTAAAGTTTTGAATTTTAATACTTTTAGAATATGTTTGAATTTTAAAGTGGATAGCAAGTCATTCTTATCATCTTTTCAAATTTAGATTCGTTCTTTAAATAGATTTGCAATTAGTCTTTAATAAATACTTTGTTAGTTTCTTCGATATTTTGTATTGATTAGGAGAATGAAAAATCAAGCATTTATTTGAAGGTTCTAGTCTAGTTTCTTGAGTTCTTGAAGGTTAATTGATAAAGAGTTCAAGTGTTATGAAGAGCAAGGTAAGCGGGGTTATTTTGCTAGATTTTCCTAAAAGACCGATGTGATATTTGAGAAATGCATATTTTATTGAAAACCTTCGGAGTTTTATGTGCATTATGTTACTGTAAAATGTTCTGAAATGTTTTTGCATGCATTGGTGTAATCATGAGCCTTTTTAATGTATATGTTATTATTTGATGATTTATCTCATGATTTCATATGTTCATAATATCTTGTGAATGATTGTTGTATGATACGTCTGATGTTTTCAAACCCTGAGGCCCAGAATTCAAAGTTACAGCAATTGGTACAGTGAGTGCGCAATGAGTCTGCTGACTGTAAACCTTGTCACGGGGTAAACGTGCCCACAGTTATTGTCAAGTGGATTTTCTATAGTATTATTATAAAGATAAAAGTTGTTTTTCAGTTATAGTTATATGGATTGAGATTTACAGTTTCTATTAAATGTGGCTCCTGAAGTGCACCATAGTATTATGATTTTACTTACTGAGTTTACGAAGTCACCCTTTATATGTCCTCTCTTCTCAGATGATATTTAGGAGCTTGCCAAGAGTCGTGTTAGATGACGTCTGGGTGGGTATCTGAGAGAAGGCTTAGAGTTTCAGCTAAATCTGTCAACATGGTGTTATGAGTTGGAGTTTTAGGTCCTGGTGGCGTAGACAATTTGATATGGATTTTAAATTACACTAATCAGTTCAACTTCGTAGTTTGAGTGAATTGAGGACACGTGACTGCTTGCGATTGATGATGATGTGTCCTCGTTCTTCACATTGGATTTATTTCGTTAATAGAGTCATCAACAGTATTGACAAAATGACCACTCTAGGACATGAAGAATTCTCCAGGTAATAGTTTAGGACGAAATAAAGTTTAGGGAGTAGTTTGAGATTCGGTCATACCCTAGTGACTAGTGGACTAATTAAGCCTAAATTTTAAAAGATAGCGTCTAGATTTAATGTGGGCCCCATTGGGCTCTCTAAGGTGGCTTTTTAATTCTCTATATGGCCTTAGTTTTCTTATTTAAGCCTTTTTAATTCTCAAGTATTTCTTTTGTCTCATTTAATTATAGCTAGAGCTCAAATCAATTCTAGATAATTCAATGTGGACAATTTCAAACTCAAAGCTCATAACTAAGCATATATTTAATTTTTATCAAATAGACCCTAAACCACTTTTACATTTCATATTTTCATATCTGAAAAAGTGTGCCAATCAATACCTTAAAAGCCACCAAATACAAGCCACAATCAACACACGGTTACAAAGTTGGAGAAATAGACAATTATTTGCAACTTACCTTGTACCTGTGGCGTCTTTAGTTATTTTTGACCAATTTATTTCATGTTTCCACTAACTCTCCCATGAAAAAATACCTTATTCTTTGCCAACATCCTCTAAATTTACAATTTCATAAGGAAATCATTCTTTTAAAACTTTCTTGCTTGCATTCATCTTTACAAGATCATCACAAGAACACCTAGAAGGAACGTGCAACTAGAATTTAAACAAGAAACATGTCATCTAGGTCTAGTAACTCAAAATAAGAAATACAAGAGATTCAAATGGCAAAAAGACATCCACCCGTGGCTATAGGCTCCAAAAATACTAACTTCTTACCTTGTTTTTCAACTCCCTAACATGCAACATGCTATTTATCTAACCTAACTAATTTTTGTACAAGATCTTGGTTTCTATCTTCATCATTCATCCAAATAGGCAAATAAAGGGCATAGATGATCCTTGCTTCCTTTTGGATCCTTAGAACATCCAAATAGACACTTTGCAATAAAAACTACTCTAATGTACAAATCTATGAACACCCGTAACATGCAATTAATGTCACGCCCTGAATGCAGACCCGCAGGGACCGTGACAGCCGTGAGCAATCCCGAGGGAAAGCTCCAGCGTACTCTTACATCAAACATACAACGGAAAGTATAGGATCGTGAGAGAGAGACGAGCCAAACTCATAATATCATAAAGGTCCTCAATAAACTGTATCTTAATATACAAATAACATGATTTACACATAAACAGGTGACAGATATATCGATCAGGTCACCACAACAAAACACATAACAATGATCTTCTAAGTCAGATAGTCCTCCTGACTTCCTTCACATGAGGCATCTGGAATGACACAATTTCAAAAATGTGAGTCAAAAAGACTCAGTAAGGGAAAAACATAACTTGAAAAATATGATCTTAATGCTTGAACTTGAATAGCATGAGAATTCATAAATCGTGATGCACATGCATGTCTCATGGTTATGCATATGCTCTTGATCGTAAACATATTCTTGTTCTTGAAATTGGCTCATGACCCTTGAAAATATTTCATTCATAACTTGTGGGCTACTTACGCTCCATTTAACCCCTGGAGTCCGGGTTGTGCGTTCCCATCGGAACCGTCTCCCTTTCCCTTGGGGACTTTTCATTTGGTCGAGCTAGCCCGTAGTTGCCCCAGGCCTGATGGCTAGACACGACCCTTGGAGGCCCACACCTTCTCATTGTCCTTCAGTGTGGTTACACAGCCTCTTAGGATTTACCCAACCTTCTCGCATTCGTCCTTCGGTATGGGAGTCCATCTTGATGGTACGGTACCGACCAGAGCCCTTAACTTGACTTGACTCATCATAAAACTTTCCATATGACATTGCATAAAAATCACTTTTAGAAAATCAGGCAATGCTCATGCCATGTCATGCTTACTTGAAATGTCATGCTACTTGAAATGAAACTATGCAGGGTGTCATTCCAGTTTTGAAAAATGTAAGCTTACTTACAATCCACTTACTTCCACTTACCTCGGTCTCCTTTGAGTAATGGTACGAAGATTGCCTACAAGCGATTCAAATACCTCTTAGATACTTAGGAATTAATCACATAATCATACAAGTAAATATTTGTATTTAGTTCGGTTTTTCCCCAAAATTACATTTCTGAAAATACTATTTCGTTTTCAAAGGTTTACTATAGAAAACTCTTATTAAACACTTGAGAAAAGTATATATCAAACAACCTAGAATCCTAAGTTTAAAAACAGCAACTATTAAGGTCTAATACCATTAAGTTAACCTCTTGTTCTCTATATGTGCTGATTTATTACACTACACACTAATCACTTAGATAGGTTGCTGACTAAGGCCCTAATTAACTAAATTTCAAGGTTTGAAATCAATAATAATCATATCTTAACTAAGTCTCCAAAACAGCAAGGTAAAGGTGCTAAAAACCCAAGCTTGACATATTCAAAATCTTCATACATTAGGGTTACACTTGTTAACTAGCTATTTCATCTACTCTTATGTGTTCAAGGTTTCTTTTTCATACCATTACAATATAACCTCATTTTGCACCTAATATATTTCGGCCAACACATGATTACCCTAATTGCAACCTCAATTCATTCTTAATATCACCAAGCTTTGTAAATCACCCTAACTAATACCAACCCGCGGCTTTAAGCTTCATTATTTATGCATACTAACATGCAAGATTTCTTTTAACACTAAACCTAGGTTTTAACCTCCAACTCATTCAGCCATGACATTAAATTCACTTATACATTACATGCAAATTAACTTTTCATCTACCATTCATTCGGCCATTAGGGTTTCTTCACTAACCCATTCGGCCATGCATCAATTTCTAGTACTCATTGAACCAAACTTCATCTTCAACATGATCTCATCCTCAAATATCAGTTTCGCAACCTAGGATCTACAAATCCTAACAAAATTTCAAGATCTAGCAAAAGATAACATTCGGCCAAGCATATTGTGAACCAACATCCGAAACTTAGCATGCATTATCAACTTCATTGCATTTCCATAAGCAACTCACAACCAAATCATTATTTCTTTCTCCATCTAACTTATCCCTTCCTCCAACAACTACATCAAAACCATAAATCCAGCAGACCCAACCTATCAAATCTACCTTTTCATACAAAAATATCAACAAGGACTATGGCCAAACAAAAAGAAATAGAACATGCAAGGTTCGGCTAAGCAAAATCCTTTGCTAACCAAGAATCCAACCCTACCTCGCTTGTGCTGAACTCAAGAGCTGGACCAATGACGGAAAAGAGCCAAAAACAGTACATGCAAAACAACATCTACCTCAACCTCCAACTAGAGCTCTCAGTTTTTACCCAAAATCTCTCTACTCTTCAAGCTTTCGGTTCCACCCTTAATAATGGTTCAAAGGGCTGAGAATAGTGTCTACAAGGTGCTGAGATGGAAGTTTATGGTGAGGGAAAAGAAGTAACAGCAGCTGAAAATTGCTTGAAGAAAACAAAGCAAGGCGTGAAGCTTTGGAGTGGTTCGGCCAAGAGAGAACAAGCTGAGTTTCTGTCAAAGGGGAAATGGGCTGAGTGAAGTGAGATTTCCAGCCACCAAGAGAGAAGAAACAAGCTGAGCAAAGGGAGAAGGTTTCGGCCACAAGAGAAAAGAAGGAAAGCTAGAGCAAAGAGAGGTGAGCTTCGGTTTCAAGAGAAAAGAGAGAAAGCAAGCTGAAAATGAGAAGTGTTCGGTCAAGGGAAAATGAGCAAATGAAAATGAAGAGAGGTGAGGTTGATGCAATGCGTGAAAGGCAAGCTTGAAATGTATTTGGACACAATCTATGACAAGAGGGGAAAAAGAGTGAAGCTTAGGTATTTCCGTCCAAGCCAGTTGGTTGCTATGGGTGGTGACAATAAATGCCTTGTCTTTTTCATTCAAAACCACCTCATTTCTTTGTCTCCATGTACCATTCATGTGAATCTACACTTAAGCTTCTAGATTTCTCCTCTTGCTTTCACGTGTAGCTCTCTTGCCAATTCACTTCTCTACTTTTCATTTCACTTATCAAATAGGTGCCTTAGCTTATCACAATATGTACCTAGCTTTATCACAATATATGTATTCTAACTTATCTCCAATAAGCACTTTAACTTATCTAAATCAACACCATAACTTATCATCCTAAAATCCATTAGCTTATCACTATGATAAGCACACACACTTATCAATTAAATTCTTTTCAAGCTATCATATATATCTAGTAACTTATCATTTAATATTTCTAATGATAATTTAAGCTACCTATTAAAAGACACAAAATATTTAAATGCTTAACATAAATTCCATGATTTTCTAGTTAGAGATTTTCGGCCATGACATATTAAATTTCTCTTCATATATTAATTTCATGAATTATGGAATATAATAAGCAATGGAAAAATATAAGTTCATCAAAGAAATTTACCTAGCAAGATTCGGCTCTTAGGAAAAATAGAATTAAACTTTTACTAAAACTTCCACAATGAAAAAGAAATTATCTAAAGGAAATTCTTAAATAAAATTTCATAATAAGTTAATGTACCATAAACATTAAACTTAGGTCATACATTGGCCAAAAATATGGCCCCATAAGTTAAATTAAAACGAATACATAGGAAAAGCAAAAGGATAAACGGGGCCTCACAATTAAGATTCATCGTAAACTATCATCACCAAAGTAGAGAACTTTCGTGCATACATGCTCTTTGAATCCTTCCAATACACATATTAGGCTTCAAGAACCCTTACCTCTCAAGCTTAGTGTCACTCCCCAAACGCTAGCTCCAAGGGGGCTGATGACAGCCACAAGCGTTTGCCATGAAGAACGCTCCAGCGCACTTAACTTAATCTTGCAACGGAATTTTTTTTAACTCGTTATTACTAATTTAGAAAGTATGAGTCACTTATAGTTTTTTAAAAATACTACTCGAAAATTTATTTTCATATCGCTGGTTGCCACGTAGATCCTCACGCGTTCTTACCTAGCATACAAGTATGTAATTAGATATACGCTAAGTAAAATGTATACCTATACTCACGCGTTCTTACGTAGCATACAAGTATGTAATTAGATATATGCTAAGTAAATTGTATATCTATACCACATAACATGCATAGGGGAACATTTAGAAATTTAATCTCAAATAACTCAAGCAATAAGTATGACTATATCATAGTTCAAAATAAAAGTTACTTAGTTTAATTCATACAAAGTCTAAAGATAGTCTTGTAGCCTAAATAGGCCACGAGAATATTGCTAGGGAGGTTCATATAAGTTTTTCAAAAAGTGGACTACATGTACAACGGTTCAGAGAAGGACACCCTCATCAGCCCCTCCCTCGTGTTTTAGATTCTCCTCATAAGTTTCTTGACCTGGAACATCATTTGGAATGATATAATTGAAAATACTATGAGTCGAATGACTCAGTAATGGATTATTAATGAATTGAGATATGCATGACTTGAAGCATGATCATGAATGTCAGTTATATAAATGCCAAAAGAGTAAATGCATGTTTATGTATGGACTCTTGTACTTGAAAATTAGCTTGAAACACTTTCCATCTTTATTTGAGCTACTTATAGCGCTCCATTTACCCCTGAAAACAGGGTTGTGGGTTCCCTTTGGAATTGTTCTCCTTTTCCTTGGGAACATGTCATTTGGTCAAGCTAGCCCTCTATGTGACCCCGAGCCTGATGGCTAGACACAACCTTTAGAGGTCAACACCTTCTCACATTTGTCCTTTAATGATGTTGCAGATACCTCGAGGACTACCCATCCTTCTCACATTCATCCTTCGGAGTGGGTGCACCTTTCTCACTTAGGTATGGTACCGACCATCCTATTTAGCCCAATAACATATCATAACATAGCATAACATTTGACTTTCAACAATGCTCATGGCATGCTCAATGACAAATATTCAAGTTGTGTATCATTCCAAAAAACAAAAATTTTTCACCTACCTTTATCCAGTCGAGCTTGTGGTGGTGTCTTGCCTACAAATGAGTCATACTAATGCCGTCACTTAAATAATTTAGAGATTAACTCGATCCAACAAATAATCATTCATTTCAAAATAAATATATCATATTAAGTCACACAAATTTCTTTACTAACCGGCATTGGTTCTACAATGTAAAACACTATTTTAATGTTTCTTAACCCATTAAACTTGGATGCCAAAATGATTCTTACACTCGATGTTATAACCTATTAAAATTTCAGGTAAATTAGAGCTCATTTTCCACTCAAAATATTTATTCAAAAATGCAAGTTGCTGTGGGCATTCAAATTGAACGAAATTACTTTTCAACTTTTCTGATTTCACATACTTAAATTTGAAGATAATACTCATAAAATAGGAACTAATTTACTTTTTCAAAAATACTTTGTAACGGATAAAAATCATAGAGCAAACAGTGCTGTTGTCCCCAGCTTGACCTTCGATTTTCAAAACTCCATAACTTATTCAATACATATCTAAATAACACGAAATTTATCTTAAAATGTTCCTCTTTCATAAAATTAAAATTCAAGACCAAATCCATAAAAATCAGACTTAAATTGATCACTTAAAAATTACTTGGAACAAGCAAGAAATCTTGTACACGCAAGGCTGGTGACAACTTGACGTCTGAAATTTAAAAATCCATAACTTACTCAATATTTATCAGAATCACTTGAAGTATGGCTTAAAATCTTCAAATTTCATAAGCCTATAACAGAAAACTCTCTCAGGGTCAAAGGATAAAAATATTGCATCAAAAATTACTCTTAGATCGACCTTATGTTCTGCAGAACTAAATTCCAGCAACTATTTTAACAAGTCTACCCTATAATTCTTAATGATTTCCAACGCTATAGATGAAGCTTATCAAATGCTAGAAATTCTCTAACAACAAAAAATCCAACCATAGCTCTTCACAATAACTCACTTTATTTTCCAGCAACACATTTGCTATGACAACCACTTACCAAAACTATTTTATTATCTGCAGAATACATTTGATAATTGCTCCAAAAATGACTGTCAGGAGTTACACCAAGGTGAGCACATAATATGAATATTTAAACTAAATACCAGGTCCAAGAACTCACCTATAAACTTTCCAAAGACAGCAATTGTAAACTTGAAAATTGATTAAAATAATTTTATCTTCAACACGCGAAGGTTCTAAACCCAAATTTTCTGCAATTCATCTTCCTAAATTGTCTACTATATTTTACACTTTAATTTCAGCAACAAATTAGCCTCTGTACATCTCGTTTTCTAGTACCATTTTTACTAACATTAATGACAGCAATCTCAACAAAATAGTAACTTATAACTCTCATAACAATTAATCTAAAATTCCCACCTAACAAACTTATGACACATTACAAACAAAACAAATAAATTCTGCAGAAACTATAAATTTCCTTCAACACCACATTCAGCTCTTAAATTTTAATTTCCAGCAACAAATCACTCAAGAATGCTTTGGACATTATGATTTTTTTGTCTGTGGCTTGTTACAAAAACAAACTGTACTCGTTCTAGTAGTTTTATTCACAGCAAGATCACGAATAACAGCAACACAGCAATTGTTCAGCAACTCAGAAGTCATGAAAGCACCCTAAAATTAAATTTTAAATCACGGTAACACCACCTCCCTCAAATCTGGAAATTTTTCAGGCAACTATACCTCAAGGAATTCATCAAATCTTCGAAGGTTTTATTCACTACATCACCATACTTTCTCCATGTCATAATCAACACTCATGGACCTATTTAAACCCCTTAGGAGGTGATGAAAATAACAGAGACGTCTATGAAAACAAGGGAGCAAATCTGCCCCTCTAAAATAGAGCACCCGAGTGCTCTAGGCACCAACTAGAATCTACGCCTCAAGACCTAAAGACAAAAGTCTCAGGACCAAAAGACACCAAAAAGGTCTGGACAAACCTCCTAAAAACGGAGTCACTCAAAATCTGTTCTAAACATGTCCCATTACAATAACATTAGCTCAACTAATATTATGCAAAATCGGTTCCATTTTCTCCTTTATAGCTAATCTATCACGTACATTTGCCAACACATCGTCTACTATATTTTGGCTAGGACAGAGAGCATTAATAGTGATGCAGGAACACCCCTTGCACCTCGGAATAACTATCCCTGGGAAAATGAGGCATCACTTGCATCTATGGCCGAGGTAAGTATCACTTACATCGCTGGCCCAGGTAATAAAGCATCACTTGCATCTCTGGCCGAGGTAACAAAACATCAATTGCATCTAGGACTCTAGACCTCAGCGGGAACGATTTACGAAGATTTAGCAATTGTGCGATATATTGTTGGAAAGCTCTACATCTCTAGTTTCCAACGCACCTGCCTCGGAGCATTTGAAGACTTTTAGAGAAAGTTATGATGTTTTTACTTCGAGACATCGGGAATGCCAACAATCAGCGAATTTCAAAGTGCATTTAATTTCTTTTGTGTTGGAATTGTCTAGACTTTATTATTCCGTTTTTTCTAGCTTGACTATGATGTAATGAACTCTACATATGAGTGATTATCCAATATAGAAGTAGAACTTTTGAATTCAGAAAGATAATTTCTTGCAAGTTTATCTCTTGCTTTGGAGTTGAGTGGCATCCTCCTACCAATCAAGCTAGTGGCTTGGTCGCGTCAAGTGGCATCTGGGATTAGTAGCGTCGAGTGGCTTCCGCTACCCCTAGTTGAGTGGCATCCCATGACTATCCAATTCCCTTGGCTTGATCCTTTTTAGATTTTTCCAAACCTTGCGGACCTCGGTTTGCATCAAAAAGTCATAAGAACTTGTATAGCTCAACAAACCTAAATCACCAACTTCTGAAGTACAAAACCTAGTTCATCTTCAATGGCCATCTAAGACTCAAATGGGACTTGCAATGAAACTAGCTCCAGGTTCACATCTTTAAATATAAAAAGACAACACCCAAGGTCACAACAAGTACATATCCGGCCATGCATGTGCATAACAATTTTAGATTTTGCCAAATACCTCATAGTAGAAACCGTTTTCATAAAAATTTATACTTTAACAACTTCAAATCCCAAAGGCTAAATTATCTAGCCAGTCCCTGGGGTTTGAAATTTTCCCAGATTGGAGTCTAAGGTAATTTTTATCCTACCAGTAACGTTGTGGTTCTAACGTTTCCCAGATTAGTCCTGCCGTCAGATAGGCCAACAGAAATTGCAGACATGGCTGGCTGCAATTATGTCATATCCAATAAATACCTAACACGTGTTAAAACATACCATATCATTTTAAGAGAAAAAAATGGGTCCCGCATCCAACATGGCATTCCAACGTTGGATTAAAATAGCCACGTTATGTGTTCATTAGTTATCCCTCCGTCCAACTCCATCCCAACTAGAACAGCCCTAAAAACATGTCCCCAAATATGCACAGCCCTAAGAAATAAATCTCTGAATGAATCTATTCGAAGCTGAAGAACCTTAAGTCCTCTGCGAGGAACAGAACCACTATAAGCATACACTGAAACACACAACACACGGAACAAACCAGTTTAAAAACCCAACACCCTTCTCTCTCCCCTTCCCCTCCTTCCCTCTCTCTCTTCAAGTCCTCTATAGAACGACTGCCCTACCCACCACCCCAAAGAACAACAATTTTCTTCTAAGAACTTTTCCTTCAGGGCTCTCTTATATACTGAGCCACTGAGGGACGAGAATAAAAATGTCTTTGAAAGATGATGACCCTAGCTCACGGGTTACAGAATAACCCATAAGTGTACAAAAAGGGCAGGAAATGTCTTTGTTTTCTATCATTTGGGCTAAAAAATTATCCGAAAATTGTGTATGATAATCTATATTGTATCTCAGTAGGGTTCTTGCTCTTCCACTTCTTCAGTCCCTTGGAGACTGTAAAAGAGAAAGAGATAAAAAAGATTGATAGACTGATCGAGTTCGGTGTTAAGTGAGAATACGAGTGAATGGGACAAGAAAGGGTGTAATTTATTGAGAGAAAGGAAGAGGGAATCTTTCTCTTATGGCATGCGTGAGGAAGAAGAAGCAGTTCATCGAAGTCCTCCCAATCGAAGATTCTGCCATTTTATTTACCCACCCCACCAACCCACTTGAAGATCACTATAAAAAATTGAATCTTTTGTTGCTGATTTTCTCTCCCAAGAAATGAAAAGCTTGTGTGTCCTTCTTCAATTTCTTATCGTGTTCTTGGTTGCCTACCCTGCGACTGGGTTTTTGCCCTTTGTCGTCAAAGACTTTGGGTCTTGCTTTTGCGCGGGTATCCAGTCACATATTACACCCTGTATTATTTTACAAAATTTTTATGAGATGACATTTTTTAAGACGTGTCAGCTAGTTATTGGATCTGACATGGTTGTCATCAGCCACGTATGCAAATTTCGTTGGCTTATTTAACGGCAGGAATAATCTAGGAAACGTTAGAAACCACAGGGTTATACATAGGACAATAATTACCTCAGACACCAATTTGGGAATACGTTAAACTACAAGGACTGACAGAGTAATTTAGCCAATCCAAAACTTCAAGCAATACAACAATTCTATCTCTACTAAGCAAATTACCAATGCATTTTCCAATGAAATTAACCTAACCACCCACAGCTTGCTCAAGACAATTGAAGAAATGGACTCCTTTTTTCTTTTCTTTCAGGTTTTTCATCAAACACTTATGGCACATCAACATTTTTCCTTGAAACCTTAACACAAAATCTGACCGTGTGTGCCTTCCTAAGCTCCAAAAATTTTATTTATTCCAACATACAAAGTGTCGAAAAGGTAGAAAATATAATCCCTAACAACTTCACATTGTCATCTACGGTTTCCTTTAAAAGTTTCAGTCCAATAGTAACCACCCTTACCTTTGCTAATCTTTTATTTTTTTTATTTTTATTTTCCTTGCCTTGACCGGACCTATAGCTACTCCTTCTTCTCCTTCTTCTTCTTCTTCTTCTTCTTCTTCTTCTTCTTCTTCTTCTTCTTCTTCTCTGCGTTCTTCTCTTCTCTGTCTCCTCGACTTGGTTCCTTTAAGTTCCCGTAACACTCTATTTCTCTCTGCCTCACTGCTTATGGTGTGTGACGATGGACTAGAAAAATAGAGAGGGAAGTGGCGCTAAAGGCAAAGAAAATAGGTGCTGAGGAAAGGACCACTCGACCCCTAACTTTGTTAGTAACGCCCACTTTGATTGGTTCAAATGTTCGGTAGATTTATTTTTTTATTTTGATTTCTTTTCATCCCTTAATGTTTCCATATTTGTATTTCTATCACCAAGTTTCTTCCCTTTAGATAAAAACTCAAGCCCATATAAAGATAAAACCTAAAATTTAAATGTAGAAAAATAAGCTCTGCATATTTTACTATTTCAGTCTACAGTTAATTTGACAATCGTATATTTCTTCCAAGTATATATCAAATTCCTGGTTCTACTGTTAGACAAAGAAAATTGAAAGCATGATCGACAAACATCAATAACATGCTTGGGTAAGTACTAATTAATCTCGTGTGCAAAGAAAAATTAGCACCATTAAAATTGGCAAACAAATATAATATTTAGATATTAATAAAAATGGACCAGAAATAAGTGCAGAAGGAAAATTTAACCTTGGGCGTAAATTTTTAAATTAAATCATACCTTTCATTTTCGATAGTTTAAAATAGTACAAAGTTAGAGTTAAAAAGAGCCACTTAACTTGAGTTAAACCATAGAGTTAAACAAAAATAGGTAGAGGGAATCATTTAGTGCAAGTTAGAACATAGAAGCAACACCATTGAGTGATCGAATGCAGTGACATGGTCAGCTCATGCCAAGTGTCACAATATTCCTTGCAAATCTATGATGATCATTCTCCGAAATCTTCCCACATCAACCAGTGATCTCGTTTCTATTGGGCCGGATCATTATGCCTTAAACCAAGCCCATAATATTTAATTATGCTAGTGTTAGTTTTATATGACTTTTTATGTATGTCCATAATATTTAATGACTAACTACGAAAGATTGATCACTAAAATTCTAAAGACTAAACTAAATGCCTAACACCTGAATTAAACTTAAATTCCTGATTGATTAATTTCTAAACCATCACCCTATCAACATTACAAACATACAAACAAGAGTACAAAATCGATCAAATTAAACAAGGCATTATAAACCTTTCACGGTCATTGATAAGAATGAGTGTCTTTTCTAATAAGACCATAATATGTTATCTATGAAAGTTTGTTTTAACTTTGGGGATAGAGATTTCTAGATAATATGATTGGTGTTGTACAATGAGATTAACACACAGAACAAAATGATTGATTTATTTATTCCACAAGTATGGCCGAAAAGAATAATGAGTCCTTACACATTTTGTACGGTTTTAACTTTGAATCCTAAAAGTAGTGTCGACTCACGTGTAGTGTTGATCATTTAGATGCAGTCAGAGGTTAGGCTCTTGAGCGGCTAATATACTTGTATGGTGGGCAGTCCCATGAAATGTGTCAGGGAACTCATGCTTAGATAAGGAGTCCGTAATCTTTTATGGACCAATTATTCAGTGTCTCTAACCGGGGCATTTTTCTAAGGATTGTTGAAGTAAAATAGAAAATGATTAATTACACTTTGCACCCACGTGGTTTTAGGGGCTTGACACGTTACACCATGTTCTTTCAATTTTGACACATTTTAGACGCGTGATTCTGTCTTACTTCGATTTACACCTCCCGTCAATTTATCCATTATTTCGAACAAAAAATCAACCACGTGCAAAATATGTAGGTGCAAAGTGTCTCAAAAATAAAAGAACAAAATGTAAAGTGTCAAACCCCCTAAACCATGTGGGTGCAAAGTGTAATTAATTCTTGGGTTAATTACAATTTCCCTCCTCAAACTACCACCCGATTCTCAAATACCCCCACAAAATTTAACTCGTTGCAACTCATCACCACAAACTATACTTCTCTTTGTGATTTCATCCCTCAACCTACTGAAGTTGTTATATCGAACATTTTTTGTTCCACATGAACAACACGTGATCTTCTTCGTACTTGAAAAGACAAATTTACTATCGTTTGAGTCGTCTCTAGCCTTCTAGAGTGCTTTTAGCAATTCGTAAAGCCAAAAAATAATATGCAGTTAGCTAATTATTTTTAATTAAAAAAAGAATAATGACTCACTTAGAATCGAGCTGGTCAAATTTGTCTTTTCAAGTAAGCAGAAGGTCACATGTTGTTCACGTAGGACAAAAACCAGTCGATATAAGAAGTTTAGCAAGTTGGGGATGAAATCTCAACAAAAAGTATAGTTTATAGGGGTAAGTTGTAATGAGTTAAAATTTGTGGGGGTATTTGAGAATCGGATAATAGTTTGAGGGAGAAAATTGTAATTAATCCTTAATTCTATTGGAATATCTGGGGCAAAATGGGCAAGTGAGCCACGTGCATAACACATAATTGAGATTTTCGTTCGTTTTGTGAGATAAATAAACGACGGGGTGCAAATCAAAAGAAACCGAGAACTATGTGGGTGAAATGTCAAAATTGAAATAACGGGGTACAAAATGTCAAACCCCTTAAATCACGTGAGTGTAAAGTGTAATTAACCCTAGAAAATGTGATTTTCTTTGTTTTGGAATAATTGTGTGATTAAATAATAAAGTAAGAGTACACAATAACTTTGTTTTTTTAAGGATAGATTCAGAGGTCAAAAGCGAGTAAAAAAAGTGTATCACAATAACTTTTACTTTTTCAGTTTTCAAAATCTCCGTCAACCAATCCTATTATATCTTTGCACAAATTCCAATCCTATTTACACACTTTTTACATGCTCCAAACAAACTCAATCTCTTACTAATTTTCAACCAACTTTTCACAATTTCATAAAAAAATCAAATTCCAAAAACTTTCTCCTAAAAAATTTGAATATGAACATCTTTGACATGCTAAACAAGAACTTATTTTTTTTTCATTGCCCTTAGATCTCCTCCACACAAGGCATTGGAAATGCAAGACTTCCGAAATGTCAAAATTTTGGTGTTTGAATGTCAAAATTTTAGCCTTTAATTGAAAAAAATTACATAATAATCTCACTTTCTTCATCAAATTATTATTTTTTATTATAATATTCATTCAAATCTTCTCTCTCTTAACTTTTTCACCAACTCTCATAAACTATCTTTACTTTTTTTATCAATTTCTATACCCCAAAATTTTAACACTCAAACACCCAAGTTTATAAGTTTTTTTTACTGACCAGGTTTTCCAGTACTTCCCAAATACCTAAAAACAAGTAAGACGTTCTATAAAAATAACCTTCCATGCAGATGAATAGAGAAATCGTTCACCGGATGGCAGATATGCAGATGCACACTGTTATAACAGCTTTATTGCCAATTGTAAGACAGCAATAGACGAAAAATATAACTTTGGCAATCTCCAGTTGTGAATATAACAAATCACATTTGTGGATGCGAAAAGAATAATTTATAATTATATATACAAGCTTTCCTTCCATTTTGAGACCTAAAAAATCTCATATACATGCACTGAAGGACCTTACCCAAAAAATTTTAACACTAAGTAAGAGGTAAACATCCGAACCATACGCATACCAGCTGCTTCCTTAAGGCCCCCATGCTTTCCTCCTTCATATCAGCTCCCGTGTACACGCTTAAAAGCTTCTCCAGAAAACAAAAATCGATCAAAGGTTTCATTAAAGAACTCCCTTATTAACCCTTTTTGTCTTGTCTCTGTTTACTAATTAAGAGATGGGAATGAATGGCCTGACAAATTGAGATGGATGAACAAATGAGATATCAACGTGAACTAGTCAAGTGCAGCTTTCTTTTTTCGACCTGATGTTGGCCTAGGCAAGCCATCAAATATTGGCTTAGCAACAGCAGCAGCTGAAAGGGACTGCAAATCCGGTTTCAAACTCCACCTTGTAGTAGTCCAGATGGATGAAGAACTACTGTTATCCTGCTCCTGCAAACTTGATGTGCTTGATGACTTCCTTACGCCAGAAAAGCCATCTGACACAACGGGCTCCCCCAGACCAAGTGGTATTGGGATCAACCCACCTGTTTCAGCATCACTAGAAGAAGTTCGATTTGCTGCTTTTGGTCTCAAGGCTAAGCCCTTTCCTGTCATTGCAACAAACCCACCACTGTTGCTGTTATCCTCCAACAACATTTCTGGTGTGTGAGAAGTGAAAACAGCTTCAGACTTCTGAAGCCTTCTGACAAAATTCTCACTTGATTTATCAGAGGTATTGTCCAGAGCTGTATGAAGCTGGTCAGCGAGTTCACCATTCTCATCCAATAGAGCATTAACTAAGCTTTTAGATTTTCTGTGATAGCTCAGAGCTGGGTAGGAAAGTAGCGATGTGCTAGTAAAAGGCCCATCTTCTAGATAATGAGAGGCTCCATTTCTGTAGACAGTCATTTCAAATCCTTCAGGTCTAGTTTTAATCGCTCTCTGTTTGAGTCCATAATAACCTTGTAAAGAGCTCATGGCTGGGGATACCCTCTGCTGGGGAGACTCAACTCTGAGGGACTGGAATGATTCCAACAAATCCCTGTGCCTACGCTGGGATGGTGTGTGGTCAGAACTACTCTGTCTGCAAAAGTGTCAGCAAGATAAGCAACCAAAGGCTCACATGTGAAAAGTACTAGCTATTTCTGGCTGAAATATGAAGAATAATAAAATATTATGAAAAAGATCCATAAGTAATGTCCATTGACTCTTTAACTAGCACTTATGATACAAAACATTATTTTTAGATAGAAATAAATGCTAAATATGATGTCAAGAGACAAGAGCAGTTATGCCTTTTTCTAATCCCGGATAAGCAGCTAAGAGCCCTTCAATAGCACAGCGGATCTTGCTAACATTTCAGACTCTACTTAGTGAGTTACCTACCCTCGCAGGTGGACCTATGCAAGCACACTTAGGGTGCCAATCAATCACACTCTGAACTTTTCAAACGACTGGAATTTATGTTACTTAATCTATGAATCCAGATTACAAATATTCGGATTCATGAGTAAAACGAAAAAAATACTCTAAAGATTCCTGAACCAAGTAAAAATCCTAGGAAACAACAGTTAACCCCTCAAATTGATACTCAATTTGCCATGTAGCTACCAGACCACCAATTTTGATATCAACACCCCCCAAAATATGACGTTTTTAGCAATGTGCCCCCCTCCATTAAGATTTTGCCATATATCCCACCTTATTCAATTTAATGGCCACATCTTACTCGAAAAGGCAAATTGAAAAACAGTGGTAGTTTAGGGAGTCAACAATTACTAAGTTAGTAGGTCCAATATTGCACAGGGTATGAGTTTGAAGGAGTTAAGTGTAACTCTCTTAAATGCCTACTAAAATGAAACAGAAAAAAAGACCCAAATGCCTACAACCACTTCCAGCAAATCTAGAAATCACCAGATCAACTGAACTTAGTTAAAACTGCAGCAACTGACACTCATGTGAAAACAACTAAAAATAAAAGATTCATAGCATTCCAACAAGGCTCCATGTGGAATAAATTCAAAGTTTATAAACATTTTCATATTTCTCTCTCCACATGGCAAATTTATGTTCTTCAAGCATCTTGTTGGTTGACCAGGAATGACGTAGAATAACAAATTAGCCCACTAGTAAGTAGAAAGTACCAGCAAAATGCTTTCTAGATGCCTATTGTGAACTGCCAAAGAGAAGAAAACATCCTGTTTGCTCACACGTTTCTACCAGGCCTTGTTGGCCTGTTCCTTTGCCAGCTATAATGTCATTTCAGCATTGAATTACATGAACTGCTCTATTTACCAGTTTTGGGAGGCACGATTATAACTTAACAGACCTTATATTAGAAATGCCCCTATCTTATAGTTACAATTTTTCCTAAACATTCCTCTCATTTTGTAAACTTCTAAGAGAGGGGGAGAGGGAGAGATTCTCCATGACAACCAATATTTTTACCCAATATCTCTCAGAAGGAAGCTGATAACTTCTACCTTTACAAACTAAGGAAATAAAGCAAAGTTCAACTATGCAACAAAAAAAAGAAGCAGTCAGGGTATGCATTAACTGACATATGTTTATCATAAAGCCTATAAAGTAACCAAATGGTGCATAATATTTTAGCACGTCAAGGAAGAGAAGTTCAGATTAGGTTTATGAGCAATTGCATGACAATATTGAAGAAAGTTCTGAATGGAAGTTCAGATTAGGTTCATGAGCAATTGCATGACAATATTGAAGAAAGTTCAGAATGGAACACCGAGCGTAATGTAAATACCCTGGACTGATGAAACCATTTGATAGACAAGGAGATGGAGGATGCCTTCCAGGTAGTGGAATCTGGAGAGACTTGAGAGCAAACATTTGAAGATCTGTAACCAAACCGTTCATCTTTTTTAGGTCGGACACCTATAGTAACACAAAAAAGAAAAAGCAGCAGAAGATTGGAATAAATAAAAACCAAAATCATGAGTAACAAATTGGAAACAGGAGTAAACAGAACATTCACAACATACCAAAAAACTCTAACATCAACGCCCAAGTTTTAGAAAGAAAATAACATGCTTAGAAGTCAAAAATAGTGTCCAGCTCAAAACAGCAATTGACTATATTGGTGCTAGCATAATGTTAAAAACTAATCACACCTGACCCAATAATTTGCCCCATTTTCCGGGTCAGCCAATAGATGCAGCCATGATCCATAATCATACTATGCTTCATTGTTCTAGGCATCAGATTGCAAGCTATACATGCACCTAAAGAAGAGATGCAGCTTAACACAGCAGCCAGATGACCTATATTTCGTTAGTTTACTTTTTTACTTTCTTTCTCACCGAATTGCATGAATATTTAGATAATCATATGCATTCGTGCCCAATTCAGAAAATATTCAAAGAAAACAAGAGAAGAAGCTCTCCAGAAGGTTACCATCCTAAACTATATTAATCCTCGATCCAAGTAGGAATAGCTCATATTTAAACACAGCGTAGGAGGCACGGAAAATTCCTAAGGCTCGTAATGCCGTGAATTACCACGAATGACGTGAGTCAACACCAAAGTTAGCCAAATAATAATCATCGTTGATCATACAGCTAACCGTCCACAAAAATCGAAACAAAGAAATACTAGTGGATATCGAACAACTATACCTCGACCCCGTACTTGATGGCAATGCCGGCGAGAGTGTCGAGCTTGGAGACGGGGTGTTCAATGTAACCAACGGAACAACTGGCCGAGAGCGCCGATGGAGACGACAAGATCGGCAATGACTCTCTATCTCTACTTCTTCCGTTATCATACACCTTACAGCTGTTGTAATTGCCATTCCTATTTCCATTCCGCCTCTCCCTGTCCATCTGCATCAAGATCTCAATGCTAAATCAATCTCCCAAGCACTCCTCCTAACCTCTGCCCTATACCATCGTACAATGTTTTCCCGCATTAAACTTTACTGCGATTGATTCCACAATTGGATCAGAAAATTGGCAAATGTAACCTGAAAAAAAACTAGATCGGAGAGTCTCTCAATCTCGACCGACATGAAGTTGCTACCATTTTTTTCCGGGAAAATGAACGAAAGAAAGGAAATGGGTGCGTGCTTTCTCTCACACTGAAGGGAACCGTTAATTAAGTGTACTAAAATATAAAATACTCAGTATTTATACCTTTATTTTCTTTTGGTAGAATGATAAATAAAAAGAGATTAATACTATTCAACTCATTGTCTAACTAGCCAACAACTGTTTAGTGTTTCTTTTTTTAGCTACTGTTGAGTCTGCAGTTGCAGATAACGTGTTACAGTAGAAAAGCTGCCGCTTAACGTGCTACAGTGAAAATTCGAGTAAATAAATTAAAGAGAATCTTTGACTCTAACCCAAATTTTAAATAAATCATCTATGTTCGTTTGTGATTAAAAAAAATTGTTGTTTATGATGTAAAAAATTATCGAGAAGAGTAGTCCATCAAGGATGAGGAATTTAAATTTGCAAAAAAAAAGTAAAGGAAGGGTGACACTGAAAGACAGCCTCTAATGCTTAAGTTAGGAAGTGGTTTCATGAGGTTGAATGGATTCTACGAGTCAAGAGATAAAAAAGATGGGGTATCAATCTTGATTATTCTATCACTAATCTCGATTAATTAATTGATTAAGTACTTATTTCCTTTTTCTAACAGCATTGATTAACTTTGTAAATTAACTAATTATTTTGCTAACCTAAGTCCACTTTGATGTCATGACACTATCTCTCCTCCCTAGGTCACACGTTACACACAAGGAAATCTTTGTTTTGTTTTGTTTTCCTTGTCCTTTTCCCCTGTCTCATGTTCTTGGCCTTTGTTGCATGAATAGTGAGATGCAAATTTGGACCAACTGGCCATGCTTGCTTGCAATCACAATTGATGTGATTTTGAAGTGAATTTAGCTTATGTAAGTGATCTTAATCATTACCTAGGGAAAGAGGAGTGTGTCATTTGGCTCCTCCAACCCTTGTGCCGCCCAAGCAACCCAATCAAGGGGCTTGCTTGTGGTAGCCCCACCTTGACGAAATGATGGCAAGGTTGGCTATAAAAGTCAACCCTTGCCATGCATTTCACTCACACATAGCCGGCCATTGGAGCATGAGAATGAGGAGTGAGTGTTGAGAGCATTCGGCCAAGAGGGAAATGAAGGATAGAAAAAAAGAAGAAGGAGGAGAGAAAGAGGAAAAGAAGAAGAGAATGAAGGTAAAAAAACTTTCATGCCAAGGTAAATTGACAAAGGGGTTTCGGCCAAGGCCTTGAACACCCCCTTGCACCACCTTTCTATTTCCACATCATCATTTCCACTTCTTCTTAGCCCCTAGTTCAATGTCATTAACCAATAGATCTTGTGTTAATAGGAGAACAGCAAGAGCTACCCGAGATCACCAAGGTAAGGGTTTAGGTTCTTGAGTTTTGTGGAGGATGGATAACATGTTCTCTTGTGTTGAATGCTCATGCTCATTTTGTGCATAGAGCTGTGATTCAATGATTAACATGTTATGGTTATGTTGGTTTCAAGATTTTACAAAAGGAAAGGTTCATAGATGTCATGAAGTAAGACCTAAACTAGACACCTTGCATGTTAAGGTTTAATGAATATTTCTTGAAGTATTTATATAAGATTGCTTGCTGAGATGGTTTGATTGTTCAAAAGAGTTCTTGACATGCTTTATGAGCTACAGCAGTGGTGATAAGCCTAAGCTTGGAGCCTTATAGGCCAGGGTTTGGTCTAGAAGAATGGCTCATGGGGTTGCATGTTGCACTTCATGGATTTGTGATACAATGTTATGTATATTGTTAGCCCAAGGTTGTTTTGTAAACAATCCATAATTGATTTTGATGATAACAAAAGTTTCTAAGTTTTGAAGACTTTAGATTCTACATTGTCAATCCACTATTTTCTAAATCATATTTCAAAGGATGAGGTTATCTCACAAAAATGTTTCTAAGTGCTTTGAAGATTCTTGAATTTATCTTGACAATCCAAAATTTCTAAAGTATATTTCAAAGATTGAGGTTATTTCTTTAAATAATTTTTAAATATACTTAAACAACATTACACAAGTTGATAAGATCAATTTTTCATATTGTAGGTGTTTAAAGAAAGTTGAAATGGATTGCACACTTTGAAGTTGCTGTTTTTCTCTCCAGTAGTTATATGTGTCGACACATACTGGACATGGTGTCGACACATCGCACTGACTCCAGAATGCTGAATACATGGTGTCGACACATACAGAACATGGTGTCGACACATACAGGACATGGTGTCGACACATACAGGACATGGTGTCGACACATTGCACTAACACCCGAGAAAAAATTGTCAGAAAAAAATTTTTATGTGTCAGCACATACCCATGTGTCGACACATACCACGAATTTGCAGAAATTCCGAAATGATGCTAGATCGTTCAAATTGATTCAAAATTGTCTCAAATGTCCTCCAACGGCACTCAATCTTTCCAAGAAGACCCTTAATGACCGTTGAAGACCTAGAAGCTATAAGAAGAAGAAGATGGAGAGAGAGAATAAAAAGCTCGATCAAAATCGCAATATCTAGAGAGAGAAAAAGCCAAAAGAGCCAAAGAAAATCCATTTGTTGATTTCTTCAAGTTCGGAGCTCTTATTGTCAAATCTCATCCTCTTGCTCATCATTGACAACCAAGCCTTCAAAGGAAGAGAGAGATTTCTTGAAGAAGGAACAACACACTTGCAATCAATCTTACCCTAACTTCTAGAAAGAGAAAGCTTGTTGAAGAAGAGGGAAAACAACACCCACTGAGAGAGGTTGTGCTTCCACCTGCAAAACTTTAGGTTTCCTTCATTAATCTCATCTTATTGCATCTTATTGAGCTTTTATAATTGCTGATTTGGCTTAGAGAGTCATTCCATAGGATTTGAGCTTTTTATTGGGTTATTTGGCTAAGAGAGCTATTCACCTATGTACTCTTTCTTTGTATAACTTTTGAGTGTTGTGTGAACACTTGTTGAGTGTTGGGAAAACACTTGGTCCTACTTGTGAGAGTAGAAGAAATCCTATAGGTTGTGAGGATTTGTGAGAGTTGAAGTGTAAGCTCGGAAAATACTTTGTAAAGGTTCCTTAGCACCCTAGAAGCTAAGGTGTATTCGCTATTTGGAGAATAGTGGAGGAAGCCCAACGAAGTCAATTGCCTTGGGGTGGACGTAGACAAGTGTTGGCCGAACCACTTAAAAATACGGTGTTATCTCTCTAACTCTATCTCTATTACATTTTAGTACTTTTTCATACTTGTGGAGATTTATGTTTTATCATTCATTGATTATATTTGGCATAGCTTTAGACACATTTAGATCAACATTATTATTTGTTAAAGATGGGTAGTTTTCAGATCTGCACATTTACTCAAAAAGTGTTAAGTTTTTGAAAAACCCAATTCACCCCCCCTCTTGGGTTGTTTTTTTAGACTCACAATTGGTATCAGAGCTGAGGTTTAATATCTCTATCGATGACAACCCTTGTTAGCACCTCCTTAGCCGAAGGTCAATCCACAAATAGACCTCTCTTATTCAATGGAACTTGTTACAATTATTGGAAGGCTAGGATGAAGATTTACATCCAAGCCGTGGACTATGATCTATGAAGAGTTATCTCAAATGGTCCTAGATTTCCTAAAGATAAGGAAGGAGAGTTGAAAGATAAAAATGAATGGGATGATGTTGATCTTAGAATTATGTCTGTAAATGCTAAAGCTATAAATGTGTTATATTGTGCACTTGATTCGAATGAATTCAATCGTGTTTCCGGTTGTGATACCGCGAAAAAAATTTGGGATAAACTTCAAGTAGTCCATGAAGGTACGAATCAAGTCAAGGAAAACAAGATTAGCATGCTTGTTCATGATTATGAGCTTTTCAAGATGAAATCCAATAAATCTATCTCATCTATGTTTACTCGCTTTACTGATATTATAAATGGTCTTAAATCTCTTGGTAAAGAATATACTAACATTGAAATGGTGAGAAAGATCCTTAGGTGTCTATCAAAAGCTTGGGAACCTAAGGTCACCGCCATTCAAGAAGCCAAAGATTTGACAAAGCTTTCTTTGGATGAGCTCATGGGATCTCTCATGACACATGAGATGGATCAAGTAAAAAGAGATGAGGATGAAGGAAAAGGAAAAAGAGGCATTGCCTCGAAAGCCTCATGCTCTAGTGATGATGAAGTTGCAAACCTATGCTTCATGGCAAAGGAAGATGAAGATGAGGTACAAGACTCTTTAATTCATTCCTTCTTGTTTGATGAATTGCAAGATGCATTTGATGAACAATACGTTGAACTAAGAAGAATATTTTGAAAGTATTGCAAAAGAGAATGATACTTTGAAAAGTCAAGTCATATCTCTTAGAGATGATCTTGCAAAGACCACTAAAGAAAATGAAAAACCTCTGCAAAGTGAAAGTCGACTCTCTTACAAATGATCTTGCAAGATTTACTCAAGGAAAGAAAAACCTTGACATTCTTCTTGGTTCTCAAAGATGTTGCTTCAACAAAAGTGGCATTGGATATGATTCCTTCAATGATCAAAAATCTTACTCTTATATGATCACAAAATCATCTCCATCATTTACTTTGTACAACTTTTGTGGAAAGAATGGACACATTTCACACACTTGCCCAACTAGAAAGAAATCCACTCATGGCATCAAATTTGTGTGGATTCAAAAAGATAAAGTGAAGGAAGTGATTTTTAACATCAATGGACCCAAAAAGATTTGGGTACCAAAAAGCAAGACGTGATTTGTTTTTGCAGGTGTGCTTGAAGTTCAATGTGGATGCTCCAAGCACATAATAGGGGATAAGAATTGGTTCAAATATCTTAGCCCAAAAGAAAAGAGATCAATTACATTGGTGATATCGTTATAGGAAGGATTATTGATTTTGGAAAAGTCGGTATATCTCATAATCCTACTATTGAACATATTATATTTATTGATTGTTTGAAGTATAACTTGTTGAGCATAACTCTAGTATGTGATAAAGGAAACCAAATCATATTTGTATAATCAATCATGTATTGTTGAAAATAAGAAAACATTGTTTGCTGGATATAGATTTGAAGATGTGTACATCGTTCATTTAGAGAGCATTTCTTCTAAAAATGTAAAATTTCTTTTCTCTCTAAGTGACAAGATAGTTGATTGTGGCATAGAAGGCTTGCTCATGCAAGCATGGACTTGATTTCAAAACTAGCAAAGAAGGATCTTTGTTCGGGTTTGCCTAACCTTACTTTTGAGAAAGACAAATTTTGTGTAGCTCGTCAAAAACGCAAACAAAACCAAAACTTCTTTTAAGCCCAAAAGTGTAATGTCCACTTCAAGGCCAATTCAACTTTTACACATGTACTTATTTGGTCCAACCCCAATGCTGAATTGGAGTAGCAAATGCTCCGATTTTGTTGTTGTTGATGATTCCTATAGATTGACACGGGTTCTATTCCTAGCTCATAAAGATGATGTCTTTCATGCTTTTGAGAAACTCAACATTAGTTATATGCATGCTTTGGATGAAAATTCTTTATGCTCAGCAACAACAAGGATATTTTGGGAAAGCTCGATGCAAAAGGGAATAAATGTATCTTTCTTGGTTATTCAACTACTAGCAAAATCATTTATATTTTCAATAAACATACTCTAGTTGTTGAATAATCTTTTCATGAGGTATTTTATGAATCTAACGTTTCTATTAGAAGAGATCAAAAGAAAGTTGTAGATCTTGGAAAATATCTTGAGAAACCAGCAACAAGGAAGAAAAGAAAGTTTCTCATCCATAAGAGCAAGATGTACAAGATCTTGAAAAAGCAACAACGATCTACCAAAGGCTTGGAAGTTTGTCAGAAATCATCATATTGATCAAGTCATTGGTAATGTGGAGAAATGTGTAAGTATTCACTCTCTTTATAATTAAGCTAGTAATTTTGCCTTACTTTCTCAAATTGAGCTAAAGAATATTTTTGAGGCAAAAGTTGATAAAAGTTGGATTCATGCCATGGATGTTGAAGTAAAACAAGTTTTAGAAAAATATGGTATGACATCTAGACCTAGATTCCAAGATCATCCATTTATTGGTAGTCAATGAGATTTTCAAAACAAAATGGATGTATCTATGGAAGTGGTAAGAAACAAGGCAAAGTTGGTAGCCCAAGGTTACAATCAAGATGAGTAGATTGATTTTGATGAAACACTTGCTCTTGTTGCTAGATTAGAATCTTTTCGCATGTTGCTTGCCTTTGCATATCTGAATTATTGTGAAATGTGTATCTCTTAATGATTATCTTTATGAGGAAGTGTGTGTAGAACAACCTCCTAAATTTTTAGATGAAAAGCTACAACACCATGTGTTCAAGCTCACAGAAGCACTATATGGATTGAAGCAAGCCTCTCAAGCATGGTATGAACGGTTAAGTTCCTTCCTTATTGAAAATAGATTTTCACGAGGTATGATCGATATCACTCTCTTTACTAAGGAAAAGGAAAATGATGTGCTCATTGCTCAAATACATGATATCATTTTTAGTTCTACTAATGAGTCTCTTTGTGAAGAATTTTCCATAGTCATCAAAGGTAAATTCGAGAAGAACCTCATGGGAGAAGTGAATTATCTTCTCGGGCTTCAAATCAAACAATATCACGAGGGCATCTTCATTAACCAAGTCAAATACACGAGACTTACTCAAAAGATTTGGGATGGACAACTCAAAACCAATGGATAGACTAATGAGTCCATCAACCCAAATGGAAATGATGAAAAAGGTAAAGAGGTTGTACACACGAGGTATCGAGGTATGATTTGATCTTTTCTTTACCTTACTATGAGTAAACCTAATAAAATGTTTTGTATATGTATACGTGCTAAATTCCAATATTGTCCTAAGGAATCTCATCTCCTTACGCTTAAAATGATTTTTAGATATATTGTTGACATTCAAAATCTTGGTTTGTTTTATCCCAAGAAATTGGAATGAGATTTCCTTTGGAAGTAAATTGGTTATATGTGCTTGATTTGTGATATTAATTGTATCAATGTTTGCTTTGGACATGTTCTAGTTTGTATATTAAATTGTTTTCTATGTGTTTCTCTTTTAATATCATCTTTCATTGAGAAAACATCAAATGTATTTTTCTTTTGGCATGTGTCAACACTTGGTAAAACAAGTGTCAACACTTCTGGTTTTTATAGATGTTTTCTCTAAGGAAGTTTGTGTCGACAGCATAAATTATTGTGTCAACACATAAGCTTCTCTTCCAAGAGCCTTTTTAAAATGTATTCGGGAACATGTGAAATGTGTCAACACATTGAGCCAATGTGTCGACACTTATAACGAGTACAGTGTTTTTAAAATGAGGGGCATGCATGTCATATATATACTCTTTAGGGCAAAAGAGGTCAGCACTTTATTTCTCCTTCATCTCACAGAACCTCTTCTCTCTCCCAAACGACAAGCATCATCCACTGATTTTCAATGGATTAATGAGAATGCTTTTGATTTAAAAGAGATGTTTGAATTTCAAGGATGGATTTGCTTGTGAATTTGAAAGTGGATTGCTATGTATAAATTTGGTTAAGTTAGTTTATGCAAACCTTCAAATTTCAACATCTGCGAATGTCAATAGTTGTGTAAATGGAAAGAAATTAGACATATAAGTTGCTTCATTAAACTCTCTGATTTCTGCTCCTAATGGTGAAAAGAGATTCTTTGATGCATTCGGTTGGATAGAATTATCAGAGGTAGAACCACTTAATATTCTTAGGGTTGTATTGGATAATCCAACCCTTAATGAGGTTATTAAACTTACAGCCGGTGGATTGACTGTTCATAGACGGTTATTGCATCATATGGTTTGTAACTTTATCTTGCCAAGAACTGGAAAATTTGAATACATCACTTTCTTGGAGATATTTATGGGATGTTTTTCATGCATATATTTAATATCCTTGAAGATTGATATGACTGGGGAAGTAAGAGAAAAACCCAAAGAAAACCCTTCAGGTGCTGGGGTTTGTTCAAGATGATGATGAAAAATGGGTGAAGAAAAGTGTGATGACCTAAGCAATGGGATTCAGATTCTGAGGAAAAGGCTGAAACTGAAAGGACTCCCAAGGAAAATAGGACTTCTTTGGGTAAGCAAACACCTATTTCTTTTCCCTCGCTGTAAATTGGATCATCTTTCGTATTTCATGTTGCTAGTTCTCGTGAGCCTCACCTAAGTAAAACTTGAGGATTCAATTGATGAAATCGAGAAGAAACCAAAAATATTGGGTAAGACTATGAAGGACATGACCAATAGTATGAAGAAGAGATTTGAAGATATTACGAAGCTGAGTGATGTTCCTACAAAGTGTTTTGGGGATCTTGAGAAAGATATGAGGGGTCTTATGCATCAATTCAGCAACAACATCCATGTGGATAGTAATTTAATTTAGCATATTGTTGATGAGCTTGCCTCCACTTCTGCAGAGCTTCAGGCATTTGTAAAATCATCAGTTGAGGATATGGTAAAGGCAACAGAGGTGCAAATGGAAGCTGATAGAGATCTTCAGCCTTATGTAATGAAATGGACATATTAGTTCTCCACGACTTGGATGAAATGGCTGAAGAAATTTGAGATTGAATATCCTCCTCCTATTAAGAAATCCAAACCTTCCACCTCCACTTTAAAGACTCCCACCTCCACTTTAAAGACTCCTACCTAAATAGCCAACTGCTCTTGCCCTCCCCATATTCTATTTTTGATAATTCCAAAGGGGGAGAAGTTAGCAGAATTATGGGGAGAAATGGGGAGAAGTTTATAAGTGATTATGTTGACTTCCCAGCTCTTAAAGAGAACATTTCATTTTGATGATTGGTTGATCACTTGACTTACCTTATCTATGCATATCTCTCGTATTTATTTATCTCCAATGGATTATTTGGTTACACTCACATTTGTTGATTATCTCATTTGTATCTATAAGGATTTGAGAAATGCTTATCTTTTTGTACTTCATTGAGAAAAATTGAGACTTGCTTTCAAAGGTAGTATTCCTAACTTTCTATTGATATCAATATGAAGTCTTGTGTTCTGATTGAAATTGGAAGTTTGGGAAGTTGGGAGGAAGCTTATAGAAGTGTTCTTTCATGTTTTTAAATTTTGGGAAACCTCCATTTACAAAGGAAACTCTTGCAAAAATTTTGTAAAATCCTAAAGTCCTATTTGCTAAAAATGTCATGAAAAACTCCTGCTTATTCTCAGGGGAAGCTTTTCTATTTGTAAGCAAATTGTTGATTTTAATATGGTTTTGTCATCATCAAAAAGGGGGAGATTGTTAGCCCAAAGTTGTTTTGTAAACAATCCATAATTGATTTTGATGATAACAAAAGTTTCTAAGTTTTGAAGACTTTAGATTCTACATTGTCAATCCACTATTTTCTAAATCATATTTCAAAGGATGAGGTTATCTCACAAAAATGTTTCTAAGTGCTTTGAAGATTCTTGAATTTATCTTGACAATCCAAAATTTCTAAAGTATATTTCAAAGATTGAGGTTATTTATTTAAATAATTTTTAAATATACTTAAATAACATTACACAAGTTGATAAGATCAATTTTTCATATTGTAGGTATTTAAAGAAAGTTGAAATGCATTTGACACTTTGAAGTTGCTGTTTTTCTCTCCATTAGTTATATGTGTCGACACATACTGGATGTGGGACCCCAACTTTTTCTATCTTTGTAAAAGAATTATGACTCCTTAAGATGTGCTCTAATTATTGCGGAAGGCAGGTATAGGGGAATTAATCTAAGGTTATGTCCAGGTGAAGATTTCCCTAGTATTTTGTGCATCTATAATTTTAATTGAATTGATATGTTGTTTGAAGTTTTAAAATATTGAAGTTGAGTATTTGGGGATTTAGTGAAATAATTGGAGGATCATAATTGGGGTGTTGGAATAGGAAGATTTTTAGCACCCTAATTTTAGGTGTCATTGCGCTCGACAGATGCTCGAGCGGCCCTTGGGAATTCTACGCAGTGAGTTGGACAGTAAGTTGGCGCTCGACCAGTGCTCGACTGGCGCTCGAGCAGGACCAGTTAAAATTCCATATATGATGAATTTGGAGTTCCAATGGAAGACTTGTGAATCCTAACATTGAGGAAAGTTGTATAAGCTTAGTTAAGAAATTTATTGAGGTTAAGATGGTGGGAAGTAGATAGACATTAGCACAGACATGGTATGATGTAAAGTATTGAGTAAGGGATAGTGTAAAGGAATTTTATTGATGATGTATGTATGGATAAATTAATTTCAAGTTATGTTTAGGGGGATTTTTTCCCCTAACGTTTTTATAAGTTTTAAGCTAGTTTTAAGCAAGGATCTGACTGTTATATTAATTGCCATTATATTTGAGCAATTGAGATTGATGAAATTGTTTTATTAATGGAAAATGTCCCTAAGTTACAAGATTTGGAAATATTTTAATTAGGAGCTTTAGCCTTGGAAATATGAGAATCCTTGGAACAAAAATGAGGAGACATATTAGAGTTAATTGTGGGAGTGACAGAAAAGAAAAATGAGTTTTCATGAGGGGCAGAAAAGGAAAAGAGGGGAGAAATGGAGGGCAGAAAGGGAAAGAAGGGGGAAGGGCAATTTTGCCTTTTCCCTTCCCCCAAGCCCCTTTACGTATAAGGCAACCCCCCCATTCCCACAAATCAATTGCCCTAGCTCACCCGAACAAGGAAGAAAGAAGAAGAAAGAAGAAGAAAGAAGAAGAAGAAGAAAGAAGAGGAAGAAAAAGAGAAAGAAAAGAGAGAAGGAGGTAAAGGGACATTCAACCCACAAGCAAGCGAGGTAAGAGGAGCTTACGTTTGTAAGTGAAAATAGTAAGTAGAAACTTACGCTTTTCAAAAACTGGAATGATACACTGCATGAAAAATGTTTATGAATAACAATATCAAGCATGATATATCAAGCACGACATTATCAAGCACGACATGAATACATCATGATCATTTGCATTCATTTTTCTCATGAGAAAGAAGGAGAAATTTTATGCAAATGAAAGTACCATTTTTATGCTAGTTTATGACAAGTTTTATGACAAGTAAGTTAATGAACCCAAGTCGGTCGGTACCGTACCAAGTCAAGAAGGTGCATCCATACCGAAGGACGTTTACGTGAAGGATGGATGTCACCTAGGACACCCATACCGAAGGATGCTTGCAAGAAGGATGGGTAGTCCACGAGGTATGTGCAATCACACTGAAGGATGCTTGCAAGAAGGTGTGAACCTCAAAGGGTCGTGTCTAGCCACTGAAGGACGAATGCGAGAAGGTGTGCTAGCTAGACCATATGTAAGGTCCCTAAGGGAAATAGGGGATAGTTCCAACGGGAACGCACAACCCTGATGCTAGGGGTAAATGAAGCTCAAGTAGCCCATAAGATAAGGATTGAAAAGATTTTCCAAAAGCAAGATCTTTATAAGTACAAGTGATGTTTTCAAGAGCAAGTGCATGTGCATATGCAATCAAGAGGCATACACGTGCATCAAAATTCATGACCATGCATGAATTACATAAGTTTACGTAATATTTCAAGTTCAAGTTCATTATGATTTCAAGTTTAAGTGCATGCTTATGATTTCAAGTACAAGTGCATGCTTATGATTTTAAGTTCATTATGATATCGAGTTCATGATGATTTCAAGTTTAAGTGCATGCTTATGATTTCAAGTTTAAGTGCATGCTTATGATTTCAAGTACAAGTGCATGCTTATGATTTTAAGTTCAATATGATATCGAGTTCATGATGATTTCAAGTTTAAGTGCATGCTTATGATTTCAAGTTTAAGTGCATGCTTATGATTTCAAGTTCAAGATTATGAGTTCAAGAACAAGTTCATGGTTTCAAACTCACGATTTCAAGTTCATATTTCCAAACCATGATTTCAAGTCCATGTTTTAATTATAATTCCTTACTGAGTCTTTCGACTCACAGTTTTAAATTGTATCATTCCAGATAACAATTTAGGTGGGGAAATCTAGAAGAGGAACCGATGAGCCTCCGTTGTGTGGTGGTCATGGGTTATTCGGCCTAGTAAAGTTCAAGGTTTTGATGTCAAGTATCTTAGTCGTGGTTATCAGAAACAGGAGTTGAAGAGTTCATAGGAAGCACTAAGAACGCTTGTTATCAGGCATCCGGTGTATGTCTATGTTATGTGTATAAGGATTCAAGATGTATTACAAAGATGTTATGAGTAGGTCAATATAAAGAGGATTTGATGGAATCCCTTAGATCATGTACTTCAGCTGTGCAGTCATGCGATGTCATTAAGACGCCTACCCTATTTTGAGGATGTCGTTTTGTGTAAGTTGAAGTTTATAATAAATCTCTTTGGCCGTCCCTCTCAGTTATATGTGTATAAAAAAAATTCCGCTGCAAGAATAAGAGAAAACGCTGGAACATTCATTGAGTGAATGTTCGCGGCTGTCATTAACCCCTTCGGGCTAGCGTTCGGGGCGTGACACTGGACATGGTGTCGACACATCGCACTGACTCCATGTGAGACCCCGATTTTCTCCTACGTAATTGCTCATGTATTATTTTATTTTTCCAATGTAATAGTCTTTATTTCCTAATGGGGCTATGTTTTGGCCAATGTATGGCCTAATTTTTATGTTATGGTATTTCGATTTAAAATAGGATTTTATTTCATAAAATCTCCTTAAATGATTTTAATGCCATTTTATCGGATGTATAAATTATATTATATTAAGAGCCGAAATTTGCAAGTGAGTTCCTCTTTTACAAATTAATATTTTTACCTAATATGATTCATGGACCATATAATTTGAATTATGCTTAAATAATTTCCTAGTATAGCCGAAATTATTAATAGATTGAATAATGAAATTCTTTTGAATACATGGATTAGATATTTTATGTGACATGTAATATTATGATGTGTTCCATATTATTAATAGAAGTCCCATATGAATATTCAATGATAAGCTATGTAGTTATGTGATAAGTTTAGGAATGATTTAATTGATAAGCACACTTGCTTATCATAGTGATAAGCAAGAATGATAAGTTAGGAAACTTTTAGGGTGATAAGGCCTTGTGATTATTGTAGAGATAGGCTAAGGTCATTATCACATGATAAGATATCATACTTGTAAGGTGATAAGCTATTGGAATGAATAGATAAGTAAGAGAACTTATAAAGTGATAAGTTAGGTGATAAGTGAAAACTAAGTTGAAAGTTAGTTGCCATGTAATGTGGGAGTAACTAGCATGGTTGGAAAGCAACCAAACTAGCAAAGGGAAGGCCTTCTACGTGAAAGACAAGGAGGAGAGAAATTTAAAAGCCATGTGATGTGTAAGAGATGTGTAAGAAGTGTAAGTGTGTAAGAATTGATGAGACAACTCATGGAAGTGAAAAGAGAAGAGAGAAGTGAGAAAGGAGAGTGAATGTCGATGGAAATGAATGGGAAGAGAGAGAGAAGGATTTCAAAATGCAAGACAAGCTTTTGGAGACATTTGATGTAAGAGAAAAAGGTGAAATGAAAAGAGGAGAGAAGGAGAGCCATGCTTGGTCGGCCAAACCCATATTCACCTCCCTTTTTCTCCTTCAAACTTCTCTCTTGTCATCTCAACATCTCAAGTCATGTGTCATAGCCATAATTCACCTTGGGAGACTCATTCTCTCACACTTCACAATTGATTTTGCATTGGCCGAACCTCACCATTTCACTTCACTCTCCATTTCTCCCTCACTTGGCCGAATACCTCATTTTCTCTCAACCCTCTCATTTTCCTCTCTTGACCGAACCACTCATCTAAGCTCAAGTCTTGCTCTTTTCCTCTTGCATTCTAAATCACACTCCAAAAGCTCAAGTTTAGACCTCTCTTTGTGGTGACCAAATCTTCACATTGTGCAACACCATTTCCTTCTTTGAAAACCCTACTCATTAGCCTCCTTCCTCTTGAAGAAGTTAGTTCATTTCCATTAGAACTAATCATTCAAGCTCACCATATTTTTCCCCCCACCATAAAACCCACCTTAGCACCTCAAATCAAGCTTGGATCTTTTCTAAGGAGGGTGGACCGAATCTTTGAAGGAGGAGAAGGATAGGAAGAGTTGGTATAGAGTGAAGGTAAGATTAGTTCATTGATGTTCTTGCCTTAAACATCATAAGTACTAACCATAGATGTTTTATTTTCTAGGTGCTCAAGCTTGGACAAACAACAAGGTAAGGCTAAAATGATTTTGTTAGGTTAGCATGAGTGGCCGAATGGCCTATGTATAAGATCTTGAAGTTTTATTTTGATAGATGCCTTGATGTTGTTAGATCTTGGATGCTTAGGAACCCTAGGTTGTTTACATGCTAGATCTAACTATGGAAGCCCTAGATCTAAGGTTGTATGTGAAGAAAAATGTAAAGGAAGTTAGATCTAAGTTTTGATATGTTGGGTTGATGAAAAAAATGATATCTTTGTTTAGATCTATGGATATTAGTGTGAATAAAGAGTAGATCTATGATTGATGAAATTATTTGATAAAAAGGATTAAGTACATGCATGCTAGTTAGGTCACAAATGCAAAGGATGTGCATGATATGATTTTTAGCATGAAAAAGGTAACATTTTGGGTATGGCCGAAAATGAGCTATGTGGATTTTTATGTATAGTTTTGAATATGTGTAGATCTGGACATTGGACTTAACATGTGTAAGATTTATGACCTTAATGCATAGTAGATGATTATGTTAAGTGATTGGAAGCATGCATGTTGAAGGAAATAAAGGAAAACTAATCATTGGGTAAAAACATGTGTTGGCCGAATGTCATGAGTATAGTGTATGGTGTTGGTGCTTTGATTTGTAGATATTAGGTTGTGAAATTGTTGATTGGAGGATGGGATCACCCTTGGAGAAAAAGTTGTGATTTAATTGGTGCATAAATGGTAGTGGCCGAAAGTTACAAGAAGTTAACCCTAAGTGTAAATTTATAATTTATGTATTTTCATTGTTGTGTTGGATAAGAAAAATTAGAGTTAGGCTAGTTGGAATAATATTATATAGCCATGATCTTTATTTAATAGTATTGGAACCCTAGTTAAGTTTTACTTGGGTTTTATTTGAGGTTTAAAGTCTAAGTTAAGATTTAATCATGAATAATTTATTAATAGTTAGAAATAAGGTTTAATGTAGTACGTGTAATAAAAGAGACTTAGGTTTAATTCTAAACCTACGAGTATTATTTTAACCCTAATCGAGACACATACATGGATAAATATATTTTTAATGATTTAATAAGCTAAGTTTTGAATATTGTTAAGGAAAAGAATAAATAATTATTTTGTAATTAAATGAATTTCTGTGATATGTATATATAGATATATATCTCCGATTGATGACTGATTTCAAAAGAAATGATTTATAATTCTTAAAGTCTAAAAGAATATTTGAATCGCTTGTAGGCGATCCACGTGTCAGTATATACGAACGAGAAGACCAAGTGTAAGTGGAATAGTAAGTGGATACTGTAAGTGTACAGTAAGTATTCTTTTTCAAAACTGGAATGACACGCTGCATCGTTTCATGAATAAGCATGAATTTTAAGAAAGCATGACATGATATGAATTTCATGAACAAGCATGAATTTTAAGCAAGTATGAGTTTTAAGCAAGCATGACATGACATGTGCATTGCATGAATTTTTCAAGAAGAAAATTATGCAATGATTTTTATGGAAAGAATATGAGGATTTTTATGAAACGATAAGTTAAGATTAAGGGCACCGGTCGGTACCGTACCATCAAGATGGACTCCCATACCGAAGGACATTTATGAGAAGGATGGGAGAATCCAAGAGGCTGTGCAAGCCACACTGAAGGACAATGAGAAGGTGTGGTGCCTCCAAGGGTCACGTCTAGCCACTGAAGGACATTGAGAAGGTGCGCTAGCTGACCAGATGTAAGTCTCTAAGGGAATTCGGGGACGGTTCCGAAGGGAACGCACAACCCTGACTTCAGGGGTCAAATGGAGCGAGCCCGCAAGTAAAAGACATGAGATAATTATGATAAGGCCAACAAGGGCACAAGTACGAAAGAAAGATTTTTAAGGGCCAAGGGCCAGTTTACAAGCAAGCATGAAAGAAAGTGGTTTTCAAGGGCCTGGGGCCGAAAACAATAAGCAAGAGCATATGCATAACTCATAAGCACGCATATGCATCAATTGTTCAAGTTTTATCTTTCTTTCATGATTAAGCAAGCATGAGTCAAGAGCATGATTTAAGTTTTACGTTTTTCCCTTACTGAGTCTTTTTGACTCACGTTTTTTTTAAAATTGTGTCATTCCAGATGTATCAGGTGAAGAGAGTCAGGAGGACTACCTGACCTAGATGCCCAAGAAATTAAGTTTCGAATTTTGTTGATAGTGACATGAGCGTCACTAATTGGGTTCGAATATGTTTAAATATTTGTTTTGTATGAACTTAATGAGAACCCTGATTATGTAAGTATTCGCTCGAACCCCTCGCGATCCTGTACGTTTCCGCCGTAATTAAGTAAGAAAATAAGTATGAACGCTGGAGCCGTCCAGGGGATAGCTCGCGGCTGTCACGGTCCCTGCGGGATGCCGTTCGGGGCGTGACACTCCAGAATGTTGAATACATGGTGTCGACACATACAGAACAAGGTGTCGACACATACAGGACATGGTGTCAACACATTGCACTAACACCCAAGACAAAATTTTCAGAAAAAATTTTATGTGTCAGCACATACCCATGTGTCGACACATACTACGAATTTGCAGAAATTCTGGAATGACACCAGATCGTTCAAATTGATTCAAAATTGTCTCAAATGTCCTCCAACAACACTTAATCTTTCCAAGAAGACCCTTAATGACCGTTGAAGACCTATAAGCTATAAGAATAAGGAGATTGAGAGAGAGAATAAAAAGCTCGATCAAAATCGCAATATCTAAAGAGAGAAAAAGCCAAAAGAGCCAAAGAAAATCCATTTGCTGATTTCTTCAAGTTCGGAGCTCTTATTGTCAAATCTCATCCTCTTGCTCATCATTGACAACCAAGCCTTCAAAGGAAGAGAGAGATTTCTTGAAGAAGGAAAAACACACTTGCAATCAATCTTGCCCTAACTTCTAGAGAGAGAAAGCTTGTTGAAGAAGTGGGAAAACAACACCCACTGAGAGAGGTTGTGCTTCCACCTGCAAAACTTTAGGTTTACTTCATTAATCTCATCTTATTGGATCTTATTGAGCTTTATACTTGCTGATTTGGCTTAGAGAGCCATTCCAAAGGATTTGAGCTTTTCATTAGGTTATTTGGCTAAGAGAGCTATTCACCTATGTACTCTTTCTTTGTATAACTTTTGAGTGTTGTGTGAACACTTGTTGAGTGTTGGGAAAACACTTGGTCCTACTTGTGAGAGTAGAAGAAATCCTCTAGGTTGTGAGGATTTGTGAGAGTTGAAGTGTAAGCTCGGAAAATACTTTGTAAAGGTTCCTTAGCACCCGAGAAGCTAAGGTGTATTCGCTATTTGGAGAATAGTGGAGGAAGCCCAACGAAGTCAATTGCCTTGGGGGTGGACGTAGGCAAGTGTTGGCCGACCCACCTAAAAATACGGTGTTATCTCTCTAACTCTATCTCTATTACATTTTAGTACTTTTTCATACTTGTGGAGATTTATGTTTTATCATTCTTTGATTATATTTGGCATAACTTTATACACATTTAGATCAACATTATTATTTGTTAAAGAGGGGTAGTTTTCAGATCTGCACATTTACTCAAAAAGTGTTAAGTTTTTGAAAAACCCAATTCACCCCCCCTCTTGGGTTGTTTTTTAGACTCACAATTGGTATCAGAGCTGAGGTTTAATATCTCTATCTATGACAACCCTTGTTAGCACCTCCTTAGCCGATGGTCAATCCACAAATAGACCTCCCTTATTCAATGGAACTTGTTACAATTATTAGAAGGCTAGGATGAAGATTTACATCCAAGCCGTGGACTATGATTTATGGAGAGTTATCTCAAATGGTCCTAGATTTCCTAAAGATAAGGAAGGAGAGTTGAAAGATGAAAATGAATGGGATGATGTTGATCTTAGAATTATGTTTGTAAATGCTAAAGCTATAAATGTGTTATATTGTACACTTGATTCGAATGAATTTAATCGTGTTTCCGGTTGTGATACCGCGAAAAAAATTTGGGATAAACTTCAAGTAGTCCATGAAGGTACGAATCAAGTCAAGGAAAACAAGATTAGCATGCTTGTTCATGATTATGAGCTTTTCAAGATGAAATCCAATGAATCTATCTCATCTATGTTTACTCACCCTTTTCTCTTATGTTGTTTTTGCAATGTTTGGCGACTTAGGTATTGAAGAATGAAGCTTTTCGAGAAAGAGTATACCTATGATTTCTACCCTTACATCCTGGTGCTCAAGTTGCGAACATGGGTTTCGGATTCTCTTGAAGTATCAGTAGGCAATGAGGTCCACTGTTTCTTTAGAGAGCCCTTAACCTCATCCCCTGCATCCCTACCATTCCATGGGCCCCCACTATCCCTATCATCCCCGTTACCCCGATTTGAGGATTTTGGTTTTCTAGATGTACCGCCTGAGTGGCTAGGGCTCGATTATGTTCCCCCAGTCCCGCTGACGGGGAATAGTAGTGCCACACCGGGGTCCGATTTTATCGATCTTACATCGGACGAGGAGGATTAGTACCCCTCTTAGGTTTGTTAGGGTGTTTCTTTAGTCTCCCGAGTTTTTCTTTGTGTGTACCAATTTTCAAATTGTACGGTGAACTATAGGAAATTCCCGAATTTTTGTAATATAGCCTTTCATTTAGTCTCGGGAGGAAGTGGTTTGAACTTTTCTTGTATTAAAAATGTTCTTGTTATTTCAGGTTTTCAATTTCCTTCGTGTCTCTTTCCTCATCTTTTATTTCAAATTTCTTATTTCTACTCAAGAGCTTAGTCTAACACTTTCTACCTATTCGGATTTTATTAACTCATTGTCTTTTTCTAAAAACATTGAGATTTTACCTTAAATCTTTTCCAATTTTCCACTACAATTCTATTTTTAATTAAAGTAAATTTGAGGGCATTTGTAGAGATCATAAGAGCTTTTTTTGTGCGGTAATCCCGAATGTTTTACATGTAATTACTATACACGAATTGATGGGGTAAGTACCAGCTCTGGGGTGTGACACTAATCTTGTTGCTTAGTCTTGATTAGGCCCTACCCATCGTCTGGGCCTACTACATATTCGACTCTGTCAGTATTCCCTCTCCTGTCGAGGGGGTCGGAAGGGAGGCCGATGACACTGGGCTCCAACATGTTTATCTGGCCCACAGCGCGACATGACGGTATTTGGTGTTTAAACCCCATGGGAAAAAAGTAGGAGGGGGAAACGTATACATCACACTTCTTCATTTCAAACTTCTCCGAAAAATTCGCTTCTCCTTCTATAGCTGATTTTGTTGCATTTTCATGCCTCTGGCTACCGATGGTGATCTTAGATGTGAGGGTCCTACCTTTTCTTATGTTTCGAATCACACCCAAACGCTGGCCAAGCTTAAGGTGAAGTTTTCCAATCCTTCTACCATTCGCATGCACTGCCCACGTGATTCTTCTACGATGCTCTGCATACAAGCACCCGATTCCTTCTAAGTCGGGAGATACATGTGCTCTTGGACGTCTTTTCTCTAGCTCGCAGCCAGCTAGCCACAAACGGGTGGAGGTTGCCTTTGGGTTTCTTTGCACTGTGGAAGCATTTGTTTGCTAGTGAGTGTACTACTCCTTGGAAGGAGTTCATGTATTGCTACAATATAGTGAAATGTGAAGAGGGAATGTACTTTTTCCAAGCAAGGGGAAAATAACAGTTTTTCATGGACTCCCTTCTAACAACAAAGGATGGTGGCACAAGTTTTTCTTTGTTTTTGGAGAAGGCTGGGAGTATCCCCCGAGGAGGAGTATCCCCTTCTGGTGGGTCTAGCCTAGGGTGTGCCTCTTGCTCCAGGTAACATTCATTCTCGCTTTCTAAGTATTTGTGTTACGTTGTTCGGTAGTTGTGTATTTGACTTGTTTTATATGGCGATTCTGGGTATTCCGAGAAGAACCAGGGCAAGATAGTGTCGGGAAGGCCCGTGTTGCCCACGCTCTCAATATCAGGCCCTGGGACCAGGGACGAATCTACGGGGGGGCCCTGGCCCCCCCAAAGATTTTGAAATTTTTTTTAACATTTTTTAAGTTATATTCGATTTTTTTTTGAATTTTGCTTATAATTGTATTCCGGCCCCCCGGAAAAAAATTTCTGGCTTCGTCCCTGCCTGGGACATAAATGAGTTGTTGCCGACTTCGGCCCCTCCTCCTCTTGGGGACAATACCAAGCTTCTGTCAAGTAATTGATAACTCTATATAGCATTTTCAATGCTTTCTGAGCATTTACCACATATGTTTCGTGTGACAACAAGAATTAAGGAAAAGCGTACGAAAAGCGCTTTAAATGCCAAGGGACCTACTAATGCGTTGACCATCATCTGATCGCAGTCTGTGGCTATACGAGTCCGGTTAGAATACGGAGGAGTTAACGTGCAGGGGTTACAGGGGCACGGTTGGGATTAATTTTTTGAAATCCGACGGCTCTCAGCGCGACAGCGCATTAATGAGCTGACCCACGCGTGTTTTACCCGTTTTGTCTCGACCCGCTGTTTTACCCGCAAAACGAACTTTGTTGTTTTTTTTCTTGCTCTGTTTTTTTGTTTACTTCCTTGTAGGAAACAGAGCAAGCTTACTAAACCGTTGGAGCAGGATCTGCTTTGACCAGCCAAATGTCCAAGCGACGGTACAGAATCACTCATCATGCATGCGCAGCAGAGAGGTTTTGCTGTTGCGAAAGAGACTATTTGGAGACATTGATTCAATTCATACATCCAATAAATAGAATGACAAATATAAGTTCCGAAATAGACAGACGTGCCACAGAATTCAATGGTTGGCTTTTCTTCTTTTAAAGATACAACAATTCTACTGTAAGAATTTGTCTCTCAGAAACTGAACCATGAGACAAAAAGTGCTCCAAGTTGGGGGATAAATGCACTGCATGCGCAAAAGGAGGAGTCTATGAAGAGTAGTGAACACCGAGTATGAAAATATATATATGTTGCGAGATGGGTGCCATGAAAGAAATTTGTGTTCAGTACGTACTCAACCATCTTGTAATTGACTATAGAAGCCATCCAGTCAATTAAATGTTCGCAACAACAAAGACAGTTGAGATACACAAGGAAACCGAATGAGCTGATTCGATCAATTTATATTCAGCACAGTAGTATAAAAAGGGATAGTTGTTACTTCGAGTTCATCTATACACAGTAACAATGACAACTCCTGTGACACTCCTGCTATATCTTTTGTCCCAATACATACCTGTGCAAGAAGTTTGCATGCTATAACATGAAGCCAGAAGCTATCAATGAAAATGGTGATTCCCAGTCCTATATATAGGTCTAGCCAGAGCTTATCAATATAGATGTCAAACTTCAACCAGCAAAGGAAGGTAATTGACTAGAAAGCATGATTTGAAGCATACAGTATAACGGCATTAAGAAAAGTTACAAGTCACCCGCCGTTGTCCTTGTATGAACAGAGTGGGGGGATGAGACGGTTAAAAACTCACGGGCTACCTGGGCAGCTTACCAGAAAAAAATAACAAGATCTTCGTCGTGTATAAGTTCGGTTACCTATCATGAGCATATAGGCAAACGAATGAGCATACAGGATCTGCTTTTACGGGAGTTATGGTCACCTGCATGCAGCAGGAAAACGGATGGTGAAAAGGCAGAAAAACAATAAGAACAAATTAGGGACCAGATTTAGAACCCATAAATCGGATAAGAAGAAAACGACATCGCGGAAAAACGAAACCTATTCAATTCCATATGCAACTTAACAACATATTAATAGAACGACGCAGAACTATTGTTTCGGATAATATGATACCCAGTGCTCACGTAAGATTCTTTCTGCCGTCTAAGGTACAATGAATCTGCATTTCAGACAAACATCATCAACTCGGGCCTACTATATATGTTGTTTTTTTTCTTGCTCTGTTTTTTGTTTACTTTATTGTAGGAAACAGAGCAAGCTTACCAATTTGTTAGTAGCACCATCGACGGGTCCATCTACTCTCTTTGTACCTTCCGACTCCTCCATTAGCAGCTACAACACAGTGTTGTATATATATACAGTTGCTAGAGAATAAAAGAACGTAAATCACCGAATGGTCACCGAGTGCTAGTCATGTGGGATAACTCATCATATGCATGTAACTGGAAAAAAACAAAAAGTTCAGTAGTGTAAGTGGATTCATCAGTTAATGAAGCAGCCCATGTTGTTGAAAACAATTTCCAATTCTCTTACTTTTCCTTGGGTACTTCCATCATGCTTGCTTATTAATAATCTGCCATGTAGAATTTATGGTGGCCAGAGATTGTGTAAGTTCTGTCATGCATACATTCCTCCAATATCTCTCGTTCATAAGGTGGCCTTTTCTTTAGTGCATGAAGTATACGTTTCTATATTAGGCATGATGTTGGGGAAACGGCAACAGGCAAAATTCAAAGGCACGGACAGCAAGCACTTTGTGAAGGAGTGGCCATTTAGCGACGAAGCGGATCAGTGCCTCAGCAAAACGGGTCGGATTGGGCAGAAAATGGTAAAACACGCGGGTGAGGGCTCATTAATACGTTGGCAAGCTGAGGAACGTTGGATTCCAAAGATTTAATCTGGGCCGTGCACCCGTAACCACTGTATTTTAACTCCTCCGTATTCTAACCGGACTCGTGGCTATACTGCCTTCTAAGCTGGTGAACATTCTGACTAGCGGCCCCCCTTCTCTTACCGAGGATGGGAAAGGCAGCCCAGGTGGTTCGAGTAGTGATGACGTGCTAGTCATTGAAGACATGCAAGGGGGTATTGTTTCCCCTTATGGTAGTCCTCCCCAAACCGTACTCCAACCTAGTAAGAGGAGGAAACTAATTGATGAGGACGAAGAGACTTATGTCCAGTCCACTAGCGAGCAGGGGGATTTTCAACCACTAGGTAGAACGTCTTCCCCTCTGCCAAACCAGCCCCCAGGCTAATCAGCAGGGTGATCGCGACCTTTTGTCTTTGCTGGAGCCAGATCCCATAACGCGGCTCTGCGATTTAGTACCCACAACGTTGGTTGAGGGAGCCTCTGCTGATAACGTGGGAGCCAGAATTGCTGAGGCTACTCGCTACACGATAAGGGTAAGGACCTTTCTGTTCCCGAGTAGGTATTTTGATTTTGTGCTCGAAGTTAAATTCCTATTACCAGATGGAAGTGAGTCTCCTTAAAACTTGGGAGAGCTCAAAGGGGATTGAGTATTTGTTGATGGGCTGAAAACATAATTGACTGATCTGTGAGGCAAGCAATTTGAAGATGTCATCTCGTCCGAGGTGGTTAGAGTTACGGAGACCTACACGAGAGGGTTAAGGAAGTTACCGCCTCTGTGGCAACTTGGGTTCGAAGCCAAGATTGACAAGTCCATTCACCAGAAGCTGTGGGCAAATCTGATGTCCAGATCAGCCGACCTAAAATGACTTCAAACCGAACACCAGGTAGCAGTGGCCAAGCTGGAGGTGGAACGCCGCCTTCTTACCAAGCTAACAAAATAGACGGCCATGAAGGCGAACCAACTAAAGCAAGAGTTGGCCAAAAATGATGCTCAGATCAAGGAATTAGAAGGTCTTGTTCACTCTAGTGAAGGGAACCTGTTATCCCTTCAGAGTAAGCTGAGAATGAGGTGGAACCTTTTGTTGTTGAGAAGAAATTGGGGTCTGAAGCTATGAAGGTCTTGGAAACCCACTGCCAAGAAGTGGAGCGCCCCGCACTGCGAGCCCAAGCGGCCCTGACCAAGGCGTTGTAGGAGAAGTATCCCTAGATTGACCTAGCCGGTTTATGCCCCGAGGACTTATGCGGTGGCCCTGAGGTGGAGCCACCCCTTTCTCCCGAGGTGGCTAATGAATCCGTATTTGAGGGTAGTCCAACCAAGCGAACCAACTAAAGCAAGAGTTGGCCAAAAATGATGCTCAGATCAAGGAATTAGAAGGTCTTGTTCACTCTATTAAAGCGAACCTGTTATCCCTTCAGAGTAAGCTGAGAATGAGGTGGAACCTTTTTTTGTTGAGAAGAAATTGGGGTCTGAAGCTATGAAGGTCTTGGAAACCCACTGCCAAGAAGTGGAGCGCCCCGCACTGCGAGTCCAAGCGGCCCTGACCAAGGCGTTGTAGGAGAAGTATCCCTAGATTGACCTAGCCGGTTTATGCCCCGAGGACTTATGCGGTGGCCCTGAGGTGGAGCCACCCCTTTCTCCCGAGGTGGCTAATGAATCCGTATTTGAGGGTAGTCCAACCAAGCTAGACGCTTTGTCCTAAGGCCCAGGTGTTGCTGAGCTCGGACCATCGCACTGCGAGTCCAAGCGGACCTGACCAAGGCGATGTTTATCAAGTGTTAGGGCTACTGGGGTAGGTGTCTTTTTTTTTTTGTTAGGGCTACTGGGTAGGTGTCTGGCAGTGCATATCTTGCATGAAGTGCCAATGATAATTTTGTTTAGGCTGCGCATGTGTGATCCATCCTGGTATTAAAACAATCCTTGAATGTTTTAAGCGTTTTGGCCCATGTGGGCCATTATCGAGCACTGCAGTTTACCTTTCTACGTAATTTCTTTCCCTATTCCCCGTAACCATTTAACGGGCCAGTTTAGTTATATTTCAACAGCCTTTGATTGAATATGTTTTTTTTTTCAACCAACTAAGCTATGTCAGCAGTTTAAATGGTTACAGCTATCGGCGCTGTAACTATGATGGCATTGCGTCATACGAATGAACATTCTGGTAGACTAAGCGTTGCTTGTAAAGGAATATATAAGTGTTTGTTTTGCCATTTTTACGTACTGCCTACTTCCGCAACTTCTTTGCATTCTTGTTCTTTATTCTTTTCTTAACTTCTCTTCTACCAATCTTTAAATGGTGGGAAGGCGCCATGTTGATCATCTAACCACCCTGACGGAGGAGTTGCTGCAAGACATACTGCAGTGCATAGTGGGGGGAGTCGTTTGACGAGGTGATCAACTTGTAGGAAGTTTGCCGCCGTTTGTGAGGGGTCGCAAGTTTGTTACAGGGAAGGAAGTTAGGGCTGGAAAGATTGAGTCTTGATTGAAATTGGGGGAGGAGAGATGATGTCGGCAGTCACAAGGACTTAGAAGAGTTCGAAGTCGAGAGTTGAAGGGGAGCTGCCAGCTTGGTCGTTGGTCGGCTGTAAGGGCCTTGGGCCTATTAGTTCGAGGGGCTTCGGGCCTATTGAGTGGGCTTGGGCCTATTAGTTGTTTTAGTAGTTGGTTGTTTGTTTTTATTTCCTTTAGTTGTAACTCCTGGCCCAGCCCGTGTGTGGGTGGAATGACCAGCTTATAGGGCACCTGAGTTGCTGTTAGGGGTATCGAATCTGTTTGTTAAGTTGTTAGACGATGGAGGCTCGCCACCTCGAATTGGCTTTATCCTTTCCGTTTCTATGAATGAATTGAAGTGTTATCAGTACATCCTTTTGATAGCTAAATTTACAGTTACAATTTAGAAATTTGTAACAATTTGGTATCAGAGCATCTTCCTGGAATGGCAGAGGGTACTCGTTTAGTGAAGTTAGCTGAAGGGTTGGAGGAAGTCCGAGCAGAACAAGAAGCCCAACGAGTGCGTATGGAGGAGCTGATGCAGCAGTTGGGAAATCTGACCGTGGGTCTCCAAGCTGTGGTCCAGACGCTGGATCCAAAGAAGCAGGCACCACCTGCACATGAGCACCATCCTCATCAAAATCAGGAGGTAGGAGGGGTCCAAATGAGGTCAGTACGTTTGGATTTTCCCAGATTTGAGGGTGAGGATCCCACAGGTTGGCTTTATAGGGCCAATCAGTTTTTTGCCTTCAACCACACAACACCGCAACACAAGATTTTCATGGCCTCCTTTCATATGGAGGGTAAGGCAATGATTTGGTTTAGAGAGGCAGAAAAATCTGGAGCTATTACAAGTTGGGAGGGATTTGAGAGGGCTCTATTAAACCGATTTGGTCCTCAAGTTTATGATGATCCCATGGAAGGGTTAGTAAGGCTCAAACAAACCGGGACAGTAGACGAGTATACTAGTCAATTCGAAATTTTAGCAAACAGGTTGGGGGGGTTGGATGAAAATCATAAACTAAGCTGCTACCTCAGTGGCTTAAGGGATGAGATCAGACTCTCCATTAAGATGCTGAATCCCACCAGCATACAGAGGGCATTTGCTTTGGCTAGGATGCAAGAGGAATATCTAATGGTTGGAAGGAAGTCAATGAGAGGTGGGCCAAGCAATTTTTCTACCCCTAACGTGGCCCAACAAATCCCCAATGTTGTGCCCAAACAGAATGTGAAAGTTCAGCGGATTTCACCTCAGCAAATGAAAGAGAGGAGTGACGAGAGACAAGGGCCTATGTTACCACTGTGACTCCAAGTGGAATCCAGGCCACAAATGCCCAAACTTAAAGCTGTACATGGTGGAGGGCAGTGAAGAGTTTACGGAGACAGCTTCTTTGGAGAAGGAAAATGAGGGGCAACAAGTGGAGAATGAGTTGATAGAGGTGGATACTTGTGAAGAGAGACCAAACATCTCTCTCCATGCCATTGCAGGGTCGTTTATGTCCAGCTCTATGAGAACTATGCGGGTCAAGGGCAGCTTGTACAACCAAGACATAGTGGTGTTAATTGACAGTGGGAGCACCCATAACTTTGTGGACCCAGCAGTAATTAAAATATCTCAATTGTTCATTAACTCTAGGCACAAGCTGAGTGTGACCGTGGCTAATGGAGAACGTATAAGCAGTGAAGGAAAGGTTAATAACCTGAAGGTTAAAATGCAGGGGGAGACCTTTTCTTTGGATGATTTCGTGTTGGTCTTAGGGGGTTGTGACATGGTGTTGGGAGTCCAATGGCTGAAAACTCTAGGAACCATTTCCTGGAATTTTAATGACTTAAGTATGCAGTTTGAGCACAATTCAAAGAAAGTGCTATTGCGTGGGCTGGTAGCAACTCAATTCATGCAAGACACTATCAATTTAAGAATGCTTAAGGGAGAAAAAAGGGGACTGTTCTTGCAATTGGTGCTGACCGACAGTAAAGACAAGGAGGAGCAGATTAGCAATGCTGAAGTGGGAGAGCTGCTGCAACGTTATCCTGAGGTTTTTGAGGAACCTAAGGGGCTTCCACCAAAGAGGTCTCATGACCATGCAATAGTGTTGAAAGAAGGAACTCAGCCCATTAGTCTGAGACCCTACCGCTATGCATACTACCAAAAGGATGAAATTGAGAAGATAGTGCAAGAGTTGCTGGGGTCTGGTGTGATTAGGGCATCCCAAAGCCCTTTTTCATCCCCGGTTTTACTAGTTCGAAAGGCTGATGGGAGTTGGCGTCTTTGTGTAGACTATTGGGCCTTAAATAGTGCTACGGTTAAAGACAAATTTCCCATACCAGTCATAGATGAGCTGCTGGACGAACTACATGGGGCAAGGATCTTTTCTAAGCTGGATTTGCGATCTGGTTATCACCAGATCAGGGTAAAAGAGGAAGACATCTCAAAAACAGCATTTCGTACACATGAGGGACACTATGAGTTTTTAGTGATGCCCTTCGGGCTTACTAATGCCCCTTCAACATTTCAGTCCCTAATGAATGAGGTTTTTAGACCGTACCTTCGAAGATTCATTTTGGTTTTCTTTGATGATATTTTGGTTTATAGCAGGAGCATGGAAGAGCATGTAAAACATTTGGAAGTGACTCTAAGAGTGCTGCAGGAGCACCACCTCTTTGCTAAGAGGTCCAAATGCAAGTTTGCTTGTGATGAAGTAGATTATTTGGGGCATTTAATATCTGCCCAAGGAGTAAGGGCAGATCCCTCCAAGCTGCAGGCCATGTTAGATTGGCCCATTCCTAAGTCTCTTAAGGCCTTGAGGGGTTTTCTCGGTCTTACGGGGTATTATCGGAAGTTTATTAAGGGGTATGGAATGTTAGCTGCCCCTCTCACCAACTTACTCAAGAAGAATGGGTTCCATTGGGGTGAAGAGGCACAAATGGCCTTCGCTAAGCTTAAACAAGCTGTGACTAATCCCCCGGTATTATCTTTGCCAGATTTTACTAAATCCTTTGTGATAGAATGTGATGCTTCAGGCAGTGAAATGGGGGCTGTTTTGATGCAAGAGGGGAGACCACTTGCATATTTCAGCAAGGCATTAAAAGGGAGGATGCTATCTATGTCGACTTATGAGCTGGAACTCCTAGCTCTAGTGAGTGCCATTCGTAAGTGGAGGCCATACTTGCTTGGGCAGACTTTCAAGGTTCGCACGGATCAGCAAAGTCTGAAACATTTGCTTGAACAGAAGATAGGAACACCTCTACAGCAGAAGTGGGTCACTAAACTCTTGGGATACGATTTTTTGGTGGAGTATAAGCAAGGGCGAGACAATAAGGTCGCTGATGCTTTATCTAGAAAGTTTGAAGCGTTGGAGGGGGAGGAAAAAGGAGAGCTCAAGGCGATTTCATTCCCTATTGCTACATGGTTGGAAGATGTAAGAAATACTTATGTGACTGATTCCCACTTACAAGATCTCCTTGCAAGGTTTCAAGAGGGAAGGTTGGATCCCCTCAAATATCAGATGGTGAATGGACTGCTGTACTACAAGAACAGAATTTACATTGGGGATGATTTGGCTATTAGGGAAAGGATTCTACAGTTGGTCCATGACAGCCCTATGGGTGGACACGCTGGGTATGAAAAGTCCTACCAGAGAGCTAAGAGGGATTTCTATTGGCAGGGAATGAAAAACGACATCAGAACATACATCAAACAGTGTTGCATTTGCCAAAAGAATAAGTATGAAAACATGCTGCCAGCTGGCTTACTTCAGCCACTGCCCATCCCTCAAATACCTTGGACCAGCATCTCCATGGATTTCATAGAGGGAGTGCCGAAATCACAAGGTTATAGTGTGATTTTTGTGATTGTGGATAGGCTTACTAAGTACAGTCATTTCTTGCCCCTTAAACACCCCTATACAGCCAAGCTAGTGGCTCAGACATTCATGCACAATGTTTTCAAACTACATGGGTTTCCCAAATCCATAATCTCAGATAGAGATCCAATTTTTACTAGCAGTTTTTGGCAAGAACTATTTCGCATGCAAGAAGTGAAACTAAATTTTAGCACATCATACCACCCCCAAACAGATGGACAGACAGAGGCCATTAACAAATGCTTGGAAGGTTATCTAAGATGCATGATTGGGGACAAACCTAAAGGCTGGGTTGATTGGCTAGCATTGGCCGAATGGAATCACAACACAAGCATGAATTTTTCAACAAAGATGACACCTTTTGAGGCGGTTTATGGCTACTTACCTCCCCGGTTTCCGACATATGAACCGGGTACCACAGCTGTTGCAGCCGTAGATGACACCCTTCGCAACCGTGAGCTCCTTATGTCACTGCTTCGAGAGAACCTGCAAAAGGCACAAGCAAGAATGAAGAAATATGCTGACTTGAAGCGCAGGGAGAGAGAATTTAAAGAGGGCGATCTTGTTTACCTCCTATTGCAACCCTATCGGCAGCTCTCGGTTCGACAATGCCACAATCAGAAGTTATCTCCGCGGTACTATGGGCCCTTCCCAGTGCTCCAGCGGATTGGATCCGTCGCATACCGCCTTGATCTGCCCCCGGAGTCAGCTATCCACCCGATTTTTCACGTGTCTCAGCTCAAACCGCACATCGGCAGTCGTGTCTCGCCCATCGCAACACTACCTCCCACGGATTCTCAAGGGGAGCTCCGTCCAGAACCAGTAGCGGTGCTTGACCGTCGCCTCACCAAATCAGGCTCGCGAGCGGTGACCGAGGTGCTTGTCCAGTGGCATGGCCAACATCGAGACGACGCCACTTGGGAGAAGCTCTTCCATCTTCAACGAGATTTCCCACACCTTGCGGGCAAGGTGTTTTGAAGGGGGGGAGTATTGTTACAGGGAAGGAAGTTAGGGCTGGAAAGATGGAGTCTTGATTGAAATTGGGGGAGGAGAGATGATGTCGGCAGTCACAAGGACTTAGAAGAGTTCGAAGTCGAGAGTTGAAGGGGAGCTGCCAGCTTGGTCGTTCGTCGGCTGTAAGGGCCTTGGGCCTATTAGTTCGAGGGGCTTCGGGCCTATTGAGTGGGCTTGGGCCTATTAGTTGTTTTAGTAGTTGGTTGTTTGTTTTTATTTCCTTTAGTTGTAACTCCTGGCCCAGCCCGTGTGTGGGTGGAATGACCAGCTTATAGGGCACCTGAGTTGCTGTTAGGGGTACCGAATCTGTTTGTTAAGTTGTTAGACGATGGAGGCTCGCCACCTCGAATTGGCTTTATCCTTTCCGTTTCTATGAATGAATTGAAGTGTTATCAGTACATCCTTTTGATAGCTAAATTTACAGTTACAATTTAGAAATTTGTAACAAAGTTCTGATGGGGTATGTTGTTCCGTTACGATGGGAATCCTGATTCCTTGTTCCTCGGAGGTAATAGGTAAATGTTTGCGGGTTGGGACTGAGCGGCTAAGAGCAACTGGTAGCAGAGGCGGCAAACAGAGGGAACCTCTGTGGGATTTATCTGCACTGCATTCTCCGCCTGGCTGCTTGCAATGTCCATGGGGAGCAGGGCATGGAGGTTTTCACCCGCCTACAAACACTGAAGGGCGTCTTCCATCTGAACAAGCTACGCCTACAAACGCTCACTCTTTTCGAGAGGAGTGGGATCATCGCACCCAAATCACTATGGGTGCTTGGCCAACCTATCTTGAGGACCATGAGGTGTTTTTGCCTGATGAAGCATTTCTCGGCATCCCCTGAGACTGGATACTCAATGCATTTAACTCAAGCCTCTGTCTAGCCTTGTAGGGCTGTCAGAGAGTTCCTTTTTTATGTTTTTTATGATCGAGAATTATGGTCTTCCTTTTTGTTTGAAAAAACTCGAAGTTTTTGTTTGGAATGAAGCTATCTTTTTGTTATGCCTCGACTCTTGTATATTTGGCTGCATGATGAAAATATTTTAAGTTATGCAATGGAACTATTTTAAGTTTTATGGAAGTTTGTCCAAGCCTTTGGCTACGGCGACCAGGTTTCAACCTTAGTTTCGTGGAGGTTCTTCAAAGCCTTTAGCTATGGTGACCAAGTTTCGGCTTGAGTTATGTGGAGGTTCTTCCAAGCCTTTGTCTATAGCGACCGGGTTCCGACCTGGATTTTGTAGAGGTTCATGCAAACCTTTGACAATGGCGACTAGGTTATGAATTGAGTTTTTTAGAGGTTCATCCAAGTCTTTGACTGTGGCGACCAGGTTTCGACCTGAGTTTTGTAGAAGATTTGAATAAGTCTTTGTTCAGGGAAGTATTCTTCCTTCCTTTTATTCGAATGAAAAAAGGGGTGAACCCCTACAACATCTACTGATACACGTCCGGGGACTATTTGACCTATTGGCAGTAAGTCCTTAAGTGAGCTATATTTCACTGCTGGATGAGTGCTTTTCCTTCGAGGTAAGGGTTAGAACTGCATGTAGGTTGTGGGTTGTGTGTCTTTTAAATGATTTGATGATGTTTGATTGCAATAACAATTACTTCTCATAGAAATTTCACAAGATGCCATGTTTCCTTAAATTTTTATTGTTTTATTGCAATAAACGTTACTTCTCTTGGAATTTTTCACAAGATTTTTAAGATTTATTGCTTGCATGTAAGATTGCTTGAATTTATGGTGATTTTCACATGCTTGTGTTGGAAAATTTCTTCATGGAAAGGCACTGATGTAAACCGAGTATGCAAGTTTGAATTATATCATTCAAATGGCCAGATCAAGGCCAAAGGATGAAGCCAAGAGGGCTTGAGATGAGATTATAAAGAAATATGGCCATACATGTGTATTTGAATGGTTTTTGAAGAAGGTTTTGGAGTTGCATGTGATTTTGTTGTTAATCTGTACATAAATGCTTGTTTTAATTATGTTATTTCAGTTATGACGATTTATGTTCATTAGATCTAAAGTTTTTGGCATGAAAACGTCACAAGCATAGAGAAAAATTAAAGTGAAAACCCATGCTGTCCAAAACGTCCCCATGAAATACTTGGAGTTTTTTGCATGAAAATTGGTGGATGGGTAGTATATGGTCATGGTAGGTCCCAGTAAAAGTTTCAGCTCAATCGGATATGGGGAAAGGTAGAAAATGAACCTGGAGGTCTCTAAGGGCAGTTTTCGCATTTCACACAGAACATTTGGGTAAAAATGTCTAGAAGGAAAAATAACTTTTTGGCTGTGTATAGCATGAAAAATCAATGGGGAAGCCCACATTTGATTCCAAACCGAGTAGAATTAGGGGCCTAAATGGACTTTACGCCCATTAACCCTAAACAAGCCCAGAACACTTTGAAACTATAAGAATATAACCAATAAGGTCTAAAGAGGCCCCAGAAGCCTTCATTTGAAGATTTAGGGCAGATTAAGCTTTTAATTATCAATTTAATGTTTAATTCTCTACTTAGTATGATAAAAGGAATAAATTTTATTAATTCTTATTTAAAGGAAAATGTCTAACAATTTGAACCCATATGACATAGAAGCTGCTTTTGTAATTTGAATTTTGTTGCATTGATATTACAAGCACTTTATTGATTTATGTTTTCAAGTTATATCATTGGATGTTTGGATGTGTATTTTGCATGTGAATGATATACGTGCATTAATTGCATTCACATCATGAGAGGGAAAACAAATGCAAGGAAGCCCCAAGCCTGCGAGGTGATTGTTAGAGAAAGAGTGACGGTACCGGACACATGATTAGGAGAGTGATTCTGCAAGGTGATTCTCGATGCTATGATGTCGTATTTAAAGGTCCTGGTATAGGTGGCACGTGATATGGGTGAACAGAGTAGACACTGGAAATACCTTAGGGAACCATATGATGAGCGAATGCATTTCAAATACATTGCATGCATTCTCTGTACTGTTGCTCTGTCATTTATGACTTTATGCTATGTGTCTCGAAGCAGGAATTATACTTGTTTGAGCATGCCCCCTCCGAAATCTTACTCAATCAGGAATTATACTTGTAGACCTAAAGGTCTATGTTTGGATCTTTGAGGATTTCCAAGTCATAGTGGAGCACGAGCCCCACTGGTTCGTAAAGGATTTGCTAACCCCCGGCATAGTTGACCATAGTTGGGTGGGAGCTTCACCAGAACCAACTATTCCCTTTCCATTTCCCCAGGCGGGCCAGCAGAGAGCCCACCGAGCACCCCGGTCGATGGTGTTATTGACCTCACCTTTGACACCGAAGATGAGGATTAGGGGTTAGGGTTTCGTATGACACCTGTCTAGTTAGTTATTTCCTTTTTCTTTTGACATCAGTGTTTCAACTATTTTTATCCTTGAAACACGATACAATAGGCTAGGTGAGCTATATGAAGCTCACATTTTTGTAAATCTAAGCCTATACTTTTGTAGTCTCTCGAAGGACCCTCTTTTGTACGAAACAATGTTCATTATAAGAAAATGATTTATATTCTTCATGTTGTTTCAATTTCACCTTTTTATCACAATTCCTTCACAATTCCATCAATTTTGAATTAATTTCTTTTGTTTTTAACATTTTGCAATCGAAGTCATTATTACAAAATTTCCTCATTAAAGTACAATTTAGTATGACTTAATATTTTGGTACGATTTCACTTTTTTCGTTCAAGCTTTTAAATCGAGTTTCGATATTCTAATTTTAACGATTCTTCTTTTAACGAATGACTATTTTAAAACAAGTCTTTCATTAATTAAATTCAAGGGCAATGAGCGGTCCTAAGAGTTTTTATCGCGCAGTAATCTCTATATTTTGTGCATGCAATTAATTACTATACCCTAGCGTAGTGGGTAAGTACCAGCACGAGGCGTGACTATTTCGGATGAAGCTTTCTGTCCGCGGGGTGTACCAAGGCTGGCATCATCACTCGCAACACAAACTCTCCAACCTTGAGCTTCCGTATTTGACTCTGGCATTGTAGTACTATTCCACTTTCTTATGATAATTCTGATTCCTCATTCCTGCTTCTTCTCTTTTTTCTTCTAGGAAGTCCAAGGCCAACCGAAGTTCCTCTTCATTCTGTCGTGGCTCGTGATTTCCCAACCTATATGTATGAATGTCCAACTCTACTGGGATCATTGCTTCTGACCCATACTTTAAATTAAAAAATTAAATAGGGTTTCCCATGTGGGTGTTCGGGTCGTGGTCCTGTAGGCCCATAGTACTTCTGGGAGTTCTTCTACCCAGTTTCCTTTCTGGCTATCGAGTTTTTCCTTGATCATGCTTAACAAGGTACGATTAGTGACCTCCACTTGTCCATTGGCCTGTGGATATGATGGCTAGGAAAAACATTGTTGGATGTCGACGTCTTCACAGAACTAATTGAATAACCTATTATCAAACTGCCTACCAAAGTCTAAGATGATGACCTAAGGAATTCCAAATCGACATATGATGACGGTCCACACAAACTTCCGGATTTGTTCTTCCGTAATCGCCGCCAATAGTTTAGCTTCTACCATTTAGTAAAATAATAAATTGCTACCACCAAGAACTTCACTTGCCGCTTGACACTCCAAAGGCACACTGTGAAGGGTTCAACTTCAACTTGAATGAATCCAAGACTTCAAAAGTCTCTGCCAAATATTTCAGATGCTCGTCTGCCCGAGTGCTTTTCACAAGCATGTCGTCTGTCTAGACTTCCATGTTTCTACCGATATGGTCTTTAAACATGTGGTCGACTAACTGGTAATACGTAGCTCCAGTATTCTTCAGGCCAAATGGCATTACCTTGTACCTATACAATCCTTTATCGGTGATGAACGAGGTCTTGTCCTAGTCGGAGGGTGCCATCCGTATCTGGTTGTAACTAGAAAATGCGTCTAGGAAAGGCAGGAGCTTCTGCTCCGCCGTATAATTGACTAAAGAATCGATGCAGGGTAATGGAAAGTTTTCCTTAGGGCAAACTTTGTTTAAGTCGGTAAAATCAATACACATCCTCCACTTCCTATTTGCCTTTAGGACTATGATAACATTAGCCAACGACTCTGGGTAATATACTTCTCTAATGAAGTGAGCTCTCATTAGCTTATCTACCTCTTCTACGACAACTACGTTCCACTCTAGGGCATAATTTCTCTGCTTCTGCCTGACTGGGATAGAATCAGAGGCAATGCTCAGCCTATGGGAGATAACTTGTGGCTTATCCCTTCCATATCTTCGTGAGACCAGGCGAAGGTGGTCTTATGTCATCGCAAGAAATCAATCATCTCTGTTTTTCATTCAACATTCATCTGGGCAATAATTTTGATTGCATTTTCTTCCTTTACTTCTACATCTTCCAACTCCTCTGCTATCTGGGGACGCCGATCATTCTCATTATCCTTCTTTTCTATAAGAACAAGTATAACAACCCCATGTTCTAAGATAAACTTGCATAACTTCCCCTGCTGTAAAAGGTATTTGATCTGCCGCCCAAATTCCCAACAATCATCTGTGTCATGGTCGTGATCCTTATGGAATTCATAGTATCTGATACTGTCCCTTTTGTTTTGGCGTGCCCTCATCTTGGATGGATACTTTATAGTGGGGTCCCCCTTGATTTGTAATAAAAGCTCCATGGGAGGGGTATTCAAAAGCAATGTGAACAAGGTGCTCATCACTTGGATAATGTTCCTTATTCGGTCGTGGAAACTTGTCTCTATCCACTCGTTGTCGGTGTTTACGGTGATGGGGGTAGTATACATCTCGACCACTTCTACTATCTTTCGTGGCAACTAGAAGCTTATGCAACCCGTGGACGGAAAATATCTTCTCAATCCATATGTTTCTGGGCCTTGTCCAACACTTCTCCAAAGCTACTAGGGGTCTTTTTGATTAAGTACTTCAGGAAATTCCCATGTTGTAATCCATTGATTAGTGCCATGACCTTGGTTTCGTCGGCTACGTGTGCCACTGTGACTACCTCCTGGTTAAACCGAGTGATATAACTTTGTAAGTTTGCTTTTGGCTCTTTCTTAATACCAAACAAGTACGAGGGTGGCCGGTTAGACACAAAGTGTCTCATGAACAAGGAACTAAGTTGTTCAAAGCTACTAATGGATGCCGAGGGGAGGCTAAAGAACCACTTATGCACTGGTCCTTTGAGGGCGAGGGAGAAAGGCCCGCACAATATGGGATTTGGGTATGACTGCATGTGCATATGCAGCCGAAAGATCTCAAGATAATGGCAAGTATGTTCCAAACTGTCAAAGAGGTCCATCACCAGGTATCGAAAGTGAGGGGGGAGGGGCTAAGCCAACACAATCGGGGTGAAGGTAGAGCTGTTGAGGGTTGGTAGTGGGTGGTAGCCATTTTTGGTGTTCTTGACCTACTCCATCTACTGTAAACAGAGTTTTTTCTGCTCCTCTTGTCGGTCCATCTGAGCACTGAGGTGGTTGAGTGAGTCTTCAAGGTGCCCTCAAGGGGGATGTCGGGAGTTGTCCTGATCATTCTGTCAGGGTTTTTCAAACCCTTCTTAATATTAATGGGGTGACGATGGGGTATGAGGGGGGTTGTGGTAACAAATTTTTGAATGATTTCCCCCATACGTTGGGTAAGGACTGCCAGTATGGCTGTTACATCCACCTCTAGCTCAAGGATCGCGGGAATGACGGGGGCTTCAGGGTTCTCAACTTCCTGTTCTTGGGTAGGTGTCATCTCTGGGAATAGGGTGTTTCTAATATCGGAAAAGGTCGTGAAAGTTTAGAAAAAGCTTTTGTCAAGAAATTCCTACAGACGACGCTAACTTTGTACCGTCCGGATGCGTTGCAAAAGCGTTCGAACGTGTATATGTATGGTTCAGACGTTTTTGTTATGTCCGTATAGTTTTTGTTGTTATGTCATGCATTCATTTAGTAGTGTTATACCCCGTTTAAGAATTACACAAAGTTCGGATAACGAACTGGATGTAATTCTTGAATTGTCCACGTTAAGGAAAATTTGAGTTTACAATATGCGTGATGTGCGTAATTGTATATGCTATTGTGATAGATGTGTTTAGAAATTTCGATATAAATCTCATTTTGTCCTTCTGATACACATTCAGCATTGAGCTTACACACTTGCCTTAAATAGTGGGTGTTTATGTTCAAACTATGCGCAATGAAAATTCGGGCTTGGTGTCGAATGATTTGTATTCATTAGCGTCCGGTCCGAATAAGCAGACACTTTGTTACTTAGTGTCGTAACACTCAAAATAGTGGTGTGGCTGTTCTGGGGGACCATGATGGGGAAGATGTTTATTTTTACGGCCAGGTGGTCGGTTTGTTAGTATTAACACATCCTGAAAGTGGTACAATAATGATCCGTTCAAGTTAGTTTCTAAAGGGAATCAAGTGTTTTATATCGATGATATGAAGTTGGGTGGCCACTGGAAGATTTTTCAAAAGATTACCCCTAGAAATATGTATGATATTCCACCTATTTAGTAGGAAGCTAGTGAAGATGGAGAAGGACCGTCGAATCATGAAGCATACCAGGAGAATGAGTCTTTTGAGCTTTTTGTGGACTTTAGTTCCTTTGACATCATCTCGTTGACTAGAAACGACGTCGAGCCTTATGTGCTGTAACCAATGAGAGTGGTCCACAACAACGTGCAGTAGAAGGAAGCGATGATTCCTCGGAATCGTTAAGTGAAGATTGTAGTGATTCTGAAGAATATGACTTCGAGGAGTAAAATAACTTTATCGTTTCAATTAAATTTGTGTTTGTATTTTATATTCATTTTGAGTAACATAATTCATTGTTTTTTTCTCTAATATTGATTTATTTGGTCACAGGACGACGTCATGGGAGCGGCAGGGAAACGTCTTCGGTGCAATTCATCAATTCGAGCTGAGAGTAGGCTGACCCCACTAGCAGTGTTGGGTCCTTTGCTTAGGGATAGGAATGAATTACCGTCCCCTACCATAGCCATTGCATAGGCGCCCATAGTAGTTGTGCGTGTAAGTATCTTACCCCGTCAATTTTTATTAAATATTTTAACTTTTAAATTTCTATACGTAACTGAATTTTAAATTTATTGTTCTTCATTTGCCTTACTCAAGGCTCACAACAGAGGAAAGCTGACCGTTCATATCCCTGATGGATGTACGGGTGGTGATGACAAGGCGTCCTCAATGCTCTTTAGTCATATTGGTGTGTTCGTTAGACAACATGACTCATTTGAGACGTGTAAGTGGAAGGAGGTCCCCGACGGGATTAAATCGTATGTGATGAACCAAGTGTTGGTTAGTATAATTTATTAGATTTTAATTGTTGAAACTTTTTTGCGTTTCTAACTTTATTAGATTACGACCGAGCCGAGGATCGCATCACTGTGACATCTACGATGAACACAACATATAGGACGTACAAAAATAGAATGTTCCAGCATTACTGGATGTTTAATTCCAAAGAAGAGGCTTTAGAGCACCCGTTTTCCGATATGAACAAGGCAAAATGGACTCGTGTTTGTGATTTATTCGTGAACAAGGAATTTTAGGCTAAACATTTGTATTTCGTTATGAACGTTTATTTTAGCTCTATGTTTAATTGTGATAACAATTGTAAATGTACAATGAAAGGAGGAGTGCAATCAACAAGGAGAATAGAGCTAAGCTGAAGATTGTACACACATCGGGAGCGAGGTCCTTCCAAAGCGCTACAGCGTTGCTAGTAAGTAATAAATTTACATTTTTTTTATTTATTATCTAAATAAATGACATAGGTATTTTAATATGCTTGTTCTATATTTCTTTTGGTGTACAGAAAAATCCAGAATATGATGAAATTAGTCCTTCATTGCTTTATAAAAAGACGCATACTAATAAGGATGGCATGGGGACATCAGAAGAAGCACGAGAAAATTTTGTAAGTTGTAACGTTAGATTTAATGATGCATTCATATGCATTTATGTTTCATCTTCTAATTTTGTAGGAAAACATGGAGGCGTTACAGTTGCAGCACGACTCAGAGGGAAAGTCATACACCAAAGTGGAGATCTTCACTGAGGTGTTGGGGACGAAACCGGGTTACGTGTCAGGTCTATTGGATCATCTCCATCAGCATCGTCTATTGATTTGTCCCGTAGATTGGAGGAGGCCAGATTACAGATTGAGGAGATAAGGGTTAGACAATTCGAATATGAAGCGCTTCTGGTCAAACGGTCAGACATGGAGTAGACGATGTGACAGTATCTGTAGATGATGGAGGAGCAGCGATGGAAGAAAGACGAAGAGCTGGTGAAGATGATGGTCGAGCAGCAACGGAAAAAAGACGAAGAACACTAGAAGATGATGTAGGAGCAACAAAGGAACCTAGTGGAACAACAAGAACGGAGGATGCAACTAATGGCGGAGCATATGCGTGAGCAGCTGATGGAGCAGATCAGACAGATGCAATCTCGTTCGACACCCAAACGAAAATTTGGGTAGATTTGTGTATTTTTACTACTTTGTCAGTACTTATCAATTATGTATTTTATTTACTTTTAATAACGATTACATATTTATAGATATTTTATTATATTATGAGCAGTGAATATCTTTCTATTTATATTATTTCTAAATTATTTTTAAAATTTAATTAAGTTAATTCACATATATAGATAACGTGCACACGCATAACTATCCATCTGCACTATTTGCAGTGATACACAAACATGTTCGAACGTGCACACGCATATTAATTCAAAGTGTGCACACGCATAATAATTCAAATGTGCACATGCATATTAATTCAAATGAAGTCCGCACGATTCTTTTACATTAACGTGCACAAGCATAACTATTTATTTGCACAATTTGCATTAAATTAGTCTGTCCGAACGGTTGTTCTCGTGTCCATCGGTCTTTAAATAAGAAATCGTGTGCACGATACAAAAACAAGTTTGAACGTTTTCAACGGAACAAAAGTCCGAACGGTGTACGTCAGACTTTGCAGATGACAAATAACTTTTCGTCATAAACGAAACAATAGTGCAGACATCTTTATGAGAGAGTCCGGATGTTGTATATTACCATTCGGACGATGTTATGAAACTGTGAGCACGGTTTGTAGATGATAATAATTCATTTCATCACATTGGATTAACCTTTCACATTAGCTATCTGAACGTATGGAGAGTACATTCGCACAACTCATGCAAATAGATGGACTGTACTAGGCATGACGATTTTCAATTTCGTCACTATGGTACAAAACCGTTCGGACGGTTTCAGCGATAGGACACCAAAATCGTCACCTAAAACCTTGGTTGACGGGCTTTAGGTGACAAACCGATTTTATCACCCAAAACCATAGCTGACGAACTGGGCACTTTGGGTGACAAATTTTTTTTGTAGCCAACGTCTATTTTCTTGTAGTGGCTATAGGTGCAAATTAAAAAGTCCAACATATATCTGTAGGTATGGTCTTCATTTTCTTGGAGAATTAGTTACATTTGCGCGCCAGGTTGATCGTTTCTTCTCTTTACCTAACTGCAACATGTAAATATATAGTTTGGTAGAAGGCATGCAAGTCTTATATGGTATTGCGGTGTTCTCTTCTTCCCAGAATCCCAGCTGCACTAAACTTATAAGCCTTCCCAGAAGCACTCTGCCATCTGCTTCTGCCCTTAGCATTTCTTTGCTCCTCTGGTGGATGAAGTAATGGCACTCTTATGAATGGATAGTGACAATATTTAACAAACAAAAGTTAAAAGGAACATATATAAAAGATAATTGGCGACTTTCCCATTATTATTTTGTATTGGGCGACTTAATTATATTACCTATAAAACGTGCTCGGGCAACTTACTGCATCTAGAAAGTCATATGACGTCCCAATATGAAAGTGTTGAAAATCTTGGATTCAATTTAGTGGTTTAGATTACGTTTTCTGATGGAAACTGCCAGGTTCTAGATAAAAGATAAGAAGAAACTTTAGAAATGAGATATTCCATCAAAACCCATTTGTATCGTTTCGTTGGCAGTACCTGGTTGGGAAGAGGAAAAATACAGAACGCAGAAAAGACTTTAATTTCAACTTCTAGAAGTGGGGAGACTATATACTACTCATTTGTTTTTGTTTTCTTTCATAGATTAACGACTTGCGTGCTGAAAATACATCAAATGTGAATGGTAATTTATACGCATTAGCGTGTGCTCCTGATCTATGTGCTAACCGATACTCTAGATGTATTGTCCAAGGGGTAAGGTGTCACTATTGACAGAGAATAATGTCGTAAAGCACAAAATAGTAGTGTTTGTTTTAGGAGATCCTGATTCAAATGATATTGATTTTACGGCATGGTATTGGATATCTTTGCATTATGATGTTTACGAAAAAAAATGTAATGTACCAATTCAAGTGTGATTGGTGGGATGTGAAAAAAATGTTGGTAAACGCATAGATATATGTTTTACAAGCATGAATACATTTTGCAAATGATATAAAAAGGATCCATTTATACTTTGTAGTCGAGCTAACGAATTATTTTACACTTTGCCCCCCTTATCTTTGGGATCATTTACACTTTGCACCCCGATGTTTTATTTTTGATACATTGGACTCATTATCTTCCACATTTTTATAATCTGGACCCCGTACCAGATTTTGACCGTCGAAATTAACGGATTCCGTTAAAAATTTACACATTGTCCCCTTATCTTTGGGGGTATGTACACGGGCAATTTGGGTACGGGGTCCAAATTGAAAAATTGTGTAAGCTAAAGGGTCTAATGTGTCAAAAATAATATATCGGGGTGCAAAATGTAAATGACCCGAAAGATAAGGGGCAAAGTGTATTTGTCCCTTATTTTATTTATCTGATACTGACTTTGGTAGTCCTTGGCAAGTGGTTCAAAAACTTACTCATAGAAATATTTATGATATTCCTGAAGTGGTAGAATATGGCAATAAGAAGATTGAAGAGGTTAGACCAACTGAGGCATATCAGGAAACTAAGTCCTTTTAGCTCTTAGTCGATCTAAGAGATTATGATTTGATCCCACTTCAAATAAATTATGTGGAGCCTAAAATTGTTGATGCTTCAATCGTAGAAGAGGAAGTGATAAAGGAAGTTTACTTTATAGATAATGATGAAAGTGAGAAGGAAGAGATCACCACTGATGGGGAAGAAAGTTTGTCGACTTCTACTGATGATAGTATGGCCACCGATGATATGGTTGATGGCATATTAATTTGTCAAGTTAGCATCATGGCGCAAGGAGAAAACGTCAACAATCCTATCATACCAACATTTTTGTTGTGAATAAAGATTTTTTTTTCTTTTGATTCGTAGTATTACCCTACTCGGTTTAGGATTTCATGAAGCTTTAGTTGGTCAATAGTGATGATTTTGAGATAAAATTAGTAACTGATTTATTAGTTTCAAACCTTCATTAGTGTATGATTTTAATGAGATTTGGAGTTCACTGTCAACAAATGTTTTTATCTGTGATGTTGTGATGCACGTTTTGAGCCAATTTAGTTTTGGAAGCTAGTAAAAGAAGTTTCATCAAAAATTATAACGAATGATTTTTGGACAGCTAGTAGGTTGGTTGTTTATCTATTAATGTGCAGTGCAATTTTGGAGACATTTTATCTTTTGAAAGCTAGTAGGACGATTTATGAACTTATGGATAGAGATGAATGTTTGTGAATAATGACAAGGGAATATTCGGTTGGATAATTGACGAAACTTAGCAACTAACTCTTGAAAACTTAGTCACTAAGTTAGGGAATTTCGACAGCCATAGGTGATGACTCTTGCAAGCTATTGAAGCTCAAGGAAGCAAGACTAAAACCTAGAGGAGCTAGAGGTGTTCAAGCAAGGAAGAATTGGCCATGACTAGACAAGGCTACCTAGTGAATTTTCGCCATAGGTGTGCTCCACAGCTGCTCCATGGTTTTAGGTGTCAAAGGGGTGAAGACATAGGCTTTTGACTCACATAAGCTAGCGCTATGTAGGCCAAACATGTGTGAGAAGACAACCGGTCATGGTTGCCTATAAATAGGAGGTCCAGCTATTAAGAGAAAACTTACAAATCAAACGGAAACTTAGTGCTTTGACAAATAAGGGTAACCCAGTTAGATAAGAAGTGGAAAGGCCAAAACAAAGAGAAGAAACAAGAGCGAATCCAAGTAGAAAAGGAAGAGACAACCTAGAAGAACAAAAAAAGAAAATCAATTATACCTAAGATAATGTTTAATGCTTATCTACGAGCTTTTCCCGTAAATTTCAATTCTGATCTTTCCATTTTAACTTGATTGTTCTCTTGTTGTCTATTGAGGTTATGACTTTCAAAGTTTCATTTGAAAATGAACTCTAATTGTCAACACATATTCTTTGTTCCGTGTTTGACACTTGATGTGAGTGGATATTGAGGCTAAGACTTAGCATATCCTATATTGCTGGGTAGTGATAGGAGACATGCATACTTACCTTGTGATTGTGGTTATGACATGGCCTATCCTGTAATGTTGGGCATTGACAGAGATATGTGTACTTAACAAGTGAAGAAGTGAGTGCCAGTACTATGCAAAATGGGGATATACAACCACATGCAAGTGATCCTCCAAGTTTTATGTAGCTCCACCTTCGAGTCTGAGCAGTGGTGATGCAGGAGCATCCCTTGCACCTCGGAATAATTATCCCGATGAATCGAGGCATCACTTGCATCTCTGGCTGAGGTAACAAAGCATCACTTGCATCATCTCGGAGTCTGCACCTCTGCTGGAACAATTTATGAAGATTTAGCAATCGTGAAATATATCGTTGGAAAGATCTACGTCTCTAGTTTCAAACACACTTGACCTCCAATCATTTGAAGATTCCTAGAGAAAGATATGATATTTTTACTTTGCGACGTCGGGACTGAGAACAGACAACGAATTTCAATGTGCATTTAATATCTTTTGTGTTGGAATTGTCTAGAATTTATTATTCCATTTTTTCTAGCTTGACCATGATGTAATGAACTCTATATATGACTGATTATCCAAAATAAAGGAAGAAATTTTGAATTCAAAGATAATTCTTGCAAGTATATCTCTTGCTTTCAAGTTGAGTGACATCCTCCTACCAATCAAACGAGTGGCTTGGTCGCGTCGAGTGGCATCTGTTCCCCTTCCCTTGGCTCAATCCTTTTCGGATTTTGCCAAGCCTTGCGGATCTCGTTCTGCATCAAATTGGTATCATAGCAAGTTTTCCTGCTGTGGTAATTGGGTTTATTTTCTGTTCTTCGGAATTTCGAGATTTCTATCTACTTTCTAACTCCTGGGCTAAGGATGATAATGCAAAATATTGCGACGGTGATTGTGATGTAGAAATCCTTGTAATCCAACGAGTTATGATTGTTGAAAAAGATGATAGATGGTTGAGGCATAATATTTTTTGAACCTATTGTCCTTCCCATGGAAATAAGTGCATCTTGATGATTGACTCAGGAAGTTGTGAAAATATGGTGTCAAAGGTGATGGTAGAAAAGCTGAAACTTTCTTATGAGCATCATCCAAAGCCTTACAAAGTTTTTTGGTTCAAAAGGAGTGGAGAAATCATGGTGACACAAAGGAGCAAAGTAAAGTTTTCCATTGGCATGTACAAAGATGAGATTTATTGTGATGTGCTGCTCATGGATGTTTGTCATTTGCTTCTTGGTAGACCTTGGCAATTTGATCGGAGTGCTTACCATCATGGGAGAAGAAACACTTGCACCGTTTTCCACAATGGTGTGAAGTATGTGTTGTCCCCTATGAAAAATGTTCCATCAAGCGTGTCTTCTTCAAATCAGATCAGTTTATTATCTTATAAAGAGTTACAAGAGTCCTATAAGGAAGATGACATTATTTATGCTCTTGTTGCTGCGGATAGAAGTGAATAAGTTGCAAAGCAGGTTCCGAATGAAGTTCAAGACTTGCTGGACAGATTCAAAGGCCTTGCTCCTGATGAGCTTCCTAGTGGTTTACCACCACTTCGAAACATTCATCACCAAATTGATTTCACTCCAGGCTATTTTTTTGTGAGTGCAGATGGCATGAAGATGGATGATGAGAAAGTAAAGGCTATCCTTGATTGGCCTACACCTAGAAGCCTAACCGATGTGAGAAGCTTTCATGATTTGGCCTCATTATACTAAAGATTTATTCAACATTTCAGCATCATTGTTGCTCCAATGATGGATGTTCTAAAGAAGAAAGACTTTTAGTAGACCAATGAGGCTGAAAGTAGTTTTCAAAAGTTGAAGTCCAAACTTATTAAAGCACCAATTCTAGCACTGCCAGATTTTTCTAAGCCATTCCAAGTGGAGTGTGATGCGTCAAATGTTGGCGTAGGAGCTGTCCTTTTGCAAGGAGGAAAATCTATTGTTTATTTCAGTGAGAAACCCAGTGATGCAAAGCTAAAATATTCAACTTATGATAAGGAGTTATATGCAATTGTACAAGCTTTACGACATTGGGAACATTATCTCATTGGTGTGGAGTTTGTTGTCTTTTCAGACCATGAGGCTTTGAGATTCTTGAAGGGACAAAAGAAGCTAAATTCTCGTCATGCTAGTTGGGTTTCATACCTTGAGAAGTTCTCTTTTATTCTACAACACAAAGCTGGATCATCAAACAAAGTTGTTGATGCTTTGAGTCGACGACATAGTTTGCGTCAAACTCTCTCTTATGAAATCATTGGTTTAGATCTCTTACCAAGATATTATGTTTCAGATCCTTTCTTTTCAATAGTATTGCACGATTTCAACGATGAGAAGAGAAGAGATTATTTGCTAATCAATGGCTATCTCTTCAAAGGCAACCAACTTTGTTTGTCGGAGGGCTCTTTGAGATTATTTGTCATTGAGGAATTTCATGCAAAGGACTTGGTGGACATTTTGGAAGAGACAAAATTGAAGCTCTTATGAAGTTGCGGTACTTTTGACCTGTGTTGAAGCGTGATGTTGCTTGATTTGTGCAAAACTGTCTAATATGTCAAAAGGCCAAAGGACGAGTTCAAAACGCTTGTTATTGTCAACCCTCACTAATCCCTAATGCTCCTTGGGAAGATTTATGAATGGATTTTGTTCTTGGTTTGCTTAGAACACAACACGGGTTTGATTGCATATTTGTGGTAGTGCATCGATTCTCCAAGATGGCTCACTTTATCCCATGTAAAAATTCTTCTGATGCATCTCATATAGCTGCCTTATTTTTTAAAGAAGTTGTTCGTCTACATGGTGTTCCAAAGACCATTACTTCAGATCGTGATGTGAAGGTTGTTAGTCACTTTTGGAGAACACTATGGAAACTTTTGGGAACTCGTTTGCAATTCTCTAGTTCATATCATCCTCAAACTGATGGACAAACTAAAGTGGTGAATAGATCTCTTGGAAATTTGCTGAGAAGTTTAGTCGAAGAGCATCCAAGGAAGTGGAACTTTGTCATCCCTCAAGCTTAATTTGCTTACAATAGTTCAGCCAATAGATCAACCAAGAAGTCTCCATTTGAAGTTGTCTATGGCAACAATCCAAGTCATGTTCGTGATCTCTTGCCATTGCCAAATCAAGCAAGAGTAAGTATGGAATCTGAAGAGTTTGCTAAGCACATAAAAGAAGTCCATGAACAAGTTCGACATCAATTGTAGCATTCTACTCAAATGTATAAATCCAAGGGTGATTCTCATCGGAGGAAGCTAGAGTTCAAGGAAGGAGATCCGGTTCTGGTCTATCTAAGGAAGGAAAGGTTTCCTGTTGATACTTATAACAAGCTGAAACAGAGGAAGTTTGGCCCTTGTCGAGTTCTAAAGAAGTTGGGACCAAATGTTTATCGCATTGAATTACCTGCTGGATTTTCAATAAGTCCTAGGTTCAATATATGTTATCTTTATCCTTATTATGGGGATGGGGAGCAGATTGCTATGGAACCAAAAGATTTCGAAGGCGGCCTCTCTAACACTCCAAGAAAGTCCATTGATGTCCTGGATGTGTGTTCTATCACAATTCGTCGTGGCACTTACACACAATACTTGGTTCGTTGGCCTGAAAAACCAAGTTCCGAAGATGCATAGACTTCTAGTGAAGAGCTCAAGAAGTTAGATCAGTTGTAATGGGAAGATCTGAACTCAAACTCGAATGCAAGTTCTTTTCAAGAAGGGGAGAATGATGCAGGAGCATCCCTTGCACCTCAGAATAATTATCCCGAGCAATCGAGGCATCACTTGCATCTCTGGCTGAGGTAACAAAGCATCACTTGCATCATCTCAGAGTCTGCACCTCCGCTGGAACGATTTACGAAGAGTTAGCAAGTGTGCAATATATCTTTGGACAGCTCTACGTCTCTAGTTTCAAACGCACTTGACCTCAGATCATTTGAAGATTCCTAGAGAATGTTATGACGTTTTTACTTCGAGACGTCGGAACTGGCAACAGACAGCGAATTTCAAAGTGCATTTAATTTATTTTGTGTTGGAATTGTCTAGACTTTATTATTCCATTTTTTCTAGCTTGACCATGATGTAATGAAATCTATATATGAGTGATTATCCAAAATAAAGGAAGAACTTTTGAATTCAAAGATATAATTCTTGCAAGTGTATCTCTTGCTTTGGAGTTGAGTGACATCCTCCTACCAATCAAGCGAGTGGCATGGTCGCGTCGAGTGGCATCTGCGATTAGTAGAGTCGAGTGGCTTCTGCTACCCCTGGTTGAGTGGCATCCCAGGACTATCCCCTTCCTTTGCTCGATCCTTTTCGTATTTTGCCAAGCCATGCGGATCCCAATCTGCATCAAGTGGTTCCAAACATGTGTGGAACGGTCCTGAGAAGGGACTTACAACCCACTTTGGGGTTAAGCAGAGGGGTGGTGGTTGGAATATCTTCACTCTATGTTGTTGTGATTTCATCCTTGGTGATTCAATGGTTTTGAAGAACTGTGTCATTCAAGTTTGAATCCCCATGACACTTCTTTTGATATTCATCCTTATTTTCACTAACCCCTAGCATTACCGAGTCATTTGGACTCACCATTTTATGTTGTTTCTCCGGACGATGTCTGAATTCCATTTAGATGAATTTACAAAACCATAAGCCATGGCCAACTTATCTTGGAGCTCAAATTTTGTGTTTTGGCAACAAAAGGTCTGAAGGTTCTAGTTGAAGGAAGTGGCCATCATTGGATCACCCGAAATTCTAATGAGTATGTTGACTTGTCCGATCTAAGTGATTTTGACAAATAAAGCACTAGAGACCCATCAAGTAAGACATATTGTAAATGACTATTGTAGTATTTTAATAATGTACGTTTTGTAGTATGTACATAAGAAAGAAAGGGCAAATAATGTTAGCCCAAGGTTGTTTTTACAAACAATCAATAATTGATTTTGATGATAACAAAAATTTTAATTGCTTTAAAGACTTTTAGATTTTATCTTGTCAATCCACTAATTTCTAAGAAATATCTCAAAGGATTGAGGTTTTCTCACAAAAATATTTCTAAGTGCACTTGAACACCATTACACAAGTTGATAAGATCAATTTTTTCATTGTAGGTGTTTAAATATGTGTTGGAATGGTTTAGAAGCCTTTAAGATTGCAAATATTCTCTTCAGCACTCATAGGTGTCAACACATACAGGACAAGTGTCGACACATTGCACTTACACCCGAGACAAGTTTTTAAGACAAAAACAAGTGACAACACATTTGACCTTATGGTGTCGACACATTGCACCGACTCCCGAACGCCTATTTTCAGTTCATTTTTAATGTGTCAACACATGTCATCTGTTGACGCACATGCCACAAGTTTGAAGATTTTTCGGAAAGATGTCAGAACCATCAAATCGGCTCCTTAAATCATGGGCAACTTTCCAACAGTCCTTCTCACCTACCCTTATGACCGTTGAAGATAAAATGGTTTAAATACAAGAGTCAAGATGTTGAAGAAGAGAGAAGACCGCACCTACCAAGAAAGCTTACTTTTTCCCTGTCACATCTCAGCTTTCTATTGTGATTTTTGTCTTCTTGCTATCCTTTGCACTTTACACTTGTATATTCGACTTTAAGAGTCATATCTTGAGTTTATCTTTGTACCCATTCAATTTAAACTTCGTGAGTGTTGGGTAAACACTGGGTCCTACTCTTGTGGGTAGAAGAAATCCCTTGGTTTTGGGATTCGTGAAGAGAGTTTAAGCGTGAGCTCGAAAAATGCTTTGTGAAGATTCCTTAGCACCCGGGAAGCTATGGTGTACTAGCTATTTGATAGATAGTAGAGAAAGCTCAAGGAAGGCAATAGCCTTGTGGGTGGATGTAGGCAAGTGTTGGCCGAACCATCTAAAATTACGGTATCATCTCTCCAACTCTTGTCTCCTTTTATTCTTCTCATACTCCTGCTCGTTGTTATTGTGGTTTATTGTGGTTGCGTTTTAAATCTATCTTGAAAAAGTTTTAATTTTATTAAAACCAAATTCACCCCTCTTGGGTTGCTTTTAAACTTTCAATTGGTATCGGAGCTGAGCTTTCACTCTTTTATATGGCAGCCATTATTAGTATATCTCCTTAGCTGAAGATTAATCTACAAATAGACCACCTCTCTTTAATGGGACTTGTTATAACTATTAGAAATCAAGGATGAGAATCTATATCCAAGTTGTAGATTACGATTTATGGAGAATAATCTCTAGTGGCCCTAGATTCCCTAGAACAACTGAAGGTATTTTGAAAGATGAAAAGGAGTTTAATGATGCTGATTTAAAGCTCATGTCCTTAAATTCTAATGCTATGAATATGTTATATTGTGCTCTTGACTCAAATGAATTTAATCGTGTTTTCTGTTGTGATACAGCGAAACAAATTTGGGATAAACTCAAGTGGCTCATGAAGGTACAAATCAAGTCAAGGAGAACAAATTAGTATGCTTGTTCATAGTTATGAACTTTTTAAGATGAAATCCGATGAAAATATTGCATCCTCGTTTACTCTCTTTACTGATATTATAAATGGTCTTAAATCTCTTGGTAAATAATATACTAATGTTGAAATTGTGAGAAAAATTCTTAGGTGCTTACCAAAGGCTTGGGAACCCAAGGTCACCGTCATTCAAGAAGATAAAGACTTGACCAAATTTTCATTTGATGATTTACAAGATGATTTTAATGAACAATATCTTGAATAGAAAAGTTTATTTTTAAAGTATTGTTGTCTTAAAAAGAACCATGAAATACTTATACAATAAAATGATACTTTGAAATGTCAAGTTCTTTCTCTTGGAGAGAATCTTGCAAGAATCACAAAAGAAAATGAAAATGTTTTACAAGATGAGTCAAAAGATTTGAAATTCGAAAACAATGATTTAAAAAAAGAAAATTGGCTCTCACTCAAGATCTTGCAAGATTCACTCAAGGAAAAAGAAACTTTTATATTTTACTTGGTTCCCAAAGATGTTGTCTCAACAAAAGTGGCATTGTATATTATTCTTTCAATGATGAAAAATCTTACTCGTATATGATCACAAAATCATCTCCAACATTTGCATTATGCAACTTTTGTGGAAAGAATGAACACATTTTACACACTTGTCCAACTAGAAAAATCCACTCAAGGTATCAAATTTGTGTGGATTCAAAAAGACAGAGGTGAAGGAATTTACTTCTAACAACAAAGGACCCAAAAGGATTTGAGTACCAAAGATCAAGAGTTGATTCTTTTTGCAGGAGTGCTTAAAATCCAATAAAGTCAAAGAACATTGGGTCCTTGACAGTGGATATTCCAAGCACATGACCGAGGACAAAAGTCGGTTCAACTCTCTTTGCCTCAAAGGAAAGGGTTCGGTCACTTTTGGCGATAATGACAAAGGAAAAATACTCGGTGTTGGTAGCATTGGTATGTATCCTAATCCCATAATTGAAAATGTACTCCATGTCGATGGTTTAAAACATAATCTCTTAAGTATTAGTCAATTATGTGACAAGGGAAACCGAGTCATTTTTGAATCATCAATTTGTCTTGTTGAAAATATTGAAAGTAAGAAAGTCTTGTTTGTTGGGCATAGATTTGAAAATGTTTGTCTTGTTGAAAATATTGAAAGTAAGAAAGTCTTGTTTGTTGGGCATAGATTTGAAAATGTGTACATTTTTCATTTAGAGAGCATCTCCTCAGAAAACATAAAATGTCTTTAAGCTCTAAATGATAAGGAAAGTTGGTTGTGGCATAGAAGGTTTGCTCATGCAAGCATGGACTTGATTTCAAAACTAGTCAAAAAGAATCTTGTTTCGGGTTTGCCTAACCTTATTTTCGAAAAGGACAAAATTTGTGCAGCTTATCAGAAATCCAAACAAATCAAAACCTCTTTTAAGCCCAAAAATGTGGTGTCCACTTCTAGACCACTTCAACTTCTACACATGGATTTATTTGGTCCAACCCGAACATTAAGTTTGGGAGGCAAACGTTATGACTTTGTTGTAGTTGATGACTTCAGTAGATTTACATAAGTTATATTTCTAGCTCATAAAGATGAAATCTTTCATGCTTTTGAAAAACTGAGCAAGAGAATTCAAAATGAAAAAGGTTTTGTTATTTCTAGCATAAGGAGGATCATGGAAAAGAATTTGAAAATTCATCATTTGAAAAATTTTGTAGTGAATATGACAATAACCATAACTTCTTGGCTCCTGGAACTCCTCAACAAAATGGTGTTGTAGAGAGGAAGAATAGGACTCCTGAAGAGATGGCAACAACCTTGCTTTGTGAAAGCAACTTGTCTGACTACTTCTGGGCTGAAGCCGTTAGCACAAGTTGTTATGTTATGAATCGTTGCATGATTAGATCAATTCTTAAGAAAACTTCATATGAGCTATGGAATGAAAGAAAACCCAACATTGGCTACTTTCATATTTTCGGGTGCAAATGTTTTGTGCTCAACAACAACAAAGACAATTTGGGTAAGTTCGATGTAAAGGCGGATGAAGATATATTTCTTGGTTATTCAACTTCCAGTAAAGTCTTTCGTGTTTTCAATAAACGCAACTTGGTTGTTGAAGAATCAATCAATGTTGTTTTTTATGAATCTAACAATCTTGGGAGAAAAGATGATGAAGATATTGTAGATCTTAACAAAGAAGTTGATAAGCTTACAATCAACATAAACAAGGAAGAGACACTTGTGCAAGAACAAGAACCTCGAGAGCCTCAAGGAGAGTCTCAACAAGATAATGACGATCTACAAAAGTCTTGGAAATACGTCAAAAATCATCATCTTCAACAAATTATTGGTAATGTTGAGAAAGGAGTAAGCATTCGTTCCTTTTTAAACCAATCTAATAATGTTGTTTTACTTTCTCAACTTGAGCCTAAAAATTTTCATGAGGCTAAAGATGATGAAAGTTAGATCCGTGTTATGGAATAGGAGTTGAAACAATTTGAGAAAAACCAAGTATGACATCTAGTTCCTAGACCCAATGATTATCCAATTATTGGTACAAAATGAGTTTTTAAAAACAAAATGAATGAATCTGGGGTTGTTATAAGGAAAAAGGCAAGATTAGTAACTCAAGGTTACAATCAAGAAGAATGAATTGATTTTGATGAAACTTTTGCATCTGTTGCCCGTTTAGAATTCATTCGCATGTTACTTGCTTTTGCTTATTTTAAATATTTTAAACTCTTTCAAATGGATGTAAAAATTGCTTTTCTAAATGGATCCCTCACTGAGAAAGTATATGTTGAGCAACCACCGGGATTTGAAGATTAAAATCTTTCAAATCATGTTTTCAAGCTCACAAAAGAACTATATGGCTTGAAGCAAGCATCTTGAGCATGGTATGGATGATTAAGTTCCTTATTGAAAATGGATTTTCACGAGGTATGATCGATATCACTCCCTTAACTAAGGAAAAGAAAAATGATGTGCTTAATGCTCAAATATTTGTTGATGATATCATTTTTGGTTCTACTAATGAATCTCTTTGTGAAGAATTTTCCAAAGTCATGAAAGGTGAATTCGAGATGAACCTCATGGGAGAATTAAATTATCTTCTTGGGCTTCAGATTAAACAATATCATGAGGACATCTTCTTTAACCAAGCCAAAAACACAAGAGACCTACTCAATAGATTTGGGATGGACAACTCAAAATCAATGGGTACACCAATGAGTTCATCAACCCAAATGGAAAATGATGAAAAATGTAGAGATTTTGAACACAATGTATCGAGGTATGATTGGATTTTTTTTCTTTACCTTACTGTGAGTAAACCTAATATAATTTTTAAGTGTATGTATGTGTACTAGTCTCCAATCTTGTCCCAAGGAATCTCATTTACTCGCGGTTAAAAAAAAATTCAGATAAAAACCCCTTAATGAGAATAAATTTTGTTTTATTCACCAAGAAATTGGAATGAGATTTCCTTTGGATTAAATTGGTGATTTACGCTTGATTTTTGTTAATGACTGTTTTATTGGTAGCATTGGAGATGCTAATTGCTCTGTGTTTTCCATTAAATATCATACTTGTTCATTGTGAAAACATTATATCTACTCTTTATGCATACCATGTGTCAACACTTGGTAAAACAAGTGTCAACACTTCTGGTTTTTCATGGTTGTTTTTATTGGAGAAGTATGTGTCGACACCACACATCCATGTGTCGACACATAAGACTCACTCCCGAGAGCCTTTTCAAACGATGTTCTGGGGTATGTTCAATGTGCCGACACATAGAGGCAATGTGTCGACAAATGTTTCGGGTTTACTGTTTTTAAAATAGGGGTACGCGTGAAACATTTACTCTTTAGGGCAAAGGGGTCACCACTTTCTACTCTCTCATCTCACAGAACCCATTTTCTCTCCCAAACGGCGCGAAATCCTCTCCCTGACAAATTCCATTTACTCGCTGCCATCTTCAAAAAATTCATCGCCGAAAGCCCAAAAACTCCTCACCCAGCCTTTGTCGTGATGTCTTCAAGCCGTTCCAAGCGTCCCTCTCGACAAACGCCATCTTCTATCAATTTAAGAGAAAGAAAGAAAAGACTAAGCACTGAGGATCTCACTCCTACTCCAAAGGCCTACATTTACATGTCAGGGCTTTGTAAGAATCGTTTTTGTTCAAAAATTTTGGAATATGAAAGTGATTTCTGATCGTTGGGCTGATTTTCAATGGTTTACTGAGAGTGATTTTGATTTCAAAGAGATGTTTGAGTTTCAAGGATGGGGTATGCTTGTGAATCTGAAATTTTATTGCTATGTTTATTTCATGGTGTTGGTTTATGCTAATTTTCAAAATTCTAAATCTGAGGATGCCACCAGTTATGTGAATGAGAAGCAATTATACATGTTTGGTACCACCCTTAATTCCTTGGTCTTTGCCCCTATTGGTGGAAAGAAATTCTTTGGTGCTTATGGTTGGGTGGGTATGTCTGAGGTAGAGCCTCTTGATATTCTTAAGATTGTGTTGGATAATCCAGCCCTGAATAAGGTAGTTAGACCTGATGCAAGTGAATTGACAGTTCATAGAAGATTATTGCATCACATGGTCTATTATATCATCTTACCATGGACTGGTAAATTTGAATACATTAAATTCTTGGAGATATTCGTCATGTATTGCTTGATTACCCATATCAATATGAACCTTTGTCTTTTAATGGTTAATCATATGAAAGATGCCTCTAATAAGAAGAAACAAAGGCTCCCTTATGGGATGTTTTTCACGCATATGTTTCATATTCTTGAGGTTGGAATGACTGAGGAAGTAAGAAAAAATCAAAGACTCCATGGAGTACAATAAGAAAAACCTTTGAGTAATGGGTTTTGTTCAAAATGATGATGGAGAATGGGTAAAGAAATGTATGATGACACCTCAGAAAGGAGGAGGTGAAGGTTCAAATTCTGTGGAAAAAGATGATGATGATGAAGAGGCTTCTATTGCTAAAATGAAAGAGGAACATAAAAAATTGGGTAAGAATATGAAGGACATGGCCACTAGTATTAAGATGGGATTTGAAGATATTTAGAAGCTGCTTGGTGTTCATACAAAGCGTTTTACGGCTTTTAATAAGGAAACGAGGGGTCTCAAGAATCAAGTCAACAACCTCCATGTGACAAGCAATGTGATTCAAAATACAATGGATGAATTTGCTAAGAATATCGTGCAATCCACTACTGAAGATGTCGTCAAGGCTGCCGAGCTTCATTTGAAAGCTGAAGATGTCGTCAAGCTACTGAGCTCCATTTGAAAGCTGAACTCCATTTGAAATGGACGTATTGGTTCTCCACGACTTGAATGGGCTGGCTGAAGAAATTTGAGATTGAAATCCTCCTCCTATCAAGAAATCCAAACATTCTCACCTACACTACAAAGACTCCTCCTACCTAAATAGCCAACTGCTCTTGTCCTCTCCTTATCCTATTTTTGATGATGCCAAACGGGGAGAAATTAGAAGAATTATGGGGAGAAGTGGAGAGAAGTTTATAAGGATTATGTTGACTTCTCAGCTCTTAAAGAGGACATTTCATTTTGATGATTGGCTGATCACTTGACTTGCCATATCTATGCATATCTCTGATATTTATGTGTCACCAATGAATCTTTTGATTTTGCTCATATTTGTTGATTGTCTCTTTGGTATTTATAAGGATTTGAGAAGTGCTCATCTCTTTGCACTTCATTATGGAAAAGTGATACTTGCTTCAAAGGTAGTATTTCTAACTCGCACATCCTCAATATATGAAGTCTTGTGTTCTGGTTGGTAAATTTGAAGTTTGGGAAGTTTGGTAATATATGGGCAACTTTCCAACGGTCCTTCTCACTGACCCTTATGACCGTTGAAGACAAGATGGTGTAAATACAAGAGTCAAGATGTTGAAGAAGAGAGCTCGCCCGCATGAACAAGTTTTGAAGAGAGAAGACAACACCTACCAAGAAAGCTTGTTTTTTCGCTGCCACATCTCAGCTTTCTTTTATGATTTTTGTCTTCTTGCTATCCTTTGCACTTTACACTTGTATATTCGGCTTTAAGAGCCATTTCGTGAGTTTATCTTTGTACCAATTCAATTTAAATTTCGTGAGTGTTGGGTAAACACTGGGTCCTACTCTTGTGGGTAGAAGAAATCTCTTAGTTTTGGGATTTGTGAAGAGAGTTGAAGCGTGAGCTCGAAAAACGCTTTGTGAAGGTTTTCTAGCACCCGGGAAGCTAAGGTGTACTAGATATTTAATAGATAGTAGAGAAAGCTCAAGGAAGTCAATAGCCTTGGGGGTGAATGTAGGCAAGTGTTAGCCGAACCACCTAAAATTACGATGTCATCTCTCCAACTCTTCTCCTTTTATTCTTCTAATACTCCTGCTCGTTGTTATTGTGGTTTATTGTGGTTGTGTTTTAAATCTATCTTGAAAAAGTCTTAATTTTATTAAAACTCAATTCACCCCCATCTTGGGTTGGTCTTAAACTTTCAAATATGAATAAGATCAGGTCTTGATGTTATGCTTTAACATAAGTCTTGTTGCTCTTAACGATACTCCCACTGACCGTAACCTCACACTAACATTCGTACAGCGCTAAATGTCTCCACAGAACTGGTTATTACAAATCGACTCTGTGCATTTCGTCGAACCATGTGGAGACATCCCAGCCTACAGCGTCTACCCAGTTGCAGCGTCATCTACCCCGTGAGTGTCGCAATCTAATCCTATAGCCAGTCCTGGTGTGGCACTGAGCAGTGTCGCATATAAGTTCTCTAAGTACTATACTTTTGGGTACATAGTTGTTAGCCCATGATTGTTCTTAAACTATCCATTTTTTTAATTTTAATGATAACAAAAATTCAAGTTTCTTTTAAAATGTTTAGAACTTGTTTTGTCAATCCATATTTTCAAATAAGTGTTTCGAAAGATGATATTAATACTCCATTCTTTCATATTTCTACAATAGTGAGGAGAAGGAATGCTATGGAATTTATTAAAGATTCAATGGTAGTTTGGTACGATAGAAGAAACATTGGCCAATTATTCATTGAGTCTTTCAATACTCTGTTTACTTCCTCCAATCAAGTGGTACCACAAGATTTGGAAGGGCTTATTTCTCCAGTAGTTACGGAAGAGGATAATGTGAGCTTGTGTGAAGTGCCGAAAGCAATGGAAGTGTCGCTAGCAGTGAAGCAAATTGGCACTATGAAGGCACCAGGGCCAGATGGGCTGACTGCTCTGTTTTATATGAAATTCTGGCATGTTGTGAAGAAGGAGGTGGTTGATATGGTTCAAAATGTATTTCGTACTGGTTTTATTCTTCATGACAAGAGTGTTTGAATATGGTTGCAAACTATCGGTCTATTTCTTTGTGTAATGTGTCATAAGATTTTGTCAAAAATACTTTGCAATAGGCTGAAGATCTTATTTCCACGTATAATATCTCCCTTTCAGGCAGCTTTTGTGTCTGGCAGAACTATACAAGAGGATTGTGCGTTGGCACATGAAATATTTCATACTATGAGTTCCCGGAGAAAGGGGTAGAAATTTAATAGCAATAAAGGCGGATATGGAGCGTGCGTATGACAAAATGGAGTGGCAGTTTTACTGACAGTGATGAGATGTTATGGATTTTCGGAGAAGTGGATTCAGCTCATTCATCAATGTCTTTCATCGGTTTCATATTCAATTTTATTGAATCGCTCTCCCTTTGGGCTGATTAGACCATCGAGAGGATTGAGGCAAGGAGATCCTCTCCAATTGAGGGAGTGATGAATGAATCCCTGTTTCGTCACTATGTGAGCCCTTATAGACCTATTGATGGTATACTTTGTGCCCTTCGAACCTGGAACTATGTCATGAAGTGGATACTCGATGACGTTACTTTAGCATATGTTCTTAGGACCACGATTTATACGGTCTCGCGGAGCATGTCTAGGAAAGCGGTCAAGTAGAAACGAATTGGCTTGAGTGTCTAGGGAAGATTATTTTGGATACACACCTTTATTTTATGGCTCATTGTCCGGACGATTATGTCATTTTGTGTTAACACAATCATGAGCATATTATATGATGCGAGATCGAGTGTTGCTTTAAGCTTCGATGCTTAAAAGGGATTAAAGGAACTCGATCTAGTGTGATCAAATAGTCTGGGGCATGGATGAGATATTTTTCAGTCAGTTGCTATGTTGGTTAGATGGTAACTTGATTTAGCCCTCCTACCCTATGCTTTCTCATCAGGTCGCACGCTTCATTTCCAGTATGTAAGGATGATGAGATAAGAGTTCAAATGGAGACAGTTTGTAGGGATGACACTAAAGTGGGAGATGTTGGAAAATCCCATGACACACGGGAGCATCCACGTGTGTATTTGAGTTTAAATTTAAAAGCTGAAGCTTGAATTATAGTTAAACTGAAGATCTTATGTAGATCTCTATTTGAATGGTTAAATTGGAGATCTTTTGCAAATCTCTATTTGAATTCAAACTTAGCTGATTTCTCTCCTTGAGATTCTATGTGTGAGATTCCTACGTACGTTTATTTAAGAAAATAAACGTAGAGAGAAAAATCAATCGACATATTCTAAACAGTCTCACAGAGAAGAACTTTATCTCAAGGCATCAGGCTTCTATCTTTTAGCCTTAGATCTGAAGGGTGGAATTCACAAAGAGACTCCGATAGCCTCCTGAATGACTTGAGAGCAGTGTTCGTGATTCGTGGATCGTGGGCTGTAAGAGAGCAACCTATATTCCTGCAAATCGGAGCTTCCGCACAAGGTATTTCGGATATCCGCTCCGTTTGGTAAAATCTAACAGGAAAAATTAACAGAAAAGCTAATCATAGTATAATGAAATAACTTATTCAAGCGCGCGCGCGCACATATATATATATATATATATATATATATATATATATATATATATATATATATGGATGAGAAACATATATAGCATCGAAAGTCAGAGATTATCTAAACTGGAAAGTCAGAGACCTACTATGATTCTACTATAGAGAAACTGTATCTTCTGCCAGGAACATCCTTCACGAAAAAAATCGAGGATGATCTTGCCAATTAATAAGCTTGTCATCAACAGAAACAAGCAACAATGAACCATTTTTATCAAGTAGACATGCCATCGTAAGAGTTAAATAGCAAAGCAGACGGCAGACTTTTGAGGTAGACGATTATAAGTAGAGTGGAAAAAACTTATTTACTATCGAAGTATTGACATCATGTGAGGGTGGGTTACAGTAAAATTTTACCCTATGATCCTGATCATTATATGCCAAATCTCGTAACTAACACATGCTTTCATGATCAATATAATTACAGTAGAAGAACCATCCTACTTTGCTCCATGGGGCTTGGAGAATGGGGAACAACAACAAATGCCTCGAGCGTAAGATGCTCAAGAACGACTCTACGGAAATGCATGCAAAAGCTAAACTACAAGTTCCAGATATACCAGATATCGTTCACAGCAAAGATGAGAAAGGTTCTTGAGAATCACCGACAATTGACCTCATTCGCTGCCTCTCATTATACTTCTTTGGATTCGACAAACAAAAAATGTCACTGGGACCAATCCTGGTTAATCAAGAACTTAGTGATTCTCTGAATTCAGTATCAGATCTCAAGGGAGTTTGTCAGGAATTGACAACCGCATTAATTGAGCATATATAATCGAAAAGGATGCTCCAAAAATGGAAATAGGCATTCTCTGAAAAAGAGACCATTAGACGAAGTCCCTCACATGAAATCCAACTGTCCAAAAAAACAAAAAAAGAGGCAAGCCTGAAACCCTACCCTTTTTTTCTGGCGAGGACCTAGCTCGTCTTCCAATGTAGAGACCACTAATATTAAAGGAGTAAGTCATGCCCTTGTTAAGCAATCAATCAATCTTGTGAACCTAAATGGGGGCTTCGTTTTTCCTTTTTCTTTTCTATCCGTACATCATTGACGCCCACAGAATATTTTCCAGTTCCTTATTTTTCTAAAACAAAAACATTGAAGATATGAACTCCCAAGTCATATCCAGAAAAATCACAGATTAACCATGGAACTCCAAACATGCATGGTAAAACAAAAGAACATTCAAGCCTATAGTTTGTCTGGCAAAATTTCAATCAACTGGACTTTTAAAATGTTGTTATAGGATAAAGTGTTAACGAAAAGTGTAGAGCCAAAATGGAAGACATCTGCAGTAATAAAGGTAATTTCTTCAAGGAAACACCAAAATATATCTGTAAAAGAAACACTATTGAGAAGAAAGAAATGCATGGGAGAGTTACAGAAAGAACAAATAAAAATGGAAATCTATCATAACCAAAAGCACCCATTATTCTGAAGCATGTAAGAGAACCATCCTTACATTGTGGTAGAAGAAGCCTTACAAAATAGAAAAGGAAAGGAAATGATGTTCTAACTTAGTAACTTAGCATTCTCCTCCTAAAATCAGATGTCAATATTTACCTCAACATTATGCAGTTGTTACATCTGCCACGAAGCATGAAACCTTATTAGTTGATGGATGAACAGACTGAAAATCCCAAAAATGGTGAGAATTTCGATCGTAATGTTTTGCAATAACCTGTAACAATAGGTGATGTAGATTCCATGTTATTCAACTTCAGAAAGAGATAATAGATAAAATACAGCATATCACACTGCATCATTATGTTTATGTTATCCATGTTGCTTTTCATATGCCTCAGGCCAGCCATATTATTTTGATTAAGTAAATTGTTGTTGGTCATATAGGCAATGATTACGTCAGTCCTTGACCTAGCTAAAAATGACAGAGCCTTCAAGTTGAACACTCAGCTAAACTACCGCGAGGATAAAGGCCATCTACTCTTAAAAGGACCAACTACCTCCAAAGAGAGACTTTCCAGAGCACCTAGCTTCCACGGCTGTCTCGAACAACTGTTTTTTTTTGGGGGTGGGGGGTGGGGGGGGGGGGGGCGGGTTGGGTAATTGAGCGAGTTTATTAAAATTAAATAAAAATAAAAAGTATAAGGGTGGGGAGAAAGCTCCAGAAAACACGGACAAAGTCATCACACATGGGTACCACCCAAGTTTGTACAACAAAAAGGAGGAGACCACAACTATTACAAAAACCAGAACAAGAGTGATGTACCAACACTGGTGGACAGAACCTTCCCCCTTTCAGCACAAGGAAAAACGGATGTTTGTTCATATGGTATTTTAAGGCAAAATGCAAACGACAGAGACTTGTATGAAACAGAGAAGCCCAGAACACAATGTTGTATATAAAATAAGCGTCGAGACAAATTTTTAAGGAACATGAGGGTAGGGGAGAAGGGAGCGCAGCAAAATACCAACCAAGAAACAGAAACCTACAAGACATCTGTCAATCAAACACCTATGAATACTAGTAAACTTTAACATAGGCATAACTCTAACCTTCTATTTAACTCATATATTTCCTAATTTTGACCCCCTCAAGTTCCTCATTGAAATTATAAGCGTAGCTATGAAATGTCAGACCAAAACATAATGGAAGTAAACAGACCCAAAGGCAGTTCTAAGAATTTACCATAGCAGTATAGATGAAAAGGAATACAAGCTAGCAGAACCAATGTGACGGCTTCAAACTTACCTTGGGCTCCCTCTTGGGACGAGATATAAGAGTCCACGCATTTGGAATGTCATTATTGAGCGGGTTGAAAGGAGATTGGCTAGTTGGAAGCGTATTTACCTTTCGAAGGGGGAAAGAATCACTCTTATCAAGTCCACGCTTCCATGCCTTCCTACTTATTTCATGTCTCTTTTTCCTATCCCCATGGTGGTGGCTAACAGATTGGAAAAGCTCCAAAGAGATTTTTTGTGGGGTAGTGGGGGGAGGGACATAAGTTTCATCTTGTCAGGTGGGATAAGGTGTGCTCTCCTCTTCGAGCTGGTGGGTTGGGTCTAAGGCGTTTGCCTTTGTTCAATAAGGCCTTGGTTGGGAAGTGGTTGTGGCGGTTCGCTACGGAAACCGATAGTTTATGGAGGAATGTCATTTCGGAGAAGTATGGTTGCGAGGTGGGGGGATGGAGGACTCCGGTAGTTAATGGTTCTTATGGGGTGAGCTTGTGGACGTATATTAGTAGCGGGTGGGCCTACTTCTATGAAAGGCTCTTCTTTGTGTTGGGGTGCGGGCTTAGAGTTCGTTTTTGGCATGATCTTTGGTGTGGAGGTAAAATTTTAAGGTTAGTTTTCCCTCTGCTATTCTCCTTGGCTCAGAATCAGGATGCATTGGTGGCAAATTATTTGGAGGAGAGGGCGGGAACTACAGTTTGGAATGTTCAGTTTTCTAGAACCGCCAATGATTGGGAGTTGGATGACTTTGCGGACTTTTATTATTTGTTGTAAGGGAAGGTTGTTAGGAGAGGGGAGGTTGATAAGATGAGGTTGCGGGATTCCAAATCAGTGCCTTTTCGGTCAAGTCTATGTATAGATCTCTTTCGCGGGATATTGATTTGGGTTTCCCTTGGAGTCAGTGCTGGAAGACTTTGGTTCCCTCTAGAGTTTCTTTTTTGGCTTGGGAGGATGCTCATGGGAGAGTGTTGACTATTGACAACTTAAGGAGGAGGGGCTTTTACTTGACCGATTGGTGTTTCTTGTGTAGAGGCGAGTAGTCGTCTGTGGATCATCTTTTTCTGTATTGTTCGGTGGCTAGAGGGTTGTGGGCGTCTGTATTTTGCATTATAAACCTTTCTTGGGTTATGCCAAGGAAGGTGATTAAGGTGTTGAGGGGCTGGAAGATGCAGTTCGACAACCCCATTGCTTTGGCAGTGTGGAGGATGATTCCTCTTGTTGTTCACAATTTCCATCCACCTCAGGATCCAGGTGATGATTACAATCATACTAGATGCAATCTTGTAGTCCCTGGTTTAATTGTTATAAATTTCACTTTGCCAAAAAAAAAAAACAGATAAATGCATCTTTCACTCTTGAACTATGGAGATTCTGGCACATTGCAACGTAAACTTTCAATTTTGAGACATTTTAGTCTTGGCACATTGCATCCTAAACTTTCAATTTTGAGACATTTTTAGTCTTTAACTTTTGACATCATACACATTGTACCCTTTTTTCAAATTTATCGTCAACTCAGACGGAAAATGGAGCCTGTGACTGTTTTTGGCATGTGATTTTACATTTATACCCCCAACGAGAACCCTCCTAAAAAATCCAATAAATGGACGAGTTGGGGATATAAATATTAAATTGCAAGCAAAAAAATCACGTGCCGGTCAGGTCTGCCATTTTTCATCCGAGTTTACGGGAAATTTGACAAAAGGGTTCAATGTGTACGATGTCAAATGTTAAGGGGTGAAATGACTCAAAATTCAAAGTTTTGGGTGCAATGTTCCAGACCCCCAAAGTCCAAGGGTAAAAAGTGTATTTATTCCAAAAAAAAAAAATCTATTATAGCTCAGGGTGGCATTGAGGAAAAGGTATCCTGGAGTCTAGCCACAAAGTGTAGACGTGCACAGCTATAACTTAGTAATGATAACATATTCCAAATATTGTATTTATTCATAGTTACCCACAAACATACTTACACTTCCAAAGAAAATGACAATGTTTTACGTTAAAAAAGCAACAACATAGCAAGTAGTTTATCTTAAATCTCAACATTCTAATTCAGGGATATTTTTATCATTTACGGTTAAAAATAATCATATATTATACAACAGTTAAAAATGACTTTGTTTAACAACATATTATTGCAAAATCATAACCAAGCAAGGAAGCAATACCAAGTTCACACGCATGCAATGCAATAGGATCATAAAGGACACTAACACCTACTGTTGAATACTGAAAAACTAAACATAATGGAGCTTCACCAAAAGCATGTGCTTGATGCGCTTCAATATATGCATTGAGATCAAGAAGCACTTTTGCAAGCAACTCCAAGAATGCCTAGGCCTGCTTCTAAAGACACTTTATAATAACTAAAATTTGTAAACCATCTTGCACCCAGACAAATGTAGCCCTTATCACTCACCAAAGAGGGATTTAGCGTTTTCTTTTACCCCTAAGCTTCCTAGACAATGCTTATGCCTCATTTAAGGTTAATTTTCTTTTGCTTGCTTCCAATTTTCCTAGGTCCTACCCAATACATAACACTGGAAAGAAAAAAACTATGTACGACAGATCTGGTAACCTGCCTACGTATGTTTGTGGGGTAGCTATGGTCTGGAAAGTTTGTGGCTCAAGGGCTTGGGATTTAGGCTAATGTGTATATAATGTATATGTTGACTACGAGTCAAAAAGCACTGTAAGTAAAAGCTAGAGGGACTGTCTCCTAAAGAAAGCCGCTTGAGTGTACATACATTGTGGTTAAATGTTAGGGAATAATGATGATCTTCTTTTTTCTGATCTAGGGAAGAATGATCTTTTTAAGTAGGAGAAAAATACACTTTTTGCTGACCGACAATTGAGGTACTGATATATTGCACGCCACACGATTGATTCGGTGACATTTCGCCCATTAACAACCATTCTTTTACACTTTGCACCCTCCACTGTTAATTAGGACAAAAATTGATATTTTCGTTTAGTGAAATGACAAATTATGAGGTAAAATCGTCATTTCACTCAACCAAATATCAATTTTCATCTCAATTAACGACGGGGGTGCAAAATGTATATGGTTGGTAGCTGAGGGACAGAATCTAATGAAATCAATAGATAGGGGTACAAAATGTATAGATTTGGGATCAAAGAAATGCAAGAAAGAGCAATCTTATATGCCTGATGCAGGCCATGCAGCCAAGATCAATAATTCCTATATTTGTCCAAATGCCCAAAACAGCATGAAAATAAAAGAAAATCCGAATATAATGCAAAACTAAATAGTACTAACCTAATAAACTAGGATGAACATAATTTGTGGACAGATCAACTTCTTTGACTTCATGGAAGCCATACCTTCCGTTCATAGTCTCGAAAGGCGAAAAAAAAAAAGACTTCTACCCAGCCATGCGATTTGGGCACAACAAATGACACGGTACAAAATTTTGTTCTCGGGTATTACCTCACACTCAAGTAATGCAATCTCTATTTTCAAACGCTCAAGCTGCAACAATCTTAACTAGAATAGTATTGGGTGAGTTGCTGATATTTAGACGATCTATCAACCACGTATACAGTCTGGTTTTTATGGCAAATGAAAGATATTAACCCAGTTTTCTAGTACTAGAATCTTAATGCAATCAGTATATCAATTTCATTCGGTCCTGTAAGCTGCCCTGTAGTTAGGGAAGGAGTTTGCCATAATTACATGCTCACAAGATGATCAAGGAATTAGAATCAAGTGACAGGATGACAAGCTGTGAGTACCAATTGCCTATCAAACACAAAATAGTAAGATACTATTATGCACACCATCCCAGGTCTGAGTTCACTAACAGGAAAGCAAAACACCATACCCTGCACACTCTATCAAGATCTTACAAATCTAAAGATCTAAAAATTTAAGATCGATCTCTTTTGCTCGCTCCTTATCCTAAAGGGGGAATAAGCACTTCACTTGCTTGGTCTGATATACCTTTTTGACAAAGTATGCATTCCTTTATAAACAAATATTTATGGTTGCCTTACTCACCTATCAAAACCTAATCTCTTGATATGTCAAGTCAATGGGATAAGCACCCTTTCAGACTACAGTAAGTAATTTCTTTTGTTTGGCACAAGCATCCACTTTAATCTAAGATGAAATACTTGGGCTAACAAAGTATGCATTTGAAATACGTGTATGCAAACAAAGAGTGGTCAGGCTTTGGCTAGATAAAATTTCTGGATACAGGACAAATCAATTAAAAGCATTTGGTAGCTTAGATTAAGACTAATCTGGTGATGAGCTAGAAAAGAGAGAATTATCGTTCAATGTTGCTTACCATACAGTGGAACAAAAAGGAAAAAAGAGAAGTATATCGAGAGGGATTTGTAAAATAAGGAGGAAAACAAAAGCTGATTATACAAATATACTAAAACCGCACCTGTTTAGGCTATTTCAAGCCAAGACTCAGCATCGAAAAAACAACAACACCAGTAGGTTTTAACAACACAATAAGTCAATAGTACAAGACCGAAGGGTGCAATATATTAGTAACCCCAGTTGTGAAGTATGCAAGCCATGAAGTGTTCCTTACCTTCCAGATTATCGAGCCTCTTCAACCGAAAGCCTTCATTGATAATGATATTGATCAAGCTGGATTAGCAGCGATGCCATAAAATGAAGATGTGGAATAGTGATGGAGGCAGTGCTGCTAGGAATGATATTGATATGTTCAAAATGGAAATCGAGAACGTTAAATCCCGCATTCTAAAAGATACCAGTGTCCTCACAACAACATGCTTTGAGATGTGCCATCAATTGTTGACTCCTATTTCTCCTAGACATCAACAAAGAAAGTCTCGCTCCATTTCCTCCTAAACTAACAGCCACGTCACCGGGACTTCAAATATGAAGGAAGATAACAAGTTAAGCAGGACTGGTCAGGGAGAGCAAACGTGATTCTTCTTCCTAACCTGATGGTCGAAAACGGTGGCAGGAATTTCAGAATATACAGAAACGACACCTTTCTCAACATACATCTGCAATACCACACCTTCTATGCATAAAAGATTGGACATGCTATCCAACAAACTTCATGAATAAATTGCTTGAAGAAAAACTAGAGCAAAGGCAAACCTACAACAGGGTGGAAGGGGGTACAGGAATCAATGGGATGAAACACATTTTGGGTGGAAGAAGGTTGCAGCTCATCAACAGTTAGAAATATATTGTTTAGAGTATAGGCCAGCTTCAAGTTAGGCCAGGTGTGTAACCTTTGCCAATGTTACACCATGATTACATATGTGTTTCTGTGCTTTGTGTTTTCATGTTACACTTTATACAACTTTCTGCTAATATTGCCCATCAATAATTTTTTAGTGGATTGATATGTTGACAATCCCATCCCCGGATTACACATGCTCCTCAAATTAAAGTACACACTGGATTTCATATCAATCAACTGCCATTAAGAAATTGCCCGGAAAAGTAGAGAAATGTTATTAACATATTAGTCCTCTATTTCTTGTTCATTTCGATACATAAGCGACTAAAATTTGAACAATTATAGATGATATAGTATCTAAGTGCGGATCATCTTGATGCTTTGCAAGTATGGACGTTGTAGGGAGACCATAAAATCCAGTGATGGCATTATCAAACATCCATGCAATAAAGAGTTATTGAGGGATGCATTACTGATAAGTTTTACACCAGATGGAACTTAAACCCAACACACACACGAATAAGCAGATACATATGTATATATCTGGAGAGAGAGAGAGAGAGAGAGAGAGAGAGAGAGAGAAGGATAAAGGACAATCACAAAGGAGACAAGGGAAGAAGACAAGAGTTGTCCAATGATGTTACATAACCACGTAACATGGACAAATAGATAGATGCAAAAGGGAATTTTAATTCCTGAAATGTCAAATTTGTTGTAGACATCGATTGCTATGTACAAAATACTCAAATAATTACAGAAGTTAAGAAACAGATGCACTAACCAAGTCAGAAACATGGGCCTACGCTTGGAAGAAAATGTTCTCGGGATACATTTGTCAGGAAAAATTACAATATACAGAGTCCTGCCAAGAGCCTCCACTAGTTTTTAACAATGCTGTCACGTGCTAGAAGGATTTTGTTCCGAAATTGAATCATACTCTGAGGAAGTATGTAATTAACCTTTGCTACTTCTGCTGCCACCAAAAGCAGGGAAGACAAATTGATCACCTAAGAAATAAAAAGAGAGGAAGAGACAGGACACAACTTAAATTAGTTCCTCCAAGGCCACCCGTTCAAAGACCAAACGACAATAACAAGGAAAGCTTCATCTAATCATCTAACCATCCAGCGCATGAATGAGCTCACTGAATTTAAATCAAGTACAGGAATTTAAAAATAATGTCCTAAACGATTGCTTAACAATTGAAATATAAAATCACAAGAACAGTTAACTTCAAACTTCAAACTCCAGTAAACTTAGACAGATAGTCAATATTTGTTTAAAAAATGATTACCAGAATACAAGAGTAATGAAGATCATATCAAAAAAGCAGCAAATGCAGTATACTGTCACGCTTCGTACATGTAACCTTCAACTTCATTCGGAGAATGATAAGCCATTTTGGCAGAACTGAAACAGCTGCAACGTGCTGAAAACTTACTGATGTTCTTAATCAAGCCATCAACCCGGCCTCCAACAGTTAATGGCAGAAACATCTGGTCTACATGGAAACATCTTGGAAACACCATGACCTGGATAAAAAATGATGTCAGAAAATAACGGTGTCTAGGAAGCACAGAGACAGGATTCAGGTAGTTATGTTCATCCATATGTCCTACATAACACAAACAACGAAATGAGTACTTCTTGATTTATTTAATGATACTACGTTGATTATCCTTGTGCAACAGCTTATTAAACCAACAAAATAGCAAGAAAGAAGGTCGAAATCAAAACTCAAACTTGACACAGCTTTCATCTCTCGTTCAATCTTCTGTGGAGCCTACCAATATCATAACAACTGATTATGCTCCACCTTTTGTTCCTCCTAATCTCTTCGTCTTTTTTTTCTCATTTGGATTTTATTTTTGGAAGAGGGGGAGGGAATCCCTCTTACATTTCTAAGATTCTCAATGAATATCACAACCGGCCAACACTTTCGGGCCACAATCAATATATGTTCTAGATGAATTCCAATGGCTCACACATGAACTATCAAGCATGAGTGCAAGGCATGTCAATAAATATACCGTGTATCTGTGCATAGGATATGGTTGATTCAAAGAGAACATGGCAGTTTTTTAAGAAAGGGACGGCTACCTGATATTGGAGCTCCAGCTGGAAGATTATTAGCAGCTGGATGTTGGAAACCAACATTATTGGCCGGTGGCCTCTCAAGGTGTGGGCGAAAGTAACCTGCCATGTTACACCATCCTTTAAAAACATCGTAGAATACTTTGTGTAAACACTTCAAATTATACAGATCACCATCCAAGTTACCATTAGATTACGGCAGGCAGGAGCTTGATGATTTAAATACGCAAATAAGAAGCAGCAATAGAGCAAAGGGAGAAGTTGCAGGAATTTCCTTTCATGATACAGAGCAAATTCTAATAGAAGGTTTATTTATAGACTATATGCCCATAAGCAAACGCAAACAAATAAATGCATGCATTATGCACTCGGGTATTTGTGAATGCATGTGCAAGTATGGACCTAAGATAACCCTTTTCACAGTTTTCTTCCAACAACGTCTTGGATGTTTCCAAAACTTCAGATGCAGCTAAAAGCTGCTGACCAAAATGTAGCATTATTTGTGGGGGACCATATGTGTGAAGAGAGAAACATGCACACAAGCAAATGAGCATCAGTAGCATTTTTTGTTTTTGATAAGTATATATCATCAGTAGCATTAAAAGACAAGCAATTGCATGACTTCAACTTTTTTGCAACAAACAACTTTGACTAATCCTTCTGAAGTTAAAGCACATACATAAATAGCGCTCTTCTTTAGTTCGTAACAAATAGTATTAACGTAGGCCTAGTAACTACTTGCTTGATACACCTTGACGAGAATGTAAAGGGCTTAAAGAGAGGAGGCGGGAAGTGGGAAGGAGATTACTAAATCTCAAATCTCACATGGAGTGAAAGAAAAAAGGAATGACCTTGAGGTTTATAAAGGACAAGTCCCATATTAGAACCTTATTATATGGAATTGAGATTTATAATTATTTCAAGGGAATTTAAAAAGCAACATTGACTAGTTATTTTAAAGTCAAAGCACAGAGTGGTTAGTGTTTTCCTAGGTCGTTATAGAAATAGAATCATTATTACCATGTATTGATTTCCATTGATTCTTACTATGTTCCCCTTCTCTTGTTTGGTCGTCACAAAAGAATACATCTTCAAATTAGGGTACATTTGTAAAATGAAAATTTTGCAGAATTTTGGTATTGGTGTGAAAAATGTTAGGTAGACTGAAGTTTTATTGGAGGTTGTGAAAAAGTAGTGAAAATTTTGAATTATGTTTGGTTGGTGTTGGAAAATTTTGGGATTTTATGGGAGTGATTGAAAAAGTGCATAGAGAATGATTGGGAGTGTTTTTCTATTTTAAGAAAATGTGTTATTAAAATAAAATTAAAAAATTAAAATTTTTAATTTAATGTTAAAAAAAGGGAGATCTCTCAACCATGGGGGCATGAAGTGCACCGGTCGCAATGGCTCCCCTATGGGCAGCACAGCCACCCGCACGGAGGCTGGGCAGACCATGAGCCAGATCATGGTGGCTTGGCCTCGGGGAGGATTGCAGTCACCTTTTGGGCCGCACGCGGTCCATCATGAGGACACCTGTGAAGCCTACAAGAGGAGCCTAGAAGGCTGCAGCAGCCACCCCAGAGGAGGCCGCGCAGCCTCGTGAGGCATGTCGTGGTGGATCCGCTCATGGGGGATCTTGGGCCAACTTGTGTGCTGCCCAAGGCACTAGCAAAGCAACCCCACAGCCACCGCAAGGGGCCTCGGGAGGCGCTGCAGCCAACACTCGAGGCCACGCCACGCCACACCACTAGGCAGATTGTGGTGGCTCGCAGAGGCCACGTGAGGCTGGGAGTCCTCTCCCCTTTCTTTTCTTTTTTTCAAAATTGGAAATAAATAAAAAATATATATATAAAAAAAAGAATAGCCGGGCCCACCGTACAGTGCAATGGGCCCGGCTTGTCTGGGTTTGAAAACCGAGCATGAAAATTTTGTACTCATTTGTGTTTGGCCAGTGAGAATTTTTGCAAAATCTCATTTGCCAAACACCTCCTTAGTAATCATATCTCACAATATTCATATATGATTTTCACCTACAACACATACTTAAAGAAAACTTAATTACCACAATTTGTACCCAATATAACTCCAAATTCAAAGTACTTAATGCCAATTTATCATCAAATATCAAGTCTTCAATTCTGTAACCCAGAAAATCAGTATATCCTAGAGGTTCAGCTAAGCAATCTACAACAATCAGCCACAGGTTCTATTGCCATATTATATTTATCGATACACCCTAAACTATGATTCTTATGGGCAGTTTTCTAACTTGTAGAATATTTACAACTACCACCAGGTATAAGATACATGTGCATGCATATACAATGAGTACCTTCCTGGCCAAAGGTTGGTCCCAAACGATTTCTCTCTCCATTCATCCACCCACCATGCTGATGTTCTGTTTTAAATTCCCCAGAGGGCATCCTCCATTGTTCATCAGTAGCAAATCGCCTATGGCCATCCGGAACAGAAGGTAGGGAATATGAATGGTGATATGGATGCTGAGGATGTTGCTGAATCGCTGGCTTTGTATAAGAGAAATGACTGGATGTGCTCTGGGATGAGGTCGGGTGTAAAGGTCTTTGGGTGAAGGAGGTATCACCTTGTTGAAATTGTTGGTTGGGTTGAGATAGTTGGGGGTTTAAATACATATCATTTTTTCCATACTCTAATTGTCTTGATGAATTAAATCCAAGTGGTTCTCGAGAACTAGAAACCCCTGAAATAAAAGATGATGACTGCTGTGGAAAAATTTCACTCTTCTGTGCATTATCAATATGAGCTCCATGACCAGCCATCTGGACAAGTTGGTTGCCCTGTAAATAGAAACAGAATGGGTTGCATTAGAGAAAACAATAGAATGAATAGAAAGTAAAGAACACAATCACTAGTCTTACACTAGCAGCACTGCAATATTCTAGAGGTACAGGTGGCTGATATGTCAACTGTGGTGAAGACTGTACTGATGATTGAGGCGGTAAAAATGGTTGGGAGACTAATGAAGGCTGCGTTGGTATAGAAGCTTGAGGGAGCAACAATGGTGGAGTGGCAGAATGTGATGGAGGCAGTAGCTGTGATGGAGGAGGCGGTGGCTGCGACGGAGGAGGCGGTGGCTGCGACGGAGGAGGCGGTGGCTGTGACGGGGGAGGTGGACGAGGTGGTGAGGGAGATAAAGGAGGTGGTGGTGGTGGTGGTGAAGGAGGCAAGGGTGGTGGTGGCGGAGGAGAATCAAGCGGCAATGGTGGAGAATTCTCCGGTAGTGGGGGTAGATCAGTGGAATTGTTGGGACCAGATTCCAAGGTCCTAACTGAGCTCCGCAGTTGTAAGTCAAATTCAGAAGACCCATTGACAAACGAGGGTCTTTCATCCTTCAGGTGTCCTGAAACATCTTCCATTTCGAGCTCACCATCCACATCCTCCAAGATGCAATGGCGCCTGTCGCCTGGGGGAATTGTAGGTGTTTTTGACTCTAAATGCGTTGTATCCACTGCTGGTGCATCACCAGATTCCTTGAAAGAAATGCTTGGAAAATCTTCTTCCTCATCTTCAAATACATGAGAGGACAATAAACCGGGAAGCTGAAAGGTAGCATTACTGATGAAACAAAAAGGAGAAAACAAAAACAGTATCAGACAGAACCATGATTCATGAATGGCAGCACATATAAAGGTTAATACAAAGTATAATTAAAACTTCCTAAATGAATAAAACCAAAAAAACTGGTTCAAAATATCAGCAACTTCAACTCCTAAAAAATGATGAACAGAAAAAGATGTAAGTCAATAAATCTTCATATATTTATCTGAATCTTTCCTCAAGTTAAACTTGAGTTGTAGGCTCGTCTTTAAGGGGATGTTCGGTTTATAAAAACTAGTAAGATTTTTAGGATTTTGATAAATTTGTGAATATTTATGTAGATTGGAGTTTTATAGGTTTTTGTGTAAAGAGAGATGATTTGATGTAATTTTTTAATAAAAAAGCATTGGTGATTGGTGAAAAAGTATGGAGAGAAGATTTGTTAGAAAGTTTTTTTGAAAAGATATTGGAGTTTGTGTGAAAAGTTGTTAGAGTTTGTGTATAATTTTTTGAGATTTAGATGTTTGCTTTGTAAATTTTGTTGCATTCATGGTATCCTAAAATACTTCTGCAAACCGAACTTCCCCTAATTCTAGTTGATTCACCACAAGATCATTCTGTCCACAGTGCTGCTATCAGATATTATAGACAAATCAACATTATATGACCCTTGAAATCAAAAGAATTACGGTTAGATGGGAAAGAGAAAAGAAATCTTTTATGTCGAATATTTGGCATCTGGATTACTAATTGATTAAAATCTAAAGAAGCCAGAGTTTCAGTCATGAAATATGAAATTCACAGCCACGATGTAAAAATCAATAACCACCTTTCATTGTTTCTCCTATACATAGAAACAACCCTATTATATAATTCATTGTCATTTTTCTTTATTTGAGAGGTTGGAATGTAATATGTTTTGAGAACAAATCTTGATATCCATGGCTATAGGGAGTCTAGCAGTGGTTAAGACCGAGAGACCAGAAAATGGAGAGAAGAAATATATTTCACACCTCCCATATTCATCAACAAGCATGCCTTCCATTTCTCTTAATGGATCATCCACAGCTCGCTCTGCTCGTGATGGACGTCTCAACGAAAGACCAGTGACCGTATCATCGTTTGAAACCCCAATGTCATCCATGTAAGGCCGAAGAACAGATTCAGCAAAAATTTTCCTCTCAAGCCACAAACGCAAAACCTAGTAGAGAAGATAGCATCATTAAGCTCAAAAACAACATGAAGCCTCTCTTACATTTACATCAAGGTAAATTTACCTTGAGACACTGACGACGATTTTCCCGAGCACTAGCTCCGGGTGGAGCAGCAGAACAGAGAAGACGTGGCAATGCTGCTTGAACAGCAGGAACGTATGAAGCTCCAGCAATGCCTGCAGTATTCACTATTCCAATTAAAAGATCTCATTTCGAAAATAATAATTCAAGCACTTACAATTGAGAGCGAGAAAGAAGAACATATCATTGAGAAGAGGATCTTTCAGAAGAGTATACACCTTTCTGACCATGTGAGCATTGGGTGATGGAATCTACAAGAAAGAACAGGTCGACTTTACGATGAAAACTAGGCTCAGTTTCCAACTTTCGTATGAGAAGTTCCACAACCTGCATAAAATATCAAAATAGGAATTTCAACTCATATCCAAAGACACGATATCAATTTAAGTCAAGGTGGTTACAAACTGTCCTGTTTTTTCATAAACAACCTAACGACCAACACATAACCTATATAACACCTTTACATCAAGACTCAAAATCACGCCATCAAGAGAACTAACTCTAACATATAAAGCGTTCCTTAGTTTCTATTGCTTCATCATACCATTCTTTGATGAAGGCGGTGTTTGAGTGTTAAAAAATACATTTTAGTTATAAATTATAGAACACTGATGGAACGAAGGCAAGTACACCAGACTACATATCTTAGTGGTAACAGTAACAATATTACAATAGGCAGCTTTTACAAGCTCAATTTGCAGTATATATGGCTCACAAAAACCAAAAGAGAGCTTTTTCATCTTCTTCTCTCTTTTTGACTATATGAGATTTAAATGTAAGACAGCAACCAACTCCATCCAAATAATTACGGTTGATTCAAAGACCAATTGTCAAAAGGCTAAGAAGACCTTCAAATATCTGAAACAACGGATGCATCATCCAGTTGAACAAGCATATTCGAGACTCTAAAACCACAAGTGCAATAAATTTTTGGATGACAGATTTTGAAGCAGTAAGACAATCATCGACTCAGTAGCCAAATGTGAACGAGCAAAAAACAATCCAGATGCTGCCACAATCTTTTTTTCTTGAGGCTCCAACCTGTCATCACCAGGCCATAAAACAACACAGCCCTGCTTCCAGGAGCTATATCATTCTCCCTATGAGGCTCAAAAAACTTCAAATTCAAAGACATTCCGAGAAAAATGGCACAACTGGTGGAGCATGAAGAATCTGGAAATGTGGTTCATTTATCTCCTCTTTTGCTAAAACAAGGAGAAAACAAACAAGATCCGAGAAAAATGGCACAACTGGTGGAGCATGAAGAACTTGGAAATGTGGCTCATATATCTCCTCTTTTGCTAAAACAAGGAGAAAACAAGACTCCAAAAGAATTGAATCTAAGGAGGCTAGAAGCCACGATAAAGGATGAAAAGTAAAAACAGGAGGCTGCCCATTTGGGGAAAAAAAAGAAAGGAAAAGAAGAAGAGAGGGAGAGAGGAGGGGAGTGAGGAGATAGGGAGGAACGGGGGGAACTAGCCCCCAGAAAGTTGGGCAGAAAATAGCAATTTGACTGTAACCATATCACTCTCAGGAAAAGAGAGTATGAAACAGGGAACCAAAAAACCTATTCTTGTAGCACAACCCACAGGATTAAGACTAACATACAAGGGATAGAGGAAAAGTTTCCTAAAAAAGAAAACAGAACTGGACAACATAGACAAGATTTTGCTCCAAGGACGTTATAAACAGGAGAAGGAAATGTCAAATCCTGTTCCAACCAATTTTTTTTTCTTTAGGAAGTACATAAAAAGGACAAAACGGTTTGCCAAAATTTAGAGAAACAATAGATCAAAATAGCCCAGCAGCCACTTTTTGAGCAAAAAAATTATAAAAACCAAAAAAAAGTAAGCATATTATACAACTTACCTCATTAGCAATTCCATATTTTGCACAATCAATAGCAAGACGGGTTGCACGCCCAATACTTTCTTTAGTCCTTGACAAGGTCTCTATCATTCCTTCAAAAGCATCACGAGCCACAGCTGCTTCAGTACCACCACTCAGAGAGCCTCCAGCAGTCCTGTGCCCTGAACTAACTCTTCTCTCCTCAACTTCTTCAATATCAAGTTGATTTTGCAATGCAGAGGGGTGACCATGATTTGAGGGAGAAGCCAAAATTATGCGATGACTAAATCCTTGCATATCGGCCTCAATCCCATTGCTAGAACCAGTCAGAAGTGACTCCAATGCAGGTGGACTGGGACTCCCTCCTTGGACATCCATGGCAGATACAAAAGAAGAATTAAAAATGCCAAGAGTGAAACCCTGAGAGTGAGCTTGTCTCCTTTTTGCTTGTGCTGCAGCGATAAGATGCTTCATGGAAATAACAGATTCTGGAGTCTTAGAATCAACAAAAGAGCTAATTTTATCTTCCCGACCAGCATCCACTCTGTAATTAGGCCAAAAACAGAACTGAATCATGAAGATAACAAAAACAGCAAAACGAGAAGGATAACTAGTCAAAGTGATCACACCTTTCACTGAGTATAGAATTATAAGCTACTGAACTCTCAATCAAAACAGATGAATCATCAATCCTTGACTTAGGAATGGTTTTAGACCTTTCTCCCGAAGAAGGCAAATTTCTTTGAATTGTCACTTGATTCTGAGAAGAGTTCATGCTATTAGAGACAACACCTGAACCCTTAGCTGGCACAGAGGAAACCTTCTTCTGAGTACCAGTACCAGAAACTTTAATCAGAGTTTTGGCCACTTTATGCTGTTCTGACACTAGTTTGGTAACAGTACCTGGCTGAGGAGACTTTCTAGGGGAAATCAACAATGATTTTGTCTCCTTTGTTGACCAATGCTCCTTGGATGAGGACTGCTCCAAGTCCATTTTCCCTGGACTATGCGAAACATGAGTAGCGGCTTCCTTTTCAGGCCTCTTCTCATCAGTATGATGTTCACTTGGTGACAAACACTCATTATGTAATTCTGAGGAAGATTCCTTTAGATGGCCATCCTCACACCCAATGGACACTCCAAACTGCTGAGCATCATTAGAACAATCATTATGTGCATCAACAATCTTGGTAGCATCTGAACCATATGAAGACCCTCCAACATTTCTAGCAGATCCACCATGAACTGGAGTTTTGGGCTCCTCCTCGTCATCATCGAAAAGGCAAACAGCTCTCCGTTTTTTGTGCAGTAGGCTTCCTGGAACCCTATCATTACTTGAACATGACACATCATTCTTGACTGAAATAGATTTTCTTTCTGTTTTATCATCAGTAGGAACAGTATCAGAGTCAGATACGGCCTCCATTGCTCGACGTTGACGCTTTGTTACAGGCAGTGCAGTCTCATCACCAGAAACATTGGATCCAAAACTAACAGTTGGCGCTTTTGAAGGCAAACTACTTTCTGCTTTCCCGCTTGATGTTGATCCTTTAAACTCTGATTTTTTCAAGGCCTTCTTGTCAACTAGATTAGGACTAGGAGAGGCGCTCTTCATTCTTCTCGAATGTGGTCCATCGGTGGCAACATCACCCATATCTCCAAGCTTCGACTTTTTGGCAGGTTGTAAAACATCATTTGCTCCAGAATCAGGCTTTCCATGTCCATGCCGGGCCCTCTTTTCCCTGGCAGAAGGTTTTTCCTCGGCCTGCTTACCAGGATCAACACCAGAGTCCTCCGTATTATCGGCAACCTTAAAACGTTTTTTCATTCTTAGCAGATCTTTTGATTTTTTTCCAGCATCGACACTAGAACCAGCTTTAAGAGGATTAGGAGAATATTCGAGCATGCTGCTACCAGAGTCAATTTGGCCCTTGATTCCATCCTTCAATTTCTCAAGAGATTGAGGGGGATCAACAGAACGACCAGCGCTGCTGTCCTTCAATGATGTTACAGAAGAGGTACTGGTTTTGCATACTTCAACAGAACCCTCACATCCCTTCTTTGTAGCACCCATCTTCTTTGACTTGTGACCATTTGTTAATACCTTCTGTCCCTTACCACGTTGCTTAGTGCAAAAACCATCATCTCCAACATTTTTACCAACAGTTGCTTCTTTCTTTTGATAGGAAGAATCATTTGTCAGTGATATATCCTCCTTCGGTTTTGCACCATCAGATACACTGTCATTATCCTCAGGAGACATACCCTGGGACAAGATATCATTTGCAGGAGAGGAAACACTAGGCTTTACATCTTGACTTTCAGTTACACCTTGTCTCTGTGAGCAGCTCTCCAACTTCAAGCCAGAATCCCTGAGAGCCTTGTCCAATGTCTTTCCACGGTATGTTGTCTTACCAGTCTCAACCTTTAGGTCAACCTCAACACCATAATCCTCTGCCCCATTAACAGAGAGCGCATGATACCCAGCATCTGATCTATCAGTATCATCTCCATGACCACTTGATTTCTTCTTTTGTAACTCATCAAATGCCACACAGATTTCCTTCACTGCTTGAGCAAAGCACTTCACTGTTTTACCCTGACACCGAGCAGACAATTTACTCTTAACTTCATTAGTGAATGCCTGAATATCCGCAGGGGCAACAAAACCTCTGTGAACAGGGGAAAATAATCAAAGGTAAGAGTAAGTAGCTGCGGTAACAATAGTAGTCAATGTATCCAATGCATAATAAGAAACCGGCATTGCAAAGAGAAATGGATCAGAGAACCATCCCATACGATGGTTAAAATATAACTTTATCCAGTTCCACAACAAAAAAGAGTATAACACAGATTTCTGACCACTAGAACATAACCTGAAAATTCATCTAGAACATGTCAAAACTATTGTATAGATATCCCACAATAACTAGAATGCCATGATATTCGGTCACAATATAATGACGGAGCAAGGATTAGGAGGAAAAACTTGACAACTATGAAAAGACACTTGCGAGAGCATTTATAGAGGTTAAGAGGGATTAATGTAAGTAACCAACACGCATTACAATTTGGAGTGTTAATAACTCAACAGCTCCCTATCTAGGAGGCCATCTCAGATAGCAGACACTTACACGACAATGTCAGGAGGACATTGCTTAGGCAATAGCCAAATGCACTAAAATGTCAAATTTAGCAGTTCCTAGGTGGTAGTTCCCAAAATTAATGAAATTAAAACCAAAACCTTCAAATTAAATAAGGGCTTCTTTGTAGAGTACTTTAATATGCGATAAAACACTGTCTTAGGAGTGATTTATAAGATAAATAAAAAAATATTTCACCTAACCAACACTATCAATCCTTGATAACTTCAACAAACCATTAGGTGCTTCTCATCTCACGAAAAATAACATTCAACCAAATTTTAACACACTTTCCTCTTTAAGAAACTGCGATACAAAATTAAATTTAACATACCCAACAGCCCTTCTAGCTTCTCACGCCAAAAATTGAATTAAAAAGATAAAAGAAGAGACCAATTATCAAGGTGATCAAGTAAATTAACAAATAGACTTCAAGGTACGCAAACTCTTCGTTTCAAGAACAACAAAAGTTTTTCTTTTTGGTGAAAATGAAAACTTAATCAGAAAACAAATTCTCAAGTATGATCCATTTCCATCAACAAGATGGTAGAAAACCATTGATGAATTAATTTTGGTTGTTCTTTGTCCTTTTTTTTCTCGTCTTCTCCTCTGAACCTTTTTTTTCCCTTTTACCAACTCCTGTCAGCAATACGGGTCTCTGGACATAGAGTTAACTGGATGACCACATATTGATCCTATCAGTAAAGCATTTTCAAGTTCAAATCTAATGTCAATGGGACAAAGGCCCTCCAAGGATGGTACCAGTTCTCAGCAACATACATCATACAATGTCAGCAATTACATTCATACAGAAACAAGAAAGTGATGCTAGATTTAATCACACTGATATAGTTCCAGCAAAGTCTACCACAGCTGACCTACGTTCCTTCCGCCACCCCCCCCCCCACTTTTTCTTTTTCTTTCTCCTCTTCTAGCCCACCACCACCTGCTATATCAACAAATTCAGATAATATTATGGCGAATAGATTACTAGCTCTGTAGTGCCTATTTCCTAACAAGTTGCCTCAGCATTGGCTTAGAGAGGCATGGTTTTCAATTAAAGTATATTGGTTGTCATCAAAGTCTCCATTAAACAAGAATCCACAAAGTGCCAACACACTAGACAAATGGATTTTCGACCCATATAAATGGTGGAGAATTTTAAACCTAGAGCTGAAGTCTAGGTCCACCTTTTTTCTTCAGAATGAAGTTCTAATTTGTCATTGCCACCAGCTCAAATGCGGAGAAGAAATATCTTAAAACAATGACTATGCACAAAGACATGTATCCACTAGGTGGTATGATATTTCTAATTAAACTGTTCACCATAATCAAGTACACAACCAAATAACAGAAAACAAATCTTTTTGCGAAAAACCTAATGGATGTTCAATTTTAGCCCAAAGAAAAGTTGTCCTTTCCAGTTTGTTTGCCAGGAAGCAATGACGGATGAAAAAAAGTGACATCAATATCATTTAAACCATTTGAAATAGTAATGATGTATTCTAAGGACAAAAAAAAAAGCAGAATACACAAAGATTGAGAACAAGAAGTACATAAAAGCAACTACACTACAAGCAAAATCAGATATTGAGCTTGCTTGCCATAAGCAAAGTGACTAACCACATTTTAAAAGTTAAAAATAAAAAACCATATCGAAGAATGTACCATAAAGAATACCTTAATGCTTAAGAATTCGAGAAAAACATCTATTTTAAAACCACCACTATGAGCAGATATATATACGAACATAGAAACAATAGGAAAATGTGATGTCCTCTTCTGATGCTTTATGTTTTGAATCAACCAAGGAAACTATCAGTTGAAATTGAATTGGCTTTTGAGTTAAGAGGAACAGAGGACGATGCAACCAGGAAAAAACTCTCAGAGAACACAAGATCCGATTAATTCAAAAATATGTTCTAGTTTTGATGTGAGACCTAATGGGAACCCCTACACCTACCTCAAGTCTTAGTTTAAAGGATTTTGGGTCAGACTGTTCAATTTTCACTAAGTAAGGTTAAAGTAGGGACAATATGGTTTTTCCTAATTTGCAGCAATAAGTTGTACTGGAGGCCCACAAGTCTTCTTCTTTTTTCATTTCTAATAGACCACTATTTTTATTCTCTCTTAACTTTATCTTTTATTTAGGAATCATAGTTTTTGACAGAAAAGGAACAGGAATTGTCTACGACAAGGGCTAACATAAAAGAAAATCCAAAAGCTTCTTATAAGCTTTGAGGGTATGATCGCTCTCTGCTTCTTTTGTGTAATCGCCTTGGGCTTATCTTTTTCTTTCATTCCAAATGGCCATCAAGTTCCTTCAAGAGTCAATCTTTTTTCTAGCCTAACCATCTTAACGAAGAAGCCTTCAAGAACTAATCAAAAAACTCATCCAGTATGAAATTCCTACAAATCTCATATCAAATTAGTACCACAGCCAATTACTCTTCCCGAGAATTACCAGGGCATGTGACAAACAGCCGCAGTGAATTTGACGTGCATTGGACACTGTATACAGTCCTCTTTTTCTTAGGCACTTAAATGTATGGCTTCTAGTTTATTGTCTCCATGTGGCAACCAAGATTAGGGCAAGATCTTACTCAATCCATGTCTGATCAAAAGAAATTACAATTCCCTCGTACTAATCTCCCTAGCGCTTTGGGCATTGTCCAAAGACATGAAAACTCGTTAGATTATTTTAGCATGGCAGCATTTATGTTTTCTGAATCAGTCACATGCTGGAACCATAGACTTTATGGAGTTGCCAATAGGCTGAAGTAAGTTTTCCATGATCCTAGGACTGAACAAAATAAGAACACATCCTAAATGATACCATTAAAAAAACCCCATAATTTATTACAGTTAACACTATTATCAGATACACCAAGGCTTGCAAGGACTATACATTTCCACGAGTTTTACAAACAGCTAAATGATCGATGCCTTACACGAGCTTCAAAATCCAATTTCCACTATAGAAGTACAGTTTCTCCTTAGTATGAAAACCAAGCATATCAAAGCTGTACAATAGACGAAACATGAATGCTAGATATGGACCCGCACAAGCTATTATATACCTATTGAGCAACATGCTAAAGGTTCAGATATATGCATACTGGGGTTTCCATTCGATAATAACCCCAGGCAAACAATATATCAATCATCAATTTCATGTGCCAACAGCCACCTAACTACTGCCAATGCCTTGAATAGTGTTTCCACAACAATTTGTCAAGTCGGCTTTCAGATTACCAGACACTTCAACACATAAGCAGATCACCATTCAGGACATTCGAAAGGTTTAAGATACTCACATTTCTTGCGTTCCAAAGAATTCAACAAAGTGCTTCTTAGGATCAGGTGACTGCTTCCAGTCTTCAGGCCTGCTAATCTGAAAACACAATCCATAAAATCTACCTCAAATACCAGGCAAACCACAACATATCCAAAGAATACATCCCATCTTCACAATTATATAAGCACCTCCAGATAAGCATCTATATGCCTACCTACAACACCAAGCTTACGTCAATTTGTCGATCATAACAAAGAGCAAAAACAGCAACAGAATCTGAAGTTCTTCTGTTTGTAAAGAAAAGGGCACAGCAACCATGGTTACAGAACCCCGATCACACAAGTTGGCAACAATCAAACGCATCACGCAGACATGCGACGGAAAGCGCAAACACTTTTACTATCTCAATTCATCCAGTAAGGTGATAAATAAGAGCAGAGAGCAAGTTTATCATCTTATTACTCGTTTAGAAAAAAACGAAAGAAACTAAAAGCACAAACATTCATACAACCAGCACCAAGAAGAAATTAGAATTCTGATAAATGGAAAGCGCAGAAGAAAGAAAACAAAGACCTTGGCAGGCCAGGCGGGGAAGCCCTTGACCTTGGCGAGGACAAGATCACCCAGACTTAACTGACTCTTGTCCTTAGCCTTGTTCGCCGCTCCGCGTCTACGAGCCGGAGGCATGGCGCTCGCCGGAGCCGCAAAAACCCTAAATTGAAGACTTCCTCCTCACGATCGAATCGGCTTTAGGAGGTTTTTAGCACGAAAAACCCTAGACAAATCCTTAACACGAAGACCAAGGAGTCGTCGTTGCCGGACGTGCCGCCGGAGGAGAGTGGCACCGGCGCTGGAGGCGCTAGGGCATCAGAGGAATCCTAGAATTTTGGAATCGCAGGAATAGAGACAGGGCGAGAGAGAGAGAGAGACTGTGGAATCGCAGATAGAGATAGAGAGATTGCGGTTGGAGAGAGGTAGGAAGACAGAGAATACAATTTTGTGACAGGGTGATGGGTTGAGGTTGGGGATGTAGTTGTAATTACGTAGATTTCCTTGAGGTATTAAGGTATTCCTGGCATATGATATGAGCCTTTTGAGACTTCGATGCGAGCCTCTCTCTTGTGTTCGGAGATGGTGTTTCGGTTCGGCTTATTGTGATTTGTGAGGAATGCTTTTACGCCTTGTGTCGTTTTGGAGTAGATTTGTGCCCTTTGGAAATTGGTCCATCTGGTTTAACACTAGGGTTATGTCTGAGTTGAGTAAAAACGTAGGATTTCAGAGAAGTTGTGAATTTTTATATTGAATAGTATTTTATTAGTGTTTATGTGAAGTGGAGAGAGAAATGATTTGATGTAGTTGTTTAATAAAAAAGTATTAGAGTTATGTTAAAAAGTATAGAGAGAGAAAATTTATGTTGAATAAAAAATTAAAAAATTGTTGGAGATTATGTAAAATGTATTGTTGTTTGTGTTTGAATTCTAAATATGTTCGGTGGTAGATTTGTGAATATACTTAGAATCCTGAAAAAAGTGTGAAAACGAACATATCCCTGTCATGTTAGTTTCCTACATTTTTCAGAATTCACATTTCACAAAATTACCACCGAACATATTCAGAATTCAAATACAAACATTAATACATTTTACACAATCTCCAATAATTTTTTACTTTTTTATTCAACATAAATTTTTTCTCTTTATACTTGTTCACATAACTCCAATATTTTTTTATTAAACAATTACATCAAATCATTTCTCTCTCCACTTTATACAAACACCAATAAAATACTATTCAACATAAATATTCACAACTTCTCTAAAATCCTACATTTTTACACAAACCGAAGAGGTATTTGTGGCAGGTCTCAGAATTTTAGATTTGGGGTTGGGTTTCAGCTTTGGGTCTCAAAATCCATGAAGCCATGACATAGCCCCTTTTAGCGTCCATTAATGTTTGACAACATCAAACATTCTCGCTCTAATTTTAAGAATTTTGATTTTGTACAATAAAATTTTTTGAGTTTAACTTTTTATGGGAGTTTATAAAAAGTTGATGAAAAAATTTAAAAATATTTAATCTTTAAATAAATTTTATTAGAGTTTAATAAAAAGCAATAAGAGAGCAAATTTGATAAAAAAAATTAATGAAAAAGTAATGGAGATTAGATGTATTTATTTTAATGAAGTATGAAAATTTTGAGATTGTGATGTTTGGTTAGGAAAAAATTTTAAATATCACCTTAACAAAGTATAATTTATTCTCTCCACAGTTTTTTACAAAGTCCAATAAAACTTGAACTTCTAGCAAATATAAAACACTCCATTAATTCAATTTGACTCTACTTTTTCACAAATCTCAATAAAATTATTATAAGTTATACACACAGCTAACCCTTAAATTATGATTTCAAACACTTAATTTTCCGTAAATTTTGATTGACATTGATTTTGTCATGCATAAAATAACAAATTTATACCCATCATTTTTTTAGTTATCATTTATGAGGGTAAAATCACAATATTAGAGGTTAAAAAATCAATTTTCATTGAAGTTGATGATTGAAATCAATAGTTGATGCATGCAATATGATAAAAATAACATTGTGTAGTGCAAAGTATTATGATTCACATAGTTGGAGAGTATAAGAGTATTTATCTTAAATAAATTTTATCAGCTCATTTTATTACACTTTTTCAAAAAAAAACAATAAAACCCAATCTTCTAGCCAAGAGATTTAATTTTTCAACCAACTTTCTACAAATTTGAATAAAAATCGAACTCAAAAAAATATTTTCTTATATACAAATGAAAAATGTTTGATATGTCAAAACGTCACCTTCAATTCTTAAGAAAAACAAGAAGAAAGTAGCAATTTTGTAAATACAAAGAATACAGATGATATTTTTGTAGATTAAGTAAAAACAAAATTGAAATAAAAAAAGGGAAATGGGGCGGTTAGAAAAGCACACTATGGAGGTGAAGACTCATGTGACAACGTGTTTCTCCCTCACCTAAGGGTGAGTAAATCATCCGGATATTTTCGGAATTTCCGGTTCCAGTTCCAGAATTCCGGTACCGGTTCCGGCCTATTCCAGAACCGGAACCGGAACACATTTAATGGAAATTTCGGAACCGGAATCGGAACCGGAAATTCAGGCGAAAATACCGGAATTTTCCGGTTCCGGTAAATTTTAAAAAAAAATTAATTTAAGGGCTCAAACGGCACCGTTTGAGCCCTTTAAAACAATTACGTGACCTGGGTCAAAACGACCCAGGTCACTTACAACTTCACAGTGAAGTCTTTGACTCCCTGTCCCTGAGCCCTCGACTCCCTCCGACTCCGGCCACCATCCCTCTCATCCTCCCTCCCAAGATCTGATCTCTCAGCTCTCTCCTTGGACCTGACTCTCCCGAAAGCTCTCTCTCTCTTTTTCTCACGGGTTGCTGTCGTCCACCAGTTGGATTTTGGACCTTTTGTGGCCGGATTTCTCACCAGCTCTCGGTCTCTCAGCTAAGGGTTTGTTAATTTCTCATCCATCAATTGTATTGAGTATTTAAATCACATAGTTAGGGTTTGTTAATTACTTAATTTGATTTTAGGGTTTGTTAATTTCTCAACTATTCTCTGTTTTGCTCTGATTTCCAGTTATCCCTTTATTGCTTTCTCTCCAAACTCTGTCGATGGGTGTATTTAGTTTAATCGATGATGCTTGTTACTGGTTATTGCATGTAGTGCAAATTCTTGGAATTGAAATTCATCTACGTTTTATTTTGCTTGGAAACTCTTTTCACTTTATTCTTATTGCTGGTGGTATTTTATTTGTTTTGCAGCGCCGCAGATTGGAAGTTTGTAGCAGAGAAATTTGCTAAACTGCTCCCTGATAAGGTGTTTGTTCATTGTAAGTAGCACTTTTCCATTTGCTAATGCTTTCAATTTGGAAACAAAAATGCATGTCTATCCTCTTCTTGTGAGTTTTATGGGTGTAGTGACTCGTCACTGGGAAATTCTTTCATCTGTTTGTAGTTTATAGGTCTATCATTTTCCTTTGCCTCTTCATACCTCTTAAAAATGCTATGCCTATCAGTTATGGAATTGCATGAACAATATGAACTTTCTGGGTTGCTGGGCAATTTAATTTTTAAGTCCTGGTTAGGATTTGTTGATTCTCTTATGAATTGGAATGTGGTTATCACAGAACCAATACATGCACAAAGTTTTCAACTGTTTAGTCTGCTGGGTGCCCTACAAGGTTCTTCTATCATTGAGATTTGATAGAAGAACCTTCGAATACTTGAATCAACCTTTAATTTAAAACTCAATTAAGTTGCAAGTATGTGTGTGGTGGATCTAATTCACGCATTCGAAAAAGGATTAAACTAGTTGACTTGATCCTCCTATTTGTTCACTCTTCATTGATGGAATCCAAACAAGTCAGAAAATAGTTGTTGGGGTGTTCCACTATAAGTTTCTTGAACATCCTTTTGAATTCTATACTGTTCTGTTATTGAATATCATATGTGGATAGAAAATAGTTGTTGGGGTGTTCCACTATGCAGCTTGAACATCCTCTCACTAACTCTCTCTCACCAAGGGTTTGTTATTTTTAGTTTTGTAAATGTTATATTTAGTCTTTAATTTATTTTAGGGTTTGTTAATTTAATTTTGTGATTTTTGGCAGATTCGGTATTGAGTATTTGGGCACCAAATCTCACTCTCAAGTCTCACCAAGGTATGCTGGGTTTGAATAATATGAGTTACTTTATATAGATTGTTGATTGTTTGCTGATTGTTTGATTGCTCATGAGAATAATTTGTGAAGTTTGTGAAGAGAATAATTGTTTGATTGCTCATGAGCATTTTAACGATACAGGCCAAATTAATGGTGTCGACACATAGACCAAAGGTGTCGACACCATCAGCTTGGCCTGGAAACCTGCTTTCTGTTGATAGTGCAATGTGTCGACACCTTTGGTCTATGTGTCGACACCATTAATTTGGCCTGGAAGCTTGCTTTCTGGTGAGTGTACAATGTGTCGACATCTTTGTCCAATGTGTCGACACCATCATCTTTGCCTGGGACATGCCTTCTGGTGTGTGACCAATGTGTCGACACTGTGGTATTATGTGTCGACACTATCGACACTTAGACTGAAAATGGCTTCCCTCGACACCATCAAGCATTCCAAATACACCTACAATGTAAAGATTAACGGTAACCAATAAGCTTGTGTAGAGGTGTTCAATTATATCTAAGGCCAATTTGTCCAGAGCAATCTGGGGTCAGATAATGTTTGATAATTGACCGTAAACATGTTTGTTGTTTATGTTTAGATCCTTTAGGTTGTGAACATAGTTGTTTAGAGTTTATTTAGATAGATTGAGTCATTTTACATTTATTTTTTGTTATTCAAATGAATTGAAAATCAAATATTTTTAATGTCAGATGGATGAGATTAGTATTACACATACTACAAATGTAGGGTCTTGCCCTAGTGGTGGTGGTCCAATACCTGATGAGTCAGTTAGTAGTCCTCCATCCGGTGGTGATGAGGATATTACCAATCAGTGAGAAGAACAACCATGTAAAAAGAGAAAGAATACTCGCAAGAGTTTTGTGTGGGATCACTTCACTAAAATTTTGCCAGTTGTCAAACCTGAACACCCTGAAGCCAAATGTCATCATTGTATGACCAAGGTTGGGTGCCACCCTGAACGCCATGGGACTTCGGGTATGAGGGCTCATTTGACACTGTGTTTGCCATATAAGAAGCAACAAGGCCAATTAGACAAGACTCAATCTAGGTTGACATTGGATGCTTCGAAAGCAACAGGGAGTGATAAGGGTGTTTTGAAGTTGGATAGTTATAGTGAAAAGGAGGTGAGGAGGTGGATTGCTGAATATTTGATAATGGATGAGATGCCTTTTAGGACTGTGCAGAGGTTAGGGTTTAGAAAATTGGTGGAGAGACTTGAGCCCCGCTTTAAAATGCCCAGTAGATTTACGATCATGAAGGATTGTATGGAGTTGTATATAGAAGAAAGGACTAAGCTGAAAGAGGCGATTGCCATAGAAAGTCCTAGAGTTTGTTTTACCACTGATACGTGGACTTCAGTTCAAAATGTGAACTATATGTGCGTGACAGCCCACTTTATTGATAGGAGGTGGTGTTTACAGAAGAGGGTTATTTACTTTCGCCGTATAATTGATCATAAGGGGGCTAGTATTGGGAAAGAGATAGAGAGATGTATGAATATTTGGGGGATTGACAAAATTCTCACAATCACGGTTGATAATGCAACCAACAATGATGTTGCAATTGAGCAAGTGAAAAGAAAACAATTAGGAGGTGGGTCAAATGTTGTGTGTAAGCATGATTTCATTCATATGCGATGTGCTGCGCATATTTTGAATCTTATAGTTCAGGAGGGTTTGAAGGAGTTGGATGATTCCGTTGCAAAGATACGGAATATTGTGAAATTTGTGAAATCTAGTCCTCAAAGGCTTGATGGGTTCAAGAAGGCCGCTGCAAATAGATTGTTGTCTGATAGCAATTTCTTGCAAATGGACATACCAACTCGATGGAACTCCACTTATATAATGTTAGAAAGGGCTGAAAAATTTCGGGAGGTTTTTGAGGATATGTTGGATGGAGATGGGAACTTAGTGATGTATTTGAATGAAGATAGTCATGGGAGGAAGGGATTGGGGTCACCGGTATTTGAGGATTGGGAGTACATTAAACTGTTTGTGAAGTTTTTGAAAGTGTTCTATGAGGTCACCCTACGCATATCAGAATCTTCATATGTAACTTCAAATGCATTTTTTGAGGAGTTAGCAAGAATTAAGTTTCATTTGGAGACCTTTGTTAATTGTTTTGATATCTCACTTCGTGACATGGCTAAAAAGATGCAAAGTAAGTATGATAAGTATTGGGGGGATTTGAGGAAGGTGAATAGACTTTTATTTGTAGCTGCGGTATTAGATCCTCGCTTTAAACTCATCACTTTAGAGTATTGGGCTATCAACAATTTTGGGAAGGATAAGGGCATGGATTTCACTGCTATGGTGCGAGGTACTCTAGAAAATATGTTTGAGGAGTATAGTGAAGGTTTCATAGCCCAATCAGAGCAGCCAAGTGGAAGTCACAGTTCTGCAAATATGGATGAATTGATGAATATTGATCAGCATTTATGGGGAGGTCTTCCTACTTATCGACAACAACAAAACTTGCTAGATAGTAAGTCTGAGGTGGAGAGATACTTGATTGAAGATGTGGAACCAAGGGTGGCGCGTTTTGATATTTTGTTGTGGTGGAAGGTGAATTCTCAGAAGTTTTAAGTTCTTTCTCGCATTGCAAAGGATGTGTTAGCTATCCCAATTACTACCGTGTCATCTAAGTCCGCTTTTAGCACTTCCGGCAGAGTGTTGGATGCTTTTCGCTCTTCTTTGGCGCCTTGTACCGTGGAGGGTCTCATATGTGCACAAAATTGGTTGCATGCTACTCCTATACTTGATGAAGATGATGCCGACATTGATGGTGGAGATGATCCATTGAGTTACAAACTAGATATGGGTATACTTTTTATTTTGTTAAATTTTTTGCTTTGTTAATTGATTATTTGGTTCTCTTAGTATTTCTCTTATAATTGTTTTGTTTTTCTTTTGTAGAGATGGAGAACTTGAGGATATCAGTTGGACAAGCACAATGATCTATTTAGTATTTTAGTGGCTGGTATCCTATTTCAATTAACTCTAGCTTCGTTTAGACATGATTGTATTTTATATATTTTGGAAAAAATAATTAAAGAGACATTTGTTCAGGAAAAAAACAGCCAAATTTTGGCTTTGGGCTTTTAAAAAAAGTTGGGCCTATGTCAAAAATGGGCCTTCAGGCCCAGATATGGAACCAGAATTTTCGGTTCCGTTTCCGGACCATTCCGATTCCATTCCGGTATATTCCGGAATGGAAAATCTCATTCCGGTGAGTACCGGAACCGGAATTACCCATTCCGGTTCCATCCGGTTTCGTACTCACCCTTACCTTCACCTTAGTTGATTGCGATGACTTTGAAAAAAAAATATTTCTAACTTTTTTGGTGGGATTAAATACAATTTGTCATTGACAAGACAACAAACATATGTACTTTTTTGGTTGGATTCAAACGACTTGTACTTTTGACCTAACTTTTAGAGAGATAAAGTCAGTGGCGGAGCCAGAAGTCAATTTGGAGGGGGGCAAACTTCTAAGGAAAAATAACAAAATAAAAATTTATTACATAATGTAAAAAATGTCTTAGAGTTAAAATATATAAAAAATAAAGATTAAAATATATTATATTGAAATACATGTATTGTACTATTTGGTGAGACTGAGAAGTGACAATTAGATCATACAACTGCATCTTCTAAAAAAGTTGCATCTTCCCACCCTTGCTATAAATGTCTTTTGGCGTGATAGTTCTATTGAACATAAGCTTTTTCAGGAGTGAAATCTCTATCAACAACAAAATAACTTGGAATTGCAATGAGAAAATACATAATTGGCTTAGAAAACAAAAAAATAAAAAGCAAACAATAAACTAAAACGCTACTCAAACAAAAGAAATATGACGCAAGGTCTCAAAATGCAGAAGAGGATGAGACACAAAAAAACTACATGCATAAACCTCAATGAATGAGAAAATGTCAACTTGGTAAATGATAATGGAAAAAATGATACAAAATGCTCAATTTTAACATCTTCGTGCCAGGATGATCCATTAAAGAATTAGTGTTTTATCCAATTATGTTAGGTAGCATAATTCAGTCTCTACAGGGCAAACTACACCTTAATTTATATTTTATGTTGCACATATAATATATTAGGTAGCACAATACAATGGTATATTTCATACTGTAGGAATAATCACAACAACATATGCCATTAAGATAAGAAATTTTACACCCAAGACAAATTGAAGTGTTATTTGGACATATCTATTTGTCAAAATATGTCACTTTGAAAAATGTTTCTATTTAATCCTTTTAGTCCCAACGAATAAAGAGCTTATATATTTTTTATTCACAAAATTCTTATTTTAAAAGTAACAACAACAAAAGAATAAGTCCAAACACGTTTGAAGTCAATTTCAGCTGGCCCAAGAAACATGGGGGTGGGGCTAACAAAAATAAAAAATAATGTAGGTGTAAAAAAAAATATAGGGTAGCCAACCGGGGCGGACGCCCCTGTGCGCCCCCCTTGGCTCCGCCTATGGATAAAGTGTCTTGAAGAAGAGAGAAGACCGCACCTACCAAGAAAGCTCGTGATTCTCCTGCTATTTGATAGATAGTGGAAGAAGCCCAAGGAAGTCAATAACCTTGGTGGTGGACGTAGGCAAGTATTGGCCGAACCACCTAAAATTACAGTGTCATCTCTCTAACTCTACATCTCCTTTTTATTCCTGTCAAATCTTTGTTCATTGTGTTTTTGCTTTATTGTTATATTGTTTAAACCATCTTGAAAAAGTTTTTATTTTTATTAAAACTCAATTCACCCCCTCTTGGGTTGTTATTTAGACTTGCATCCTTGATTTCCTTCTGACCACCAAATAAACAAAATATTCATTATTTTAGCGTACATGTTTATTTAGTTAAGTGCAATCATTGTCTAAATGATGTGTAATTTTGAGATGGGTCAGCATTGCTATTTTAGTCAACACCCTCATTCCGCATACACCCTCATTTATCTTTAAAGAAATAAATGGACAAACTATAAAATCAAAATATTGGAATCGTTATATTAGTTTCATCCAACATTTAATAAATTAGAATTCCACTTACCAATAATGGGGGGTCATGAGATTAGTAGTCGAATTCGAGCCTCATATTCTTCCCATTCAGGATGAACCAAAAAGTAGTCACAATTTCCTTAGTCTTATTAACCAAATGCATTTCCAGAAATGACATTCAAAAGTTACCATCATAGTAAATTCTGAGTATACTTTTGAGGTAGTAGCCTTAATTGATTCAGGTGTTGATCTTAATTGTATCCAGGAAGGACTCATCCCTACCAAGAACTATGAAAAGACGAGGGAACATCTCCATTCAGCCAACGGTAGCCAAATAGGTATTAGTTAAAAGTTATCCAAAGCACACATCTGTAAGGGCAATGTTTGTTTCAAGTCACCATTTGTCTTAGTAAAAAACATGTCGGACCAAAAAGTCATCTTAGGCGCCCATTTCATTTGTTTGTTGTATCCCTTCACCACAAGTAGTGCAAGTCTTACAACTAACATTTTTGGTCAAGATGTTACCTTCGAGTTCGTCAGTCCTCCCTTATTTTATTGAGTCATATTGATCTTTTTTTTTTAATTCAAAATTGTCAGGCTGCGAACAAAATTCACAAAATGATCATATGAGCCGTTACGAGGCACTAGCAAGCAGATCATTGGCTCAGCATGAGCAGAAAATACTCCGTCCTTGTTGTCAGGGCCGAACATCTTCACGGGTTAAAGGTTTTCAAGGGCTTGGAAATGGGTTGTGGTTTTAGTTTTGAGTTTAAAGCACTTGCCTCTGTTGTCTCATTTGCCTTCAGGTCTAAATATAGCAATTAAAGTGACATTTAGAGAGAGATGTCTCAGATAATCTATCCCACCCTTGTCCATTGAAGGAGGGAATCCTTCTCCACCATTCCGGCATATTATTTTGGGAAATTTTACCAAGCCACAAATGACAGACATAAGCAACATGATTACCATATAAACATGTCTAAAGCAACAAAATCCTCAGTTGGCTCTACGTATTACATCAAAAAACACAGGATCAAATAAATACAACTCTAATTTTAATAGCTATCTTTACAAGCACCCGAAAGCAACTTTTCCAATATTTGTTCTCGTGTCTGTAAAAATGCTATCTCATTCTTATACAAATCAACTAAAAGAATTAGCTTCTTCAATCTTCTCTGCTTCTCTCTTTCTCTATGCACCACCCTCTTACAAAGACAAATAAGATTTGAAAGCCGTCGTCACCAGAGAAGAGAGGGATCGAAGACAAACAGTGAAATGTTTTGGTGACATAATTAAGCTAAAAACAAAAACCCTAGAGACCCCTTGCTCTCCTACTACTTAGTACAATCTATAAACTCCATCTATTAAACAAACTCCATCCACCAAATACTCATTTAATATAAAAGGGTCATACCCAATAGTGATCCAGAATACAGTGGAAGGGGGGAGGATGACTACAATACACTACATCCTAACATTTTTCTATGAAATGGCTGCTTTAAAGATTCGAACCTGTGCACCTTGTGCTTAGCAGCCGCACATAAATCCATTTTTTACTCTAGGCAAAAGGATGGAAGGGAGCGACCTACATGACCAACTATCACTTGGACTCCCACCCATTGCAAAATGTTTGGATTGCATAGCTATCAAATCAGGGGAGGTTGGACCGTCACCACAGCCCTACGAGAATGACAAACCTTGGGGGTGGAGGAGTTCGATCCAAGGATCTCTCTACCCCTCGGACTGTCAACCTTTCCCCAAGACCATTGGACCACCATTCTAGTGTCCAAGACAAATCCATTTGCACCTAGGAGATTAAGACAAAACCCCAAGACCTGGAATGGGAAAATGCACCTCATGACTTATTCCCCAAGCACAACCATGGAAACTCCTGCCTGGGCTCTTTAAAATCATCATCGGCTTCTTTTTGGATGAAAATATCATAATCATAATGATAAAGTAAAGGACACAACGAAATTATTATTGAACCAATTCTTCTCCTCGGCAAATTATTCTACACACCCAGCTACATTCAAAGACCCCCCCCCACAAAAAAAAATAGAAAATAGAAAGAGAAGAACCCCAAAAATCAAAAGAAACAATAGACGAACATAAAATGAGCTGAAAGGTATATATCAAATGGTATATTGCCCGACATGAGGACCAAACTTAAGAAAGAACAGCAAAAATGTAGGGAACTTATGTATCTTTAATACTTTCCTGAGGATCATGAAACAGTTCTCACAACTAAAGGTTCCCAAAGCAAATCCAAGTTGACAAAACGCCAAATACTTTCCTGAGGATCATGACACAGTTCTCACAACTAACTAAAAAAACAAGACATCAACTGGCTCATCCATCATATTACTATTAGAGCGCTGCTTACAGAAGTCAAAGCTCACAGAACATTCGGAAGTTGAAGCAACTACCTGTCCATATAAATCTGTGAAGAATGCTAATCAAATACAATTTCATTATATGTGGGCAGCAGGTGCCGGCTAACAGTAGTGGATATCGGTTCACAACACAACCCACATGCCAGTGCACATGTATGACCAACACAAGCACATATCAAATCTCCGAATTAAGGTTTACATGTAGACCAATTTACAAGCTGAAGAATGACGAATCCATAAGAAAATTAAATCCTCCAATCCACACGCTTGACACTTTCTTCAAGTAATGTTTTTGAGAGGAAATGATCGAAAGCAAGAAACAGAACAGTTTTCAGTCGCCGGGGGGGATATTAAAAGACATCAAGTGCAGTGCGTTCATGATCATACTCAAAGGAAAAGTCATTAGCTAACTGTGGGAATACCAACAACATCACATTGATATGAAATCAAGTGCAGTGCGTTCATGATGATACTAACTGGGAAAATGTACATTAGCTAAACTGTGGGAATACCAACAAGATTACAATGATTGCCTATACAACAAGCTGCCCCTATCTTCATTGCCGAAACATACACAGAAATTTATGAAGAAATGGATAATGTAAGGAAGAAAAATGAAGAAGCAACCAAGTCCAAATAAATGCTTGATTTTCACTTTCATATTTGTGCACCTGTAATCTTAAAAGTCACAATGACTTGCATGTATCTATATAACAAACACAACATCAACCAACAAACTCCAATGCAACAACTCCAAAGGTAATCAAAACCTTTGAATTTCAGTGAGAAAGATGCTGTTTCTTTCAATGGAAACCAAGTAAATAACTGTCATAATTTTCTCAGTCAAAGCTAGTAACCGGCATAACCAAGAGAAAATATATCATTGAGTCCAGAAATGACCTGCGATCACTATCTGTGAGTCTAAAATAGCTAACAAGAATTATTAAAACAAGAACATTCCTTGTCACTTCTTACTCTCTAGTCCTAGCTTGAACCTTTGTCATTCCCCTCATTATCAACAGCATCAGTCACCAGAGTCATTGGTCTTTGATCAATAACCTCATCAATAATCCCAAACTCCTTGGCTTCATCCGGTGTCATAAAATAATCCCTATCCATGTTCTTCTCAACCAGGTCTATCGGCTGCCCTGTATGCTTTGAATACAATGCATTCAACGAATCCCAAACCCGAACAATCTGCTTTGTGTGAATTGTTATATCCTTTGCCTGCCCACTGTACCCTCCAGAAGGCTGATGAATCATAATCGTCGCATTCGGGAGTGACCGTCTCTCTCCTTTGGACCCTGCCGATAAAAGAAGAGATGCCATCGACGCAGCTTGGCCCAAACAAATTGTATTAATTGGGGACCGGATGTACTGCATAGTATCATAAATTGCAAGACCTGTATAATTCAATCCAAAACATTAAAAAAGAAAAAAGAAAACTAGTAGCACATAGAGGAAAAAAAACTTAGCTTTGGTGTCTTATATGACGACCTCTTGATCAACTTAAAAGGACACTAGATTCTGATATGATACAAATTTGAGACCCATAACTTCATATATCTCTCCCTCTCTCTCGTTTTCATTTTTTATAGCTAAATACAACTCCAACACCGGTCCATCATAGTCAGCGAGCCAGTGAAACGACTACGTCGATGAAGTTCAACATTTCAATTAAAATCTCATTTTCAGAATGAAAATGAGATAAAAATCTGGACTTTATAGGTTTAAAACCGAAAAAGGCTACCCATTAAACAACAGAGTCGTATCTCTAACCTACCACGAGATAAAAGAGAATGGAAATTGCGAAAGGAGTTACCTGCAGTGACGGCGCCGCCGGGGGAGTTGAGGTACATGTGGATGGGTTTGGAGGGGTTCTCGGACTCGAGGAAGAGGAGCTGGGCAACGACAACATGGGCGGTGTCGTCGGAGATGGGCCCGTTGATGCACACGATTCGCTCTTTAAGGAGGCGGGAGAAGATGTCGTAGGCACGCTCGCCCCGCGACGAGTGCTCTATCACCATAGGGATCAGGCCATACTTACGCACTGTCCGGTGGGTCCACGCTGTGGATACCCTGTTCGCAAGGAGTCTGGCGTTCGAAATTAGGCTCCTCATGGCAGTGGAACTGGCTGCGTAGAGACGAGGAGCAGATACTTGACCTTCAAAGAAATGAAATGGAGAGAGAGAGACTTTTTCAGCCAGCAATAGACGGCCTCGGTTAAAGCGTCTGTGAGAAGCACACTGCCTACTGACGACATTTATTTATTTATTTTAAAAAGTTAATACGTTTGATGAGAACTTCAAAAAGGAAAGACGACGGTTTGTTCGGTAATTTTGAATTTTCAGGATTTTTTTGAATCTTAAAAATACATAAATCAAATATGTTTTTAACATCATTTAAAAATAACTACTGCACGCATGTCAATAAAGTTAACATCACCTAAAAATTCTCAAAACACAAAAAAATTTCAAAATATTTCATAACCGAATAGACTCTCAGTTTCTTTTTCGTCCTTGTATATTTTGGCAAATAAATATTTCACCAGTTCAATTCGCCACTCTCCCTTCAAGGTCGAGGTCATCAAATAAACAAATAGGAGATCTTTTCAAAAAAATAAAAAAATAAAAGCATTTGTTTTTTTGGATAAATTCAAAATCAGTTTATGAGCTATACGCAAAAATCGATTTAGTCCCCGTAATATGAGATAAATAAATTTAGTCCTTGTGATTTCAGAAAATGATAAAATCAGTCTCTGATGAAGGACCAACGACAAACGAAAATAGAATCACAGGGACTAAATTTATGTTTTTCATATCACATAGATTAAATCGATTTTTACTTATACCATAAAGACCAATTTTACATTTATCCCTTATTTTTTTATAAAAGGAGGTGATGCTAGTTACTACTACAACCCTCCCCAAGGCTGTGCACCGATTTTTTTCCAGAGGTGGAGGGTCAAAAATTCGAATCCGACTCAATCCGAGGTCGGTTTTTAGCTCCAACTTCAACAGTGAGGCTATCTGAGCCGCTCCGTCGGGTTGGATTGGATTTGAATGGTGGATTGGAGTCAGATTTGAGCAATTAGGTCTATTTTTAAGCTTTTTCAGCCTTGTTTTGTTTGGGCTTTCAATCATTTAAACTAGTTTCTGGGCTTTTTTGGCCCAGTCTAATTTTATAAACTTTTCAGCCTTATTTTGTTTGGGCTTGAATATTTAAACTTATTGTTTGAGCTTTTTCCTTTGGTCAACAATTTTAGTTTACCAATTACATTTTTATGAAATCTATTTAGGTTGGGGTGTTGGGCTATCAATAGGGGTGTAAGTCGGACATGTTAGAAGCGAAATTTGGCATTCCGATATCCGGTCCACTAACTAGCGGATATCCAAAATGAAATCCGCTTTTACTATTGACTATTGTCGGACTTAGCAGAAGCATAAGCAAATTTAGCAGAATCGGACATCGAAATTCCAGTAATATTTTGGGCCCGTTTAGACCTTTTTTTTATATTGAAAATAAGGATATTATTGAGCCCATTTCATTATTTTTTATTATGTGGCCATTGTTCACTGTTTACACCCATAAAATAAGGATGTTATTTGACGCATTACTGAAATTACATACAGATTATAAAGCATTGATACCAAATTGTAAAACGACTTTGAAATTAAAGATAGTAAGTTTGTGCAATTGTCTACAAGAAACATATATAGAAAGTGTTTCTGTAATATATATCACGGGACATTTACATTTATCTTCAAGGTTTCTCCGATGTTTGATTAGGCCGTAAATGAATTTAACATCATTGGCAGCTCCCATATTGTAAAATAATTGTCACATTTTCCCATGATTAGGAGGCCAAACTCGATAGTCTGGCATATACAAACGCTAGTTAGATGCCAGTTTTGATCACTGCATTTTCTTTGAAGAAATCTCACACAACCCAGAGTATATCTCAAAAACAAATGAAAGCCAAACAAAAAACAAATGAAACAAAAAAATTTAAATCACAGATTCACAAAAAACTGATCAGCAAGCAAACGATTGAGCTTGAGAGAGATGAGAGATCGGTGAGGTTGAGAGAGAACGGTGAAATGCAGAAGTTGTCAGCTAGAGAGAGAGAGAGAGAGGGAACAACGAGGTTGAGACATGAGACTTGAGAGAGCCTGAGAGTTGAGAGACCTGCGGGGTGGTAGTTGAGAGAGTAGCGGCGTGGCAGACGACAATTTAGAGAGCTTGAGAGTTGAGAGAGTCAAAGGACAGAGAGAGAGTCGAGCGAGGGAGAGGCCGGGGGGGTGCTGCCTAGGGTTATAACCCTAGATCAAAACAAGAAGGTTTTAATTCTATTAATCAAAAGCGTTAAACAACGTTGTTCTATTTTAAATGGAATGACATCGTTTAAATATTTAGTGAAGAGAACAACCTAACGTAACTGGATTTTCCATTGAACCGTTGGAAATGTCTACTTCTGGCTAATAGGTACTTGCAAAAAGACGTAAAAATGGGAATAAATTTGGAGGTATGAAGGGCAGCCATGAGGGACGAGAAGGCATGTAGGAGGCCGGAAGGAGTGATGAGTACCTCGAAACGCCATATGTGGCACGATGATGAGTGTCAATGAGAGAGGTCATTGGGGCCAAAGAGGGCCATTTGGCAAGACAACGTGGCAAGCTTGCCAGCTCGGGTGTGCTTTGCACTCGGGGCCTCGGAGCCAAAGCCATGCACGAACATACTTTGCGAGGCCACGACAACCCCGTGCGCGCTTATTTCAATAATGAACGCATAGGGCCTCAAGGCCAAGAGAACAGGACATGTGACACAAGCCATGTGCGCTCAGTAGCTGCCCAACAAGAAGTAGTGGTCAAGCTGCACTCAAGGACGACATGACCAAGCCACCTAGCAAAAGGACAAGTACAAAAGAATATTATGTGGTTATGACCTTTTTAGCTAGAAGATGAAAATTGAGGTTATGTCCTTTCGTACTTTAGCTAAATGACAAGGATAAGGAATATTAGGTGGTTATATCCTTGTACTTGAAGACGTGGAGGAATCGTTACCTAATGTCCTTTGTTCCTTGATTCAAAGATGAGTCGCCACCTAGCTCAAAGATAAAGTAATATTTCGTAGGATATCTTTGTAGGAATCAACATATGGCCGAATAAGAGCACAACATGTGTCGAGTAGGAATTTCTTAGTAGTTGGCCATGTGCTATAAATAGAGGGAGCTATGTATCTTATTTTTCATGTTTTACTGAATAAAGAACAGTCCTAGAGCTTTTGCTCAAACCTGTGCCTTTTGTTAGCTCCTATGAGATTTAAGGAAGCATAATAGTGATTGTCTAATCTGATTCTGAGATAGTTTTGCATCACACCTTGTGAGCTGGAGGCAATTCCGTGGTTGATTCTCAAACTCGCCATTGTTCTAGACCTTAGCCCCATAGTTAGTATTTGAGCACAAATATCCATCACTTCACAATTCCCCAAGTGTTCGTAGCTCTTTAGCTCAACATTTTTTCTTATTCCACCACTACCCATATATTCATCATTCTCCATCCCTAAACACCACCACTCATATACACATTCACCACCCCGAAACACCACCACCCACATACACTATCACCACCCCGAGACACCACCACCTATATATATATATATATTTATCATTTCTCAAACACTATCCATACTAACCAAACACTTAACCATTAACCATATCCACCAAACACAACATAGCTCACCATAGTCCATGCAAGACGACCATCCAAGAGACGACCATACAAGCAGAATATCAAAAGGGCATCAAGCTTAGGCCATTTGGCAATCTTAGCTCCTCACTTGCTCGGAGACGTCATGCAAGCTCTTCTATAGAACTCCATTCCATACAAAGTTACTAAGTGGCCGTGCCTCCTACCCACAAGGCATTGTGAGTAGCCACCTTATTTCTTCCATACATTTTCGTGCATACCATTTTCTTTCCATTTGGCACCTTGTGCCTCATAGATTCGATAACCAAGCTATGGGTATTCTCTTTCCCTTTACGGTCGGAAACAAAAACCCATCACCGACATGTGTCCAAATTGAGGTCTGGTTCTAGTTCCGGTACCTGGTAGCCTGAAGTCGGAATTTTGCCAGTAGTAAGACCGGATGAACAGGCCTAGCTACCAACAAAAATTTTTTTGACAAGGAAAATAATAAAACACACACACACACACATATGTGATAAAACATAATAAATCTACTTTTTAAGTATGATAAAAATATCAATTGATCATATGCCAAAAAGTTTTAAAAAAATGATAGTAAATTCTTCTAATAAAAACCAAAATAACAATAACCTTGTGATCCACTCTACATGACTACAAGTTTACGACACACTACATATTACAAAATAAGCGTACTAACTTACATGAAACACGTTACAAATTATACTATGCCTAGGAAAATTGAAAATAACATGGAATGCTAGACTACATGATTGGCTAAAAACATGTATATAATAGGGTAGCAATTGATAAGTGAGAAGAAGACAACTATCAACCAAACCTCAACAAATAAATAGTTTACTAATATAACAAGTTAACATTTAACATGAAACTCTAAATTCACACCAACGGTCAACCAAAAAGCTAAAGCACTCCATTGAAGCAACCACTAGGACAAAATACTAAGGGCTTGTTTTAACCATTTAGGGACGAACCAATATTTTCGTCGCTAAAGAGTATTTTTCGCAATGACATTGGTTTTGGCACTAATAAATTCATCGCTAAAAATACACTTTTGCGACAAGTTGATATTCGTCGCTAAAACACATATTTTAACTCCTTAGTGACAAAGTATATAATTTCGTCGCTAAATAGGTATTATGAGCGATGAAATTGGTTTCACTATTAATAAATTAGTCGTTAAAGAGCGAATTTGTTGTAATGGCATTAAATATCCAAACATTTCTAACACCTTTTCACAACTACAATATTTCTTAAACAACAATGAACCTAATGGAATGTGCACCCAAACTAAGACTGTAATAATATGTGATTTGTAAAATCACGGAACAAGATTAGGGTTGATTTCATTTACCTTGAACCATGGATAGTACTTCAGGTTATATTGAGTGTAAGGGCAGACTCTTGTAGACGGATTAGGGGCCAAATTAGTCATCCTCAACTTGCAGGGTGTTTTCTTTTCTGGGCTGGCAAGGTGATTTCTTCTCTGGCGCTGTATAGTGTATTGTCTGTTGCACTAACCGAGGGTCCCACCTGTCCCATATAACTGCACAATCTTCTTCCTCTCTGTCCTAATCCCTGATCGTTATAAATATTTTTCATTCACCTAGAATTACGAACATGTCCTCATAGTAAGCCAATGAAATCGGAATGTGGGACTGCACGAACTCAACAAGTTCAGGTACTTTGCACATTATAGCTCTAGCATTTTTTTAGATACTAGTCGCAATCAAATTTTTATAATTCAATTATTAGTTTAGCGTCATGATGGTGAAAAATTTACTTCAAGAGTATCACTTGCACCTTTGTTTGTATTTCCAACGCCAATGTTCATAAAGATATGTCATTCCCAACGCTGTTCTTAAGTTATATTTATTTTTTGCAAATGACTAAATTTCTATTTTCAAAACTATTTATGCAAATAACTATTAGTAATACCTACACATTGTTCATAAAATCATTCTCAAAATTATTTCCTATGCATTTTCAATTCAAGGGTCAAAATCTAGCAGAGGGTCGTCCTGTTGTGCACTTTCTGACTTAGATACCTTAATATAAGTTAATAGCAATTACTCTGAAATAATAACACCCACGACGTGCAAGGGATTATTAAGCCGTCACATGTAATGCGTTATATAAGCTTTGAACTATTATAGTAGTGCCATAACTGACATTTTGATGTATGAATACACATTGAGTGCATTTTGAATATAATTAATTAATGAGTTTAAATACAACTACTCATTTCATTACATTCCAATGACCGAATTCATATCTATAACAGTATACACCAAGAAAAATAAACACAACTGCAACCGATAAAGAGTTGCATTGCTCACTTCCAATAACTCCAACACACATATGGTACTTCATATCCCCATGCAAAAAGTATTGTACTCAGCTTGTTCCTCTGCTAACAACAACTCGAGCTCCTCTTTCGCAGTCTCCCATTCTACATAAGACCGACCGCTACCATATGTGAATCATAAGTTAACAATATTTTTAGGAAGTTTACGTTAGATGATTATAATCTTCATGGTTACAAACAAGGATACAAATTATTAAAACTTTTTTGCAATAAGTTATTAGAAAAGTATAATAAAATATTAGAACAAAATGGCACAAAGTTGGATCGTGAACAACAATAATACCTACTGCTTATCAAAACGTTCCAGGCTACTTCACATGGTGCGATGAAATATATATATAGAACAAAATGTATAGTTGAAATAATATCCCTCATCTTTAATTAGCCCATAGCACCATGAAATAAAAAAACATTTCATTTTAACCTACAAACTCATAACTGAGGAATATTGACCCATCAAAGACCTAGTTGTTGTTGTCTCTATCACTAGAGGAGCCGTGACCCAACTCTAGAAAATTTTCCAATCACAGTAGGACTTCCACCATCTACAACCAGTCTTGTCACAACCTTCATCAGAGTCGTTCTTGCTGTCAGCAACTTCGAAACAGAACCATAGAATTAATGATATCCAATTCCATCAACATCCAGAACAAGAAGACTTAAATCTCCATGCACCACTATACCTGTATCATCCTTGCGCACATCATCAAGTGGGACGGGGTATGAGCCTGCCACCTTTGCATCCCTTGAATTTGGTGACCATGGAGGAGAGTGGGTTGAAGCGTATGCGAGGATGTCTCTGTGGGATTTGAAGGAGGAGTTGTACGAAATTTTACCTGCAGAAATTATACTTACTTGATCTTAACAAACGATCTTGAACTTGTTTGCGATTGAATCTTCAATCTTCAATAATCTTCAGGTCTTGTTGATCTCACACCTTGAGTATTTCGATTTCACAATTGAGCAGCCCAAATGTTATGTCTCTTTACTTTCCACGCTCACAGTCGTCATAGGATTTTTCTGAACTCTTGATGGTCAATCCAGAAACTTGCGATAGACTATCTCATAGATATCCTTTTATATAAAAACCCAGTTATGATAGTGCATGTGATTGTTAGGGATCTCAGATCTCGGCCGTAGGATCACATAGAAAACTTTTTTTTAATTAACTCCCTTATATTCTTTTATTCTGAATTGTTGGCTTCTACTAATTCTAATAATGTCTATCAACATATTACAATTTACCCCCAAGTATTTGAGATTGATTTGTGAAATCCCTTATGTTAAGAATTTTTTTGTTTATTTATCCTTTCACCGTACTATTCCACATGAGTCAATAAGATTAGAATCATATCACTGATTAAGTCCCTAACTCATATAATTTTCAATTCACAATCTCTAACTTGTTGGACTATCAATTGTTTCTAAGAAAATTTCATAGATAAAACATTTTTACAAAATACCATTGACCAATGGATTCTTTTCTAGTCCAACCCTATACATATTTATAGAATATACTACCTCATCAAGAGCATGATGAATTCCTTATTGAGCATTTATACAAACCTATTTATTATATACGAGACTCAACATTATTTGAAATCTTTGACTTAGAAAGATCATCACCAAATGACTCGGTCAAAGTACAAGTACACAATATATAACCCTATATAAACATTTCAGGTCTAAGGATACAATAAACCAATTGTGTTTAATACATTCTCAACATCAGTGATCACTTATAGAAGGTATTCATATTTGATCTCGTTTAGTGCATGTATTCTTACATTGCACCCACTCGTGTGCTTAAGGTCATCACCTCAATGATGAAGTCCATCATCTTATTAAATAGAGGCACAACGAGTGTGAACCTATCATACAACAATATATACCTTGATCTAGAACAAAATATCAAGTGAACAAGAAACCGAAGAGTCATACTTCCAACTTTTGATTCATTAATCCTTTGCACGATTTTATTACAATGTCACTCAATAATATATGTGTAACAACTTATGTTACATAATAAATAAATAAATATAAATATATGACATCTAAATAAATAATTATTTAAATAAATGATTTTTATGACATTATTCTTACACCACAATTGTCACGTGGCATCCAAACTGGACTATTGGGCTCGTCCAAGTGTCCCACTAAGATGGGATTCCGATCATGCATCCTTCGGGGCCTTCGAGTAGGTAGTGAACTTGTTCGGCCATCGTTGATTCTGATGATTATCTTGCAATGTGGAGATGATATGGAGTGTGGGTTGCTTCGAAGATGGTTTCTATCCCCGTGTACGCATTTGGATGGAGGAGAAGAAATGGACCCATCAACAGTGGTAGTAGGGTCACTGGAGATGTATATGATCGCGACGATGAAGGAGGATTTGTAAGCCATGGATGCTGAAGAGACAAGGGTTAGGGAGCACTGTATTATAGGGAAGTGGAGTGGGAGTGAAGTATTGGTTTGGGGATGAGAGTGTGAGTGAAGGGTTCGGAGTGTGTATAGGGTAGAATTACCACGATTTTGGAACCTGATATTGATGATTTCATACCATACCATACCATACCATAAACCATGTATTGGGGAGTTATCAGCCCATCCTCTCATCTATAATCCTTTAGGGATTAAGTGGACTGTGACAGATGAGATTATGGATGACAAGAGTGTACAGTGAAAGTAGGAGGGTTGATCGTGATGGTTGCAGGTAACAAGAAAGATAATAAATCGTGCATTTATGCATGCACATGTTGCTGGATTTTGAGCTGATGCATTTATGCTGCATGTTAGGGGTTTCTTCCAAGAATGCGCATCAAGTACAATACCTTATGCTAACAATATTAATTTGATTAATTGGTTTAGAGTGTACAATGTGGGTTGTATGACTACGGTTCTTATAATAAAAAAATAAAAAAATAATAATTGTGTGGTCACATATAAGCAAAAAAAATGTGTTTCGGTGTTGGTGTCATTAGAACTAGGTTCAGATACCCCCAATGACAACATGCAAAAGATATCTAAGATAGTACCCTAAACATAAATAAATGAGTTAAATACACTATGCAGAATTTAATATTAGGTGGTATTGACACTTTAATCTCTATGTAATATGCCTACAAAACTGCACTCACAATGTACTGATTCAACTGAGAATCAAATATTTGAATATATGGTGTACCTTAAGTGAATGTTTGCCTAAAAACAAAACTAATACAATCTTGTGGCATAACAATCATCCGTAAATACCTATAAGGGCCGCATGCCCTAATGATCTCTTTGAGACCGTAGTATGTAGGTTGATGGTGAGATTTGCAGTCATTGCCGTGTAAAGCAAGGTTGTTTCCCTCATTGGTCAATACGTATAAAATCACTACCTCATCCACTAATAACAAACTGGCTAAACACTGTTCCACTTTTCAACTCTTCATTTTTTCAGTTTCCTTTAAGTTTCCCTCCCTTTTTAGGAGAAAAAGGTTATCTTCACACCTTTAATGCATGTTCATCCGGTGCTAGTAGCACAATTTTTCACGGCTTCCAATGCTCACTTGTTCTTCCATTCTCTAAAATGTTTCATGGCCTCCAAGCTTCTGTTGTTGGGTTTTTTTGTGGTGTTCGTTTTTAGCTTTCATTTTTTCAAATATATCATGTAATTAGCTATATATATATATATATACATATTACGTTTGCCCAACTATGCATTTGTTATATCTCTGGTTCTTTCTCCGTAGCAAAAATTTGAAGCTAAAAACATCATTCGTAGAAGAAAAGGATAAATGATTTTTTGAAACATTGCTAATTAAGTGTATATATATATGTGTGTGTGTGTGTGTGTGTGTCTATATAACGTTTTGACGTCCTTTGAGTTCATTATATCTCTGGTTCTTTCTATGTAGCAAAATCAAGGCATAGTAAAACCTCCCTTCGTACTTTTAGAAGCTTCCAAGGGAGGACACTTTGTACATTGAGGCTCTCACGACAGAGTTGTTGGAGGATATTATCTCTCTGTTGGGTCTGCTTCCATCGCAGAGTTATACGCGGGGAGATTATGTTGTAAGCACTTCAAGGATATCACCGACAAAGACTGTGTGTATCAACACGCAACAATCAATATGTTTGGCCCCCGTTCGTGGTACCGGGACTCCAAGATAGCGGTTTTCTCCAATGTTGTCTAGAATGCGAGAACCTTTAGATGTTGTACAAAGAAGGGAGGGAACACTACTTCAGGCACAAATTGAGTGACCTGTGTTTACAATACTTGAGAAGGGCAATGGATTCTGGACACATGGAGGCTACATACGGATACATAATTGTCTAGCAGTGCTTAGGGGGTGAATTGAAGCATCAAGGAATTGAAATATTTTGTTCCCTAAAGAAGAGGAACGAGTACAACAGAATGTTTAAATACTGAGAGAAAATGAGACAATTGATTAGTGAATATAATTGGCATGACATCATCAAAGAACCCATCGACCCCGAACAGGGATCCATGCCATGCAAAGTTGGTGCAAACCTTCATAGGTAAACTTGTGGCTACCGGGTGATATGGTAGTGAATGAATATGACAAATACATTTGCTTAGCATGTTCCTGCATTCGTGAATTGACATGGTTTTACCCGCATAGATTCTTGGTATCCGTTTTGAGCACAACAGACTTAATTGGACAAAAATGTTAAGTATATTTGGTTATACTCCATACAATATGTAAATGACACATATAGATTGTAGAGGGTTATCAGTGATCAGTCATGGGATTGGAAATGGAAAGTCTAGGGAATCTTATAAGGGTGATAAGTAGAATAACGTGGAATACTATCAGATATATTGAAGCCATAAACATGGTATGTCACTTAGAATAACATTCCAATATAATTTTTAGAATAATATCAAATATATTGAAGCCATTGTGTCACGCCTCGAATGCTAACACAAAAGGGCTAATGACAGCCGCGAGCATTCCCGATCGAATGCTCCAATGAACGTAACCTTGACATTGCAGTGAAATTTTTTTTATATATACTACTAAGAGAGACGGGCCAAAGAGATTCACATATAAACTCAACTTATACAAAACGACTTCAATAATAATAGTGTAAACATCACAACTACAATCCATAAACAAAACACTTCATTAGTTACGGACCACAATGGTCCATGGCCACCAACATTTTAAAAAGCTTACACTGAGGGCATTTCCTCTCAAGATAAGTAGTCCTCAGGAGACTCCTTTCACCTGGTACATCTGGAATGATACAATTTAAAAATTGTGAGTTAAAAGACTCAGTAAGGGAGCATATGCAATAAAACATGCATGTCTTGCATGATCATGATATCAATGTGCATGTATTTGGAATGCTTGCATATGCATGGGCCATTGTGTCACGCCTCGAACGCTCACCCAAAAGGGCCAATGACAGCTGCAAGCATTCCCGATCAAATGCTCCAACGAATGTAACATTGACATTGCAACAGAATATTTTTTTTTATATATATACTACTGAGAGAGACGGGCCAAGGAGATTCACATATAAGCTCAACTTACACAAAACAACTTCAATAATAATAGTGTAAACATCACAACTACAATCCATAAACAAAATACTTATTAGTTACGGACTGCAATGGTCCATGGCCACCAACATTTTAAAAAGCTTACATTGAGGGCCTTTTCTATCAAGATAAGTAGTCGTCAGGAATCCTTTTACCTGACACATCTGGAATGATACAATTTAAAAATTTTGAGTCAAAAGACTCAGTAAGGGAGCATATGCAATAAAACGTGCATGTCTTGCATGGTCATGATATCAATGTGCATGTATATGGAATGCTTGCATATGTATGAGACACATGCTCTTGATCTTAAAACATGCACTTGATCTTGAAAGACTTTCATTTTTGACTTTTGGGCTACTTATCTCGCTCCATTTACCCCTGAAGTCAGGGTTGTACGTTCCCATCGGAACCGTCCCCCTTTCCCTCGGGGACATATCATTTGGTCGAGCTAGCCGTTGAAGTGACCCCAGGCCTGATGGCTAGACACGACACTTGGTACTCCACACCTTCTTGCAAGCATCCTTTAGTGTGGTTGCACATATCTCAAGAGCTACCCATCCTTCTTGCAAGCATCCTTCGGTATGAGTACCCTTAGGAGCCATCCATCCATCTCGCAATCGTCCTTCGGAGTGGATGCACCTTTTTAATGGTACGATACCGACCACCTTCAGCCCATTTAACTTAACTTGTCATAAAATACTTCCTCATTTCATTTGCACAATTTTTTTTTTCTTTCAAGAAAATCATGCAAATGGTTGTCATGTTATGATTGATAACAATGAGTGTTCATGCTTGATAACAATGTCATGCTGTGTATCATTCCAGTTTTCGTAAAAGAGTAAGTTTCCACTTACCTCGATCCTCTCGAGCTTAGGATGAATCTTCGGCTACAAGCGAGTTACATTTATCACTTGCATGCTTAGAATTAAACTTTCAATAAGCATACAAAATTTCTCATATACGGTCCCGGTTTCAAAATTCGTATATTTGAAAATGTGACTTCACTTACGTGAAATTTATTTTAAACATTTTAGCTTTCATAAAAAAAGTTTGAAAACAATAATCATACACATAAAACAATTCCAACTAAGGTGAAACTCCTAGGGTCTCCAACTCGGTCTTCCATCCAATTCCAACTTGGATGGAGTTTATCTTCAAATCTTCTATCCTTAATTCACCATGCAAACCTAGATCCATATTAGGGCAGCAACAACACTCAATATCAAAGATTTGGTTTGCAAATCAACAACCTATAACATGACTAAATTCATTCTCATTGTTTCATAATTTACAACCTTACATTGCTTGAACTAATGGATAATTTGTTTTCTCATTTTCCATCCATTAAACTTCAAGGAAGTTTCTTTATAGATACTGTCGTGACACCTATGAACTTGACCTGAATCCATTTTTTTTCTTTTATCTCTACATTTTCAGGTTCACATGAACATCAAGGTACAAACACTACTTGATTGCCTTGACTCCTCATTTTTATGGCCAACCCGTGGCCTCCTTGCACTTCAATTCTTCTTCTAACTTACTGACCTAGACCTCAATCATCATAAACATGTTCCAGCATCACATTTCTTCAAGTTTCATATAAGATTCACATCAAGCTCTTAAGGACAACACAACATGCAAGTAAATCCACTCAACCCGAGTATGTTTCATCCATTTCTCCAAATATAACCAATTTGCTTAGGTGATTAGCTTACTGATCTACCAACATTATTCACATACAATACACCTAACAGCAAGCTAACATCAAGGGAAAACATAAATGCAATGACAGAAGGCAGTGAACAAACTCGGCCAACATGCATGCTAAATTCTCCCAATTTCATGTCATCCACCTACAAGCATGTTAGAACTTCTCCAAATACAATTTTTCATAGATTATGGCCACTGACCGAAGCCCTAATACTTCCCAAATCTAACACTTTTCACACCCATTTCCAAGGTTTAACCCAGCAAGCTTCACAGCCTCCAAATCAAAGATTTACACTTTAAACTTCACATGCAACTAGTTTATACTCACAAGATCATCATATCCAACATGTTTTTCAAGCTTTAACAACCCAAGTCGTGGCCTCTAACATCATTATCCATATGCAAATCACAAGAATACACAACAACCAACTTACGTCCAGCAGATCACAAGGTTCGGCCAACAAGAATCACAAATCTTGCATGCATGTCAACATCTCTCCAAGAAAAGGTTTTCCATGCTCCCTTCTAACCAAAATTGTGACCATCACACACCTCCACCACCAGCAAGTTCACAACCAACACTACATGTTAACCAACATATCCATATACAAGAAAATTTTCAGAGAAGACGCCATATATTCATTTGGCCAGACCAGAGAATTTTCCACTAAGGAGCAGAACCTTACCTTGCTTTTTCTTCCTTTTTCCTTTCTCTTCTCTCCCTCCTTTTCTTCTCTTTCTTCTTCTGCTTTTTCTCGGTCTCCTTCTTCTTCTTCTTCTTTTCCTCTTCTCTTTCACGGTTTCCCTCTCCCTTTCTCCCTTTCTTTATTTCTCTCTCGGGTTCTCTCTTTGAGCGACCAGAATGAGTGTGTGAGCTGAGTGCAAGTGATGGAGTGTGGCGTGAGATGTGAATGAGGGAGTGAATGTGGCCTAATTCACGTGAAAGGGGGAAACAACATTGTTTCCATCGCCCCTCCCTCATTGGCTACATGGACGACTGCATTAAAATCTTATGTCTTCTTGTCATATTTTTTTTGTGTTTTGTTTCTTTGTTAGGTGCATTTCACGTGATTCTCAGCTTAGCACTTAAGGACATTTAATTTACCTAATGAAGGTTACTTAAAAAGCATAGGATAATTAACATGCACTAATAAAGTTCACATAATAGAACTTCACAACCACAATTTATGATACAATGAAAATACTTAGTAAAAATTCATCAACCTTAAATTATGCTAAATGCACCTTAAATATCCTTGAACATTAACATACCATAGGTCATTATAATATAATGAAATATCTTACATATTCAAAATAACTGCCCTTACAAAGGTCTTAAACATAAAAAGAAAGCTTACACTGCATGGTGAAAATCGGGGTCTCACACATTGTTAATGATGATTGCCCTAACAAAGTCACAAGTGAAAATACGCAGTGACGTAACTCATTAGTGTAAGGCCACATATAGCCTCCTCTAGGAGTGTTCTTCTTATGATAGGTAAGCATAAGAATTGAGAATGAATGAGAGGGTATTTCTAGGGTATACTGAGTTAGGAAATAAATGTCTAATGTATTAATAGTTAAGTATGCTTTGTTGGATTTGAAATTATTAAACAGTTTTGAAGTGCATGATACTTAGAAATGATAAAAGAATCAGATATTTTTGTAGATGCTAAGTTTTGACACTAACAATTGAATGTATAGTAAACCCTCTTACGTAACTTAAGAGGATTTAATGGGGCCATTTCATGAAGAACAATTAGTAGGTGGTGGATATAATTACGGAGACGTTGTAAGGAGATCAATTTGTACATGACACCTAAAAGTAAGGAGCATCTGGTTCCAAGGTAATGTTCGGTTTCAGGAAATCTGTAGAAACCGAATGCAGTGCCATGTTATGTTCGGCGAGCAGTGGTATATTTTTAGGATGCTTAACAGTGATGATCAGAACATGTCGACTGTCATTGTCCCCTTGCACGTGGTACTTTGTCCCCTGCTGCCTTGCTACTGCAGTTTGTCGTTTTACAAATTTTTGCCTTTTTGCTTTTTTTTTTTACTTTTAAATATTTAAATTTTAATAAAAAAATTAATAATTTCGAAATAAATAAAAATAACTTTAAACATCATCATTACTTTTTTACACATCATCAATCTCTACACAAACACCAATACAACTTTAATAACACCTAAAAATTCTCAAAATACTCCAAATCCTACAAAAATTCTCAAAACGAACATAACCCAAGGCATTTTGAAACAAAATAACTAATACAATCTTTAACAAATGTCTAAGTGAAATTGCTTTGACGTTAAAATTGTAGGCAATGAATTATATCCCCCAAACTTTCAGTGGGGCGTATTAAAAAATATTTTAATGAAATGTGGAACAATGGAGGTGTTCATATATTGTGGGCCTTAGGCAGTTGCCCTTATGCCTGTACTTGTAAATAATTTAAGGTTTTGATCGTCAGTATCAATTATCAAACGATAAAAGAGTTTCTTGAATGAAGAGAAATTAGGAAGAGTTAGGAAAGCATAGATACTACGAGGGAACAAACATCATGGTCAAAAGAGGGTCATAATCATTAGTATAATGAAATCAGAGAGTGTGAGTTTATAATTCTAAGGAAGGGAAGTCAACCATGCCTTGTGTTGATGCTCGTCCACGAGCATAAAAGAATTTTGCACAAGCTGGTTCTTGAGCTTCACACATTGACTACGTATCCTGTAGGAAGTCGTCATCATGTCCGGTGCAGGTGGCTTTAGCAGCTTTTTTCCTTTTTGAAGGCCAACCACTTGTTCATGATATCATTGAGGCAGCTAGCAATGTCGGTGAACTTCTCGAGCGCATACTCTCTCCCTTTGATCTGAGACTTCCACTTAGATAGTTTCTGAGAGGTTGCACAAAAGATGTGTAGAGCATAGAAACCAATAGAGCTTCTACAACAGTCTCGTAAAAAATTCAATCGTATCATAGAGACCCAAACCGTTAAGCTCGTTATCCAACTTGTGCTCCTCATCGGTGTTGAGAGAGTTATCGGTAGAGGCGTGATGGAGGAGACCCCTAGCAGATGAGCAAACTAAAATCTCATTCATGAGGTCAAAGTTAGCAAGACTCCTTTTGCGAGAGGGGCGTGCATTTGGATATTGTTGTGACACAATATTTCAAACGGACAACTCAATCAGTAAGTACATGCAGGTGAAACCGTATGTTCCAATATGAGTTAAAAAACCAGATTACTGTATAAAAATATAAGAAGTGATCACTGCTAAATTGGAATTCCATTGGGCTTCAGTAGTTGTCACCGTATTGGCAACAAGATCCCATTCAAAACCAGTCTCGACATGGAGGAGTTCATAGAAGTGTTGCCACTGGGTCTTTATTCGTTTGAATTTGTCGTTGATCTGAAGTCTACTTTTGTAGAAGCCAACTACAACATTAAGCTAGTCACATAGTGATTGCCACATCGGACATAAAATTGGGCATTTTGATACTCATTCTTTATAGTAGAAATAGTGAAATGTGACCCTAAGTCACAGATTTGTCAAGAACATCATTCTTTATATAATATTAAAAAGGGAAAATATTACTTTTCGCCCCCCAACTATGGGGTACTCGCACTTTGCACCACATATTATTGATTTCGTGACATTTAGCCCTCCAACTACCATTGACTGACATTTTGTACCCCGCCATCTGCTTTTCCATCAATTTGAACAGAAATCAGTACATGTGACACGCATGTGCGAATGACCACTTTTTCTCCCCTTTTACCCCTCATATTGGCATTGAAATGACTGGACTACCCCTTCATAAAGGAAGTGAAGGAAAAATTATAGTTTTCGCCCCGGACTATAGGGTCACTCGCATTTTGCACCCCGTTGTCTATTTTTCTATCATTTTGAATGGAAATCACTGTACGTGACAAAACACATGTGTCTCACCTCATTTTACCCCTCATATTGAGAAAAAAAACAAATATACGTTCACAAACCAATGCTACAAAATATCCGCGCGTTTATGTATGCGTTTAGAGAGAGAGACCCCTCACCTTCACGACGAAGAGGGCATAACTTGAAGTGGGAGTTTGGGGAAGACGAACAGCAGACATAGGCTTAGCTGCTCTTTCTTAAGGTAGGGGACGAATGAATGGATCGGAGTATACTCTGTAGAGGAAGAGCAGAGCAAGAGCGAGATGAAGTTAAAAAGGGTAGCATAGTAATTTCAGTCTCAATATGAGGGGTAAAATAAGGAGAAAAATTGAGTGAGATGCACGTGCTTGTCAAGTGCAATGATTTCCGTTCAAAATGATAGAAAAGTAGATGACATGGTGCAGAATGTGGGCCAGCAGTAGTTGAAGGATCAAATGTTACGAAATCAATAATATGGGGTGCAAAGTGCGAGTAACCCCATAGTCGGGGGCGAAAAGTGTAAAGCCTGCGAGGGGTAAAAAGAGGAGAAAAAAGTGGTCAGTAGCACGTGTGTGTCACGTGTATTGATTTCCGTTCAAATTGACGGAAAAGCAGATGACGGGGTGCGAAATGTCAGTCAATGGTAGTTGGAGGACTAAATGTAACGAAATCAATAATACGAGCTGCAAAGTGTGATTACACCCATAGTCGGGGGGCCAAAAGTGTAGTTTTCCCTATTAAAAAAGTAAGTATGATGAGGAGATCAGAACACTACAAGTAAATCACATTTGAAATGTGTGTTTGTAAAATGGGATCCTATGGTCAAGTAATGTCTAACATCGACAGTGCCAAATTTTGAGTGGTGGTTTGGGTCATGCGTGGGAGATATAGAAAACAAAACTATATTATGCATGCAGTCAAGTTCCAAAATTGGGTTTACCAGGATGACCATAGCAGTGAATGAAAGCCAACCAGCTAAGGGATATTTCGTAAAACTTAGCCTTTAATACGTATTTAAATAGAAGAAGAAAATGTGTCAATGTTGTGATGACATCTGTGCATTGGAAAACATTGACTTTCTGACATATAATAATGTAAGGATGGATGTTGAGCATAGGCCTTATGGAAGTTGTGATTTCGAAAAATGCAACGTTTAAGGTGTACACTACCCTGAGGCCAGTGGTACACTTCACAAGCAAAAAGGTGAAACACGATCCTACAAAGTATATTTATACGAAATACATTTCATGCTTTGTCTCCTACTGTAAAGATGTAATGTAAACTAACTAGATTTCTCCTTACCCCCTACACTTGCGAGACTTGGACCTAGGCTGCAGAACTGTTATGACTCTTGACCACAACTTGTTGCATTGAATGGTTAACATAGCATTATAAAATCGGTCAAGATGTTTGAATTTGTTTTGCTGAAATGTGAATGGTCTATAACGGTTAATTGAAGTTAGACTAAAGAGCAATGAGGAGAGTGAAATAATGTGATTTAAAGACACCGTACTGTACAGAAGTCTAGCTGAAGTGGCGATGATGTATAGTATATCATGAAAAAGGGGATCTTGTGTCAACGGGACTCGTAATGATTTGATTGCCAGAGGGGTCAATGGTATTTTCTTGGACTCTGTTAGCCCAAGGTTGTTTTACAAACAATCCATAAATGATTTTGATGATAACAAATATTCTTAGTTTCAAAGACTTTTAGATTTTACATTGTCAATCCAAAATTTCCAAGTTGTATTTCGAAAGGATTGAGGTAAATTCCTTAAAATATTTTTAAATTGCACTTGAACACCATTATATAGTTGATAAGATCAATTTTTCATATTGTAGGTGTTTAAAGAAGTTTTGGAATGGATTGAACACTTTGAAGTTGCTGAAAAACTCTCCAGCACTTACAAGTGTCGACACATTGTTGGATGGTGTCGACACATTGCACTACTACCCGAGAGTTTGCATTTTCTAGGATTCAAAGTGATTTTTGGCTAAGTGTTGGAAGTGTCGACACATTGGAGCATGGTGTCGACACATTGGAGCATAGTGTCGACACATTGAACTAACACCCGAGAGTTTGCATTTTCTGGCCTTCAAAACGCTTTTTTTGACTAAGTGTTGAAGGTGTCGACACATTGGACCATGGTGTCGACACATTGAACTAACACCCGAGACTTTACATTTCAAGACCAAGTTCAATATGTCAGCACATACAATCAATGTGTCGACACATTGTGCGAAATTTCAGATTTCCTGGAACAACGCCAGATCGTTCAAAAAGTCTCCAAATTGACTCAAATGACCTCCAACGGCACTCTAACATTACAAGAAGACCTTTTATGACCGTTGAAGACCTAGAAGCTATAAAAAGAAGGAGATGGAGAGAGAGAAGAGGGTGTTCGACCATCAACGAAATATCTAGAGAGAGCCAATATCCAAAGTTTTTCATTTGCTGATTTCTTCAAGGCCGAAGCTCTTCATTGTCAAATATTTTCCTCTTGCTCATCATTGACAACCCAGACTTCAAAGGAAGAGAAATTTCTTGAAGAAGAGGAGGAATTGCTCATTATTCAAACACTACCTCCATTAGAGAGAAAAAGCAAGCAAGATCCAAAGTTTCCATTTGTCGATTCTTCCAAGATCAAAGCTCCCATTGTTCAATCTTCCTCCATTGCTCATTATTGACGACCTAGCCTCCAAAGAGAGAGAGATTTCTTGAAGAAGGGACAACACACTTGCAATCACATCTTGCCCTAGCTTCTAGAGAGAGAAAGTGCATTGAAGAAGAGGGAAACTCACATCTACCAAAAAGACTTGTGCTCATATCTTCCAAACTATAGATTTCCTTTTAGAATTTAATCCTCTTGCACTCTATTGAGCTTTCCATTTGATTATTTGGCTTAGGGAGTCATTCCATATTTGTGCCTCATTTGCTCATTCGGCTTAGAGAGCCTTCATTTTAACCATCCTTTGTAAAACACTTAAGTGTTGGGGGACCACTTGGTCCTACTTGTGAGAGTAGAAGAAATTCTCTAGGTTGTGAGGATTTGTGAGAGTTGAAGTGTAAGCTCGAAAAACACTTGGTCCTACTTGTGAGAGTAGAAGAAATCCTCTAGGTTGTGAGGATTTGTGAGAGTTGAAGTGTAAGCTCGGAAAACACTTTTGTAAAGGTTCCTTAGCACCCGTGAAGCTAAGGTGTATTCGCTATTTGGAGAATAGTGGAGGAAGCCCAAGGAAGTCAATTGCCTTGGGGGTGGACGTAGGCAAGTGTTGGCCGAACCACCTAAAAATACGGTGTTATCTCTCTAACTCTATCTCTCTCATTGTTTGTCTCATAACCATAATTGTTGTGCTTTAAGCTTTATCATTTATTGCTTATAGTTGCTTAGCCTTAAACACATTCAGACTTTCAGTTTTATTTGTTAAAACAGAGTATCTTTTAGATCTGTATTTTTGTTAAAAAGGGGTAAATTTTTTATAAAACCCAATTCACCCCCCCTCTTGGGTTGTCATTTAGACTCACAATCTTTATCGATGCATCAGTACATGGGTGCTTCCCTCAAGTTTGAGACAAAACTATGTAGTGTTCATAAGGCGAATAAAAAATAGCAAAGTGCCATATTTGTGAGCATCAAAGATTTATTAGGCCAATGGATTACCAAAGGAACAATAATTCGAGCACCTGGTATCCGACCAAGGTGTCCATATTGACTAATGTTGATTAGAGCTAAGGGTGCAAAATACTAACCTTAGAGGTGGAGCAAGTTATGGACGCCATGGTCGAAGAGGATGGGGGAGAAACCAGTCGGCACTTCCAGTTTTGGACAATAATTTGCCTAGAACGCTGTGGTTGAGGAGGATGGACGTGAATAAGGAGTCCTAGGCTAAGGCAGGTTGGCTTTCCCCCGATATAGGGTGAAGCAGCCGGAGTGCAAAAATGATTGCTCTTGGAAACGTATTTGACAATTTGGGGCATGTTCAGACCCGTGTGGAACTAGAGGAGGGTTTTAAATGTAAAATACTTCGAAGAGGTGGGAATCGGTTAGCTTCTACCAAGATCAGCTCGAGGGTGACATGAAAGGAGGTCAGAAGATATATGTGGTTGAGTAAATAATGGAGTTATTCACGATCAGGGGAAATGACATGACACAAACCTGGGTGATCAATTATTTAGTACGGCCTACCGAATCAGATGATATACCTAAGATGGATCGTGGTAGGAAAGAAAGAGATGAAAAATGTGTGGGATTTGGGGGAATATCAAGGTTGTATGTTGGAAATATGCCCTCAAAACCAATTATTTAGAATTATTATGAGAAAATTAATTCTTTTTATTGTCACATGTATTTATTACTTATTGAGTATTATGTTGTAACATAAGATGTTACGTATTTATATTGTTGAGTGACATTATAGAAAAATCATGCCAATGATTAATGAATCAAAGGCACCCGTATGATTTTTCAGTTCCTTGTTCACTTGACATTTGTTCTAGACCGAGATACATATTTATGTATAAATAGGTCTACACTTGTTGTGCCTCTATTAAATAAGATGATGGACACCGTCATTGAGGTGGTGACCTTAAGTAAACGAGTGAGTGCACTGTAAGAGTATATGCACTGAACGAAATCAAATATGATTACTTTCTGGAAATGATCACTGATCGCGAGAATGGTATTCAACACAATTAGGTTATAGTATCCTTAGACTTGAGAGGTTTATGCAGATCTATCTATTGCGTACTTGTTCTTTGACCGAGTCATTTGGTGATGAGCATTCAAGGTAAAATATTCCACACAATGTTGGGTCTTGTGCATGATAATTGAGTTTGTATGAATGCTCAACAAGGAATCCACCAGTGTATTTGTTACCAGTATATTCAGTATATATGTATAGAATTGGACTCAAAAAGAAATCTTTCTCAAAGAATTGTGCGCGTGAATCTGAAGGAGATAACACATTTGAGATGCTTTGATTTCAAAGATCAATGATCCGTTGTGTTATGATCTTTGAAACTTTCATTGTAATTGTTGGAAAATAGACCAATAAACCGCAGTAGATTAGGGTCGAGTGGGGAAAACAGTTGGAACAGAGAGGGTGCAAGAAATAGTTAGTAAGAAGTAGTGAGGGGAGGATGGTTGGTGTTATGAGCTCTAAGGCTACAAAGCTTCTCTACCGTGACTCCGAGCTATGAGAACCCGATTTATTTTCCGAAACCAATTGGGGGTGAATGTTTAATTTTTATCTTGATCAGTTTGCAGTTTTGTGTGCATGAAGTAGAGGGAGGTCACATCGTGTAGGCCGCTTAACCTGTAGCAGTCACAAGGGTAACGATACAAAACCACGTTGGAGGAAGAGTACTAATCACACTACAACGTGTGTACAAGGGGCCCCACCAAAATATCTTGACTGAAACCCAAAACCAACCAAACACAGTTCTATGAACCCAGGTCTAAACCCAAAGTTGAACCCAGAAACCTAGAACTAAATCCCTCTCAAAAGGCCTGTGTTAAAAAATTGTTGAGGAGACTAAGCCTATGTTTGGATGTCTAATTTTTTTTTTAAAAATTATCAACTACCTTTTTCACCAATTTTAATATCTTTTTACAAATTCCAACAATTTTTTTACAAACTCCAACAATCTTTTCACCAATTCCAACAAAATCTACACTACCTTCAATAACAAAAGATTTCACCAATTTTTTTTTTGCCCATACAAACTCAACCTATATAACCAAAGGGAAATTTACAAATAACTCATTGAGTTTTAGCGCCTTTTTTAAAAACTCTCTGGGTTTTAAAAAATTTCAAAACACTTATTGGGTTTGTCATTTTAGTATCAAAACTCACTGGACCCAACGCCGTTAGACCTATTTAACGGATAATCCATCTCGTCCAATCACAATATGACACGTGTCATTAAATAAATAATAAATAAATAAAAACGTAATAAAAAACGTAATTTAAAAAACAATTTACAAATAACTCACCAAGTTTTAACACCTTTTTAGAAAACTCACTGGGTTTTAAAAAATTTCAAAACGCACATTGGGTTTGTTATTTTAGTATCAAAACTCACTGGACCCAACGGTAGAACTATTTAACGGAAAATTTATCTCGTTCAAGCACAATGTGATACATGTCATTAAAAAAATAAAAAATTAATAAAAAAACATAATTATTTTTTTAGTTTTTAAAAAGGATTAGGGACCCCTAATCCTTTCACAGTGGAGGAATCCCCCCTCCACATCTGGCCGCCCAGAGGGGGGCTCCTCCACCCCGAGCGATGGTCTCTATGGGTTGCAGGATAGGGGGAGGTCCCCCAACCCCCAACCAGACGTCGATGGGTGGAGGGTGTCCACCCATGGTAGCCCATAACTGGGCAGCCAACGGAGGGTGGAGGAATCCCAACGCCCACCGGGGGTGGAGGAACCCTCCCTCTGGCCGCCTAGAGGTGAAGGGGGAGATCTTCCTCCCCCGGTGACGAGAGGAGGGGGATTCCCCCTCCACCGTGAAAGGATTAGGGGTCCCCGATTTTTTAAAAAAAAATAATAATTATGTTTTTTTATTAATTTTATTTATTTAATGACATGTATGACATTGTGATTGAACGAGATGAATTTTCCGTTAAATAGGTCTAACAACGTTGGATCCAGTGAGTTTTGATATTAAAATGACAAACCCAGTGAGCGTTTTGAAATTTTTTAAAACCCAGTGAGTTGTTTTAAAAATGTGCTAAAACTTAGTTAGTTATTTGTAAATTTTTTTTTAAATTACGTTTTTTTATTAATTTTATTTTTATTTTAAAAAATATTTTATATTTTATATTTATTTAATGACACGTGTCACATTGTGATTGGACGAGATGAATTTTCCGTTAATATAGGTCTAACGGCGTTGGGCCCAGTGAATTTTGATACTAAAATGACAAACATAGTGAGCGTTTTGAAATTTTTTAAAACCCAATGAGTTTTTGAAAAAGGCGCTAAAACTCAGTGAGTTATTTGTAACTTTCCCATAACCAAAATGAGAAATGTGCAAGATTACTCACAGAGGTACTAATGTGGCAATGTCCAAATCATTCATCAAGTAAGATACTCAAAAAATCATCTTCCATTCCTATAATAATACAAGCACATTAAAAGCACAAAAAGTACAACCAAAACAACAAATGAATTGAATCCCAAGGAACACAATTACTTGAGTCTTGTTTATATAGCTCTCATAGTCATCAATCACATCTAATAAACGTTGAGCAGGGCTTATGGGTGTTGACCTTAGCTAATTATGAGCACATATGAGAGCCTCAACTATTCTTGGAGCCAGTGAGCTCCAATGACTTGGAGACTCCACGCCCTTCAAGTAATAACGTTCTACTTCAGACTTGCAATCTATCTTTTAAATGTGCAAGATTGATAAAATTCTTGCAAGATAGACCACAAATATGCACTCCTCCCTTAGTTCTCTATTGATGTCATTATCGTGTTGCTAGTGCTTTGAGACTCATCACTACCCTTCCTAAGGCCAATTGAAGATAACCCATTATTTACATCATTGTAATGCCTATACAATCGCTCAACATCCATTTTCAAGACCTCAACAAATTTGTCTTTTTTCTCACCACCATCATTGAGGTGTGATCTCTAAATTGGTGGTTATTGAACTATTTTTCCAATGAAGGACCTTGATAAAGTATCATACATAATTGGGACCAAATTGTTTGGAGACCAAAAGGGGAATTTGTTGGAGTTTTCACATATCAATTAGATCGAAAGGATATTGACTAGTTATATAGTACACATGATTTCAAGAAAGGGTCTTACTCATTAGATATGAAATTAAAGGATCCCTTTGATTGAAAGTGTCCAAACACACAACAAGAGAGGTAAGATTGTGAGCTTTTATCCACAATCAATGTTTTGATGAAAACAATAAATTGGTTGATTGGAGCAGATCAAACAGAGTCACATGAGCACAAGATGAAGAACCAAACCCTCAAGGATCAAGAAGATAGAATGAACTCAAAAGTGAATATTCAAAACCATAAGATAATCTTGTAACTCTTAATTTCACCTTTAACAAGGATTTGAATCACATTTGCATAATTTTAAGTCTTGCACAAATGTTTTTATAACTTTGACAACATTTAAGTGTTTTTGAATGATCCCCAAATAAACTAAGCCTTAATTATATTCTTGAAGAGTAATAGTTTTTGAAATTGAAATTTGAAAATGAGAAAGTCCCACAATAATTTTCTGATTTTTTGACCATTACATTCAACGGCTACCTGTAGAGATCAAAGACTACAAAATGTTGGTTGACCAGAACATCGGGACTTAAAATTTATACTCGGTTAGACTGCTTGAAGTGGTTATTTTTCTTATGCCCACTATATAATGGACCTCTTAAGGTATTTCTAACTCTTCTTCAATGTCCAAGCATTTCACATAACTGCCTTCTTCAAATTAAAATCATATTTCTCAAGAATTCACACAAATCACACTTTTATTATTATGTGAAATAAAAGAGACGAGTATTTCATTGTAATATCATGAAAAGGATACTTACCCAGAAAAAAAAAATAATGTCAAGGCGATTGAAAATGAAAGGAAAACCTAGGGAGAACCAAAAACCTAGTTTAGACCCTTAAAAAGACCTAGAAAGAGAAATTCCTGCGATACCTTAGGTTTCCTCTGAGTTTACTGTCAGTCTGTCACTTTAAGATACGTAAAAACTTAGCATTTCATAAATGTCATGTAATTCTCAACTTCAACAGCGATATGGGAGTCAACTACCATGGCAATTGTTCAGCCATGTAGCAATTTTATGATTTTATCAAAATATCCTTTTATGCTCTGCTAGAAAGTAAATAATCGAAGTTACGAACTTCAGAATATGCTGCAGGGAACTAACATTTACCAGACAATCGTACTGGCACAGGGAATTCTTAAATTGACGACGATCTTACAGATTCAAAAACAGCAAACAACTCACTTAAGCCTGAAAAAATCCAAGCTTTACATTATTGGAGTTACAGATAGCATAATTTTAGCAGGCATCAAGATCTCGGCACGGAGGTGGATTTGGCTCAGTCAATAAAGTAGTATTCCCTCCTTCTGGCCCACCCCTAATTCGTAGTGGATTTTGTGTACCCGGCTTCACATAGAAAGTGAGACAAAAAATTAACAATCTACAGCAATATCACCAAGCAAATTGGAACTCAAGTTTAGCACGGCAGAAAAATAATTGTAAGGGTCCAATTATCCCATGCTAGTTGTCTTACCGGTAGCTTCTCGCCCCTTCTTAACATTTCAACTATCTCAACAACTCGCTTGGGAGTAACATCTTCCTGAAATTAAGAGAGACCAGTGAATTCTAAAGGCACTAACTATTGACATTGAAAGTCAGAATGATTTGGCAAAACCAAGAGGATAATTATGCACCCACATAGTAGTTGTAAGTATATCCTTCCGATCCATTAGAGTAATCAGCCACAGTAATCATAGGAGCATTCACACAGCATCCCTGCAGAAAACCAAAACTTCATATCACACCATGTTTAGTGTTCAAAATGAGGAGTCAGTGACCACAAAGAATATATTTTCCTCGTCACGCCCCAAAGGCTAGCTCGAAGGGGACCAATGACAGCCACGAGCGTTCGCCATGAAGAACGCTCCAGCACACTTTACTGAATCTTGCAGCGGATTTTTTTTTCTTTTTTATAACCTACAATTTTAGAAACTATGAGTTACTTTTAGTTTATGAAAATACTACTCAAAAGTTTATTTTCTTATCGCAAGCTGACACGCAGACCCTCAGACGTTCTTACGTAGTGTATGAATATGTAAATAAATATATGCGTAATAAAAACGTATACCTATATCACAAAACATGCATAGAACAACATTTAGAAATCTAATCTTCAGGCAATAACTCAAAGCAATAAGTTATGATTGCATAATGGTTCAAAATATAAGTTACTTAAGAGTCTTAAGCTAGTCTCGTGTTACATATTCATACACTACGTAAGAACGCCTGAGGGTCTGCGTGTCAGCTTGCGATAAGAAAATAAACTTTTGATTAGTATTTTCATAAACTAAAAGTAAATCATATTTATAAATTAGTAATAGCAGGTTATAAAAAAGAAAAAAAAAATCCGCTACAAGATTCAATTAAGTGCGCTGGAGCGTTCGTCATGGCAAATGCTAGCGGCTGTCATTGGCCCCCTTCGAGCAAACGTTTGGGGTGTGATAGTTAAGTGGTATCAGAGCAAAAATTAGGGCTCTTGGTTGTTGCTACCAATTTTCTTAATATCGAGGAGTGCTAGAATGGTTACGTATCAATAGATAACCGCTAGAATATAGTATAACGGTGTCCATGCCTAGTGGGAAGTGATACTTGTGAGACCCCGAACTTTGCTTTTGTTATTTTCCTATGTATTCGTTTGACTTAACTCAAGGGGCCACATTTTTGGCCAATGTATGACTTAATACTTATGGTATTTCGTTTTAATTTCCTTTAAAGAATTTCACTATTGTTGTGAAAGTTTATTAGTGCAAGTCTATTATTATTATTTTCCTAAGAACCGAAATTTTCAAGGTAGATTTCTTTAATGAGTTTATTTTCCATTGCTTTAATAAACTCCATAATTCATGAAGTTAAATATATGAAGAGAAATTTTATTTCTCATTGCCGAAAATCTCTAAGTAGAAAATCATGGTACATAAGACTATAGTTATGAAATCATGTTGAGCTAATAGATTATCTTGTATTCTTGATTAGGTAATCTTAATCACCATTGGGTAGTTTTAATGATCATTAGAGAAAATAAGTGATAAGCTAAAGAGTTTATTAGGGAGATAAACTATTGTGATTATCAAAGAGATAGGTTAGAGTGTTTATCATAGAGATAAGTCATTGTGTTGATATAGATAAGTTGATAAGTTGTTGGTGATAAGCTAATGTATATATGTATTGTGATAAGCTAATGTACCTATGTGATAAGTGGTAAAAGAAAAGAAAAGAAAAGTGAAATGTAAGAGAGGATCACGTGATAGGCAAGAAGTGGAAGCTGGGATTTCTTTAAGACAATTCACGTGAAGACTTGTGTGAGGAGGTAAAGCAATTAAGTGACTTGAAGAGGATAAGACAAGGAACCTTGTCAACCGCCCATGGTAGCCAATGGAGTTGGGCGTTACAAACAAAGTTCCCTTTTCCTTTTTGCCAAAAATTGGACCAAGTTCACTCCTCACTCATCCTTGTCTTTCACGCATAAACATCAACTTCACTTCACTTCCTCATTTCAAGCTTTCCTTTCTCTTGTGACCGAATACCTCCCTTTGCTCAACTCTCTCTTTGGCCGAACCATTTCAACTCCAAGCTCTCCCTTTGCTTTTCTTCAAGCTTTTTCAGCAGCTGTTCTTCTCCTTTTTCCTCACCTTAAGCCTTCATCTCAGCACATATATATACACCTATCTCAGCCCTTGAAGTCATTCTAGTGGGGGAACTGAAAGCTTAAAGAGTAGAGAAGTTCTGGTGAAAGCCGAGTGCTTTAGTTGGAGGTAGAGGTAGATGGTCTTGCATGTGCTGTTTGATTATTTTTTTTCTTCCATAGATTCTGACCCTAGATACTTTTGTGCTAGGTGATCTCTTCCCTAATCAGCTTGTGTTCAGCACCAAGGTAAGTAGAGTTGGTCTTTTAGTTGGACTTGCTATTTTTGGCCGTGTGCCTTGTGCTCTTTTGTCTTGTAAATACATGCATGATTAGATCTGATTAGGTTGGGTCTGTTGAGATTATTGTGGTTTGGAGGAAGGGATTAATTGGAGGATTGAGTAAATTTCGGCTTGAGGAATTATCATGCATGTTGGTATATTGTGTGGGTTTGGTCATATTCTTCTAGATTTGCATGCATGAGATGGTTGATGGCTAAGAGGCTTGGATATGGAAATCTAGTTAAGGATTGAGCGGTTTGGAATCAGAAACCCTAAACATCTTATGTTAAGAGGGTGCCTCGGGTTGATATGTATATGAAGATTCGTTTAGGCATGTATTAGGGTGTGTGGAATGGTCTTTGGTCAGTAGAATCAACCTCGGATCATGTTTAGGTTGTTGGAATAGGAAGATTTTAGCACTCTGTTTTTAGGTATCATCGCGCTCGACTAGCGTGAGTCAGCGCTCGAGCGGCCTTAAGGAAATATGGTGGACAGTGTCTTGCCGTCTGACCAACACTCGACAGGTGCTCGAGCGGCCTTTGGGAAATTTTACAGAGAGAGTTTGCGCTCGACCGCCGCTCGAGCGAGGGTTGATGGAAGTTGGACAGTGTGTTGGTGCTCGACCAGTGCTCGACAGGCGCTCGAGCGGGCTTGTTAAATCTCATATATATCGAATTTGGAGTTTCAATTGTAGTTCTGTGAGCTCTAGCATTAAGGATAGTTGATTAACCTTAGTTATGGAGTCATTGAGGTTAGGATGGCGAGGATTTCAAGAATTTTTTTTTTGATAAGTAAGTAAATTTTATTGAAGAAGAAGAAAAAACGCAGTACAAGAGGCTATACTGACGAAAGGGAAAGCAGACACGCTAGAAAACTAACAAAATCCGGAAAATCCACAAACGGACATCCTAAAACCGAATTAGCCCAAAGGAAAAGAGAGTGCAGCACAAGACCCCCCGTGGGTGCATTCACTTGGTCGAATAATAGAGACATTCAGTCCTGGTCCAGAATTGATCGCTTTTTGTTTTGCCCAAGTTGGGAGTGTCTGTTCCCGGATGCTTCTCAGAAAAGGTTGCCTAGGCTGTATTCAGACCATTTTCCCATTCTTCTGGTGGATGGAAGGGTTCGAGGAGGGCAGAGACCTTTTCGTTTTGAGTCATACCTAAAGACTGAGAACTCCCCTCCGAGACAGCCTCCTGCCCACCCCCACCACCAGAATAAGCCAACAAGACACCTGCCTCTTGAAGGCCATCCCGAGCCATCCCAACCCCATAGCCCCTCGGTTGCCCCTCAACAGGCGTCACTGCCCCCCTCCCATCCAAACCCTCCCCTTTATCCTCTTTCAAAAGCCCTACAGAGGAGTCATCACCCTCATCTGACACTGCAGAAGGAAATTCCGGCAAACAAAACACCTCCGGAGAAGAAGAAACCATACCGGCGAGCCGAGTACCGGTGGTCGGCGACAATTTCGGCACCGGAGGAACCACCCGGCTATCCTCCCTCACCCCAAGCAGGGAATCGACAGGTTCAGCGCCCAAGAGAGGAGGAGTCTTCTGCGGCTCCGGCACCTGGGTCGCCTCCAGACGGTCGTCGTTCACCACGGAAGGCGCCGGCGAGGGAGCAATCGCCGGCGACTGTCGATGGGCACCACTCGCTAAGCCACCAAGCGTCGCGGCAGATTGGGCGAACTGGATGTCCCCCGATCCCTCTCCCTGGGCCCCCGACAAAGAGAACAGAAGTCCTGGGCTCTCCATTACGGGCCCACTCGGTTTCATAACGAAATGGGTCTGCGTCCCTACGCTTGAGTCCATAGGGCCCGACCTATCTTGGTCCCCAATAATCTCCACCGAACTGCCGACCAAATCTAAAGGCCTGCGGGGCAGCCCATTATCCTCCCCCAAAACCTTTAACAAGTCGAGATCCTCGCGTATCTCCAACAATTTTTTCCTCCAAAAAGTCTCGGTAAACACCTCACCGCCAGCCGTCATAGCATTAATGACTTGCCTCTTGGAAAATGAATCGCCGTCCTCCGGAGAAGCATGCGTAACAGTAGGCAGCCCTTTCTTCTGCCACACGCCACCATCAACTTTCATGTCCTTAGTACCACTCCCTGACTTCACCTTCGCCGGACCGCGCTTCACAACGTCGACGAATGTGACCTGCTTGCTAACAGCAGAACCAGCAGCAAAAGCAACTCCTTTTCCCTTCCGGAGCTGACTAAGGTGATCAACCATCTCTTGAAAAACACTAGCCATCAGCGTCCAACCAGCTCCCCCCAGACCTTCGGGGATCATCACCGCCCCTTGTCTACGTCCCCCTCTGTATTCTGCAAGTGCCATATATCTTCCAGCCTTATTGCTGCACCTTTGCGCCAAGAAACCCCGAGACACCTCATTGAACTTCGCAGCGAATTCCACTTCGCCATCAGCCAGCTGCAGCCTTCTAACCATGTTCACCATCCATACCACTCCATACCTTCCCATGAAAATGGAGCTCATCGCCCTCCGACTCCATTCCGAGAACTTTATGACACCATTGCCCAAAACTACAACCTCAAACTCCTTAGCTTCGACACAGAAACTCCGAGAGAAAGCCATCTACCGAGACCAAAATTCCAAAAAATTGACTAACGGATTGAGAACGCGAAGTGTAACTGACGACTATTGCAAAATCTTCCCAACATCGATAGCACTCGTAAATATGATTTTTGCAATCAAACTAATGAACATCGATAGCACTCTGATCGGTTGAACATCAATAGCACTCGGCGAATGAGGATTTCAAGAATTGGTTGAAATAATTGATGTTTGGGGAAGTACAAGTGTACCTAGTTGATTGAGTATAGTATAGTGATCCCTTTAACAATCATATCGGAGATGTTTGATGCTATGTTTAATTGTACTTCTTCATTTGTTTTACGAAAGCTAGTTAAATAATCTTTTGTAAACAAAATAGTACCTTCAAGATATGTACTTTTGAAAAACCTAATAATTACAAGTATTTCTTTTGTATGCCTATGAAATTGAATTCCTAAACATCTAAGTGTAGTAATTGAATTGCTTGTAGGCGAAGCGCCGTCTCATAATCAAGGAGACCAAGGTAAGTGGAAGTAAGTGGATTGTAAGTAAACTTACATTTTGCAAAATTGAAATGATACACTGCATAGCTTTACATGAACAAACATGACATTATAAGCAAGCATTACATACACGAGCATTGCATGATTTTCTAAAGAGATTTTTATGCAATGACATATGATAAGTTTTATGACAAGTCAAGTTAAGGGCTCTGGTCAGTACCGTACCATCAAGATGGACTCCTATACCGAAGGACGAATGCGAGAAGGTTGGGTGAATCTTAAGAGGTAGTGCAACCACACTGAAGGACAAATGCGAGAAGGTGTGGACCTCCAAGGGTCGTGTCTAGCCATCAGGCCTGGGGCAACTACAAGGGCTAGCTCGACCAAATGAAATGTTCCCAAGGGTAAGGGAGACGGTTCCGATGGGAACGCACAACCTTGACTCCAGGGGTTAAATGGAGCATAAGTAGCCCACAAGTAAAGTATGAATTATTTTCAAGGACCATGGGTCAATTTCAAGAATAAGAACAAGTTTTACGATCAAGAGCATATGCATAACCATGAGACATGCATGTGCATCATGATTCACGAATTCTCATGATATTCAAGTTCAAGTTTTAATATCATGTTTTCAAGTTATGTTTTTCCCAACTGAATCTTTTTAACTCACGTTTTTAAAACTGTATCATTCCAGATGCCTCAAGTGAAGGAAGTCAGGAGGACTATCTGACCTAGAAGAAAGATGTTAATGTGTTTTGTTGTTGTGACCTAATCGATGTGATCTGTCACCTGTATATGTGTTATTCATGTATTGTGTAATCTAAGATACTTTGCTAAATTGAGGACTTTTATGAAGTTATGATGTTATGTATTGGTCCGTCTCTCTCTCGATCCTATGTTCTTTCCGCTGTATGTTTAAGGAAGAACGCTGGAGCTAACCTCTGGGGTTGCTCGCGGCTGTCACGGTCCCCTGCGGGACTGCGTTCGGGGCGTGACAATAATGGTGATCGAATAGTAAGAAGTTGTCTAATAGAAGTTGAGGGGCAGTTAATGTTAGCTAATCTGATAATAGTTGAGATGAGGGGTTTGACACTTCGTTAGGCATGAGCTGGCTAGGAGCGCACGGTGCTAGTATAAGTTGTTATGAGAAGAAGGTTGTGCTCCAAAAGGAGCGGAGACAAGACTACTTTTTACAGGTATGAGAAAGGAGTAAAGGCCAACGATTATTTTAGTCATACAGGCTAAGAGATTGTTGCAAGGAGGAGATGAAGGGTTTTTAGTCTGGGTGATTGATACATAGAGAGAGGCCGCTACAGGAGAACAAACCTCAATAGTGAACGAGTTTCTCAACGTATTCCCTAATGAAGTTACTTGGTTTATCCCCAAATAGAGAAGTGAAGTTTGGTATTGAGTTAAAACCAGAGACAACTCCAATTTCCAAAACACCATATAGAATGTCGTAGCAGAGCTGAAGGAATTTAAGATCCAATTGGGGGAATTGTTGGAGAAAGGATTTATACGGCCGAGTGTGTCTAGGGCTGAACAGATTTGGGCCGGAACCGACCGGGCCGACCCAAACCGGCCGAACCGAGGGCCCCCAGGTAATTTCGCTATTTTTTTTAAACCCCCCCTTTTAATTTATTTCCCAGTTCCCCTCCCCCTCCCCTCTTCACGACTCACGACCCAGTTCCCCTCCCCCTCCCCCCTTCACGACCCTTCCCCCTCCCCCTTCTCTCTCAGATCTGCTCTCTCACGCAAATCTGCTCTCTCGCTCTCTCTCTCTCATATCTCCATCTCCCTCGTCCTCTCTCTCTCTTGGTCTAGTACGATTTGGGCAGTTGTTATTGGCTGCTATTTGGGTTGGTGGTGGTGGCTGCGATTTGGGTGGTTGGTGGTGGCTGCGATTTGAGGGATTCGAGTTGTTGGTGGTGGTGATTTGGGCGATTTGAGTGCATAGGGACCGACTGAACACCGACTGCCGCCGAATGTCGTCAGTCCGGCCGGTCTAGAGACCTCTCGGTGTGGTTGTCGGTCCCTATTTTTCATCAACCGAACCCCTCGGTTCGGTTAACAGCAGGGGCTGAAAACTGAACCGAGGAGTCGGTTTTCACCCCTAAGTGTGTCACCCTGGGAAGCATTGGTTTTATTTGTTAAGGAGAAAGATGGAAGCCTTAGGATGTGCATAGATTATAGGGAGTTGAATAAGGTGACCAAAAAAATAATAATTTAATTAAGTGCAGATTGCTATTATGGTCGATTCAGCTAGGGCATGCCTTGATGTTGGTCATTGGGTGTTGACAAATAGCATGCAGAGCTTTGCAGATTTTTAGTTTGAGGAAATATGAACTTTTTGCTACCTTGGCTTAGATCCAGAATTGAAAAAGTACAGTAGATTAGGCTTGGAGATTTTGGTTGGTTGTTGTCTTCTGCTCTGTAATTTTTCAGATTTGCTTCTTGCCTTTGGAAGGTTGATAGTTGGCACATAGGACTTGGTTTCTAGGTTAAAGATCTTTAAAATGTGTTGATCTTGGCATAACTCTTAATATGTGGCTATGTTGCAGTAACCATTAATCAAATCTGCAGAAAAACTCACCAAGTTTCATACACTTAATGTTTCCATATTTGTATTTCTGTCACCAAGTTTCTTCCCTTTAGATAAAAACTTAAGCCATATAAAGATAAAACCTAAAATTTAAATCTAGAAGAGTAAGCTCTGCATATTTTACTATTTCAGCCTACAATTAATTTGACAATCGTATATTTCTTCCACATACATATCAAATTCCTGGTTCTACTTTTAGACAAAGAAAATTGAAAGCATGATCGACACACATTAATAACATGCTTCGCTAAGTACTAATTAATCTCTTGTGCAAAGAAAAATTAGCACCATTAAAATTGGCAAACAAAGATAATATTTAGATATTAATAAAAATGGACAAAAAGAAGTGCAGAAGTAGAATTTCACCTTGGACATAAATTTTTAAATTAAATCATACATTTCCTTTTCAATAATTTAAAATGGTACAACAGTTAAAGAGTTAAAAAGTAAAATTTTAATATCTCAACTAACATGAAAGGGAACTTAAACTGATAAGCTCCACCAGGTTCTAAGTCAGGGTCTCACGTTCCTTGTTCTCTATTAGCCTAAAAGTTAAAAGACTATCTACAAAAGCTCTAACTCTTGCTTCCATTTACGGCTTTAGGTTGTGCATGCTGAGAAAGAATCCTTTGCCACGTTTGAAATCTATTTATTTTTTTAAATAACTGAAAAATTGTCAGTCAAAGTCCATATGATATTATTTTGTTGGAGTCACTGATAAATTTACCCTCCAATTATTGTCCTCCTAATTCCAGAAAAAGGTCAAGCAAAACAAATGCCAACGCCTGCAGGGCTGCTAAAAAAACTACAGGCTTGGATCAGTAACAGAAGAAACCAAGACTCACCATGCATTCCATTTCTCCAACAGAGAACAGACCATCTTTAGTCACTTCTGCACAAGACAAATAACAGCAACTTATCTTGTAAATGTTATTCAACTTTGCTATCATCCACAGAGTACATTGAAATGTAAGAAGAGATCTTTTAGAGCAGATAATTTTTGTAAAAAGCTAACCATTGCGCTTCACTCCAAGATGCTTCAGTAAGGCATCTTCAATGTCTCGAGAACCACGTATCATACAGGGTGTCGTACCACAAACCAATAAGTGGTACTTCCCAACCTGCAAAATGAAAAAGGCCCATGTGGTTACACTGCAACTTCTGTTAACCTGGTACTTGCAGAAGTATTAAAATCACAATGAAGACATATTCCTCACCTTTGATCGATTGAACATTGAATAAAATGTTGCAACCTCATATACACGGATAGGAGCAACTTCGATAACCTTAGCTACCTGAGGCATCCACAGTACAATATCATTACATAAATTTGCACATCCTGCAGCATTCCAAAGGAGTGCAACATTCTATTCAGCCAAATGAAGTTTGCTCAGAAGTCAGAACTGCAATTCTGCAATAATGATTGTCTTAATGTAGCAAGAGGTAGACAAATGCTATAAAATAAATAGAACCAAATTCAATTCTCCATGCAAAGATGAGAAATTTCATTTTGGGGGACATTTAGATGCAAGAAGTACATGCAACATTAGGAAATTCTTTTCCAAACAGATGGCTGGCATGAACAGAAGTGTCCCAACAGATTGTTACCACAGTTGAGGAGGCGTACAGAACCACCAAAACAAGTCTTAGTCGATTCCATCCTACAGTTTATTTTGAACCCACAATCACTTAGTTTTACACAAGGATTGCATATCCTGTTGGAAGTTATAACTTGAATTGTAAGTCAGGTATCAGCATTAAATATTTATACAGATGTATTTGTGTACATTCATATGTATTTATGTATGTATATATCTTCAGAACTAGATGTAATAAGATTTCCCTTCGAATTAACCTCTATTCATTTTACGTATAACTATGAAGGGGGAAATGCTTTGTGCACTCAACCAAACAAAACCTCTTGCATATTCTCATCTTGCCAAATTATTGAATGAAAAGGTATGTCGTAACCTAAAATAGATCTCTTCCTACACAGAGAGGCTTCTGTCACATCATTACCCCTACCTCTCTCTCTTTCTCTCAAGCAAACTATAACTCCCCTTCCCGGATAGGGTTAGGAATGTCCCCACAAGTACATAAACAAAATAAAATAAAACAATCTCAAAATCAGAAAAAGTTGTGGAGCTTAAATGGGGACAAGGCACCCGGTCCAGATGGCTTTTCTTTAGCCTTCTTTCAGTCGTGTTGGGATGTGGTGAAGGGAGACATGCTTTTCATGTTCGGCGAGTTTGCTTAGGTGGGGCAATTTGTTAGGAGCATGAACGTCACTTTCATTGTTCTTATTCCTAAGAAACCGGGTACGGTCAAGTTGTAGGATTTTCGTCCCATTAGCCTAGTGGGAAGGGTTTATAAGATTCTTGCAAAGGTGTTGGCTAATCGCTTGAAGATTGTCTTGGACCAGATTATATCGCGGACTTAGAATACTTTTGTGAAAGGTAGACAAATCTTAGACCCCGTGTTGATTGCTAGCAAGTGTATTGACTCGAGATTGAGATCCAATGTCCCAGGTATGTTGTGCAAATTGGATATCCAGAAGGCATATGACCATGTCAATTGACACTTCCTTTTGTATCTTTTACAGAGGTGTGGATTTGGGGAAAGATGGTGCAGGTGGATCGAGTTTTGCATTTCTACAGTCTCATTCTCGATGATGGTCAATGGCTCACCGGTTGGTTTCTTTGGAGGGTCATGGGGCTTGCGCCAAGGTGACCCAATTTCACCCTTTCTATTTGTGATTATAATGGAAGCATTTAGTAGGATGATGCAAGAAGTGGTGGACAGACGAGCCATTGTCGGTTTTGAGGTTGGGGGAGGGGGTGGTGAGGGGATGTCCATTTCCCACCTTCTGTTTGCTGATGACACCTTAATTTTGTGTGGGGCTGAGGGGAGTCATTTTCGTACTCTCAGATGTTTATTGTTGTGCTTTGAGGCGGTGTCGGGGTTGAAGATTAATCTTGCAAAGACGCAAGTGATTCCTGTAGGGTGTGTGAGCAACGGTCAGGAGTTGGTGGATATTATGGGTTGTAGAGTTTCGTCTTTGCCTACCACTTATCTCGGCTTACCGTTGGAGGCTCGTTTTAAAAGCCGACATATCTGGGATGACATTATTGAAAGAACTGAAAGAAGGTTGGCATGTTGGAAACGAAGCTACCTTTCAAAGGGTGGTAGACTTACGCTGATTAAGTCTACCTTCTCTTGTCTCCCCACTTACTATATGTCTCTCTTCCCAATCCCTATTGGGGTGGCCAATAGATTGGAGATGATCCAAAGGAAATTTTTGTGGGGGAGTGATGGAATTGAGCATAAGTTTCATCTTGTCAAGTGGGATAAGGCTTGTTCTCCCATGAGTAGTGGTGGGTTGGGCTTAAGGAGGCTTCCCATGTTTAATCGAGCGTTGTTGGGGAAATGGTTGTGGCGCTTCACCTTGGAAGGGACCACTTGTGAAGGGTGGCTATTGTGAATAAGTATGGAAGTGTGATGGGTGATTGGAGAACCAATGAGATCTATGACTCTCATGGTGTGAGCCTGTGGAAATACATTAGCGATGACTAGGATTTCTTCTATGGGAATCTCCGCTTTGTGGCGGGTTGTGGACTTAGAGTTAGCTTTTGGCATGATCTTTGGTGTGGTGAGAGGCCTTTGAAGTTCGCTTTTCCTCTTCTGTTCTCCCTAGCAATGTGTAAGGAAGCAGCGGTGGCGGATTGTTTGGAGGAGGGGTCCGATCATGGGGTGTGGAATATTCAGTTTGCTCGAGCTGCCAATGATTGGGAGCTGGTCGAATTTTTTTTTTTTTTTTTGATAAGTAAGACAATTTTATTAAAAAGAAGAAAAACAAGGAACGCATAATAACAAAGCAACAGTACAAGAGAATATACTGAAGAAGCCCTAAAACAAACAAAGGCCCACCCAACAAGACTCCCAAAAAGCAGAAGTACCCTCCACCCACCAACCAATAAGATTCTCCCAAAAAGTCCCACCCGCCCTAAATGAGTCCCCTAGTAGACCAGCCCATAGCTTTAGTAGTTAACCGAAGATTGCAACCCCTTCAACTCCTTAAGCATTCTCCCCCCTGATATTCTAGACTTCGAGCTAAGCTGCACCCGATTGTGTTCCAGCGCTGCAAAGAGATCCCTCAGCTTGTCCTCTTGACCCCCACTCGACACCCCAACCATCTGACCCACAGAGGAAACTATGTCCAAAACCCACGCCGAAGATTCCCCCGCCAACGCTTTACAAGGGAAACTGACCGCCAAGCTTCCTTCCTTCGGCTCCCTCCTGATTTGCTAGGGGTAGCGAGCCCACTGCTCGCCTTCTCCTTTTCTAGATCATCAACATTACTTTCTACACCAATTATAGCTCCTCCCCCTTCGAAAGAAACTGCTGACGTCTCACCAAGAAGCCTCCTGAACCCCCCATGGAAGCCTCCGAGACACCTAATTTCACCAAGACGCCGCTCTCCACTTCAAGGGTCCCACACCCTTCTGGCAGAGCACTGACAGAGCCATCAGACCCTCCCGGTGGAGTCGACCCCACCTCCATAGACTGGGAGTCAAAATCCGTCGTCGGATCGGAACCCAGGATTACGTCGTTCTCCACTTCAACCTCCGAGTCACCTAGCTTCACCAAGACGTCGTTCCCCACTTCAAGGGTCCCACACCCTACTGGCAGAGCACCGACAGAGCCAACTGCCCCTCCCGGTGGAGTCGAGCCCATCTCCAAAGGCCAGAAGTCAAGATCCTTGCTGTGGAGCTTAGCTTCCTTTGGATTTGAGAGTGGTGGTTCACTGCTCTTAGTCGTCTGATCCTCCAGACGAGATCGACCGATCCTCCCGGAGTTGATGGACATGGGCCACCTCCGGGTCGGTTGACTGGGGGCCCACGAGGTCTACCGCAGATTTTGGTACCTCAAAACCACCGTAGACTGCCCCACCCGACCCTGCTACAAGCCCAACTCCCCTTTCCCTTGCAGACCCACCAAACGGCCCAGGCCCAAGCCCATGCGACCCCCCTTATCCTTACAGAAGGACTCCATCTCCGTTACATTCAAAAGAGCATCAGGCCCATTCGACATAAAAACAGGCCCAGCTGCATTGACCGCACCATGTTCCCCCGCCCTTACAGTCATGACACCACATTCCAGAAACGCCCCTATCGTCTAAAGCCTCTAAGAGGCGGTTCAGTTCCCGTCCCATAGCCTCCAGTCTATATCGAACATGCCTCGGGCAGAGACTAACAGCTACCCCACCCGCATTGGGAACAGGAATAGCCGCCTGCCGCCTGTTGTGCATGCAGCTTGGGCAACTGCACACGCGAAAAGACAGTATCTCTGCAATCGGAAACGACTCGTTCCACAAACGAAGAAGGCACATCGGAAACCACCGTCGAAGGCCCCGAATTGACCACGTCAGAGTAAGAGACTCCAGGACGGTGCCTCTCACCCTCAACCTCTGTCCTTCCTTGCCGAACATTTCCGAGGTGGTCCACTACCTCCTGAAAACAAGCAGCCATCGAATTCCACCCAGCACCACCTCTTCCCTCCGGAACCATCACCACGCCTTTCTTATGACCCCACCATATTCTGCTATAGCGACGTATCTCCCAGCTCTATTTTCACACCTCTGGGCTGAGAAGGCTCGAAAGCCATCATTACACTCGGAAACAAAGACTGGATCAGCATCAGCCTCCATGAGCTTGCCAGCTAAGTTCACCAGCCAAACTGCTCCGAATCTACCCAAAAAAATGGAGCTGAGGGACTTCCTACTCCATTCTGCCAGTTTAATCACACCCCGCCCTCCCACAAACACCTCAAAATCCTTCGCCTCAACTCTAAAGCTCCGGGAATACCCCCAACTATCCCAGCCAGGGCCGACTCTAGTTCTCTTTAACAACTCCATTAAAAGAATTCTTCAACACAGTTCCATCACCCTTGAACCCTTGAACGATGTAGTGGAGCCTCCGGAGGTGAGGACACAACCCAGTCGACCGGTTTACTTGCATTCGTGATCGGTATTGGTATGCATAGTTCGAAGAAATCCGGGCAAGGAGGGGATGGAGAGGTGGAGGCGAGGCTGGTGCGGATGAGCGATAGGCTCCGGAGACGGCCGAAGGTTTATGGACGGACTTACTTGTATTACAACGCCAACATCATTCGTACCAGGAAAGGGAAGGGCAAGAACAAGACTAGGACTGCCGCCTCTCAGATTGCCAAGATGCTCTGTTACCAGAGGGAAGACGGTTAGGTCGAATTTTCTGCTTTCTACTATCTTTTTTACTCTGTGGTTTTGAGGAGTAACTGAAACAGTATGGCTTTTTTCGTAGCTTAGCGATTGAAGCGAAATTGTTTCAGTTTTCGGTGAGTGCGTTTGGTCTGGTCACGTTAACTGAACATAGCCGAAATTCACAGAGTGCCATTCGTTTTGGGAGATATGGGGTGGTATGGATGGCGAACTTGTTTGGCAAAATGGTGCAGTCCCAGGTCCCTTGTGATTTTTCGGAGAGATTTAACTAGTCCTCCCGTGCCTTTCTAGCCCAGCTGTGTTCGAATAGGGGTGGTAGGTACGTTGCTCTTGCTGAGTTTGGGGAGAGACGCCGACGGGGGGCTGTGATGGTTCCGGAACCGGAAGGGAAGGCGAGTGTTGGGTGGCAAGCCTTTGCGAGGACCTGTGAGGAGCTCATCTGAGTCATAGGTGAGCTTCAAAGCAAGCGGAAATGGTCGGCGGCTGTTTCGGTCAGAGAAGGCTGGTCTTTTGCTCATTCGGTGAAGGTTGGCTTGCCGGAGAATAAGGTTGAGAAAGAGGGGGAGCTGCGTAGGTTTTCGGCTGGTGTGGGCAGACAGCAACAACAACTAGCGCATGGCTTTCCTTCGATGCAGCATGCAATCCCTGATAAGGACGTTGTGCTTCCCCACGCTTCTGAGCAAGCTGTGCTGGGGGCTGAGGCCGACAGAGATCTCTGGCAGCACTTATTGCGTCTGCAGGCTGAGGTGGATTGGGTGATGGGGCAGGTCAAACACAAGCTGCAATCTTAGGAGCTCTGGTCCCAGCGCAAGCCCGTGTCTGCGTTTTTACCTATGAGCTGCCGGGTATGTGGTTTTAAGCTGGCGGCCCAGCAATCACAGGTGAAGACCCAGCGACTTGTTGTCGTCTTGGGTGAAGAGGCCGCAGCCCAGCAAACACAGGTGAAGGCCCAGGGACTTGGTATCGTCTTGGGTGAGGAGGCCCAGCAGTGTATTCTCGAGGAGGCCCAGCACGTTGGGACTAGCTTTGGTCTTGAGCAGTCTGGAGTGGGCCTCTCCGCGGTGGGCTGTGGATCGGGTCACCCGTCCGATCTATTTACCCAACTAGCTGAGGTCGAGGACGACATCGCGGCGCCCTCCTCACCTGGGCTGGGCGTCGTCGGCCAGCTCCTTGCCGATGACGACGCGGGTGCCTCGGCGACGGGAGTCTCGTCTCCGGCGATGGTGGTGGCTGTCGCCGGTGAGCCGGAAGTGGGTGTTTTCGTGCCTGTTCCTGATCGGGCGTCGCAGATTCGGCCTGAGTCACTCGCGGGGGATGTCTCTCTCGGCCCCGTGTGTCATTTGGGGGGTGGCCCTGTTGATGAGTGGATTGTGGGTCTATCGTCTGTTGGTAGCTTGGCTCCGGGGGTTGGGGTTTGGGATGGGGGGCGTTGGTGATTTTCGATACCGAGGGTGTAGAGGCCTGTACTGTACCACTTCAGACAGTAAATCCGGGGGATGAAAGGGTACCTGATGGGGGGTCGTTCGTCCCGTCTACGTGGGTGTTGGAGATGGTCTCATCTTTTAGGCATCTGGTGGGGGTGTCTTGTGACGGATATGAAGCTGATCTATTACAACTCTTTGCTGCCTTGGAGATGGAAAAGGGGGATGGGCAGCGACACGTCGGGCAGACCAGGTGGTAAGTTGCTTCGAGAATTAAAGTCTTTGAAGTGTTCTGTGAATTATGATGGGAGTTCGTCTGGCTCTCGGAGGGGTCGAAAGGTGGGGAGGGCTTTAGTTACTTCTTTATGAAGCCTCGGATTATTAGTTGGAATGTGAGGGGGTTGAATGATCGAGAGAAATGCAAGAGATATAGGGAATCTTTTACGATGGTGGAATGGTGATTTAGTGTCTTCAGGAAACTAAAGTAGATGAGATATCTCGTGCCATGGTGCAACGGTTGTGGGGTGGGCCCCATGTTAAATGGTGTTGTCTTGATGTTGTTGGTGCTTCGGGTGGTATTATGTGTATGTGGGATACTCGTTCGTTGGAGTTGATTGAGTCTTGTGTGGGATCGTTTTCTGTTTTGTTGAGTTTTCAAAACGTGGAGGATGGTATCCAGTGGCTCTTTTCGGGAGTTTATGGCCCTAATGATGCTTGCAGTAGGAAGACCTTACGGGATGAGTTGGTAAGGGGCATACTTGGTGGAATTTACCTTGGTGTATTGGGGGCAACTTTAATGTGACTCATTTTCCTAGTGAGCGTTCGGGTGGCGAGGGCTCGAGGAGAGCCATGTTGGATTTTTCGGAGTTTGTGTCTGATCTTGGGTTGGTGGACCTCGACTTGGTTGGCGGTGTGTACACTTGGTCCAGTGGTAGATCTGCTTCGTCTTAGTTGAGGATTAACCGCTTCCTTGTGTGCCCGGCGTGGGAGTCCTTGTACCCTGAGCTCATTCAGAGAAGGTTGTCTTGTTTGTTCTCAGATCATTTCCCTATTTTGTTGGAAAGTGGTAGGTTCGGGGGTAGTACGAAGCCGTTCCGCTTCGAAAATATGTGGCTTAGGGTGGAGAGGTTCGTGGAGTTGGTAAAGGAGTGGTGGCTTGGTTTTGACTTTGGGGGCTCTCCGAGCTTTGTGCTTCACTCTAAACTGAAGGCGCTGAAATACAAACTTATGGAGTTGAATCAGGATGTCTTTGGAAATTTGAGTGTTCGAAAAACGGCTCTTTTGCGCGAGCTTGAGTCTCTTGATGCCTTGGATGAGGGGGGTCACCTAGTTGGGGAGGGGAAGGTTAGGCGGTTGGAGGTCGCTCGGGAGTTGAAAAATATGATTTTATTAGAGGAGGTTAGCTGGAGGCAGAAGTCCAAGGCATTGTGGCTGAAGGAGGGGAATCGTTGTACTAAGTTCTTTCACCGTATTGCTAATTCTAACCGGAGAACGAATTGTATTTCTCGCTTGGAGGTGGAGGGAGAAGTGGTGGAGGATCCTGCAAGGATTGCTACGGAGATTGTGGATTATTACTCCTCTCTATACGAGGAGCCTTTTCAGTGGCATCTTTCGGTGGACGGTCTTGTGTTTGATACCATTACGGGAGAGGATGCTGAATGGATCGAAAGACCCTTTGATGTGGAGGAGGTGTCTGAGGTGGTGTGTAGTCTCAATGGGGACAAGGCCTCGGGCCCGAATGGCTTCTCCTTGGCCTTCTTTCACACTTGTTGGGATTTTGTTAAGGATGATGTGATGCAGATGTTTAATGAGTTCGCAAGAGATGAGAAGTTTGTTCGGAGCTTGAACTCTTCCTTCATTGTCCTTATTCCCAAGAAGCCGGGAACTGTGGAGCTCAAAGATTTCCACCCCATTAGTCTTGTGGGGAGTGTTTATAAGATTCTAGCCAAGGTGTTGGCTAATAGGTTGAAGTTTGTTGTGGATAAAATTATTTCTCCCTCTCAGAATGCCTTTGTTCGAGGGAGACATATTTTGGACTCGGTGCTCATTGCCAATGAATGCATTGATTCCAGGTTGAGGTCGGGGGTGCCGGGGATGCTTTGTAAACTGGATGTTCAGAAGGCCTATAATCATGTGAACTGGAAGTTTCTTTTATACCTTATTCGTCGTTGCGGCTTCGGTGACAAATGGTGTCGTTGGATCTCCTTTTGTATCTCGACGGTGAAGTTCTCCGTTATCATCAATGGAGGCTCGAATGGTTTTTTCAGTAGCTCGCGTGGTTTAAGGCAAGGGGACCCTCTTTCTCCACTTATATTTGTGATTGTTATGGAAGCCTTCAGCCGTATGATGGGGAAAGTAGTGGAGCACGGCGGTTTAAGAGGGTTTTGCGGTCGGAGATGGTAGTGTGAGCATTCTCACTTGCTTTTTTGCTGATGATACCTTGGTGTTGTGTGGGGCAGAGGTGAGTCAACTCCAGAGTCTCAGATGTCTCCTTTTGTGTTTTGAGGCGGTCTCGGGCCATAGAATAAATTTGTTGAAGTCCGAGGTTATTCCTATTGGTGGTGTTGCTTCAGTTCAGGAGTTGGCGTGTATTTTGGACTGTAGAGTGTCTTCCTTGCCGATGACATACCTTGGGCTTCTGTTGGGTGCTCGTTTTAAGAGTGTTCATATTTGGGATGGATCCTTGAGCGGATGGACCGCAGGTTGGCGAGATGGCAGCGTATGTATCTTTCTAAGGGTGGTCGGCTTACTCTCATTAAGTCTACTCTCTCTTGCCTCCCCACCTATTTCCTATCCCGGTTGTGGTCGCTAATCGGTTGGAGAAGCTTCAAAGGGACTTCCTTTAGGGTAGTATTAGGGGTGTGCCTAAATATCATCTTGTGAAGTGGGAGTTGGTGTGTTCCCCATTCTCTAATGGGGGGTTGGGGCTCCGTAGCCTTAAGTTGTTCAACAGGGCTCTTATGTGCAAATGGTTGTGGCGCTTTGCTCACGAGCGAGATAAGCTTTAGAGGGTCGTCATTGCGGCAAAATATGGGTGCACTGAGGGCCAGTGGAGTACTGGCCCAAGCAGGGGGTCCTATGGTGTGAGTTTGTGGCGGTTCATCTCCAAGGGCTGGGCCGATTTTCATTTGCATATCAGGTACTCTGTGGGCAGTGGCTTGAGGATAAGCTTTTGGCATGAGTGGTGGTGTGGTGACCGACCTTTGTCTGTGGACTTCCCGGTTGTGTTTTCGTTGTCCAGGTGCAAGGAGGCTATGGTGGCGGAATGTTTGGAAGAAAGGGAGGACATTGTCGTGTGGAATGTTCCCTTTGTGAGAGTTGCGAACGATTGGGAGGTACAAGAGTTTTCTGCCTTTTATTCTCTCTTGTACCGTGTGAAGATCCGGCGAGGGGAGGATGATCAGTTGTCTTGGCCTGGCTCCGCGAATGGTGTTTTTTCGGTAAAGTCCATGTATCATTTCTTTGCCCGGAGGAATAGCGTTGCTCTTCCTTGGAAAGGGGTGTGGAGGTCCCAATGCCCTTTGAGGGTCTCCTTCGTTTGGGAGGCCATTCACGGGAGAATTCTCACGATTGACAATCTTCGGAGAAAAGGGGTCTACATGGCTGATTGGTGCTTTCATTGCCGTGAAGATGGGGAGTCGGTTAACCATGTGCTTCTTCATTGTTCCTTGGCGCGGGGACTGTTGAGTCATGTTCTTAGCATCATGAATTTTCATTGGGTGATGCTGGAGAAGGTGGTGGATGTGCTTTGGAGTTGAAATAGGAGGCTTTCTAACCCCGTTGCTAAGGTTATTTGGAGAATGATTCCCTCGTGTGTTTGGTGGTGTCTTTGGAGGGAGCGAAACAATAGATGTTTTGAAGATGTCTCGTTGTCCCTAGTGAATTTGCAAGGGTTTATATTGCTTTCCTTGTTTTGTTGGGCTAATGCGGTTTTAGGGGCCATTTTTGTCGACTTTGATGATTTCCTTAATTTTGTTGCTTGTTTGTCTTAAACGCTTTCGGTATAGTCCCTTGTACTGTTCTCGCTTGATCTAATAAAATTTCCTTACTTATAAAAAAAAGTGTTTGAAAAGGTGAAAAGAAAGGGGCTTTTTCGGTGAAGTCATTGTATGGGCTCCTTCTTGGTGGTATGGGTGCGGCATTTCCATGGAGGCAAATTTGGCGGACTGGGGTCCCGCAGCGCGTTTCATTCTTTGTGTGGGAGGTGGCTCAAGGGAAGGTTTTAACCATTGACAACTTAAGCAGGAGGGGTCTTTGCATGATCAACTGGTGCTTTCTTTGCAAGAGAGACGGAGAATCTGTGGACCATGTGCTTCTACACTACTTGGTAGCGAGAGCATTGTGGGTGCATTTGCTAAGTATCATTGACTACCCTTGGGTCATGCCTACAGGGGTGGGCGAGGTGTTGAAGTGTTGCAAGCGGTCATTTAACAACCCTTTGGCTTTGGCGGTGTGGAGAATGATACCTTTGTGCATTTGGTGGAGCTTGTGGAGGGAGAGGAACGACAGATGCTTCGAAGATTTGGCATTGTCCCTAGAGCATTTGAAGGGCAAGATGTTGCAGACTTTGTTTTTGTGGGCTAATGCTGTGCTGGGGTCTCCTTTTATACACTTCTACGATTTTATGAGTTTTCTAGCATGTTTACTGTAGATGGTTCAGTATAGCTCCTTGTACTGCTCTGTCACCTTTTTATTTCAATAAAGCTTTTCTTACTGATAAAAAAAAAATTGTCTCAATTTCATAGTAGTTTAAAAGAACTTCAAAAATAAAACTTAGGAGTAATATCATCCCAAAACGACACTGGTGCACCAATGCACTTATTCTAAGGTCCTCTAGGTTTATTCCATCATCTAATTCTCATGGCCTGTAGACTTGTCTTCCTCCAAATCTGAATATTTAAAACTAAAAAAAACATGTCGAATACTCAGTAAGCAAATACATCATAAAGCAAACAAACTATACTTGTGCTATGAAGTTGATGGGGAAGCCAACTTCATTAAAATGTAATTTGGGCGCCAAACTACTAAAAGTACCAAAAAAAACTGTGGTAAAATTCAGTTTTTTGGCCTAACAAAAAATATTTCTAACTGAATTTGGGAAGGCTGGAGGGGCCATGGCCCCTTAGCTCCATCACTGTTTGCAGCCCTAGTCACAAGGATGTGGAGGTCGCCTTAATCCCTCTACCCAACTTAAAAATTAAACCTTAAAAAAAAGTCAAATTTCCTTTTTCTTAATTTTCTTTAGAGCAACCAAATAGAACATTAAGGCACTTAAGGGTAGCAATGCAACATCATTGGAAGTCCTAGTAGAAGGGATGGGCAGTATCGGACAACCGAGAAGTTCTCGGGAGATCCCTTGATCTTAAGATAGATCGACATAGTCCTAGCTATATGTGAGACGCTTATACTCTATTATGGATAATGTATATTCTTTTTTATTTCATCACTGCACAAAGTACACAACCAAAAATTAATGATCGAATTTAATAGATGGCATATCTCATACACAAAAAACTTGGTTTTGAAGTTTGTCAACACAGATAATAATGAACAAAAGTAAACGCTAAAAATAAAAAGAAAAAAAAACAAAAAGAAAGAAGAAAACAATTTGCACTGAAGACAATATCAGATGCAATCCTATCTGTATATGCATGAAAAAGTACAAATAAAAAACCCTTAAATGAGTCAGGCCAACATACTGCATTCATAGCAGAAACAGGAAGCCATCCTCCATGCTGTTGCTGTGCAAGATCTAGTAGAGGAATCACTGCAGATTGCTTGTAGTTTGATGGATAGTGAGATATTATTTCCTCAACCTGTGAATGCATAAGCTAAATTGTTAAAGCAGTATATGATAAAGGAAAACAATTTACACTGCCAAGCAACATCATTAGTGGCTTTTGTTAGATATGTCTGAAGCGATGCAGCAGCTCCGTATCAAACTCAAGAATCTATTAGTTGTCTCCATAGCATCACATATAAATAGGTGGATTCCAATATTTTCTTCTTTGTATTTAACTTAAAAGAGTTACAGAAATGCCTGACAAATTCCTTAGGATCACACCATAGTGAACAGACAGACTTTTCATGAAACGCAAACATGAGAATTTATTCAAATATGATTATCTTTCAGCAAAGGGATAAGAACGTAAATTGCTCCAGACTTATAGCTGTATTAGAATATAGTTGTATTAGAGTTTAATGGTCCTCATAAGCAGACAACATTTGAAGAAATATGAACCCAAAACAGGTTAGCGTCAAGGAGAAAAGATTCGAACAATCAATGCTAATGTCACACGGACCTGACTGGGCCTGCACTGCAAAAAATAAACAAAAAAGGTTCTCACTTAGGCTAAGTTTTAAAGGGCTGGTATAAGGGCCCTGACTGCATTATTTTTCACTATAACATGAAAATAAAAAGAGTGCAGAATGTTAGGGAAAGACTACGAAATAAGATCACAACTAGATGCACATAACATCAAACTATGAAGGAATGAAACTATTAATAGTTAACGTATCTCTTAGAATTCAAAGTTTACAAAGTTATTACAAAATGGTTGATAACACTCACATCTCAGAGTTGGGTCAAATGTTTCTCATAACAAAGAGCACAAATGATTATTTACTAATATATAATATAGTTCATTTCCCAAAACATTAGCATAAATGTTCTAATAACAAAGAACAGAAAAACAGATGCATAGTCAACGAAAGCTCCCAAAAGGATGAACCATGATTTTCATCTTTGTTTAATCTAACCACAAGCCAGAATTCAAGGATCCAGCTCAAACCCCAAATTCATTTTCCTTTATCAACTGATACATCACATATGCACTTTGAGGGCCTTGAACAGACTTCACCATCTCTGTGGTTCTAACAGGGGGAAAAGGTGTATCATTTTGAGCCAGCACGCATTAGTCAAGCACTAGATGAATATATAAACAGACAACATTCACAAAGCCATAAAAATCCAAGTAATAGGAATGTTTTAGAATTCTAATCCTATCTTTTGTAGTTCTCAGCAATAACACATCCATTCTTCTTGAATGAAATTGCTAGGAATTGAGCTTGTGAGAGTAGTACGGGACATCAGAACATGATGGAGTTCAAATTGGCCTGCAAAGTTGATTAAACTTGTGGGTAGGCGCTAGTTTCCTACCCCATAACTACAGCAGAACCATTGTCTAAAACATCAAACAGGATTCTTAACATAGTCTCACTCACATTCTATTATAATAATCAGCATCCCATCGCCTGTCAATGGCCACAGTTACTGAGCGGTTGAGGACTAACATGATATGAAACAATTAGTTTCCACATGGGCACACACCAAATGGACCACGTTTTAAGGAAATTGCCGCAAAAAGCAAATATCAATGAGGGAATGCCTGGGGCCAAAAACTGAACAGTCAAACAAAAATCCGTATAGTGAAGAGTAAATTTGTGAGTACATGCTTTGTCTTGAAAGGATACTAATAAAGGCTCAAAGTCAACGAAAGGTTTTCAAACTAAATTCTTTGGGAGCAAATTGGAATTGTTCAACTAATACGAATACAGACTAAGAGAGGAGTTTTTAGCACACAACACAAAATAAAAACAGGCACAAAGTAGTGTCGGAAATAGTTCAGAAATTTACCCTCTCTTTGTTTGCATCACTGAACTCCCACGGAAGTTCCGGTTTGTTGTCCGGCGAGTCAATGTGCTGTTCAAACAATTTTTCAAAAAGAAATAAAATCTGATTTTTGAATTTGTTAAATCAGAATTGCATAATTAGAGAACTATATTGAAGAAATTATTAGATTGGTGCATGAAATAGTTGGAACTAACTGACTCACGTAATTAAGGGCAGTGGAGAAGGACCGCGACGACAATGGCTGCAGTAAAAATAGGAAGACTGAAAACGGCATGAAACAAAGCGATGTGATTGGATGAGAGGAAATGAGAAAGAAAAAGAGGACCTGACGGAAAAGTTGACGGATCTCAAGAAGACGGTTGGCGGCGAGGCGAGCCAGCATTTTCTTCCGAGAGCGGTGAGGCGAGCTGAGCCTTGCTGAGCTTATCGGAGGATGAGAAGAGATCGGAGATTGTGGGACCAAGAGTTTTTTTATTTAATTTCCGGTTTTTGGTTAAATTGGGCTTCGGACTCTCCAGCCCTCCGGTCTGCACTCGGGAGGCAATTTTCATTTTTCCTTTTTTTTTATAAGTAATTTTCATTTTTCCTAAAGACCTGAAGAAAAAAAAGAAGGGGGAGGGGCAGATGTCTGGCCAATTTGAATAGGCTCAAGTTTTTTTTTTTTATGAAAACCCTAGGATATGTTCGATTTGAGTAAAACTGTAGGATTTTAGAGAAGTTGTGAATATTTATGTTGAATAGTATTTTATTGGTGTTTGTGTAAAGTGGAAAGAGAAATGATTTGATGTAACTGTTTAATAAAAAAATATTGGAGTTATGTCAAAAAAATATAGAGAGAAAATTTATGTTGAATAAAAAAATAAAAAGTTGTTGGAGATTGTGTAAAATGTATTGGTGTTTGTGTTTAAATTCTGAATATGTTCTATGGTAGTTTTGTGAATGTATTTGAATCATGAAATTTTTTTGAAAACAAACATAACCCTAGTATTATATATGGAAAGACATGAAAGAATTATAGGACAAGACAAAACATGAAAACAAAAAAAAAAAGACAAAAAACAAGACAAAAACAAAAACAAAAGGAAACAAAGAGCCTCAAGGGTTAAGTCTCATTGAATTTCCAAATACCCCTACTAAGAAGGAAAGAGGGAGGAACCTCCCCAACAAAAAAGTGGGCCGCCGCCCAGGTTGCAAGTGAATGAGCTACAACATTATCATTGTGAAGAATCTTGATGATAGACCAAGAGCCTTCAAAATAAGAGGATACAAGGATCTTGTTGAAGAGATTCAGTAACCACAGATGAGTCACTGGCTAATAAAAAATCGGGAAGCACTAATTCTAATGCTTTGGAGATCGCCAATAAGGCAGCCTCTGCTTCACCCAGAAGGGGTCCACCCCCGAAGACATGGCAGTCCAAGCCTAAAGAACAACATCATAATGATTTTCAACAGTATTATGTTATATAGATAAAAAAATTTATTGATAAAGATGTTTTATTGAAATTGTCAAAAACAGCTTTCAACAGTTTAGAAAGATTTTTGTTACAGTGTGGTTCATGGGATATACACTAGCATAATGATTTTGCTTACTGAGTTGTCGAACTCACCCCCTATGTTTTCCTTATTTTTCATATGTTGATCAGGAGTGTGTCGATAGTCAGGATTAGATGGCACGTGGGCGGGTAGCTAAGTGATTATTAGAATAAATGTTTGACTCTAGTATGAGTCTAATCATGTTTAGATTTGTTTTTGCGCGATGAAAGAGTTTTTTATTTTTATTAAGAGAGATTTATTGAAGTTTTTAAATAAAGTTTATTCCGCAATTTTTTTAGATAAAGTTTTTAAAACGAAAGTCTATTTGTTTATGGTTAGTAAGTCACCTTCTAGCCTTGGAGGTTTGAGGCGTGATAGTTTGGTATCAGAGCAACCGGGTTATTAGGTTCTGTAGACAATAAAAGAGGAATAATATTGGATTAAGAGTTTTGAGGATATAATCGGGTAGACTAGGTTGTTTGTTTGAAATTGTTTGTTATTTGTTTGAAATTGTTTGTTATAATTGTTTAATTATATTTTGATTATAACTTTTGAACATTAGTTAATAGTTTAGGATGGCCCCACGTCGTAACTATCGGAATCGAATAATTTGAATAATGGTGAAAACTCGGGTCAGGTCGGAGAGGATAATGTGGGAACCAACTTGAACACTGCTGGACTGTTACGTTAGGGTAGGAACCGATGTGTTAATACAGAAGGCTGCACGTTTGAGCAGTTCAACCGCTTGCACCCCCTACGTTTGAAGTAAATGCAGACCCAACTGCTATAGAGAACTGGGTTCAGGAGATTGAAGAGATGTTGTATCTACAAAGGTGTACTGATGAGCAGAAATTTCTTTTTGCTGCATTTAAATTAACTGGTGAGGCAATGTGTTGGGAAATTCAAGAAATTGTTTTTGGAGCAAGAGCCCAGGGGAGTAGCTATTATGTGGGAAATATTTAAGGAAGTATTCTTCGAGCGTTATTTTGCCAAATCAACAAAAGAAGCTAAGGTAAGAGAATTTACTATTTTGAATCAGGGTTTGATGACAATCCAATAGTATGCATCTAAGTTTGTGGATACTCAACCATTAGAGAAAAATTTGGCAATAGCTACTCCGTCAGGGAGTTTTATCGTATGTAAGAAGGTGATTAGAAGTTGTCCAATAAGTATAGATGGAATAGTGATTTCAGCAGATCTAGTTGTTTTGAACATGCATGGATTTGATGTTATCCTAGGGATGGATTGGCTAGCATCTAATTATGCGAGTATTGATCGTCGAAGCAAGGAAGTTATTTTTAGACCCCTAAAAAACTTAGAATTTAAATTTGTCGGATCGTGTGTGTGTTCCCTTCTGCCAGTAATGCCAGCCATCCAAGCAAGAAGGCTACTTTTGTGAGGGATGTCAGGGTTATTTGACTTTTGTAGTGGAAGTACAAAAGAAGGAAACGAATTTGGAGAAGATTCCAGTCGTGAAGGAATTTCCTGATGTATTTCCTGTAGAAGTCCATGGATTACCCCTGGATCGTGAGATTGAATTTTCTATTGATCTACTTCCTGGAACAATACCAGTCTCTAAGGCACCTTATAGAATGGCACCAGTTGAGTTGTTGGAACTTAAGGAGCAACTACAATAATTGTTAGACGAAGGTTTCATAAGACCCAGTGTGTCACCTTGGGGAACACCAGTTTTGTTTGTGAAGAAAAATGATAGATCGTTTCGGATGTGCATCGATTATCGAGAACTTAATCGAGTCACGATTAAGAATAGATGTCCACTGCCTCGAATCGATGATCTTTTTGATCAGTTAGAGGGAACTCAATTCTTTTCTAAGATCGATCTTCGTTCGGGTTATCACCAGTTGAAGATTAAGGTTGTATGGCCATTATGAGTTTTTAGTAATGTCATTCGGTTTAACTAATGCACCAGCTGCATTCATGGACATGATGAATAGAGTTGTTCATGAGTATTTAGATTAGTTTGTTGTGGTCTTCATTGATGACATCCTAATCTATTTGAAGAATCAGGAGGAGCATGAGAATCATTTGAGGTTAGCATTACAAGTATTAAAAGAGAAAAAGTTGTATGTCAAACTCATAAAGTGCGAGTTTTGGTTGGAGGAGATTGCATTCTTAGGCCATCTCGTCTCAAAGGAGGGCATTTCTGTAGATCCAAGCAAAGTGGAGGCAGTTATGTATTGGCCAGCACCAACCAACATTCACGAAGTAAGGAGCTTTCTAGGTCTTGCGGGATATTATCGGAGATTTATATAGGGTTTTTCGAAGATATTAGTTTCGTTGACTGCACTAACACAGAAGAATATTAAGTTTGAGTGGACAAAGATTTGTGAACAGAGTTTTCAAAAACTAAAACAAAGACTTGCAACTGCACAGTGTGATCTTCAGCGATGCATCACATAATGGTTTGGGTTGTGTGTTGATGCAGAATGGGAAGGTTGTTGCGTATGTGTCTCGGCAACTGAAGAGTTATGAGCAGAATTACCCTACCCATGATTTGGAATTAGCAGTAGTAGTTTTTTCTTTGAAGATTTGGAGACATTATCTCTATGGAGAGCAGTGTGAGATATTTACTGATCACAAGAGCCTTGAATATTTGTTTACTCAAAAAGAGTTGAATATGAGGCAAAGAAGATGGTTGGAATTAATCAAAGATTATGATTGTACGATTAGTTAGCACCCGGGAAAGGCTAATGTAGTAGCAGCCGCATTGAGTAGTAAATCATCTGGAGTTTCAATGTCCGCTTTGATTAGTCAGCATCATATTAGAATGGACTTGGAGAGAGCAAGGATTGAGGTTGTCGAAGATGATCATAGGGTTCTTTTGGCAAGTATGGTGATTCAATCAACTTTGGAGGAAAGAATTAAGGAAGCTCAGTTGCTGGTTGCAGGATTGATGATGCTCGTAGCGAAGGTCTGGACTGGGTCAAAGTCAGAATTCAACATTTCGGAGGATGGGATATTAAGATATCGAAATTGTCTGTGTGTGTCTAATGATGAGAATATTAAAAGGAAGCACTAAAATGTATCGGGATTCGAGGGAGTCTTTTTGGTGGAACAATATGAAGAGGGAGATTACCAATTTTGTGGAGCAATGTTTGACGTGTTAGCAAGTGAAGGCAGAGCATCAGAGACCAGCAGGACCTTTGCAGATTCCAGAGTGGAAATGGGAGCATATCTCTATGGATTTTATTTCAGGTTTACTGCGAGCACCGACTGGGCAGGATTCAATTTGGGTAGTTGTTGACCGACTAACAAAGACTGCTCATTTTATTCCAGTCAAAGTTGGTTAGTCCATGGGAAGGCTAGCAGAATTATATATTCAGGAAATTATTCGTTTACATGGGGTGCCAATGTCTATAGTTTCATACAGAGATCCACGTTATACTTCAAAGTTTTAGAGAAGTTTGCAGAAAGCTATGGGATCTGAATTAAATTTTAGTACAACTTACCACCCTCAAACAGCCGGTCAGACAGAAATGACCATTCAGATTTTGGAAGACATGTTGCGAGCTTGCATTCTTGAATTTAAGAGAAGTTAGATTAAGTATCTACCTCTAGTGGAGTTTGCTTATAATAATGGTTATCGAGCAAGTATTGTAATGACACCGTACGAGGCATTATATGGAAGAAGATGTCGATCTGCCTTGTATTGGGATGAAGTAGGTGAACGGAGGATTTTGGGTCCAGAGATAATTCAAACAACGGTGGAGAAACTTGATTTGATACGTGAAAGACTAAAGGTTGCTCAAAGTAGACAGAAGAGTTATGTTGACAATCGTCGGCGAGAACTTGAATTTGAAGTGGGAGATAAGGTTTTCTTGAAGGTAGCTCCTTTGAAAGGGGTAATGCGATTTGGGAAGAAGGGAAAATTAAGTTCACGATATGTTGGTCCTTTTGAAGTACTTGATCAAATAGGTCTAGTGGCATATAGGGTTGCATTGCCACCAAGTCTTTCGGGAATGCATGATGTATTCCATGTGTCCTTATTGCGGAAATATATTCCCGACCCTACTCATGTCATTGATTACGAACCTTTAAGGATTCGGGAGAACTTGACTTATGTTGAGAAGCCTATACGGATTTTGGACAAAAAGAAGCATGAACTACGTACAAAGAAAATTCCCCTAGCAAAAGTGTTGTGGAACAATCATTCAGGAGAAGAAGCTTCTCGGGAACTTGAGGAAGAAATACAATCTAATTATCCGCATTTGGTTGAAGATTGAGGTTGGAAGCTGAATGTTCAAGTCGGAAAGTTAGAAGTTAGTTTTCCTTAGCAAATTCCGAGGACGGAATTTTTTTAAGGGGGAGAATGTAACACCCGAGATTTATGTTTTAAAATTATTTGAATTTGTTATTTGATATTTGAAATGTCTTCTTTGATATTTGAAATTTGAGTTTAATTCGGTTAAAATAGTTGAATTTTTAACTTTGATCTGGTCAAACCTTTTTAAAATTTGAAAGATTTATGATTATTTAAAATTTAAAGGTTTTACAGTTCAAAAGGGAGTCTATTACTAGTGTGAGTCTATATATAGATTTACACATTGTTTTAAATTTTTACACCAACATGAGGAAAAATAACGGTTTTCTTGCTTTCAATAATCTAGACGAAATTTTTTGAAGCAACTTCAGGTATTTCGAATTTCTTGATATTATATTTATATTCTATTTATGAGAGATCAAACCATAGGGTGTCTATATATTTTACTAATTATTTCAAGATTTTCGAAATATTTTTAATAGTTTTCTTTGAGTAAGTGAAATTTGGGTTCAAGATTTGTTTAAGAAAATTCAGGTTATTGATTTGAGTAGTAGATCGAATTGTTTTTGTATAACCAACCCTAGATGTCAAAAAATTATGATTTTTGGATATTGCTTACTAGACATCTGAAGAAGGAATGGGTTCAATTTTCGTAATTTTTGGAGATGTAATGGTATGGTTTTGAAAATCTGGAATTTAGGCTTACAGAAATCGGAATTGCTGAAAAAGATCTTTGATATAGATTAAAGTTTTGAATGACATATCTAGGCTTTGAATTTCGGCATGAAATTTTATAGGTATCTTTATAACGCATCTTTAAATCTTTGGTAAAAATTTCGGGATTTTTGGATATCTTAATAGATCTTTATGAATTTTGGAAGTGATGCATACCGAATTTTTAGGGTATAGTTTGACTCCCGTGAACAGAGTTGAATGTCGATTTTATTTATTGAGTTGTATGAGGAATCTAGATTTGAAATTTTACAGATATATAGCTAACATCTTAGGAAAGAACATATGTTAATTTGAGTATTTTAGGGAAACCCAAGATAGGTAAGATATATTTTAGAATCTAACCAGTGAATTTCAGATTTAATCATGTCTGACAGATTTAGAGTGTCATTTGTGTTTCCGTTTGAGCTTATTATAATACGTTAAATTTTGTATTGATAGTTGCTAAGTCGGAAGCTTATTTGCTTGAAGATCCAGGTAAGCGGGGTTATTATGTTAGATTTTTCTAAAAGACCGAGGTGATATTTGAGAAATTGCATGATTTATTGTAAACCCTCGGAGTTTTATGTGCATTACGTTTTGAGCCTATTTTTATGTCCAATGATTTTAAATGATGTTTTCATTGATTGAAATCAAAGCTTTTGGTATTTACTGTTAATCAATATTTATGCATGTATTTCATGAAAAGAGGAGAAAGATGCAAAGTTTAAAGTGAAGTTTATTTTATGATATGTTATGTATTTTCAAACCCTGAGGCCCAAAGTTACAGAGTTACAGAGACAACGCATTGGTACCAATTGCAACCTATTGAGTGCACCTATTCTGGAAACGAAGTGACATCTTTTGTAGATTCTTACCGAGTGCACACTTGCACATGACCAAGCCTTAGTAAGGAAGAATTTTATCCATGGTATTGGCTTAGTTTGGCTGATCCCCAAACTAGGTAGCAACTGCACAAACCTGTCACGGGGGTAAACGTGACCCACAGTTATTACTAAAAATATTTTCTTATACATATAAAAATGATTATATATAGTATTATGTGGATAAAACTATTTTGATTTTCTTATATGGATAAAACTGATTTTCTGTAGTATTATGTTATATAGATAAAACTGTTTTATTGATAAAGGTATTTTATTGAAATTGTCAAAAACAACTTTCAACAGTTTAGAAAGATTTTTGTTACAGTGTGGCTCATGGGATATAAACTAGCATAATGATTTTGCTTATTGAGTTGTCGAATTCACCCCCTATGTTTTCCTTATTTTCAGATGTTAATCAGGAACATATCGATAGTCAGGATCAGATGGCACGTGGGCGGGTAGCTAAGTGATCATGAGAATAAATGTTTGACTCTAGTATGAGTCTAATCATGTTTAGATTTGTTTTTGTGTGCTGAAAGAGTTTTTTAAGTTTTATTAAAAAAGATTTATTGAAGTTTTTAAAGAAAGTTTATCCCGCAATTTTTTAGATAAATTTTTCAAACCAAAGTCTATTTGTTTATGGTTAATAAGTCACCTTCTAGCCTTGGAGGTCTGGGGCGTGACAATCCAAGCCTAAAGAACAACATCATGGGAGTCGAAAAGCACCGCAGTAGCCATAGAGATGGAAGGTCAGATAGCAACATCAAAAGTAAACTTATGGAAGTTACCCGAAGCAAAGGATGTAGCTGGGATCACTTTGGTCATCCATGGAAAAGCTTGCCACGCAAGGGAATGTTCACGAAACTGGTGAAGGATTTGACGTAACAATTGAGGAGCCTGCAAAAGAGTACCCTAGTGCATTTGTTTATTCCGCTTCTGCCAAATAGAGTCCATAGTAATAGCTGTAAATAATTGGAAGCAGTGGGAGTCAGAGTTCAGGATGCTAAGGAACCGGGAGGGGTCCAGTATAATTTGAAGCCATTGAGAAAAGAGTCTGGAACTGACCACGTCCATAGAAATGGGCCAAGGAGGGCTTTGCCAAATGAGGTGAGTGTAGGAGCCAAAAAGAAAAAGGTGTTGTAATGATTCCGGAGCAGTACCACAAAGACGACACAGAAGCTCCCCTCGAAAAGTATTGTGGAGCTGATCCGCAAGACGCTGGCTAATCGGGAGGGCATCCCAAGCTATCTTCCAGAGGAAGAATTTTAGACGTTCTTGCATATTGAGTTTCTAGAGGTTACTCCAATCAAAGGGTAGAGCGGGAGCAAGAGAAATAGCAGACTCCTCCAATAGCAAGCGGTGTGCAGACTTGACAGAAAGCTCACCCGAAGAATTGGGCGCCCAAACCCAGGCGGTCGTCCTCCTGAGAGAGAGGGAGATGGATATTGAGAATCTGGGAGGCCGAAATGTGATCAAATGTGTGTTCAATGAGAGGGTGATTCCAAAGCTGTGTATGAGGAATGATGAAGTTGTTCACAACCGAAGTTAGCTCCACCTAACGAAGGAAAGGATGAGCCTGAGGGTGAAATGACTGTAAACCAGGTACCCAAGGATCTTTCCAAGTACTAATTTACGTAAATAATTTAATTTATTTGCAATGTAATTTGACATAAATATTTAACTTAATTTATTTATTTTGAATACGTAATATATATATATATATGTATGTATATATATATAAACATATATATATATATATATATATATGTATGTATATATATATTGTCACGCCCCGAACGCTAGCCCGAAGGGGGTTAATGACAGCCGCGAACATCCACTCAATGAATGTACTAGCGTTTTCTCTTAATCATGCAGCGGATTTTTTTTTTTTTTACATATACATAAACACCTACAACTGAGAGAGATGGGCCAAAGAGATTTACAAAAACTTCAACTTACACAATTGACTACAACGACAATAGTGAAAGCATCCAAATTACATGTCATGTCTGCATGGCTGAAGTACAAGTCCTATGGGATTCCAACAAAACTTTAATGGACCTACTCATAACATATATGTAATACATCTTGAATCCTTATACACATAACATAGACATTCACAGGATGCCTGATAAGCGTTCTTAGTACTTCCTATGAACTCTTCAACTTCTGTTTCTGATAACCACGACTAAGATACTAGACATCAAAAACCTTGAACTCTACTAGTCCGAACAACCCATGACCACCACACAACGGAGGCTCATGACGACTCTTCAAAATTTCATCTAACCTTTTATGAAACAACAAAGAGAGATGAGGACGTTCCCATCGGTCCCTCTTCTAGATTTTCCCACCTGAATTGTTATCTGGAATGATACAATTGAAAACATATGTGAGTCGAAAGACTCAGTAAGGAATTATAATTAAAACATGAGCTTGAAATCATGGTTTGCAAATATGAACTTGAAATCGTGAGTTTGAAACCATGAACTTATTCTTTGAACTCATAATCTTGAACTTGAAATCATACACTTGCTTTTAAACTTGAAATCATCATGAACTCGATATCATAATGAACTTAAAATCATAAGCATGCACTTGACTTAAAATCATAAGCATGCACTTGACTTAAAATCATAAGCATGCGCTTAAACTTGAAATAATTACAAACTTGAACTTTAAATATCATGTATACGTATGTAATTCATGCATGATCATGAATCGTGATGCATGTGTATGCCTCATGATTGCATATGCACATGCACTTGCTCTTGAAAACATCTCTTATACTTATAAAGCTCTTTCTTTTGGAAAATCTTTTCCATTCTTATCCTATGGGCTACTTGAGCTTCATTTACCCCTGGCATCAGGGTTGTGCGTTCCCGTTGGAACTGTCCCCTATTTCCCTTGGGGACCTTACATATGGTCGAGCTAGCACACCTTCTCAATGTCCTTCAGTGGCTAGACACGACTCTTGGAGGTTCACACCTTCTTGCAAGCATCCTTCAGTGTGATTGCACATACCTCCTGGACTACCCATCCTTCTTGCAAGCATCCTTCGGTATAGGTGTCCTAGGTGACATCCACCCTTCACGTAAACGTCCTTCAGTATGGATGCACCTTCTTGACTTGGTACGGTACCGACCGACTTGGGTTCGTTAATTAACTTGTCATAAGTAGCATAAAAATGGTACTTTCATTTGCATAAAATGTCTCGTTTCTCATGAGGAAAATGAATGCAAATGATCATGATGCATTCATGTCGTGCTTGGTAATGTCATGCTTGATATATCATACTTGATATGCTTATTCATAAATATTCTTCATGCAGTGTATCATTCCAGTTTGTAAAGATTTTCACTTACAAACGTAAGTTCCTCTTACTTCGCTTGCTTGTGGGTTGAATGCCCCTTTACCTACAATTGGATCATACCATTGTTATTCATAGGTTTACTAGACGTATAGAGTAATCAATCAATTACTCACGCTTCATCAAACAAAATCGTCCTTATTCCTCATTCAATATCTCATACTTCGTCATACACATACTTCGTCGTACAAAATCATCCAACACCCACGAAATTTTGCCCCAAGCGCCCTCCTCATATAACCTCATATACAAGATGTAAACTTTACACATACAACTCAAAACTTCCAACCAAAAACAATGATTTCATCACTAGAACAAAGGTTATTGCATCTATTTCACTCCCTTTGGTCTTTTATCAAACACCTAGTATGCAAGTTGGTTTCTCTTGGGTTTACAAATTCCCAGATCTAACCACATTCTCCATGGCTTTGTGCACAATCCATACAACTCTCTAAAACTCACTAGATCTACATTTTCTTCAAAGAAAACACATGAATCTCAAGGAGAAATCTAACAACACACAACCATCACAACAACCAAGGAGAAATCTAACAACACACAACCATCACAACAACCATTCAAAGGAAAAAGAGAACATAGGTGAAAATGGGTATGGCTTGGCCGACCATAACCACTCACCTCCTTCTCTCTCTCTTTCTTTCTCTTCTTCCTTTCTTCTTCTTCTTTTCTCCTTCTTCTTCTTCTTTCTTTCTTCTCTTCTCTTCTCTTCTCTTCTTTCTGTGGGAGCTAGGGCAAAATGACTTTTCGATTTGGGGGTGGGCTGCTTATACGTAAAGGGGCTTGGGGAAAAGACAAGGCTGCCCTCCCTTATTTCCCCCTTTTTCACATGAATTTCACCTCACGTATTTTCAATCCGTAAAATTTCGGAATGTAGTTATATGTGTCGACACTACCACTCAAGGTGTCGACACTTACAACACATTTAGTAAGATGTGTCGATACCATCACTCACGGTGTCGACACTTCCAACACTTAGCCAAAGTGGGAAAAATGTAAACTCTCGGGTTTCAGTTAGATGTGTCGACACCATCACTCAAGGTGTCGACACTTCCATCACTTGGTCAAAATTCACGGGAAAAATACACACTTTCGGGTTTTAGTTGGATGTGTCGACACCATCACTCAAGGTGTCGACACTTCCAACACTTAGTCAAAAATCACTCTAGTTCCGGAAAAATATAAACATTCGGGTATAGGTCTAATGTGTCGACACTATTACCCAAGGTGTCGACACTTACAACACTTAGTCAAAATTCACTTTGGGCTCCTGAAAAAGGTAAACTTTCGGGTGTTACACTAATGTGTCGACACTATGCTCCAATGTGTCGACACTTACCTCAAAAATCACAAATTTAATCATACATACACTTGCAATAATACGTACTTAAGAGGTCATAAGCAATAACTTGACAGACCTAAAATCGGGGTCTCACATATATAGTTAGACATACTTTTATATTAAATATCCGTTATAACTAATCATCAATTTAATTGTAATAGCAAGTTACTTATTCTAACCGTTACAATCTAATTACACTAACTGTTCCGTTAGTTTAATCACCCATTTAATTTTACTAATTATCTGTTTAAATTGTAATAAATTTAATCTAGTGAAAAAAGAGAATTAACATAAAATATAAAAAATAATCCAAATATCGAACGAAAAACACAATCATAATGCCTAGTACAAGCCGGAAACAATCCTTCAAACGATAAATAAATAATAGTGATAAAGCAAAAACAGAAGACCAGTCAAAATCAAGAGCTGCCTCTGGCTTGTCCGAGGGCATCACAAACATGCGCCAAATGCTCCTCCATATTATCCACTCATCTGAAGAGTGTCTGCAGCTGTACCGAAATGATATGGACAGACTGAGACAACCTAGACAATTGTTCTCTCATCCTTATTAGTTCCATCCGCTTAGAATTCAACTCTTCCGTTATAGCCCTATCCGTTAGAGCAAGTTTGGTCTTCAGACCGGTCAAGCGGCATTCGAGCTCCAAGCACAACGAATGCGTTGGCTGCACTAGTGCCTGAATACTCTCGTTTATTTATGCAAAAAAGGTGTTTGCCCAGGTGGTCACTCTGTTTGTCCCCCGACATTGGTGATACTTCTCCCAGAGCGTTCCATAGTCAACCTAGCAAAAACCGTCTGAACATTAGCATAATTGTTCGTACGAACGTCAAACTGTGTCGTTTAAATTTTAGGACGTCCGAACGTAGAAGATAACGTCCGGATAGTGTAAAAAGATGTCAGAACGTCTTTTGATGAACACCAGCAAAACAACGTAATTTGATAGATACAAACAACACAACAACTATACAATGAACGGTATTGAATCGAAATGCATGAAATTGAGAAGCAAATTCATGAAGGAAGTTTTACTTGAAGTTCCTTGAGAGATCTCAAACGGATAGTGAATACGTTTGGGATAAAAGTTTAAGAGAAGTAAGTGAGTTTGTGATTTTGACAAAGTCTGGCGGGTTTAATATACCCAGTACCCGTCCGAATGCTTCAGATTAGCGTCTGGACTCTTCTCACCGGTTATATTCACACGTGACCCTATCAAATTTAACGTCATTAAATATGTCCGATTCGAAAAGGTTCTAGAACTTATACGGTCCAGATTCGTGTTATTGGTCCAGACGGTATCGATGTCACATGTCTGAAGTTTTGCAACGTGGAACCACACGATTCGCGGGAGAAACATTTATAATTGTGCCAACCTTTTTTCTACTATTTGGACGAGGGTATTTGTCCCGTTGGAACGCTGTTGACAACATCCGGATTGAATAGAGTGTTCATGACAATTTTTAATTTGTCACTCTATCCTGACGATTATTATTTGTTAGGTAATGTCCGTTCGGACGTTGTATGACAAGAGTCCGGACGATATTGTAAAAATTGTGAAAATTTTAATTGTCACTCAGTTACGACGTTTTGGAATTTGTCGCCCTGCATCGAGTCCGAACGGCTTTCTTGTTGGTCCGGACGAGAGTTTTTTTTTTGTGACGATTTTTATCGTCACTCATTCGCGACGCGTGTATGTTGTCACACTAGAAACATGTCCGAATGTGTTTTTGACCGATCCGGACGGTTTTGGCGTTCCTAGATGATTTTGGGTGACGAAATTAATATTTTGTCAAGGAAAATTCACTTTAGGTGACAAATTTGGTTTGACGCCCAAACTTTTGTCACCTAAAACAATATTTCTTGTAGTGGGTATTGTTTCGTCCCTTTAAATTGCCCAATAATTGTACAAAGAATTGGAGAAGATCTGATTTATAATTCAACTACGGCACCTTGAAGAGAAAATATAAACAAACCATTAAAATCAATGTAGTTACAAAAGAAGCTTTCATATAGTTGACAGAAGAGAAAAGAAAAAAATTAAATTAAATCTCATTTCATATCTATTGGCAAAAATCAGTCACCTCCCCTCAAATTTCAATTTGTTCCTAATGTTAAAAACAAATGACCGTTACCCCACGAAAAATTGACCGAAATGCCCATTGAAAGTACTAAGAACTTTGAAAAAGTGTTAAAAATAAAAATATGGAAATTCTATTTTATTTTGGTCGGGCATTTCCATTACTCCACGCCACTTTCCGTTTCATTTAATGATCAAATCGAACTGCGGAAGACAATCAATTTTTCTTGCAACTTATGGAGTGTGAATTGAAATTTGAGGGGGTGCAATTTGATTTTTGCATGTTTCCCCAAAAAGAAACCAAATCAATCTGGTTGGTTCAAAATAATCGACCAAAGTGAATTTAATGGTAGGAACGTACCAATAAAAAAAACAAATTAATGGTTGGCACTTGATTACAGTGAAATGTAGGATACATTTAAATTTGAGGAACAGTTATCTTGTGTCCCCACAGGTTAATGTCCTTTTAGAGGTCCAAATTGCTAAGTTCGTTATATTGAACCCTCAAATTATCAAAACTAATCATTGTACACATTCAAAAGAGATATCTGATAGTAAAAAAAGTGGCATGTGTTATGAATAGGCCATGTAGCATGATTTTGACGATTAAATCTTTTTTGAGGCGCCCCCACTGTTGAATTTTAGTTGTATGGATGCATAATACTAAAAACTTAGTTGTTGAGACTCTCAAATTGACATTGACCTTATAATTTGATAGCTCAAAGTGAAGTTTTCCCTTCAAATTTAGTACTATGATTACCCATGGTGAAGAAATCCATCTTAATTGTAATTTGGAATGTCTACTCATTCAGACCCAGAAGAAGTCTCATAACTATCTGCTGTTCTTCTTCTTTCTTTTTGCATGTTTCTCTTTTCTCTGTTTAGGGTCACATTTGTTAGAATTATGTGTCATTGATAACCAAATAATTAATCAAGTCCTAATATCTCATATGAAATATAGTTTGGTGGAAGAAATTAATTGTATGTAAAGGGGCATATTTCCAATAATCTCAAATTTCAGGGGTCAATTACAATATGTTGATGGACTTGATTGTAATTAGTAGAAGCCCTAATTTTATTAGAAGAAGAGTTTTTCAGTTTAATCCTACGGCTACAATTTGAGATCCCTAAGGATCCTATATCTCTAGCTCTCTCCAGGGTTTCCCAAGGCCTATAAATATAACTGTTATATTCAAGAGGTTGACCATCAGAACCTATTAGAAAAATCCCAAGAAAAGAGTGTGACATAAACCCCTCAGGAGGCAACGCATCTGAGTTACTATTTTGAATTGTTGGAGCTTTGGATTGTATCATAAAGTGTGGCTTGAGGTTTGTTGATTCATAAATTCCTATATCAGGTAGTTAATCGAATCTGCAATTGCAATTATAATCATGATTGACGTTTTATTGAAAACAAGTTGTTTGTTTTAGTTTATTTTCAAAAAAAAATATCAGTGGTATCAAAGCCAGGTTCATATGATTGCAATTGTTGGATTATATGGACCTTGCTAATTTTTTATTAAGAATCAAAAGACTAAACCTTTTCCCAGTTACTGTTCAACACTATTATGAATAGTGCATTATTTTATTATATTAAAATTCAATTTACTGTTCATGTTATTTTGTTCCCTAAATTTATTTTATAAAATCTGTATTTGGTTCATGCGATGAACATAGTTTTATTTTTGAAGGGGTTATGAACAGTAAATGTTTGGAATTTAAAAAAATAACTATTCATGAGATGAACAAAGGAGGTTGCCTGAAAATTGGGTAGTGGCGGGGCTCGTCGTGAGGCCGAGCTTGTCTTCCCGGTACAGGGGTCTTGCAGCCTTGTGCTGCGGGCAACATCCAACGTCGTGAGGCCGAACTTATCTTCCCGACACACTTAGATAATGGAATGCACAAACCAAATAAAGGCAAGTATTAAAATAGTATAAGATCTGTTTATTTAGGTAGGCCAAAAGAAAATCGAGAATCAAAAATATTTTAAATATTTTGCATATGATGTAAATTTTGATGAATAGTAGCAATTCGTCTTTACAAGATATGTAAGGTAAAGATTCTCGATACCCACTTAGAATGTCTTGAATATAAATGATATATTTCTCATGATTGTGATATATTTGATATATATGTTTATTATTCGAATGAGTGGTACCATTAGTAATTCAAAAACCTGAATCTAATGGAAATATATGTGTGAATTATTTTGCAGATTTCCACCAAAATGGTGGAAGGGAGCCTAATTCGGGATCATGTCTTGAAGATGATTTATTTCATCAAGGAACTGGACTTTTAGGGAGCTGAGATGGATAATGACACAAAAGTTGATGTCATTCTGTCATCTATGCCTGATTCTTTCAATCAATTTGTCCTTAATTACAATATGAACAAGATGAGTGTGACATTGTCAGAGTTGCTCAATATGTTGTAGTCAGCTCAAGATCTCTTCAAGAAGGACAAACATATTGTGATGGTCATAGAGAAATCTGATGCCTATATGAAAATGAAACCAAAGTTTAAGAAATTCAAGACAAATAATAAGGGGTCTCAGGCAGTTAAGAATGTCCAAAGCGGACAAGGAAACAAAGGCAGTGACAAGAACAAAGAAAAGGAAATGTTTCCATTGCGGCAAGTCCGGTCACTGGAAGAGAAATTGCCGAGTTTACTTAGTTTTTCTTAAAAAGGGCAAACCTTCTGAATGTATGTCTAATATACTTGTAATTGAATTGAATTTAATGGATGATCCATTTAATTCATGGTGTGCGAATTCTAGTTCTACATCTCACATCTGCAATATGTTGCAGGGGTTCAAAGAGACCAGAAGGCTCCATGAAGGGGAGTTGATCCTTAAGATGGTGACAGGTTCAACTGTTGCAAGGACCGCCATCAGATTTTTTAGTTTAGAATTATTTAATAATAGAATTTTGATTCTAGAAGACTATCTTTATGTTCCAGAAGTTCGTAGAAACTTGATTTTTGTTTCAAAAATTGGTTTATCTGGATATTCATTTATTTTCAATTCCAAGCTTGTTATTAAGTTTCGAAATAAATTTGTTGCTTCTGGAATTATTTATGATGGTCTTTATCTTTTGAATGTTGATAATTATTTGAATACTGTTCAGAATCATGATTCCAGTGTGTTATCCCTTATGATGGAAAATGATGTTAATCTAAATTACTTGTGGTATCTAAGACTTGGTCATGCCAATATTGGTAGGATCAATAGATTGGTAAGGGATGTGTCATTGCAATTTCTGAAAATTGAGCCTTATCCAATCTGTGAGCCCTACTTACAAGGAATGATCACCAAAACCCCTTTTACAGGAAAGGAAATTAGAGCAACAGAAGTATTAGGATTAATACATACTGATGTTTGTGGTCCCTTCAACCACATGGAAAGATGAGGTTTCTCTTATTTCATTACTTTCGTTGATGATTATTCCAGGTATGGTTATCTATACCTGATGAAGCATAAATCAGAATCTTTTAAAAAGTTCAAGGAATTCCACAATGAAGTTGAGAAACAGATTGGAAAGTCCATTAAAATGATTCCCTCCGATAGGGGAGGCGAATACCTCTTAGATGATTTTAAAGTTTACCTTAAAGATCATGAAATCATATCTCAACTCACACCATCAGGCACACCACAACACAATGGTGTTGCAGAGAGAATGAATAGAACCCTATTGAATATGGTTTGTTCCATGATGAGCATATCTGAATTGCCCATATCATTTTGGGGACATGCTTTGGAGACCGTTGTGTACTTGTTAAACAGGTTCCCTACAAATCGGTTCCAAATACCTCATATGAGTAATGGACTGCAAAATGTCAAGCCTAAATCATTTTAAGATATGGGGTTTTCCAGCTCATGCTAAAAGGTTTAATATGGATAAGCTGGGATCAAGGACTAATAGATGCCTATTTATATAGGCTATCCTAAAATGACTACTGGTTTCTACTTCTATAATCCAAATGAAAACAAAGTGTTTGTTAGCAGGAATGCTACTTTTCTTGAAGAGGATTATAGTTTGAATGAAACTGAGAGTAGAGTTACTTTTGATGAGCAAAGAGATAGTACAGTGACTGAGCAAAATGAGAACAATGAGGATCAAACAATTATTCCCACTGATCAAACTGAACCTGTTGAGACATAAAAGCCTCGTAGTAGTAAAAGGATTATAAGACCTCCAAAGCTCATGTTAAAAGGTTTAATATGGATAAGCTGGGATCAAGGACTAATAGGTGTCTATTTATAGGCTATCCCAAAATGACTATTGGTTTCTACTTCTATAATCCAAATGAAAACAAAGTGCTTGTTAGCAGGAATGCTACTTTTCTTGAAGAGGATTATAGTTTGAATGAAACTGAGAGTAGAGTTACTTTTGATGAGCAAAGAGATAGTACAGTGACTGAGCAAAATGAGAACAAAGAGGATCAAACAATTATTCCCACTTATCAAACTGAACCTGTTGAGACATAGAAGCCTCGTCGTAGTAAAAGGATTATAAGACCTCCAATAAAATTCAATTTGTTAAATGAGATTTATCAAATGGAATCTGAGGGACTGGAGATTGATCCTTATGATTATACGGAGGCTGTGAAAGACAAAGATGCTAAGCATTCACCTGTGGCCATGAAATCAGAGATGGACTCCATGTATTCCAACAAGGTATGAACCTTGGTAGACAAACCAAAAGACATTAAGCCTATAAGTTGCAAATGGGTCTATAAAAGGAAACTTGGTATACTCAAAAGAGTGGTATTGATTATGAGGAAACTTTTTCACTAGTAGCCATGCTAAAATCCATAAGGATTATATTGGCAATTGCAGCATACGATGATTATAAGATATGTCAGATGGATGTGAAAACCACATTCTTGAATTGGCACATCCATGAAGAAATTTATATGGACCAGATAGAAGGTTTCATATCTGGTAAAAATGAATAAAAAGTGTGCAAATTGGAGAAATTCATTTATGGCCTAAAACAAGCATCACGTTGTTAGAACATCCGTTTTGATGAAGCAATCAAAATGTTTGATTTCTCATAAAACATGGATGAACCTTGTGTCTACAAGAAGGTTAGTGTGAGTGCTATCACCTTTTTGGTTTTTTATGTGGATGGCATATTGCTCATTGGGAATGATGTAAAGACTCTGTCATCTATGAAAATGTGATTGTTTAACTAATTTTCAATGAAAGACCCCGGGGAAGCATCCTACATACTTGGGATCAAAGTGTTTAGAGACCGGAAGAAGAGATTCTTGGGTTTCTCACAGGTCAATTTTATTGACAAGATATTGGCTAGATTTAGCATGGTAAATTCCAAGAAAGAGTTTCTACCCTTTAGACATGGAATTCACCTCTGTAAGCAGATGTGTCCAAAAATACCTGAAGAAAGAGAGAAGATGAGTAACTGTCATTATGATTCGGCTGTAGGGAGTCTCATATATGCTATGCTTTGTACTACACCTGATATCAGTCACGCAGTTAGTGTTGTGAGTAAATACCAATCCAATCTAGGTCCAGAACATTAGTCAGCAGTGAAACATATCCTTAGGTATTTGAGAAATAAAAAACATTATTTCTTAATGTATAGCAGTGAGGATATGATTATCCAGTTATAAACAGATTCGGATTTTCAATAAGACATTAATAATAGAAGATCAACATCTGGATTGTGTTCCTTCTTGGCAAATGAGCATTCAGTTGGAGAAGTTTCAAGCAAAGTACTACTATTAATTCTACAACTGGGCAAAATATGTTGTTGCATGTGAAGCTGGAAAGGAAGCTGTGTGGAGTCGCAAGTTCATTCAAGAACTTGAAGTTGTCTCATCGATTGAGGCGCCTATTCCCTTATACTGCTAACAATGGTGCAATTGCACAAGCAGTGGAACCAAGGTCTCATCAAAGGACAAAGCATATAGAACGTCGTTTTCACCTAATCGTGATATCATATCCAGAGGTGATGTCACAATGGTGAAAGTTGCATCAGCTGATAATTTAGCTAATCCATTTACAAAGTCTTTATCTCAGAAAGTGTTTGAGAAACATATTAAGGATATGGGTTTGAGATATATGTATGATTGGGTTTGACATTTCGTTTTTCCTTTATTATTTGATAATAAAATTTTATTTGTTTTCACATATATTGTTGTTGTTATGGGTTTATACGTAACATGAGATGTTATGATGAAAATTTTTTCAGGTATCAATGTAGAAAAATCATGCTCGAGATTAATGAATCAAAGACAGGGAATAATGATTTTTCAGTTTCTTGTAAGCCTGAAATTGTTCTAGACTTTTGTACCATAAAGTCTACACTTGTGCGAAGAATGATTGATTACATCATTGAGGTATGACCTTAAGTAGACAAGTGGGTGTCATGTAACAAGTACAAACACTGAACATGATTCGATTAAGAATGCCTTTTGGAATCATCACTGCCAGGTTAAAGGTTGTTCTATCACAATTCGGTATTGTCCTTAGACCTGAAAGGTTTGTGTTTATTCATGTATTATGTACAAATACTTTGACATTGTCAACCGTTGATGTCCATTCAGGACTATATACGAACATGTTGGGTTATGTGCATGATTGATGAGTTATATGAATGCTCAACAAGGAATCCACTGTTGGATTTTGTGCACAATTGAGATTTTGATGATTTCAATAAATGAATTAAGTTTATAAAATGGATATCTTCAAAGACAAAGTCATGTTTCATCAAAGATCCAAAGACTTGAAGAAAGAAGATCAAGAATATGCAAGGAGCTCAAAAGTGAAGATTCAAGATCTTAGGGTATAAACCTTGTTACTCTTTATTTTACTTTTGACAAGGATTTGAATCACGCACTTGCATAACTTTCAAAACGTGCATATACCGTTTTACCTTTTGTTTGAAAAATTAAAATGTTTTTAAAGGTTTTAAAACGCCTCAATCAAACTCTCAAACCTTTCATATACTTATGGGAAGTAAGTCTTTAAAATTGAGTGTTTAAAAGTGGTAAAAAACATGATTTTAAAAGAACCAGACTATGTGTTTAAGTTGAAGCGGTCGACCGGTTGGTGAAGTGGTCGACCGGTCTTCGACCGCTTGGTATAGCGGTCGACCGGTTGATTTTAAAATAGAGTCGTTGAGCTTCTGACAATATGACGGTTGGGTAACGGTAACTTGAAGCGGTTGACCAGTTCATGTAGCGGTCGACCGGATCGTTTTAACAGACGACTCCCAAGGGCTATAAACGGCTATTTTTCATATGTGGCCTATAAATACACAGCCATAACTTCTGAAATAAACACACAACGACCACATATCATTTAGATCACTTGAGAAATATTTCAAACCTTCATATTCTATATTTCTCATATTATTCACCCAAAACACACTTTCATATCCTTGTCTTTGTTTGCATCAAGAGATAGAGCTTTCTAATTTTATATCTACTCTTTGAGTGAGTTTTATTTATTCAATATTCCTATCAAAAGAGGTGATTCCTTTAGTGAGGATTGTTCACTAAAGAAGAAGCTTAGAGAGGGAATATTTCAAGCTTGGGTAGGTTGGGAGTGGTGAGCCCGAAAAACTACTTGGGTGGGTTTGAATGTTGAGCCCGAGAAAACACTTGTTCGGTTCTCTAGCACCCGGAAGCTAGAGTGTATGCTATTTGAAGAATAGTGGAAAAATCTCAAGGCTCGGTGAAGGAGCTTGAGGAGTAGATGTAGGCGGGTTTGCTGAACCACCTAAAAATCACGTGTTTGCTTCTCTAAACTCTTCTCTTTATATTTAGCACTTATTATACTTGTTGCATATTTATGCTTGTGCTAAATTAATATTTGGGGTAAACTCATAGTTAGCCCCCTATGTTTGGGCAAAAATCATAGTTAGCCCCATATTTTTGAATTCAACAATTTGATACCAATAACTTTCAAAACCTATCAAAGTTAGCCCCCCGTCTAAATCAGGTGTTAAGTCCGACGGAAATTCATGCAAAATGATCGAAATGCCCCTCCAAAGCTAAAATTTATAATAAAATAAAATATAAATATAAATTTAAGAAATAAATTAAAATAAATATATTATTGAAATAGATTTTCAATATAGTTTTATTTAAAAAATATTAATTTTTGAAAAAATATCATTTTTTATTTTTAATGATTTTTTTTATTTTTTTTAGTAATTTTATTTTGGAGGGGCATTTTGGTCATTTTCATACTTTTCCGTCTGATTTAACGTCTAATTTAGACGGGGGGCGAAGATTGATAGGTTTTGAAAGTTATGGGTATCGAATTGTTGGATTCAAAAATATAGGGTTAACTATGATTTTGGCCCAAACATAGGGGGCTAACTATGAGTTTACCCCTTAATATTTACTTTGAAAACACGTCTTTTAGGGTTAAAAGTGAAAATTTTTGGAAAACCAATTCACACCCCTTCTTGGGTTGCCTTAATCCTGGAACTCACATCCACCAGTCTCTTGGAGAGACAGTATATTCAGTTAGTGTTCATATAAGAGTTGGACCAACAAAAATCTAGCCGGTGTATTTTTACAAAACTATTTTATGAATACATAAAAGTATATTTTATATATTTCAAAATTATTTTATGGTCCAACTAAGTTGTGAACTAAGAAATTAAAGTTTACATGAGATAGGAACATGATAGTGATATTTGGTTCTGAGGGCAAGTGGGAGATTGTTCAAATTATGTGTCATCGATAACCAAATAATTAATCTAGTCCTAATATCTCATATAGAATATAATTTGGTGGAATGAATTAATTGTATGTAAAGGGGCATAGTTGCAATAATCTCAAATTTTAGGGGTCAATTACAATATGTTGATGGACTTAATTGTAATTAGTAGAAGCCCTAATTTTATTAGAAGAAGAGTTCTTCAGTTTAATCCTACGGTTGGAATTTGAGATCCTTAAGGATCCTATGTCTCATGCTCTCTCTAGGGTTTTCCAAGGCCTATAAATGTAATTGTTATATTTAAGAGGTTGGCCATCAGAACCTATTAGAGAAATCCTAAGAAGAGAGTGTGACATAAATTCCTTAGGAGGCAACGCATCTGAGTTGCTATTCTGATCGTAAAGCGGCTTAAGGTTTGTGGATTCATGAATTCCTTTATCAGGCAGGTAATCGAATCCGCAATTGTAATTATAATCCTAATTGATGTTTTGTTGAAAACATGTTGTTTGTTTTAGTTTAATTCCGCATAAACTATCAACATTGATATGGGAAAGTAAGTCTATTTACTTTCCAATATATGACAGCTTAACAAGGTATCATTTTTGAAGCAATAAGCCATAGCGTGTTGTCTTGTTGAGCAACTAGTCCGCGAGAACTTCTCCAACTCATTTTTGAGTAGTACGATATTTACGTATGATGTATCATAATTTATGTTCTTACTTGTATACAACTGCCTTTGATATTTCCCTTATAACATGGCGGCTCTAGGTGGTTGCCCAAGGCCCCAAATTTGGGAGGCCCCCAATTAATTGTTCTTTTAACATGTATATTTAAAAAATATTTAATGAAAAAGCCTAAAAAATTTAAAGGTAAAGCTATTTGTATAGAAATTTAGTTAATTAATTTTTATTCTATAAAGAGCCATATTAAATCTCCTTGATAAAAGAAATTATCAACTCTTCATCAATCTATAAAGTCTCCTTTATTAGAGTATCATCAACCCTATCAAGTCTACTTAATTCATTTTTATTTTATAAAGAACCCTGTTAAATCTCTTTGATTGAAGGTACCATTAACTATTCACCTTTTATAAAGTCTCTTGTATCGATCAACCCTATAACGTCTCTTTATTTAAAATATATTAATTGTAAATTGATTCAAACAAATTTAATAAAATCAATCCTATAAAATCTCCTTAAGATTAGATGTCAATTGATTCGAGAAATCATATAAAATCTCAAAGTCCTATAAAATCTCTTTAATAAAGTCTCATTTATTAAAGCATGATCAACCCTATAAAATCTAGTTAATTAATTTTTATTTTTTAAAAAGGCCTATTAAATCTCATCGATTGAATGAACTATTAAATCTTTACCTGTTTATAAAGTCTCTTGCATCGATTAACCATAAAAGTCTCTTTATTTAAAAGATATTAATTCAAAAATGATTTGAACAAAATTTCATAAAATCAATATTCTATAAATTTTCCTTAAGATTAGTTGACAATTGATTTGAGAAATCCTATAAAATCTCACACCTAATTCATTTAATTTTTTAGAGTTGATTATTTTATATATATATAGTAGATCAAGCTATTTGTAAATTGAAAATAGGTTTGAATAATTTACAATCTATGAAAATATTTTTGGTTTTTTATTTAATTTGAAAAAGTTGAAATGTTTGGATGAGGATGACTTGAAAAAATAGTCTTTGTACTTGAAAATGTTTTAAAACATGAAGATCATGTTAATATTGATGGTTTAGATTCGTTTTCAGAATTGAAAATATTAAAAAAGATTTTAAAATAGAGATTTACACTCCAATCGAAACATTAAACTATATAAAAAGATTAGACTCTTTTTTGAATGTAAGTATTGCTTCGAAAATATTATTGACAATATCTGTAATGCTGTTTCTGCAAAAAAAAGTTCAAAACTAAAACTAATAAAATCATACTTAAAATGAACTATGAAAAATGGATTAGCCATATAATCAATTGAAATTGATGTATTAACAAATTTAAAATATAAAATTTTGATAAGTAATTTTCCATCTCAAAAAATTAGAAGAATATGTTTTTACTAAATTTTTATTAATAGTTTATTTTTAAAATATATTATTTTATAAATTATTATAAAAGATCTGGGTTTCACCTAAGCCCCACTTACCTCGTTCCGCCCCTTACATGCTAAAGTTTGTTCCCCAGCCCCTATAATATCCTTATAGTCTCCTTTGAATGCCTTGCACAAGCTGTATTAATCCCATCCCAATGACATATACCATGGTTGCCAAGAAAAAAAAAATTGACATATACCATGTAATCGCTGCTAAGATACCAGGAAACCAGGAGGCAGGAGCTGTTAACAATGTCCAACGCCAATGAGCCCCCTATATGTTCCTTTAATTCACAACCAGCCACTTCTCCAATCTGGAACCGCACCATTACTGAAGCAACCACTGCTTAAGACGAAAGGCGAGTTTTTGGGGTCCAATACAGAGTGAGCCTCTCCAAACATTCGAAAAAGGGCCCTTATTAGTTGTTGCAGGCGTAGGCGTAGTAGCATCTGAGCAACCGGAGAGAAGGAGACAGACATTTCGTGATCGAAAGCCACTTAATCCTTTCGATGAAAGAAAAGCGAGGGGCATAGATCGAGACCGACCCAATAGCCCTTACGGTTCCAGCTTCACCTGGCATTGATTAATAGCTGGGACTCCCAGTACTGTGGTTGTCTTGCCGTTGTTGTTATCGGGTACACGAACTCCACCGTTTCTATCCTCTGTATCCATGGATTTTCCTTTAGTAGGTGAAGGTTTTGAGCCAGATACAGATGTCCTGTTAGAATGATCGTCTTGGGTGGAGGCTGGAAGAGCATGGACGAAAGGAATCCAATACTCATCTTTGGATGTATAGTTTGATGGGGATCTGCGAGTAGGCGATGCGTTCTCTCTTCCCTGCTCTATAGCCACTGCGGCATCTCGAAGCTTGTCAATGTTGGGCTCTATCGATTTGTGGGAAATGTATGCCAAGATTTTTACGACTCTGTTGTGAATCCACCTGCTTTTGGTGTTCGCCAGTATGGGAGCGGATTCGGTCAGGAGGAAATTTTCTCCGAAGGTACCGGATGTACAGCTAAGATTTGAAGTTTTCCATCCAAGGGTGTATAATGCTCCAGGTCAATTAATGAGTTTTTTTTGGCTTTGGCTCAGCTTGCCGGCTCACATTCCCTCTCCACCTCTTCGGCTTTATGGCTTTCACGTGAGCCCTCTTTCCTCTTTGGCCCTCTTTTCTTCGACGTCTCTCTCCTCCTCCAAATTTCTCTCCCTCTCCTTCATCATCTCAATCGGGGGCAGATCTCTTGTTAATGGGTCATTTTGTTTTTGTTGGCCGTGAAAATTTGTACTCCCCGGTTTTTCATAATTGGGTCTAGTCTATCCATGGTCGAAGTTCGGTTCTGGTTTTCGGATTTGTAGGTAATTATGATTCTTTCTTGAAAAATTAGATTTTTGTGTTAGTTATTTCTTGAAGTTATAGTCTTTGGTTCATACAATGGTAGTGTTGGATTTGTGTAAAGAATATTGTTTTTGTCTTTTAGTTGTTCGATTATTTGGGTTATGCTCCCTAATAAAGTGATATAGGTATTTTGGATTACCGTAGTATCATGTCATTAGGAGTACTGTGCTCTGTGTGAATCAGAACTAGGGGCAGATTTAAGTTACGAAGAATCATTTTGGACAACGTATTACGAGTTGGAGATTTTCTGTATCCGTTTTTCTTTTTTGTTTTAGTTTCTTGTTCAAATATAGCCTTATTTTTATGCTTGGCAATTTTGTTCCGCCAATTATCTTGCTGTAGGATACGATACAACTCAATGTTTCCTTTCTTTAAGAAAATGGATGAAATGGATATCATTTGTGTTTATCTTCTAAGATTTCTGTGGTAGGGAGACCTCCTGACTAAGTATTCTCTATAATATTTAAAGGGTACTTTTTCAGTTGGGGTTTGTATACGCCCATCTTGCTTTTTGAAGCAAAAATTTTGTAGTCCATTAGAAATGGTAGACTACTTCAAAGCTGCTAACTGATTGGTTAGTTGGATTTCAGTTTAGGTTTTAAATTGTAATATGACTACATCGTTACTCCTGTTTGAACATATCCAGCATCAAGCCTTACTTCCTTGTGATCTCTGACCTCGCTTTAGCACATTTTACTCCCAGATTCTGTGCATTTACATATTCCGTTTTCAACTGTGACCTCCTTTTGAACTCGCTTTTTAAAGCAACCAACAGGAACCTTTAGGGACTATTTTCTGGTTTTTCTTAGTGATCTCCGCCTACAAGATTGACCACAGTTCCTGTTTCTTACACTACATGTTGACAATTCCATTAGAGGCGTAAGTAATTTGGTTTTTTTGTGATGGAAGGAAAGACATCTACTTAATTCTGTAGATGCAATCTTGTTGATTTGAGGTGCAATAAAAACCTTTCTGTCTTTTATGCAATGCAGATGGCAGGCCCGTTGACTGCATTGATGTATGCAGTCCAGGTGATGAACTTTCTTAAAACTCTAATTGTCAAAACACTTAGAGACAAAGAGGAGTCTATAGCAGAGTCAACTCATGCTTCTTGCTAGAGCCTTCTAATGAGGATGGTCATCAAAGCTCTTCTCAACTGTGTGTTGAGGAGGCCAACGAGGAGGACAGGGTTGATGAAGAGAGAGTCTTTGTTGCTGAAGGCCCGGCTTTAGATAGCGCTAGCCATCCAATTCAAGGTGACACCATAACTGATCCTGGAGCAGAAAATTTGCCCACTACCACTGAAATGGTCACTCCTGGGGGTGAGAAGGGCGTTCAATTGCTGTTCCTGGTCAGGTTGGCTTGTGGGATTTGCTAGCAGGTGAAACCATGTTGGGGTGTTGTACTTTCCACCTATGGAAATGTCTGTCTATGATATGTTATCTGGTTTTTCCAATGTTGCTTCTGAGTGGGGTATCCTGAACTTTTGATGTTTCATGTGTAACTTGTGAAGGATTACAAAAGTATTGTTCTTGGGCAATTCTGCAAACTTGGAATCTATATTCGATAATGTTTTTGTGTAACTAAAACAATTCTAGAGACTTGCATCCCTGTTCTTGTATTTTTCAGTTTTCTCTTCTGAAATTGTAATTGTTGTGTCTCTGGTTCCCATACCTTGTTCATTTTTTTTTTGTTTTTGGACGCAAGCCCCTGCGATGTTATATTCAATCTTTTGGAGAAGTCAACATGGAGACCTCCATTTCGACTGATGATGTTATACGGGCTGGAGGCTTTGGAGCTAGGGATGATATCAATAGCTTTCTTCCTGTTGCTAGTGATTGTACATCAATTACAATTTGTACACCAAAAGCAATGATGTATACATAATCTGAACACAATGTAACTTGTAAATACCAAAAGCAACGATGTATACATAATCTGAACACAAAAGGTATGACTTTGTCATAAAAATCATGTATACTGTTCTTCTTTCAATATCTCCCTTCAGAGCTCATGACTTCTCTTTGTGATATTATCTGGACAATCATCAAAAACTAGCCTGTACAACATTCAAAGATTTAAGTCAAATTCTGATATTATCTATATTTGTAATGGCATGCATCACTTAGACATCTATAAAAAAAAGTTGAAATAGAACATCAACAACAATGGTCGCACCTATAACCCGATACAACAAATCTACTACAAGTCTTCGACGCTTTTGTACATCCCAAGTTGTGACACCAACTCATCCTCACTTGATACCTGTGAGGGAGCAAAATAAATTGTTATAAAATGGTCATATAAGAAAATAAAATATGAGTTCTCATATGCATTATACCTCTGGCTCATCCTCTAGAAGCAAGTGACGAGCTACTGGTTGGGACAATGTTATAGCGCCACTCTTGCGACTGCCCTGATGCTTTAACCGCTTCTTGCCTTCAAGTGCACTTTTCAACCGCTTATTTCCTCGATGTTTCGGCTCTCTAGTTTTCCATCCTTTTCCACCCACTTCTAGAGCGGCATCAAATATTGCTCTCTCAGCCTCTACTTCAAGCTCACATGGCTCTCTAGTAGGCGGTAATTTAGCAAGCTCATCCGCCAATGCGATGTGGTAACACTGAAAGACCTCCCATGATTCTGGGGCATCCCAATATTGAGAAATAGTGGATGCGTACATATTCATTAATCTCCTGCGTTTGGCTGCTCTTTCCAACTTTGGATCAACATGTACCCTCGATGAAAAACCCGAGTCAACCCTCAATCTTGCCTTCCTTGTCCATCGGCTTAGTATATACTCTTCTGGGATTAATAAAACACTTTTCTGTTTCAGTAACCACAAAATGTGACTACATATAACACCCATATAGTTGAAATAACTGCAACTACATTGATGAAACCCATTAATAGTAGTGATAATATGTCGTTTGGCCATCGAACAATTATGATTTGGGTCATGGCTGCAAACATGTACCTCGACCTTTTCGGAGTCAACATTTTCGCTTCGACAATTCAATACAATCCAAGAAGCCTTCTCAAACTGTTCTAAAAAAATGGCCAAAACAGAAGGAGTGTAGACTTTTGATGCATGAACACAAAGTGGATCGGTAAACTTTAGAATAGGTAACTTGTCATCCATCTCAAAATTTGATCGAAGCTCCTTGTACCGCATATCATCAACGACTTGCTGAAAGTGTTGGAAAAATCGGGGCATATTCAGTACTGTCTTCAAGTATTTACGCAAGGTTGCATTAAAACTTTCACTCAATTGCGTAGTCCTTTTGCCAGCACAGAAAATACTTCGAACGTACATTGGGGCCCACTTTTCGCGCTTCTCATATATCTTATGCAACCAATCATTATCTTGGAGTCCATGGTCATTGATCATCTTAGACCATTCAAGCTCAAAATCATCTATGTCACCATCAAACAAAAGTTTATCCCATTTCTTCTTGAAGTCTTTGTCACGAAACAACGAACCAAGATTCTTCAATGCATTTTGCTGAATATGCCATACGCAGAAAAAGTGATGTGTGTCTGGTAAGACACTTGGGATTGCGGCAAGCATCGCAGCATCTTGATCAGTAAAAAGAGACTGAGGTGCTTTCCCTCCCATACACTGAACGAAGTTCTCAAACAACCACTTGAATGATTGGGCTGTCTCATCAAACAACAGGTACGCCCCAAACACTACTCGCTCCCTATGATGATTCACTCCCAAAAATGCCCCTAATGGCCGGTGCTCATTGTTTGTCCTATATGTGGTGTCAAAAGAAACAAAATCCCCGAAAAGTGCATAGTCATTTCTCATATCATGATCGGACCAAAATACATTTGTTATTTGTTCATCATCGTCGAACATAATCTTGAAGAAGAATTGTGAATTCTTTTCGTACTGATCACCAAACCAATTAAGAAGAGCACTGGCTACTCCAACCTCTACAGATTTACTCCTTTTGCTGCTCAAGTAATTTTTCAAGTCTGTTTGTGTGAATCCTAATTTTTCTCTACCCCCAGCCTGGGCCACCATCAAATCATGTGCTACTTTCGGACGGATGCCTACTCTGTCTGCATCGTCACACTCGAGACGCTGCACATCGTTGATTCGTCTATGTGAACGGAGTAGGTGGGCTTTCGATGGTGTAGCTAACTCGTGATTATGTTGTGCACACCAATCAAATGTGCAGTACTTCCCATTTGACCTTCGCTGAATGGTGAAACTAGCAAGGCACCCGCATCTTGTATTTCGTCGTTCCTTCAGTACTGGCGCATGTAGTTCAACACTTTTTTTCAAGCCTTCTTTGCTACACACGAATGTTCTACTTGTATAGTACCCTTTTTCTTTATTCTTGTACCCGGAATTCCTACGGATGCTAAACCCAATACTAATTGAGTACGCATTGTACCAATCATAAGCATGCTCCTCATTTCTCCACTCTAGAGTCCAAATATTCAGTAACTCCCCATTGTCTTCCCGAACCATATCACCTATACAATCCAACGATACATTAAAATAAATAAAAATATATTGGAATTCATATACAAAGAGATTCAACATAGCAAATCAAGATTTTGACAAACCTTCCGGGTCTAAGATATTAGAAGACCCTCGCCTATTAATATTTGGACAAATACCACCCTCAATTGCTGCCATATATTAACCTATTAAATTCAATAAAAAGAAGAAATTCTTAGCTCAACTGTAGAATAAGGAGCACCCCGAACTTTTTATAAGAAAGGGTTCCAATAGAGAAACAATACAATTTGACTAAAAGCTCAACTTATCCCAATTGAATAGGCCCTGGCCTTTATGCCTAAAAAAATGAAAAATGAAAAACATATAAATAGTACTGCACATAAAGGAAAAAATTAATAAGTCATTATATTGTTGCGTTAACAACACTTTTGTAATCCTTCACAAATACTTGTACATATATGGCAATTTTCCCTTAGTAACCTCGATATCTCCTCTGCCGTTTGTACATCTCCCTTCTCTTTCAAGTAGTCAAGACATCCAGCCAAAATAAAAAGGATTAGAGATTTAATTCAATGCCCTTCTCTTCCATCTCTTGCACTAAAATGTCCAGTTTCTCTATTAACACATACATATGGTTTCAGAAGAGAAAACTGAAAAATAAAAGAACAGGAATAAGCAATATTTGATAAATTCAGTTTAGTTACAAATGAGAAAACACATCCACCACAAATGTTTCCCATTACACAGTTAAGAGAGTCTAAATACTTCCCAAAAGCTACTTACAAACAAGGATCTATATCCGGAATAGTTACAGCCTAAACTTTAGGCTTAACATGAGGCTCTCTAAAATTCTTCCCGGTCCATAAAACTAGTTTAGGAGTCACTATAGCCAAACGTCAGTGGAGCTCATTTGACAAACCAATAAAAACCAATATGGTAAGCACTTTCACCGGAAATTTATGGTGCCGTATAAAAAATGAAACAAATTGCTAAACAAGCTGGAGAATGCTAACAAAAGCCACCAAAACAACCCCACAACAGTCATTTGACAACCAAATCTCAGGACAGTCCAGACCAATGCTCCATTCATTTGACAACCAAATCTCAGGACAGTCCAGACCAATGAAAAGTCTCTACCTTTAGTTTTTTCTGGAAAAAAAACTCACTTTTAGCTCTTGAGAGGACCTGACGAGCAGAGGAGTTCGAGATGATGTCTGTCCGGCGAGAGGATGAGCGGCAGAGCAATAGTGATGGAGAAGGAGAAAAAGCTTGGAGAGGAAGCAACCGGTCATGCAAGTGTCGACGAATTGAAGAGGGTCTCAAAGTCACGCATAGAAAAGTTGAGGGATCAGTAGCCAAGCCATGAGCCGAGCAAAAGCCAAAAAGTCTCATTAAATGACCTGGACCATTTAGCACCCTTGGATGGAGAGTTGAGATTAACTTTAAATCTTAGCTGTACATCCGGTACTTCGGAGGAAATTTCCTCCGGACCGAATCCGCTCCCCGCCAGTATAACCAATTGGAGATAGATCTAATTGCATGAATTGCTCACATTCTTGCTTCTCTTTGCGGATCTGTTTCCTGAAACAAATGTTCAAATTTTATGGTTAGTTTGTAGCCATCAAACAGAAGTACTAGTTAGTGAACTCGATGTGAATCTAGCATTCACCCATAGGGCGTGTTTATGCTAGGAATTCAATGGTGCTGTACTGAAAATTCCACACGCTGGGCCTTTTGTGGGAACTAATTACCTTTTGATGTTGCGTGGAAGCCTTTTCCTTTGCATCCTGGAATCTGGTCTGGAATTTTTTAACGTCTGCAAAGATGTTTGAGGCGCCGTTTCCCACTGCATTACCCATGCCCACTCTTACATTCCCACGAGGCTGCTTGGACATTAAGAACTCTAGAGCTGCTAGATTTGACCTCTCCACAAGCCTGCAATTCATTTTAGCCATTCAGAAAGATAGCAAAGGTAAAAAAAAAACCTGAGGAAACTGGTAAATGGACATAAATGAAGGAAGTTCCTGCTCCTTTTTGACTAAATGTATTATTGACAATTATTTCCAATAATCTTTAGTGAATTCATTCTTCGAATGTACACGAGATGAGGAGATTATCCGTTTTCTGCTAAGCTTGAAGCACTTATAGGCACAGAATGAACAGAACAAATGGAATTACATCATGACCAAGTAGCACGAATTGGGAAGGATTCTTCTGCATGGAAAATGATGTCCATACTCCTATAATTCTTGCTTGATGAAAATGAAACTATATTTCTTACTAAGTTTGTGGATGAGATTGATTCGAATTGTCCAACTAAAACTATCTTATCCTTTCAGTCAACATGCCACCACACAATGATCCTGCATATTGCAAAAGCTTTCTGCTTTGAAGGCTTGGGTCTTTTATGCAAATATCAGCTTCCTTGGCACTGCTTCAACAATATATCTATTGATATATTATATCAAACACGTTGTTCTCATTTTTTGATTAGTTAGCCCTGATATCTTCTATTACTATGGGTATCAATGGAGAAGCATATATAGAGAGACCCATACTATCTAGAGATGAGGAAGTGTAGTAATATGCTCTGCTAACTAGATGCAATCAACTGGACATGTCTCTATGGCCTCTTGGATCTTGTGCTCAGGATCAGCCCACTGAGCAACAACCCTTGCTCTTCCATAAACTGATTCAATCGCAAAAGTCTTCTCAGCGAACAAGGCACATTTTAAGCAGCCGACACACTTGAGTTCATCAACAAATACTGCCCTCTCTTCAGTTTCCGATCCAAACCATACCGAATATATAGGTTTGCCCGTGTAACCCTTAAGTTCCGCTACTTTGCCTTGCTCCTGCACCAAATCTTTAATTGTTAAAAAGAGCTAGTGCCCTAAAAGTAATATACATACATACATACATACATATATACCCTGATAAGCAAGGCTTCAGAGAGCCAAATTATAGCAGCATATTAGGAGAAAATGAATTGGCCAATCAAGATTTATTCCCACAATCATGATGCCAATTTATTGATGTTGATGTTTTTGCATGTCAATTAATATAATTACTTCTTATTATGTTCTGATAAAATTAGAAAATAACCACAAAACCTTATCATAAGCTGAACGCGAGTTTGGATCAGAGAGGATTGCGTAAGCATCATTGAGTATGATAGCCATGTCATGGCCTGCCGGCCCGGTGACACCGCTTCTGCAGCGTCCTGTAGGCCGTCTTTATCTGTGACTGGTGGGAAGAGCTGTCTATGCCTAGAAGATCATAGAGATCAAAGTCCATGACTGGAGATGCCGAAGCTTTGAAGGTCATAGAAATGCCGTACACCTTCTTAGCAGTTGTAGTGAACGGACTACTGAGAGTTCTTGGAGATAATCACTTTGAGGCAGTGGGACTAGTATACAAAGGAAGAACTGCGGCGGACATTTTCTCCCTCAAAAACTTCAAAGGATGAGAATTAGGAGATGGAGAGAGTCAGTTCAGTTCAGTGATTTTTATTTTTATTTTTATCAAGGGAGATCCTTTTTCCTGGGCGTTTATATGAAAGATATTCGCCAAGGAAAAGGGAGATATTTTGAGTAGAATGTTGACAAAATATCTTCAGTGCAGATTGGATTCAGGACTAAGACATCTGATTTGTTTTAAGCCATAAGATATTTGATTATCAATTGGCATTTTTGAGTTTTAAAGAAAAAAAAATGACACTTATTTCTATTGCCATGTAAAAAATATCTGGTGGTAAAATTTCTAATTAAGTGACAGCTTTTTCATTCCACCAGTGCTGTTAGTCTAAATATTTTTCCTTAAACTTACTGAATAATACTTGAGAAGTTCCTAAGAGGCTAAATATTTTTGTCAGTTACACTTATTTAGTTGTTCTTGTAATTTGATGAGTTCTTACTGTTCAGTTCATAATGTTAGAAAGTAGAGTTGTGATTCCCATCCTCTTCGTCCTTGGAGGCTGACTGTTTACTGTCCAAGTGTTTTTGGGTTTTAGGTTCACAATTTTTTCCTCTGTGTGTCTTTCTGTCCAGAAGTAGATTTCTCTTTTGCTAAGTTTGGAAACAGATGGCTGGAATTGATTACCGCTCCAGATCTCCAATGACTCGGGACGCATGCCGTGGCCTGCCAAATGGAAGATCGAAGACAATAAATTTATAGGAATTCTTTTGTGTACATAAATTAATAGGAATTCTACTGCTATAACAATATATCATGACTACCTGGAGGTGGAGATACGTTCTGCAACCATACAATGCTCCCAAAAAGAAAAGAGAAAGCATCCTACAAAATCGCATTCTCTCAGCCCCCCCAAAAAACATGCCCAGCCCTTCCCCCCCCCCCCCCCCCCCCTTATCTTCTCTCTTCCCCATACATCGAAACAGATTAATGTTAACAAATAAACCTGTGATAACCAAATGACCCAAGAAGAAGAAGAAGAACAGGAAGAGGATCAATAGGGCTTGCTCTGAAATATATTTGGGCGCTTAAATTCCACCTCAAAAGATCAAAACATACTCATCAGCAAAGAAATGATCAAATGATTCATGAAGGGGGCATATCAAAAGCCTTTTAAGGCATTCCAACGTTATGGTGCCCAAAACTACTTTTTTTAGATTTGATATCATTAGTAAAGAATACCAAAATACAAATCAAACACCGTGTAGATCACTGTATAGTTCTGCTTAAGACCTAAATGCTCTCAGCTCAGGGATTCCCCTAGTCTCAGCTCTATTGCATTCACATTATCAGCACAACACCAGGAATACACTACAAAAAACAGAGCCCAGAAGACAAAAGTATAACAACATAGTTACAACAAACTGCAGCACTAACACATTCACAATAACACACACCATCCCCGATGACAGCACAATCATTATATACAAATGTGCTGTGCAGCACCAAAGCTTGAACAGACTGCAGTACCAGGGCTGTATACACACTAAAGCACCTTAAAAACAAATCACAGCAGACACGACACATGGAAGAGCAACCACGTCAAACCACAACAACCATTACAGCCATCCAATCACCACAAAAATAAAGCACCATCAGAAGGCGTGAGAAATTTCACATTTACAGGAAAACAGGAAAAAGAGAAAAACTAACTAAGACAAAACGACACAGTATAGAATAATTAACAATAGGCGGCATAACAAAAGGCCAGGTTTTCAAGTTATAAAAAGAGCAAGGTGGAAGATCATCTCCAGGTGATTGAGAAAGAACGCACAGATCGTGAAAAAAAAAACCAAAGAGAGAGAGGTAGGGCTGCGATGGACACATCCATTACAGGTTGCTTCATAGGGCACTTGCGCGTGAATGTGGATGGAAGCCTGGGCTTAGGGGAAGATAGAGGCGGAGACGGACGTAGAAACTACCATTGGGCTCGCCGTCCGCTTATGTGTGGAGGATCGGGATCGGACGTTGATGCTCTGCCACCAGGTCCCTCGCCACACATATGCGGATCTGCAGTTAATCCTCCAATTCCTCCACCTATCGTGCTCACCGACCGTAATACGATCACCGTCCCAAAATCCAGAATGTATAAACATAGGATTCCTGGAGAGAGACGTCCATAATGCCAGTTTCAGCAACACACCTTCCCCATCTAACACTCCTTCCGCACCAATTATGCCGATCATCCCTCCCTTTTGGCACCACACAACGCTCCAATCCTACCATAACTGAAAGTGCAGTCGTTCATTCGCATCCTCGATTAGCATTTTCTGCAGACAACCAGATACACCAACAGAGGAAAGGCAGGTCCTGGAAGGCCTGGAGCAGGTACTGGCATTTGAAGAAAGAACAGGCTGCTCGTGAAATTCAATCCGAGGCTGAAAGTTCAACTTTTGATGTTTGTTTTTTTTAAGATACTGTTAATTGCAGTTAATTCCTGATAATATTGTTTGTTTTTTATTCTTCAAGGGTTAATTAGGTTTGTTTTTTAATTCTTGTTAGGGTTAATAATGTTTGGTTTTGGTTTTTATTGCTGCTAGTATGTTTATTTTTATTTCTATTCCAGGTGCGTTTGCACCAAAAATATCACAATATTTTTCACCAACTTATAATAAAATATTACAATATAATCTCTCACTCTCCTATAAAAAATATAAAAAATTACCTATCTCTTCACTTTTTCACTAAACCCAATACCAACACAAAACTCAATACCAAAAAATTTTCAACACAAACACAACCTCAGTAAGGTCACCTATATTGTCTATTTGTCTTTTCTTGAAAAAAGAAAATATATTAAAAAACTCAATGAAATTTATAGATAGATATATATATATATCACGATATTTTCACTACAACAGATCTGACCTTTAGCGGCGAAATTTTCAATGGCGAAAAGACTTTCGTCGCTGAAAGGTGCCTTTCCGTGACGACATATCGCTGATAACGACAACTAAACACCTTTAGCGACGACATTAAGATCTCGTTGCAAACAAACTCCGTTCGAACCAGTATAAAAACCATTAAACTGTTCGAACATCATGATCCCGTTCGACCAATATTCAGCGACGCTTAAGTATTTTCGTTGCAAAAAACAAAGTTGTCAAAAGTTTCAGTGACGAAATATGTTCGTTGCGAAATTAAAAACTTCGTTCGCTCGGATATCATCAGTCGAGCTGTAATTTTTTGCAACGACATATTGGAATCGTCGCTGATTGGAAACTTCCGCGACGACCTGCCGTCGATGCTAAAAATTTCCCCTCTGTCGTTCGCACAGAAAATACGTCGGTCGAACAGGGGGACACATGTTCGTTGATGATTCGTTATTGTGTACGGCTTCAAATCTCGTTTGAACTCCATGATGTGGTCGAACGTGAACGACAAGTGTCAAACTTTGGTTTGTTCGAGTGTGAGGCGTTGGAGGCAATGATAAGACGTTGCCTGCAACGCCTAAACGAGGTCGAACGAAGATAGCAGGTTTGAACGAGAGTGATAGGTGTCCTATTCTTGTTCGTTTGTGATTATGGCGTCGCAGACAACGTCTCTTCGGTGCCTGCAACGCCTGACCTAGGTCAAACGTATGTTATGGTTCGAACGAGATTCGTGACATTTTGTAATTGTTGACCTTTGGATTGGTGCCATCTGTCCAGATTGAGTTTGAACTACAATACGTTGGTTCGAACGAAAGTCCAATCGTCTTCTTCTTCCCGAAACGTTCTGGTTTAGTTTTAAAAGCCTTTTGTTCGAACCATTTGGAATACACTTCATAAAGAAACAATTGAGAACGCTCTATATCATCTACGAATCTCTACTTTCTCCAACAGATTACTCTACATTTCGTCGTCTTCCTCAGGTACGGATCGTCTCCGTAGCCTTTCATTTTTTCTGTTTCTGTTTGCTTGTTGTTTGTCTTTCGTCCTTCATTTTTTTTTGTTCTGTCTTGCATTTCATTTCAGTCTTTGCATATAGAAGATTAGCGTTTTAAAAAAATAGGGGTAAGTTGACGAATTTCGTTCTTCGTTAGTAGGACCGAATGTTGTTTGTTTTATTTGTTTTGTTCGTTTTGTTTTTTTTGTTCTTCGTTAATTCAGATAACTTATAGATGATATTACCACCATATCTAAATTTTCTGAAATGTGGTTTGTCCACTGCGTTCTATATGTGTTCAATCGGATTACATTTTCGTGTTTGTTCGTATTGTTTGTAGTATTTTAGAGAATATTTTTCTGTTCCACGACATAATCTAAGTATTGCCATATAAATACCTTTGATTTCCCCTACCTAGTAAACGTCCTATTTTTCAATTTGCTCAAAATGTATTTTAAGAATGAGATACTATAATTAAAAAGTATTTACATATAGATAGTTGAAGAAAATTCAAAAGATAGAAAGACATTTTATAAGTTCGCCAAAAATTAATATTTACATGTATTTTATTATATAAATTGTTCTCCATGATTAATAACATATTGTAAAATAAAAGGTATCCTTATGATTTTATATTATATAATCACTTTATTAATTATATACAAATTAATTTTAGCATTAATTATTTTGCAGCTTTCAAAATGGCACCAAGAAGACGTGCATCATCATCTTCACAAGCGGCTCAACCTAGAGAGTCATTGTCTGTAGCTCAGCATCGAGCGTTGATTTATAAGAGACCGATTGTTATTGAGCGAGTTGTTCGCTTGAGGGATTTCAACGAGTTGGAGTATGAAGGTCAGAGCATACAGTCTAACTTTGAGGAAAGGGGATGGACTTAATTTCTCGGATCTACTAGTGACGTATACGTTGATCTTGTGCATGACTTCTATGCACAAGTTCTTACTGTTGATGCCAATGTCGAGGAGCTGACTATTCAAGTGAGGGGAGTCTTTTTCACATTATCTGCTAATACTATTGCCCAGTTTATTGGATTACTGAGACCCCAGGTGCCGGCATACCCGAGCATTGGACCTCCGTTTGACATGACACCGGAAGAAGTGTGAAAGGAAGTTATGGGCGCAGATATGACTGTGCCATCTACATTGATATGCCATCGAGATATAACAACATTCTTCCGAATGCTTCATCTTATTATCGTTTGGGACGTGGCACCGAAACATCACCGATCTAAGCTTAGTTTTGAGCGTGGATTCCTTCTCATTATGGTTGCGCGTCGGACTCCGATTGATCTCCCAGCTCTTATTGTTCAGTAGATACTTCGAGATGCACGATATACATCCGAGCGAGATGGTCTCCCACATGGCTTACTGATCTCGCGCATGTTGGTAGCTGCTGGTGTTCCTATTTTGCCTGATGAGAAGATATGATGTCCAATTGGGCCAATATGTCGTAGTACATTCAGTTGGAGTGTAGCTTATCTTGGTCAGGTTGAAGCACATGTTGCTGGGGATGTCGGTGCAGATGAGGACACCATGGACGGCGGACCGCCTCTTCGTAGCCAACCCACACGACGAGGTAGATCATCCACTATGAGGTTGGTCAGAGCTCATCGAGCCAGGTCGAGCGTCCTCCATGGATGAACATGTTGTTGGAGGAGATTACGACGCGGATGGACGAGCGATTTAACAAGATTGAGGAGGAGATTCGTGAACTGAGGAAGGAGCGAGACACTTGATCATCTACTATCTTTGTATTTTGTGTGGCGCAATGACATTTGGTGGTGTCTATTATGTTTTAAGTATGATGTGTGAGATTTTTTTTATTATGACTATGTATCGAGACTTCAGGATATTATGTATTTATGCATGTTATGTTATTATGACTACATTTTAGGATATTATGTATATTATATTATTATGATCATCCACTATTGTTGCAGCTTTTATATCAAACTTTTTAGCTCATTTTTATGATCAATTAGATTGTAAAGATATTTTATATTATATTTATAATGTAATATTTAAATCGACTACATTAGTCTATGCAAAAATATCAAAAGAAAAATATTATATATAATAAACTTGTTGGGATATATATATATATATATATATATATATATCGGTCTATATATAGTAAATATATAAACTTGTTGATCGATAAATTAAATAGTAGATGAACATAGGTAACGATTCATATAAGAAATTGTACTTCTTTAGCTTGACCCGTATTCGAAATTATATTTTCTAATTTCTATATTTAAATCCATTATAGTTGTTTAATGATTATATAAATTTAATCTTGATACATGAACTTAGTTTAATATAACTAATTTAAATCTGACTTTTTCATGACAAAAGTTTAAATTAGCATTTGTGTATTTAGATCGGCTAAAGTATTAGCATTTCTATATTAAAATCGGCCTTGAATATCTAGTTCGAACCACAATACCCATTCAAACGAACAATTACACGTGTCATTTGATGAGGCTTCTGCCTTTGCATACAACGTCATGTAATTTTTGTATTAAATGTTAAGAATATTTCCCAAATAAAGTGTGTTCGAACAGGAACGTGGTTGTCTTACGCACCGTTATACTTAATTATATTCTCGATCGAACATCTAATTCCGTTCGAACTAATGTGTTACACGCCGTTTAACTTAATTGCTTAAACGCACAGTGTAATCTAATGTAATATCTGGTCGAACGAGACTTATTCGTGCGAACGAATATGTTACGCATTGTTTAACTTTATCTCTTAATGCACCGTTTAATTTAAATTTTTTATTCGAACGGGTATTGTAGTGCTGTCGAACGAAATTGCCGCGAAGACAAAAAAAAGACTTGGCGTCGCAGGAATTTTCCTTCGCGCCAGTCTGTTCAGCAGGGACGAAGAGAGAGACGCCATTGAAATAGAGACGCAGAGCTCTACACTCTAGTGTCAAGAAATTTGAGCCCATCTTTCGTCTTCCTTTTTAGTCAGAGGAGCTTAGTAAGTTATTTCTGCCCATTCCCTTATTTTATTTGCTTCTCATTAATTTTAAAAAATCCAAACTTTGAATATTTGTACCCATTTCAGTGATCAGTCCGTGTGAAGCTTCTACTGCTTCCTGTAAGTCTAGGCAAACAAAGGGGAAAGAAGCTTCTTGGTGAGCTTCTCTTGTTTTGGTGTTATTTTGTTGTCTATTTTTGTTGTGAAGTTTTTATTGGGCAACTAAACCCACCTCTCTCTTCTCTCTGTCACTTTGGATTTTCCCGGCAATTCACCTTGCTTAATCTTCAAGAAACGTGAACGTAGATTCTGCCCATTCCCTTATTATAGTTTTTTCTAGTAGAGAACGGTTTTCTGAGGTGAAAACTTAATGAACGGTTTCTTAAGCCATTTATGTAAAGAATGTACAGAAGAATACCACCGTTCTTATGGAAGATGAGGTTTCAGGATGATACAAACAACTTTTAAGAAGTCTAGCAAGATATTGTTTTGGAGGAATGTCAAATCTATTTGAATTTTCTAGCAGAAGCAACCCTGAGTACTTATGAATATTCTCGAAATAAATAAGCTGTTGTCAGATGAGTAATCAGCTGGACCTTATTATTCATTGTCATGTACTTCTGTAATATATGAATTGAAGTCTTCTGCAGGACTTGCTTTTCCTCCTCTGTACGTCTACAATGGAGGAGTCAAAGAGTTTTTAAGGATCTTAATAATATTTTTGTTGTCTTAATTTTTTGCTTCTCAGAGTTCTAATTATTGTATCACGAGTTGTTGGTTGGTTCATACAGTGATTGTCATTTATTAGATTATCAATAATGTTTTAGTAAGCTTTGTTGTTTGTTTTCTTTTTTAAGGGTGAGAAAGATGGATAAGAGTTGGATGAATGAAACTAATCGATTCGGGAAGAGATATTTAGAAGGGGTAAAACAGTTCATGATTATGACACGTGGATGTGTGTATGACAAGAATGAGATGAGGTGCCCTTATCGGCGGTGTATGAATGTATACTTTCAGGAAGTGGGGAGAATTGAGGATCATTTGATTGTGCATGAGATTGATAAAAGTTATACTAAATTAGTGTTGCACGGTGAACCATATGGTGAGTTTAGGCATGCTGATGCCTAAACTGGAGATGGAGGAAAAAATGATGAACCAACTACAGGGAAATATGGAGCAAAGGATTTTGATCGCTTATTGAAAGATGCAAGACGTCCTCTTTATCCGGGTTGTGAGCGTTTTTCAAAGTTAGCATTCACTATACGATTGATGCATATAAAGACCCTACACAATACGAGTATTGCAACATTTAATATGATCTTAGATTTGATTAAAAAAGTTCTTCCAGAAGGAGAGACACTGCCTAAATCAAATAGGGAGACAAGAACATTAAATCGGGGTCTGGGTCTTGATTATATACCCATACATGCATGCGTCAATGACTGTATTTTATTTTGGAAGGAAACAAAAAGTTAGAAGTGTGTCCGGTATGTGGTGAATCTAGATGGGTCAATAGTGCGACAAGAAGGAAGGAAGTTCATAAGAAAGTTCTGCGTCATTTCCTGTTAATACCAAGATTGCAAAAGTTGTTTATTTCAAAGAAGACAGCTGAGGACATGAGATGACATAGAGAAAAATGGATCCTAGATGAAGATAACTTGAGGCATCCGGCAGACTCGTTGGCATGGAAAGAGTTCGACAAGGAACATGAATGGTTTGGACGGGAAGCTCGCAATATTCGTCTTGGGTTAGCCACCGATGGATATAATCCATATGAAAATATGAGTACAAGTTATAGCATATGGCCAGTGGTACTTATGCCATTCAATTTGCCACCTTGGAAGTGCATGAAGGATCCATTCTTTATGATGACATTACTTATTCCCGGGCCAAGATCTCCAGGAAACGATATTGATGTTTACTTACAACCTTTGGTGGAAGAGTTGAAAATATTATGGGTCGAAGGTGTTCGTACATTTGATGCATCAACATCTAGTTATTTTCAAATGCATGCAGCAATGATGTGGACTATCAATGATTTCCCGACGTACGGTAATTTATCTTGCTGGAGTACGAAGGGAAAATTGGCATGTCCGGTGTGTAACCAATCTACTGCTTTTAAATATCTATCACACAGTAGAAATATGTGCTACATGGGTCATCATCGTTACTTACCAATGGACCACAGTTGGAGGAAGGATCGAACAATGTTTGATGGTGAAGACGAGTATGGGCTACCACCAAGAGAATTGTCAGGTAAGGATATATTAATACAGTTGTCGAGTGTAAAACCAGTACAGTTTAATAAAGCTTTGAAGAAGAGAAAACGTACTGAGGAGGAGTTGAATTGGACAAAGAAGAGTATATTTTTTAAGTTACCATACTGGTCAACTTTGAAAATATGCCACAATTTAGATGTTATGCATATCGAGAAAAATATTTGTGAGAATATTTTCTGGACATTGTTGAATATTGAAAGTAAGACAAAAGATACAGTGAACTCTCGAAAAAATTTAGCTAAGATGAAGGTGAAGAGGGATTTACATCTACAACCTCGTGGTCAATCCTATGTTATGCTGCATGCATGTTATACCTTAACAAAGAAAGAGAGGATTGAATTATGTAATTGGGTGAGAAATGTAAAGTTTCTAGATGGGTATGCTTCTAATATCTCTCGTTGTGTTAAAGAGAAAGAAGGTAAAATCACTGGAATGAAAAACCACGATTGTCACATATTTTTACAGTGTCTACTTCCGGTTGCGATTCGTGGTTATTTGACCAAAGATGTTCGGGAAGCACTAACGGAGCTGAGCCTATTTTCAGAGATTTGTGTTCACGTACATTGAATATGGATGTCTTGAGGTGTTTGGATGAAGATATCGGCATGATCCTATGTAAGTTGGAGATAATACTTCCACCTTCATTCTTTGATGTAATGGTTCATTTGGCTATCCACCTTCCTCATTAAGCTATCCTAGCTGGCCCAATATAATATCGGTGGATGTATCCGATGGAGCGATTTTTGGGGAGACTAAAACTGTTTGCACGTAATAAAGCACGCGTAGAGGGGTCAATCGCTGAGGTATATATGGATTATGAGTGTTTGACGTTCTATTCTATGTATCTTGGTGGTGTTGAGACACGTTTTAACAAAGGGGACAAAAATATTGTTGGAGGAATTGAGCATCTAACACGTGATAAGTTTAGTATTTTTTCACAAGCTGTTAGGCCATTAGGAGCTGAAGCAGGGTATGATTTGTTAGACGCGGAGTTCAGAAAAGTTAGATGGTATGTGTTGAACAATTTCTCTGAGATTGATGCATACCTGAGGTAAATTCTCAATTATATTTCATATTGGTATTTTCAATTTCAATGTCTTTACGTACATTTTTATTGATAAATAGTTCAACTATAGTGAACATATTGACATTCTAAAGAGACAAAGTTCAACCAATGTCGATAGTCAGCATGAGGAAGAGTTTCCAGACTGGTTCAAGAAACATGTATGAATTCTTAACTAAGAAGACATTTATTTTGTTTATATTGATATTATTTCGTAGGATTTGTTTGTTATGTACTTATGATAATGTTTTGTTTTCATGTTTTATAGATTAACAACTTGCGTGATGAAAATCCCTCGAATGTGTATGATGATTTATATGCATTAGCATGTGGTCCTGATGAACGTGCTAAACGATACTCTGGATGTATCTTCGGATGAGTTAGGTATCACACTATTGACCGAGAACAATGTCGTAAAACTCAAAACAGTGGAGCGGTTGTTCTAGGAGATCACGATGAGAAAAATATTTATTTTTACGGTGTGGTATTGGATATGTTTAAGTTACGATATTTACGAGGGAATGTCGTGTACTTATTCAAATGTGATTGGTGGGATGTGAAAAAACAGAATGTAGGTATACGCACAGATAAATATTTTACAAGTGTGAACACATCTCTCAAATGGTACTAAAATGATCCATTCATACTTTGTCGTTAAGCTAATCAAGTGTTTTATTTACCTGACACTAACTCTGGTGGTCACTGGCGGGTGGTTCAAAAACTTGGTCATAGGAACATTTATGATATTCCTCAAGTGGTAGACAGTGGTGACAAGGAGATTGAAGAGGCAATACGGAAAGAAGCATATCAAGAAACTGAATCCTTTCAGCTAAGATTTGATCTCATTGCATAGAAATGATGTTGAGCCCGAAATGTAGATTCTTCAACCGAAGTAGAGGAAATGGCTGAAGAATACGACCTTTATAGATGTTGAAACTGAGGAGGAAAAAGTCACCACCGATGAGGAAGACAGTTTGTTGATTTCTACTGATGATGTCACGTCCACCGATGATACGAATTGATTGTGCTTTAATTTGTCAGGTTAGCATCATGGCGATAGGTGGAAAACGTCAACGATCCGCTCTTACCGTTTCATCACACCATATGGAGACTTCCCAACCTACGCAGTCTACCCCTGGTACAGCACCGAGGGTGTCTGATGAAACACCTTTAAACAGCCCTCCTCTCGCACAGAGTAGCGTTGCCTGTAAGTTCTCTAAACTTTATATTACTTTTGGGTAGAGTAATTTTGACTATGCATTCATGTAGATTTTAATCTTTTAACTCACTTGAATTATATTTCTAGCAACTACACCTGCCAAACGAGGGCGTGGGAAGTTTAGAGAAGTAACTTTTGCCAAAGTGCGGGCGAGTGGTAAGATGTCAGTCAGTTTCCCTGACGGGCACCGGGGCAGAGATAGTGATGAATCTAGTCGTCTTGCGACATTGATTGGAGCACTTGTTCGAATGCATGCTCCATTTGGTACGCCGACCTAGGCGAAGGTTCCGAATTCTATAAAAGAATATATCAGAGAGCGTGTTTCGGTATGTATCTAATTGTTTAATCACATCGCCATCATATATATTACTAATTTGTTTTGTGTTCTTTTTACGGGATGACTTCGAGCTCAATTATGATCGACAGGAAGATAGAGAAACTATTAACTCTATAATGAATGCGGCTTTCAAAAATCACAAGGCAAAACTACACAAACCTTTTAAGAAGTTTGGGAGTAAGGATGAAGCATTGCAACATCGACCAGCAGATACGTCTGTAGAAAACTGGATTGCATGCTGTGAAGTATTCTCTCAACCTTCATATCAGGTAATTATAATATGAAAAACAACGACGTTTTTTTAATGATAAGAAAATTATGGATGTTATTGTATTTGTAGGAGCATAATCGAATTAACACCAATAATAGAGCGAAATTGAAGATACACCACACTGGTGGTTCAAGACCAATTGTTTGGCATATAAAGAAATTGGTAAGTATATTACATAATTATTATCACATTTTAATTTCATAGATGATCTAAATTTTCTTCCTTTTGACCTATGAATTGTCCAGCAAGACCCTGAGGTTGGAACACCGACAGCTGGAGATTTATATAATAAGACGCATCATAAAAAAAATGGTGAAGGGTGGGTGTCTGATGCTGCTAAAGAAAATTATGTAAGTAAACCTTTTCATATTATTTTGAAAGATTACTTTCTTATATTAATAGAATTCATAATTTAGTTTTATGATTGTAGGAGAAGATGGTGGAGATCCAATCCCAATCAACTACAGAGTCGGGAGCACCAAAAGACGTTGACATTTTTACTCAAGTCCTTGGGACAAGATCTGGCTATGTCAGAGGTTTGGGTCGCTCTGTGAAGCCAATTGCTGCCTTATCCTATACCGTATCCCTACAATGGGATCTCGAGCTTGTTTGTGAGTTAGAGGCAGTTAAAGCTACAATAGAAGAGCTGAAGGCAAGACAGAGCGAGTATGATGACCTAAAAAACCAACAAGCAGAAATGCAAGAGGCACAGAGGCAAATTCAAGAGCAACTTCAACTACTTAAAACACAATTTGCCCAACGAGATTCGTAGGTAAGATATTTTTTTGTATTGTTCATAATTTTGAATTAAGTTTTTTAATGTTCGAACATTTTCTAGGATTTGAACTTATGTGAACTAGATACACTTACTTTAATAACCTACATTTGGAATTTCTCTTTCATATTTGAATTTATGGATTTTTATTATCTGTCACCGCTTTTGAAAGGTTTACATATGCATCATCAGTAATGGCTCTTAATTCTTCATATATATATATATGTGACCAAGAGCCACACCTAGTGGAGGCCTACACAAATTTTGCATTTACATGCGTTCGGGCCTCTCCCAAGGTTTAACGCACCATTCTCATTCATTCTTTCTTCTAAACACAAGTCAAAAATTGATTGAAAGGATCGTGTTTACAATCATTTAAATGAAATGAATTGTTTGATTTATTGCAGGAAGTACTGGTTGCATCTGGTTCCCTTATTGAAGTTTCTTTTCAAAAGGCAGTCATATGTTGCACAGCTATGCACCGTGGGGCTGCACCAACAGCAATGTCTTATTTATCTTGTAAGCATAAAGTGTGTCATTTTCTTTACTTTCCTTTCCCGTTTATTTTTTCTTTATATCAACCTTGCCAATGTGATACACGAGGAAAGCTAGAAATGACCTCAATTGCGCTGTATTTCTCTTGAATTTTGTTCTTTTTGTTGGTTGAGAGATTTATAGAATATTTGAAGTTTGTGATGATTAAGAGATTATGGAATATTTGAAGTTTCTGTTGGTTGAGAAATTTAATGGAATATTTAAAGTTTTTGTTGGTTGAGAGATTTATGGAATATTTCAAGTTTGTATTGGTCGAGAGATTTATGGAATTGTAGTTTTGGTATTTGTAATTTGAGAATATCAGGTTTAATTTGGAGGTTCTGCAAAAAGATAACACGTTCGAACAGAGTATCGAATGGGTAACTCGTTCGAACCAATGTTACCCGTTCGAACCGATATTACTTTCCGCGACGAACTTATTTCGTTGCTAATTTAGAAACGAAATAGAGTTCGAATAGTCCGTATTGTTCGAACCGCATCACGGTTCGAACAACCACCACGGTTCGAGCGAACAAAATTCTTTTTGTGACGAATTAAAAGTTCGTCGCTGAATATGTTAAGGTAATTGCGACGAGATCGTTCGTCGCAAATACTATCGTTCAAACACGACGTGTTGTTCGAACGCGTATTAGCGACGACCAATGCATCACTAAAAGTTCAACTTTATGGTTTGGCCGGTATCCTTCCGCGACGAAAAAATATCCTTCAGTGGCGACAGGTTTCGCCGCTAAAAGTCGATGACTTTCAGCGAGGAAAAAAAATCGTCGCTGATAACCTTCAGTGACGAAAATCCTATTTTCTGCGACAAAAAATTTCGCCACTGAAAGTGAAAACTGTTGTAGTGGACACAGAGGACGTGCATGAGTGCTACCCTTCTAATTTCGTTGTTATATATAATGGATGTTGTACGCAAAGCATAACTAGTTTCTATTTTATGACCTAAGCTAATTAATATTTACATGTTAGATGAATAAACAATAAACGATCACGTAAACTCTTTATACATACCCAATATGCATCATAACATCTAAAAGCATATATTACGTTCTTAAGCATATAGAGAATTATTTTATTAAGTAGTAAGTGTTTATACGTGTTGATAATTATTCTAAATATACTTAATTAGTACAATACATGTTTTTCAGACTTTATATTTTAGTCAATTGATATGCAATTATGATAACGTTCTTTTATACTTTGTATATAAATTATATCTACTAGTATTTATGATTTTTAATATATACTGCGGTCCATGTATGCATGTAGCTAGTTAGGATATATGCCATTACGTACTAAAATACAATCTTTTGGCCACAGTTTAAAAGCAAACGCAGCTAAATTCACAAGATATGCAACGTCTTTTAGGTGGTTTTTGTGTGTCAAAATTTTAGAGTAGTTAAAATTTTAGAGTACGAGAATTTGTGAAAAAGTGAATATATACCCAGAACAGTGGGCCGAACCGACCCACTCGGTTATAAAAAATTTTGGGCTGACCACCGAACCGGGCCGGCTCAGTCAGTTCTGAACCGATTCGGATCTGCCTGATCTGTTTCGGCTCAATAATGTTCAGCCCTAGTCCTGATGCTTAAGTGGGAAGTTTTTTTTTTTTGGCTGCATTTAACCTGCATGGTATTTATTCCTCTGAGGATGCGAGGAATAAATGTTCGAATTGACGGGGAGACTGCTTGTAACGGGCATGGTTTCATGTAGTCTATAAAACCCTACAAGACTCCCTCTCTCTATCGGTCTGCGCAAGCCGAGACAAAGGAAATTGATGGCTACCAACATGGAAGAAATAATGGTGTTTCTCACTTGTCCTGCTCCAAAAGTAAGTTTCCCACTCTGCTTTCGCATTAGTTTACAACCGGTAAGATTATGTATGAATCAACATACCAATTTCCTTCCACGTATCTCCGATTTCCTGGCAACCCGAAACTGATCATGAAATAGCTGTCAGAACGATCTCATGCGTCCTTGTTCTTGTTCTTTTTTTTTTCCTCGCATATAGATCGCAAAGGCGGGTGTGGATATTGTTCGGCGATTGAGTGGCTCGGAGGATGGCGTGCAGTATCTTGCCAAATATGCGGCGATTGTACTTCCACCACTGTCCCGGCTCTTAACTGCGAAAAAGGTGCACCAAATTAATATCTGTCCTTTAACGAGTGCATGCAACATGTAAAAAGATGAGAAAAGCACAGTTAAGGCTAGGCGGGCTTGCGAAAAGAAAGTAAAAACAATAGTTAACCTTTTTTGGTTATTGCAATGGCACAGGAACGCAATTCGACTTGTTTTCCTGATGTTTGAGGATAAACGGGAGTACAATATGGGTGTCCGATTTAGAAGAAACTAGCTGGTTTGTTTACCGTTTCATATTCAGTTATGTGTTGGGAGTAATTTTATTGGTTCTTCAACATGTATAGGAGTTATCAGAACCTGCGGCAGAAGCTCTTGTAAATCTTTCGGAAAATTGGCTTTTAGCAGTGAAGATGGTGCGAATGGGAATGGTTAGAAAGGCAACGGATATTCTGTACGGCCGGGACTCTGGCATTAGGCGCCCGCTGGTTACGCTTCTAGTTAATCTCACGAAGTTGGATGCTGGTATAGCTTCTATCTTATTCCATGTGAGGGAGCTCGTGTATTTGTTTTGTACTAGACCCTCCAGCAAAACTAGAGGTGCGTTTTTCTTTCTCAACTTTAAGTTTGGTTCTGTGCTAATGCTACATGATTGGGGTTTTAACCGAAATAGAGCCCAGCAATGTGCCAGAAAGTCTTTAAAGAAAACCAGAAGGAAAATCCCATACTGTTTCATGGGCTCTAATTCCTGAGCCACTATTTTCTACTAAGTGCAATCTTAAATTCCTTATCTTTAGTCTATGCTTTTCGTATTTTGTAATTTTTGAGGCATAATAGATTATAGTGCAATCTAATAATGTCTGAGAGGTTTTATTGCATGTATGTCAGATGATCCATTTGAAAATGTGGGTTCCATACTTGTAACCATCTCAAGGCAGGAAGCAGGGAGGAAAATTTTACTACCACCTAAGGGACAGCTTCTGAAGGGAATTGCCATGAAGTTTAATTCAAGTAATCCATTGAGAAAGAAAGCGGTATGTTCATAGTTTCTAAAAAGGACTGAGGGTCTTATAAACAACTTTTCATGTTATCATTCGCATGTATATTCAGACCCTTTTGATTAGTTACAATTGAAAATGAAAGAAGCGAAAAAAGAACGTTGAGATCATTTTTTTGTAGAGTCTAGTAGCATTGGCTTCTCAGCATACAATAAGCACAGAAAAAAAATCTTCTCTCAAACTTGGATGTTGTAAAAGCAAAACTATTCTCTTTAGATCTTGAAAAGAAGTTGGATTGCCGGTGCCTTTTCTGGTCATATGGATTTTCCAGCACTTTGTCAATTCCTTTCTATGGAACTTCCACTTATGCATGATAAATTCATAACATATTTTGGTATGATTAGCAGAAAGACAGTCCCCTTAGTTCTGCTCTTATAATTGAACTCTTACCCAGTTAGGACTGTCGAGAGGAAATTGCCTTGAAGTTACTCGAGTGTAAGATCAGAAGACATGTTCAAACGTATCTAGATGTGCCAATCTTACAGATTCTATGCTTTAGGGCCATTGCTTACTACATTAGTAAGTACCCAAGCTATAAAATGCGCAAGTGCGTGGGTTAGAGTTTTGGGAATGGCCACCTCATGCCAAAATGCTGAAGTGCAAGACCGGTGTCCAAGCCACCTCTCCCCAGGACTCTTCTAGGTTGTAGCAACATTGATAAGTGACACAAGTTAAATTCTACAGGAATTTAAAGTAGTTGACCAAATAAACGTGGGTTGTTGAGAGCCTTATGATCTGTTGAAGAAGCAAAGGTCATGCGTAGGTAGCTTTCACATGCAATGTGGAGTTGTAATACTCTTTGTAAGGAAATGAAAGTTGACAGATTAAATACACCATATTTAAATTATGAGAAGTAATTCTATGGCCTTCTTGTATCATTGGTTGATTAGTAATGTAGTTTGGCTTCTGAAGCTTAAGAGCATGTCACTAACAAAGCTTGGCTGATTCAATCAAATTAAGCGTTCATAGCCCAGCGCTTTGTTCCGCATCTTAAGGCAGGATTTTTTTTATAACAGATTGTTGAAATTATTCGGAATTGTTGTTTTGACGTGGAGGGTGAGCTACACAGTTTGCTTCTTATATCAGAATTTCTTTGGCCAGCTTTACTTCTTCCGGTTGCAGGCAGCAGGGTAATTTTTTTTATTATCATTTCTGATTTTTTACTTTTTTTGACCCTCTGAATCATTCATAGTTTATTAAATTCGTTGGGAAGTGCTTCAGTCGTAAGTAAAACAATGTCTGGAGCTTTTATGGATGGCATTGCTGGAGTTTAATATGTGTATCAATTTGGACTCTCTAGCTTTCCATTCTAACAATTTAACTTTTTAGGTTTTCGAGAAGGGAAAAATCAATCCTTCTCCAGTAAATTTATGGAATTAATGATGTGGCATGCACATAACTTTTGCCTTGTTAGAAATAGAATTTCAATCCTACAAACTACCGAGGAATAATATGAAAGATTGATAAGTAGGAATCGAAAACCATATTTTGCATCCTATACAGTAAAAGATCAGAAGAACAGAGAAAGAGATATAGAGTAGCTGAAGTCTTTCATAAATATTGATGTGGTAGATGTGACATGCATATCATGTTATTAATTTAGTTGGGAGTAACAAAAAATTGTAGCAGATCGAGTTAATTTTTAACAAGCAAGTGTAGTGACCAAATTGATACTCACTTTAAAATCCAAAGGTGCTTTTTACAGAAGCGAGTGAACTTGTTTTTGTTCACTTGCAACCATTGTTACTTCCACTGTTATTGCATTCTTCTTTCGTGCTCTTTCCTTCAGTAACTTAATGCTGCTACTGTGTGCTTGTCTGCTTGAAGCATGTTATCGCATAAGTCAAAACTTGATGATCGTGGTCAATAACTTTAGATCCTTGCAGTGTAATAAGTTGCAGTACGAACTTAAAGATATGATAGAGATCAAAGTAGTTGAAAACTATGCAGTTTATGAAAATCTTCTTCGTAGTTATCAAGTTCAACATTTACTGCTCTGTGTTTTCCTTATGCAATCTTTAGATGTGATTTTCAACTCTATCATTCCTTTTTTTTTTTTTCTTATTCCTTTGCCATCGACCTGGCAACTTGTGCCCAGATTTATAATGAACAGGACGTATCGAAAATGCCACCTGAGCTTGGGAGTGCACTCTCAATTGAGCGTGAACCAGTTACTGATTCTGAAATTCGAATCCTAGCTCTAGAGGCTATATACTTGATTGCATCACAGGTCAGAAAAATTCCATCAATTCTTCCTTTCTGATGAAACGTGTTGTTGAATTTGCTGCTTGCGTTTAGCATCTGTTTAAAACCATATCTGCTGAGACAAGGGAAGTATGAATCTCCTGCACTCTGGTTGCCAGCCTGGGCATAGAATGCCAATAACTGAGGGAGTCAATGTAATTTGTAAAGCTAGAGATGCTTTACTAGAAATACCTATTTAATTATCTGAACTTCCAGCATTACACCTAATTACTGTCAAATGAATTGCATCTTAATCCAATTTCTTGGCATCTCTTCTTGTTTTTTCGTTTTCCTCTTCCTTCAGGAGGCAGGTTGAAGAGCTTTATGGTCTATCAATGGACCAAGAATACTCCAAGTGGGGTATAAGGCTGAGGAAAATGTACAAGTAATGCAAGCTTATGAACGAGTTAGCTCCTTGGTAGGGAAATCCACCCTCTTACCCATTCTTTTCCTCAATTGCGGTGGATTCTTTCATTTCATGAATTTCACTGTTGCAACTAGTAATTGCCTCTTTTATTATCCAGCCGATTCAAAATAGTTGCGTAGGGGAACTGTCCACTCCGAAATTTAATTGGCAACGCATTCAGCTAGACATGCAAATGCTGGTCATGAAGGTGAATGTGAATGCAACTGACATGCTTTTGAGATTTTGTTTCTTCTTCTAGGTATATATACGCTTTCATAACTTACGGATGTAGGTGTCAATGTCATGATTTAAACTTCATTGGTGGCAGCAAAGCAGGTATGAAGGTTGTTCACAGCATGTAATACAGGGGCGTTATCTGGATCTCATTGCATATAAGGGCCCTGGTGGAGAAGAGGGTCAATCGCCACTCTCAAATTTGTTTCAAAGAATGTGCTTAACTATCTTTGTCCTCTGGTCTTTGGGCAGCTCTTGCAGTCTCTTTTAGTGGTTTGGGCCACCCCTCAATTAACAGAAGTCTCTCCAATTGACTTCCAGATCCATTCCCTGAAATTAGCTAACTTTGTTGGTTTCCATATAAATATATTATGATCTGACAATTCAGATTGTATTTGGCAGTGTTTGATTTGAAATCTCTCTTTTTCTCGTGTAGCACAACTTTTTGAGAGCATACTTCGATGGAAACAATATATATTCAGATCCATTCCTACTTATGATTTTCCATTTACTTAAATTTTCCTACTTTCCTCAGTATACAAAGTTAAGAAAAATATTTTAATAAAAAATATTTTCGTGCGAAACAAACACAACCATTTTCTATTAAAAAAATATCCACATTAGACTAAAAAAAATTAAAATTAAGATAAAAATTAAACTAAAACAAGAATTTAAAGTAATTAACAAAATTTTAAACTGAAAACTAACGAAATCTTAATTAAAATAATCCGAAAATAAAAATTTGTATAATATTAAAATTAAGAAACAATAAAGAAACTAAAAAACTATTAAGCCAGGTAAGCCCAACTTCTTGACCAAACTTAACAACCCAAATGAATTCGTTTCTTTCACAGGATAGCATAGGCAAAGAACCATATTTATTCATAGTTCGCCCCTAAGTATGACGCATTGCACTGCTGCCGGATTGTCATTTTAATGGTGTCAACACATGGGAAGTATAGTGTTGACACATGAGAAGATGATATCGACATATGGTGAAAGAAGTGTCGACACATGTCACAGGCACCAGTGAGTCAGTTCCAGACTTATGATGTCGACACATAGGCATATATGTGTTAACACGTGTTGCGGGAACACATTTTTTAAAATGATGACTCAGCACGCGAATCAAGATGTTGTGGCACTTAAGTCACCTCTCCAACATTCCAAAAAGACCTTTGGGACTCCCAAGATTGAAGACCTATAAAGGCAACATTCTGGAGAGACAAAAGACATATTTTGCATATCTTACATCATCAATCTTGACCTAGCCTCCAAAAGAGAGAGAAAACGCAAAAAAACAAAGCTACACGTTTACCAAGAGATCTGCTACTTTCTCGCTGTCAGCACTATCAGATCTTGTCTTGTACCATTTATTGAGCGTTGTATTTGCTGATCTAACTTCTAAAGCTAGTGTTTATTCATTCATATCTTTAAACCTTTAAAAGCCTATAAGTGTGGGATACACTTGGGCCTACCCGTGAGGATAGAAGAAATCTCATAGGCTTTGAGATTTGTTGTAAGAGTTGAAGAGTGAGCTGGAGAAAACTCTTGGATTATAGTGGAGAAGCCCACGGAAGACAGTAACCTTGGGGGTGGATGTACACAAGTCTTGGCCGAAGCACCTAAAAATCATGGTGTTATTTTTCTTCCCTTACTTTCTTACTTTATTGCTATAATTTATTGTTCTTCATTTTATATAGCATTAAGTATTTTTCAGACCTATGTTTTTATCGGAAAAAAGTATAATATTTTGTTAAACTCAATTCACCCCCCTCTTGGGTTGTTATCTGGACTCACAAGACCCAAAAATAGGTAAAATGACTGAAATGCCCCTCCAAAAGAAAATTTCTATAAATATTAAAAAATTCATTAAAAATAAAAATCATATTTTAAAAAAGGTAATATTTTTCAAATAAAACTATTGAAAATCTATTTCGGTAATCTATTTTTTAATTTATTTCTCGACTTTTTATTAATTTTTGTTAATTTTGTCTTTGACGGGCTTTTCGATCATTTTACATATTTTTCCGTCTGATGATTTGGATGGAGTGTGTTCACTGATGGTTTTTAAAAATTAGAGGACGTAAATTGTCATTTTTATAGTTATGGGGACTAGATTGATTGTACCCCATACTTAAGGAGCGAACTATGACATTACCCCCCACTATAATTAAAGCGTTTTCCTTCCTATATTGGAAGTGTAAAAAGAGTAGGAATGTGACCGCTATAAAACCATGCTTCAATATTATAGGGATAAATACATTTTCCCCCTTGTCTTTGGGGTCATTTACACTTTGCACCCCGATGTTTTATTTTTGATACATTGGACCCATTATCTTCCACATTTTTGCAATCTGGACCCTGTACCCAGTTTGCCGTCCAAATTTACGGATTTCGTCAACACAGGCACGTGTTGACGAAATCTGTCAATTTAGACGGCCAAATCGGGTACGGGGTCCAGATTGCAAAAATGTGGAAGATAATGGTTCCAATGTATCAAAAATAAAACATCGGGGTGCAAAGTGTAAATGACCCCAAAGACAAGGGGGCAAAGTGTATTTATCCCAATATTACAATTTGTAATTTATTTACAACACACCCTGATCCCTATTGTGTTCCCTCACTTTTTCTATGTCAAAAGGATTCAAAAAATTATTCTGATCAAACCCTGAGCCTTATTGACTTTTAGAATACAAGAAACATTCAAAACATATCATGCTCGTACCTTCTTCCCTCGTTCAGGAACAATTGCGAGGCAACTTGTATTCTGACTGATATTTCCTCCAACTGCGTTCTCTTAAACTTCTCCCTGATGATACTATTTCAGGGTTACGGTGACGGCGGTGGAGATCCCTTTCTTGATCTCTGCTTCTTGATGTTCTTCTCATCATATTTTAAGGTCTTCTTTGCTTGGGATTTGAGAGAAGCAGAATGAGCGAGAGACGAAAAGGAAAGGGAACTGAACTTAGAGACTGAAATAGAGACATAGGGAAAGGTCAAAACTTTCTCTACTTGATAATTTAGATGATATGAGGATTGTAGTGGAGAAGTGGCCCAAGCTACTGAGACCATATGAGGCACTATCAGGCAGACGATTGAGGAAATATCACAGACTACAAAGATCTTCATGGATTCTGATCAGGCTCTTAGGCCAAGTGTGATGGGTCCACTGGTTCAGCATCTCTTGGGGTGTCTTTCTGAGCAAATATGACCTATCTCTTGGCCTTCTTCCTAAATAGCTTTTCCCTTCACTTTCATTTGTTGTTACCCTCCTCCTTTCTTTTTGATGATCCCAAAGGGGGAGAGATTGTGGAGAAAATATATTTTGCTACTCTTTGTAGTTACTTAAGGAACATTTTAACATTTATGTACATATGCATTTCATATCACTTGTGCAATCTCTTGATGATTGCTTATGTGGATGTCTTCAGTTAATTGTGATTTTGATTGTTGCTTATCTAAATGCCTTGAGAAATGCTTTTTTTTACTTGTGCTTCAAAATGCAAGATTTGGAAATCTCATTAAATGTTGTATCTCTACTCTTTAAGTCTCGAATATTGAAGTCTTGAGTTTGAGAAGCTTGGAGGGTGATTATAGAAGTGTTTTGACTTGTTTTGTAATTTTTGGAACTCTAGCAAATTTTTTCTAAAATCTCAAAGCTCATTGTGCTAAAAACATAAGAAAAACTCCTGTCTGTTCTCAGGGGGAGCCTTTTCTTTTTAGCAAATGATTTTTTCTTGCGCATTGTTTGTCATCATTAAAAAGCGGAACATTGTTAGCCCAAGGTTGCTACTTGAACAATATTGTTTGATTTTGATGATCACAAACTCTATATGCTTTGAGGGATTTTAGAACACAATATTGTCAATCCATATTTACTGAAATCAATTTAAAAAAGGATAAAGACTCACTCTTTATAAAAGGTCCTAAATATTCTATAACACTGTTGTATTAGGTAAAGTATTCTTATTATTCATTGTAGGCGTTTAAAAATTTTTTGGATTGTAAAGGAGACGTTCAAGCTACTGAAAAATCTCTCCAGCATTAATGTGTTGACATATATAAAGATGGAATCGACACATGCCACTGACACTCGAGAGTTGGTTTAATGGTGTCGACACATGCAATTATTACTTGAGGGCAAACCAGTCTTTTATCACCAATTATAGTTGCGTGTCATAATCCCCTCATGATGTGCATGCTATTCCAATAAGTGAGCATAGGGATAAGTACGAGCATGGGGCATGAGAATTTGAGAGAAACAAAATAACATAATGTAAGAAATACTTTCTCTCTCTAGAATTCTCTCTAAAAGAATTGTGCGCCTGAATCTGAAGGAGACAACACGCTTGGGCTGCTTTGATTTCAACGATCAACAATCCACTATGTTACGATCTTCGAAACTTTCATTGTAATTGATGGAAAATAGACCAATAAACCGTGATAGATTAGGGTCGGTTGGGGAAAATAGTGGCCTTAAACTAGCCAACTTGAATGCACAGTTTGAACAGAGAGGGTGCAATAAATAGTTAGTAAGAAGTAGAGAGGGAACTGAACTTAGAGACAGACAAAGACAGAGGGAAATGTCAGAGCTTTTCTCTTCTTGATAATTTTGTGAGAGAAATGGAGACATAGAGGTAGAGAGGATGAACTCGAGAGAGTAACGAATGGTGAAGGCGGCAGATGGATCTGCTTGTCTATTTAAATTGGAACACAAATGGGAAGGATGAGCCGTTGGATGCTTCTTCCTATGCCCCCGTGTGACATTTAGTGTCAAGATTGTTCATTTTTATAGTTTAATTATTGATACAGTCCTTGTGACAGACTCCTAAAGGGCTGATCGTGGTAGCATGTTGTGGCTCCTAGCATGGGTGCCCCATGGGAGGCCAATGTCCATGGGGTGGCACGCGCATGGCAGGCTTGGGGCTTGACCTGAGCCTCAGTGAGCTTTGGATGGACCTAAGCGAAACCCAACAGCCTATCATGACTCGTCTACACGCGGGCATCATAACCAAAGGGTCCAACATGGTGGTGTAGCATGTGGAAGAGCGGCCAAGACTATGTTAAAGCTGATCGAGTTAAGGGGCAAGATTTGTGGGCAACTAGGCACGCGCGTAGCCAAGTCCCAAGACTTGGGCTCCTCCTTAATCTTAGGCACCAAGTGAGGGAGCCAATTTGTGGGCTTATTTGGAGGTGCCGAAATTTGGAGGCTTTGAAGAGCCTTTGTAAATGACATGCACGATACAATGGTGGAGATAAGCCATCCAAGGCTTAGAGATCTAGACACTTCTACTCTTCGTATGCATGACAAGGTGAAAAGACTGACCAACAAAGTAGACATAGTGAGCATTCAAATGAAGGAGCTTGCAAGGTCTACTAAGGAGATTGGTGTCTGCGTGGTTCTCTGCATGAAGAGGAAAGAGGAAGAGCAAAGGACAAGAAGTGCCAGGTGACGCCTGGAAGATAGAGAAGAAATGAGGGGAGGACACCATGGAGATAATGGCCGGAGAAGTGAAGATTATGAGCCAAGACGGAGACAACCACCGCAACAACAAAGAAGATACCTTGAGGAGGACTTCGAAGATTGAAGGAGTCATGGGGGGTTACAACCAAAGGCCTCAAAGGCTGAAGGGTGATTTTCCAAAGTTTTTATGGTAGAGATCCATATTAGTGGCTTGATAAAGCAACTCATTAATTTGAGATCTATGAGATCCCTAGGCGCGAAAAGGGTGGCCACGACTAGCTTTTTCTTGGACGAGAAGGCTCAATATGAGAAAGAAGGGCAAAGGCTAGGATGGATGGCTTTCTTGGAGGAGTTCTTGCAAAACTTTGGACCACACCGCTGGTCAATCATCATGGCCAATTGGCCATGTTGAGCAATAAGGGAAAGTCCAAGCCTACATTGAGGAGTTCAGGCAGTTGTAGACATGGGTCAATGGATGGTCTGAGGAGGCACTCCTTGGAATATTCATAGATGGACTGAAGTCTTGGATTGCAAAGGAGGAAAAGTTGAAGCAGCCTACACGTTTACAATAGGCAACAAGAATGGCAGAATTGTGGGAAGATGCTCACAAGATGGAGAAGGCCCAAGACAAGGCACGGGTTACTAGCAAACCAATGCAAGCAATGGTTCTTTGGAAGGGCAAGGAAGTTAGGGGGAGTGTGAGACCCCGTATGTCATTTTTGCTATTTGTTCTATGTATTTGTTTTTAATTTAAATTCAAGGGGCTATTGTTTGGCCAATGTAAGATGTTAAGTTGATTATGATATTTTGAACTATAAGTTTTCCTTAAGTATTTTTATTATGATGTGAAATTATGTTAGTATAATTTTCATGGCCGAAATTCTCAAGGTAGATTTCTTTATGAATTAATTTTTCCATTTACCTATTATTATGCTACCATGATTTACGAAATTAAATACCAAGAATATTTGGAGAATATTTTATTTCTTATTGTTGCTGAAATTCTTAGTAAAATTCATTACATATTAATTTATGGTTGTGAAATTCCTTGTTTGTGCGTATAAATTATTCCATGTTTTAATTAAGTACCCTCAATCTCCATTAGGTAGTCTTAAGCATCATTAGGAGAATTAAGTGATAAGTTAGTATGCTTATAGAATAGTTTGATAAAGAATTAAGAGATAAGTTAGTGTGCTTATAATGGAGATAAGTTAGTGCGATTATAATGGAGATAAGTTAGTGTGCTTGTAATAGAGATAAGCTAGTGTGTTTATAATGGAGATAAGTTAGTGTGCTTATAATGGAGATAAGTTAGTGTGCTTATAATGGAGATAGGTTAGTGTGCTTATAATAAAGATAAGTTAATGTGCCTATAAAGTAGTCCATGTGATAAAAGATAAAGCAAAATGAGATATTAGGCAAATGAGAGTCACGTGAGATGTAGAATTTACGTGAGTGGCAAGTGGTGTAGAAGTGGTTTTTTTTTGGGTGATTCACATGAAGGGCTTAAGAAGGAGACAAAGAAATAAATGGAAGTTAAGGGAGATAGGACAAAAGCATGACAAACCGCCCATGCCATCCAATAGGCTTAGGCGATAGAAACAATGTTGCCTCTCTCCTTTTCTCATGTTTTAGGTTAGGTTCATTTGCTTTTGCACTTCTCCTCACCGAAGCACTTCACTCCTCCATACCCCTCTTTCATTTCAGCTCACTTCATTGCACCCATTTCTCTTTAGCCGAACTTCTTCATTTCTCCAAAGCTTCCCTTCCCTTTCCTCACGCCATTTCCAGCAGCTGTCCTCATCTCATTTCTCTCACCATAAGCCTCATCACAGCACCTTCTTGCTCCCATCTCAGCCCTTTGTAGCCACACAAGAGGAGGTAGAGTGAGAGAAGCCAAGAGAGTGAAGTCTTGGTGTTGGCTGAGTAAGATAGAGGGAGGAAGAGGTAAAGGAAATTTGATTTCCTCTTTGCATGTCCATCTCATTTCTCTTTTCCTTCTAGATCTAACTTTGAGTATTCTTATGCTAGGTGTTTCCCTAATCAGCTTGCGTCCAACTTTAGAAAGGTAAGATAGGGTTTGATTTTCTCAAAGGAATGAACTTGTTGTCTTGGCCGAATGTCTTGTGTTCTTTTTCCTTTGTAGATGCATGATTAATGGATCTGATTAGGCTGGGAATGTTGGAGTTATGGTTGTGATGTTGTTGATTGATGTAGGAAGGGTTAAAGCCATGGTTTTGGGCTAAGAAGTGGTATCTTGGTTTAAATATTGGAGATGATGTTATGCATGTATATAGGTTGCTATTGTGCCAAATTTTGTGACTTCATTAGATAAAATAATGTTTCTAATTTGAAGTAGATTAATGATATTTAATGTAATGATTAGTTAAAATCATGGAGAAGTAATGTTGCATGTAGGATTAGAGATAATAGATGTTGGCCGAATAGACTAAGCATGAAACCAAATTAGTAGTGTTAAGGTATGGATCGGCTAGTGTTATAAGTGATCAAATGAGTACATTGCTATCCATGCATGTGGTTAAATATAGATAAAGGTCATTGATAGCCACAGTTTTGTTTAAGCTAGGGCTGAAAATAGGCTAGCTTGTTTAAATAGAAATGGACTAGGTGCATATAGAAATTGAAGTTAAGATCTTTAATATTATGTGTTGTTGATGTTGCTAATGTAAACCTAGGTCTTGTAAATGAAAACATGAAGGTTTAAGGTGTATATAAGGTTCGGGCAGTATCATTAACCTAAGGGCAAGTGGAATTAGACTATGATAGCATATTGAATTTATGTCAATGATAGATAGGGTTCTTTAGAGCTAAGTAGGATGCTGCCCTTGGTCATTTGGTTATACTTTTTGTTAAGCTTTCTATAGGGTTATTTTCTGTTAAGAGTATATTGATGAGGTGGATTAGAACAACAAGTCTATAAGAAGAAAAGGAGGTTAAGTTGGTGGAGTTTGATGGACATTAGGTTTGGTAAGGTTTAGAACAAGGGAATGTAGTTAGACACATGATTAGTTGTTGTTTTGGGCTAAAAATTCTAGAATGTAATGTTGATTTCTTGTCTTCAAATTGTTTTATGAAAGCTAGTTAAAGTAATCTTTTGTAAACAAAATCGTATTTTAAAAAATACATACTTTTGGAAAACCGAAATATTTATGAGTATTTCTTTGAATGTCCATGTGATTAATTTCTCGAACGTCTAAGTGAAGTATTTGAATCGCTTGTAGGCGAAATTTCATACCGAAAGTCAAGAAGACCAAGGTAAGTGGGAGTAAGTAGAAACTTACACTTTTACGAAAACTGGAATGGTATACAGCATGCTTTATCATGAACAAGTATAGCATCATAAGCAAGCATGACATGACACGAGCATTGCATGATTTCCAAAAGAAGTTTTTTATGCAATGAAAGCAAGAAAGTTTTATGTCAAGTTAAGTTAAGGGCTTTGGTCGGTACCGTACCATCAAGAAGAGCACCCATACCGAAGGAGGAATACGAGAAGGATGGGTGAACCCTAGAGGTAAGTGCAACCACACTGAAGGAAGAATGCAAGAAGGTGTGGACCTCCAAGGGTCGTGTCTAGCCACTGAAGGAAGAATGCGAAAAGGTGGACTAGCTCGACCAAATGAAATGTCCCCAAGGGAAAGGGAGACGGTTCCGATGGGAACGCACAACCTTGACTTCAGGGGTTAAATGGAGCGTATGTAGCCCACAAGATAAGAAATGATTTCTTTCCAAGGACCAAGTGTCATTTTAAGTTCAAGAGCATGTTTTTCAAGATCAAGATTGTTACAAGTGCAATCATACATTTTCAAGAGCAAGTACATGTGCATATGCAACCATGAAGCATGCATGTGCATCAAGATTTACGTTTATTCACGATATTCACATTCAAGTTATAAACTCATGTTTACAAGTTTACGTTTTCCCCTACTGAGTCTTTTGACTCACAGTTTTCAAAATTTATCATTCCAGATGTTTCAGGTGAAGGAAGTCAGGAGGATTACCTGTCATGAGAAGAGTAGACCTTTATGTATTTTGTTGTTGGTGACTGTTGACCGATGTGGTCTGTCACTTAGGTTATGTAAAGCTATGTGTTGTGTAATTATGACACTACTCTTCCTTTGAGGTCTATATGCAGTTAAGTCATGATGAGTTTTGGCCCGTCTTTCTCTCGATTCTATTCCATTGTATGTATGATTAAGTTCGCTGGAGCTTTCTTTAGGAATTGCTCGCGGCTGTCACTGTCCCTACGGGATATCGTTCGGGGCGTGACAGGGAGAGTTCCAAACATAAGGTACAAAAGGTTAGGAAGCTCACTCACGAAGAGATCGATGCTCACATCAAAAAAGGATTATGCTTTCGGTGTGGAGGCAAGTGGGAGAAATGATACCGATGTAGATAGGCCAAGGTTTTCCTTTTGGATTTTGATGAACCTGTGGAAGATTCCCATGAAGAAGAAGAGTTGGAAGAGGCGGGTGAAGAAGCTACTAGCTGTGAGGAGCTTAGCATCAACGTCATGGACGGGCTAGGAGAATCCTCATTCATTTGAACAAGGGCATGTATTTGTAACTATGAGGTATCTCTCTTGATTAATAGTAGGGACTTACCACAATTTCATTAATGCCGAAATAGTTGTAGCTCTAGGTTCGTATGGAGAGTGCATTAGACCCGTTGAGGTGGAGATCACTAATGGAGACAAGATCTTAGGCACGAATGCTTGGTTAAGAAACATTGGGATAGTTCTTATTGATTATTGACCCATTACCATGGAGTTTCAAATCAATGGGAAGAAGCATGAAATGTCACCGACAACAACCCTCATGGCAAGACAAGGTGACGGACCTATAAGGCGCATTAAAGAATTTGAGATATGGTCGGAAGACAAGGAGGCGCCTATGATGTGGTTGATTAGGCCCAAAGAATAATGCGGTAGCTGTAGCACAGCTTTGGGAAGTCGATTCCACAGAGAGAAAAATTAAAAGAATAGCATAAGGAACAAGGAAACTAAAGAAAAATATTAAATGATCAATAGAGAACGAAGATCAATTTTAAATGCAAATTAAAGTGAAGTAGAGTGACTAATGAAAAAAGTACTCAAATTTGACGAACACTAGAGCGTCGAGAATCCCTTGCACAACTCCGGTATTTTAATTATTCTTAGTTCAGTGAATAACTCAATTGAGAACCCAATTCCCGAAATTCTCAATCGGAAGGTATAGACTTATAAACCAAATGTATCCTTTGAAAAATCATGCACCACTTTTAGAATACGTAAATTATTATCCCTATTGAGAGAACCCAACGACGACAATATACTCAGGAAGTGATATTGCAGCAAAGAATTAAATCAATATAGATATATAATTGATCTAAACATAATCAAAGAACTAATCCATTCAATAGAAAAAGCATGACTGAATCCATAGACAGAATAAATTCTATGATTATTCGGAGAAGAAAACATCAAAAATGAATTGAGAATGATAAAAAAAAGAGTTTTAGTAATTGAAAATCAAATACATAAATTAAGAATGAATTGAAAATACCGTCTAGTGTGCAAGTTCATCCCTAGCCCCACTTGAGAATTTAGATCTCCATAATAAGATGAAAGGAAAAAAAAATTCCAAAGAAAAACCTCTAGTCTCAAGTCTGCCGCCTGGTTTACAATACAATTTTTTTGCTTATATATGTCACAAAACGAAACCCTAAAAACGGAATAGTAAAAAGAAAAGCTAAATAATATCCTTTGGTTTGGAGCTTGGATTGAGGCCTACTTTTGATACCGTAAATTTCCGAATTAAAGACATTACATCTCACACGAAATTGTAGCCCCGTAATATAGCTTTCCAACGAACCATGAATCATGTCCATCCGATATTGGAGTTGAACGTTACGACCAAAATACGAAACTATGTCCAGGCTGTCTCCTAGCAAATTTCGGATTTGGACTTCTTGTAGTTTCCTTTTGTGATCCTTTTTCCTTTTTTTCTCTTCATCCAAATTGCTCTCAACCCCATGAGAGTCTCCCTTTTGAATTTGATTGGGCTTTGACTTGCTCTTTTGTAAACTCTGAAATTAAACATAAAAGTCTGCTTAGGAGTGTCCCAAAGTAAATAAAAACTCAATTCAAGAATACACATTAATTCCAATTATTTCTATTCACATTTTAGCACTTTAGTCCAATAATAGGGTATCTAGAGAGCACTTCCATACACTCATCATGGGCGGTTCACGAGAAGGTAGCCGATAACTTTGGAGTTTCCAATGAGGCTAGTATTGTTATAGAGGAGAAAATGGATTTGTTTACGTTGATGGGGTAAAATCATTTTAAGCCCTCGAAGTTGCACACAAATGTAAAAAAGGACCCTAAAATATCAATTTTCACACATTAAACCCACTAACATCCCTAATCTATCAATTTGAGTCATCTGTATATTTTTTCCAACCAAACTGACGGAATCCTGGTCACATGTTCATCAACTATCATCTTTAAATAAAAATTGACAAAATTATCCTCAGACTCAAAACGACAGCTTCAAAATCATCCTTTTCAGACGTTCTTGAACATTTGTGCAATTTCTAGGATATATATTGTAGGGGTTAAAACTGGAAATACGGTCCAGACCGCATTTCCGGTTTTCCTAAATTAAAGGACCGGACCGGACCACTTATAAGGAGTCCGCTCCAGTTCGGTCCCACCAAATGTGGTCCGGTCCGGTCCACTAAAGTTGTCCGGACCGGTTTCACTTAAAAAAAAATTTAAAAAATTTTAAAAAATTTAGGTTAATTTTGAAGGGGGAAGGGAAGGGCATATAAAAATGTTGAGTTTTAGTTTAGATTAAAATTAAACTTTTTAAGTTTGTAATTTGTAATAAAAAATATATTTTTTATTTATATTAATAAATCTGGTCCGGTCCGAATCGGTTTGTCAAAAGGCATGGACCGGACTGCAAATTCGGTCTGATTTTGCTGTCCAGTCCGGTCCGCAGTCCGGTTTTATTCAGCCCTAATAAATTGACTGAAATCCCCTCTGTTACAACTAGAAAGAAAACTGCAGAAATCACGTTGTTCACTGTGAAACAGCTTTTGCTAACCACAAACTTTGTTGTATCATCATTTGCCTCTGGACTTAGGAACTAGTGATCCAAATTCCGAAGTCAGCATCAACCATCAACTTTAAAGTTCATGCTAGTGATTTTCCACACTCCACATAGTTGGCTTTTCATTTAAGATCAAACAACTCGCAAGGTAGTGTAGCGAAAAGTTGATCCCATTGCCTAATCCCGTGTAGTGTTTCCAAATAAAAGGCTTTTACAGATTCCTCTCTTTATTAACCATTGCATTCTTCCACCTCGCTCCTCATCGCCATCGACAAGGGAGAATTTAATTGATTCAAGATCATATTTCTCTCCACTAGCAGCCAACTCATAGAGAAAAGAATGGGCTCTCAAGAGCATATTGTGATGCTACAATACATGGCTCATGGCCATCTCATACCATTCCTAGCACTAGCAAGGCATATCCAACAAAGAAGTACTGGCTTCACTATCACCATTGCCAGCACCTCGCTGAACATCCAGTACTTGCGTTCAGCCCTTTCTACTGACTCTAGTTCATCCAATTCAAACATCCGCTTTACGGAGCTGCCTTTTTTGCAGCTCTGCCCATGACTTACCACCCAACATTGACAACACCGAGAACTTGACAGAATTACTTCAAGAAGTAGAAATGTTTGAGAACATTGGAATGTTCAAGAACGTTGGAAGAGGATGATTTTGAAGTTGTCGTTTTGAGATTGAGGGTAATTTTGTCAATTTTATTTAAAGATGGCAATTGATGTGCACATGACCAACATTCCATCAGTTTGGATAGAATAAATGGATGGAGGACTCAAATTCATAGATTAGGGAAGTTAGTGGGTTTAATGTTTCAAAATTGATAGTTTGAGGTCCTCTTTGACAATTGTTTGCAACTTTGAGGGCTATATAGGAGAAAATGGAATTGTTTACCTTGATTCATCTTGAAGGAGTCCTTGAAGTTCAACTCATGGTGGCCATGGGAAAAATGAAGGGGCAATTCGACAATGATGTAACCTTGGGCTTGATGCGGTAGAAGCTAGGAAGAGCTAGCAATGAAGACTTGGTCCATTGTGAAGAGTAAGGTGGAGGCCGTAGAATATGCTCCCAAATTAAAGCATGGGAGCGAATGAGAAGAGTGAAGCTTGGATTTGAGAGAATCTTCTTCGGTGTCCACCTTGGTCTTCACGATGGATCAAGTCTTCATTGTTAGCTCCTCCTACCTTTGGCCTTATCAAACTCAAAGTTTCTTCAATGTCCAATTGTCCCTTCATTCCTACCATGGCCATCATGGGTTGAATTTCAAGGACTCCTTCAGCATGAATCAAGGTAAGCAACTCCATTGGCTCCTCCATAGTATCCGTAGCCTCATTGGTAACCCCAAAGTTATCGGCTTCTTCCTCATGAACCGCTTGCATAATAGGCAACTCCATGTCTTCTGACCATATCTTCAATTCTTCTATGCGGCTTATAGGTCCATCACCTTGTCTTGCCTCGATGGATGTAGTCTCCAGCCATGCATACTTCTTTCCATTGATCTGGAACTCCATGGTCATGGTTCCATAATCAACAAGAACTCCCCCAATTCTTTTTAACCAAGCATTGCCCAAGATCACTCCCAAGTCCTCCAATTCTAGTACATGTAAGACCACTACAATCTCAAAACCATGGACCTCCATGCTTACTCCTTGTATTAGCCATTGACACCTCATATTGTCTCTATTAGTGATCTCCACCTCAAGGGGTCTAATGCCCTTTCCATACAAACCAGAACCTGTAACTTTTTCGGCATTAAAGAAATTGTGGGAAGCCTCACCATCAATCAAGAGAGATACCTCATAGTTATGAATCCCTTCCCTTGTTCACATGAGTAAGAATTCTCCTAACCCATCCATGACGTTGATGCTAAACTCCTCACCACTTCTAGATTCTTAACCCGCCTCGTCTAACTCTTCTTCATCATTGGAAGCTCTCACGAGTTCAACACAATCCATAGGGAACACCTTAGCCTATCCACATTGGTTTCCTTTCTCCCACATGCCTCAAAACCGAAAGCATAATCCTTTCTTGACATGGGCATCGATCTCTTCGTGAGTGAGCTTCATAACCTCTTGTACCTTAGGTTTGAAACTCTCGCCCTTAACTTCTTTGCCCTTCCACGGAATCATTACCTGTATTGGTTTGTTAGCAACTTGCGCCTTGTCTTGGGCCTTCTCTATCTTGTGAGCATCTTCTAACACCTCTGCTATTCACATGGCTTCTTGCAAACGTGCGGGTTACTTCAACTTCACCTCCTTGGCGATACAAAGCTTTAGGCCATCAATGAATGCTCCAAGGAGTGCCTCCTTAGACCACCCTCTGACAAGTGTCTACAACCGTCTAAACTCCTCAATGTAGGCTTGGACATTCTCTTCTTGCTTCAACTTGGCCAATTGGCAATGATGATTGACCACCGGTGATGGTTCAAGGTTTTGCAATAACTCCTCCACAATAGTCGTCCAACGCCACGCCTTCGCCCTTCCTTCTTGTATTGAGCTTTTAACCCCTCCACCATGTGCTCGCCTTCCCATCTAAGAAAAAACTAGCTGTGGCAACCCTTTCACGCCTCGAGATCTCACAGATCTCAAAGTAGTGTGTTGCTTTATCTCGCCACTCATGTGGATCTCTGCAATTGAACATTAGAAAATCAATTTTCGGCCTTTGAGGCCTTTGTTTGTAACCTCCATGACTAAGGTATCTTCAAAGTCCTCCAACTCAAGGTATACTTTTTAGGTTGCTAAAATACATTATCGAACATTATCAAGTTTTCTTCTAGTAAATGGAGACATTCTCCCTGCAATCTCATCTTTCATGAAGCGATAGTGCCAAAGGAACCCCAAACGAGTACCCCCGCGTCGGACAAGCTCCAAGAAGCTAGTCTGACTCCACAGTACCAATGGCATCCTGAATGGGTACCCGCAACCCGGAGAAGCTCGGAGTGGCTGGTCTAACCCCAAAGTGCCAAAGGCACCATGACAGAGTACCCTCACCTCGAACAAGCTCTAAGCGGCTGGTCTAACTCCACAATGCCAAAGGCACTTCCATACCAAAGGAATACCAAGAAAGGGCTATAACAAACGAAAAAAATAGGTACACAAAATCAAAGAGAAATGAGACAATTTCATTCATCGACACAGAAAAAGGAATTACAAGGCAATATGATGATGCAATAGTAAAAGACAATGCCAATAGTGCCTGGCCAGCTTGTACACACTGTAAGCCATCTCTTGATTAGCCGGTCAGCATGTACACAAAGTAAGTCATCTCCAGTATGAAGAAAAGGTATGATGTCCTGAGTTTCCCAGCCCCCATGGCCTTTTCAACTAACTCCAAACCTTTGAAATAGTTCCACCCGTACGAACATTGTGCGAATGCCACTCAGGAAAAGGACATCGGGTAATAAACGGAAGGTCCACAAACCTGCCTACTTCAAAGGGACTCGCCACAAGGTTTGGAAGATTGTCACGTCCCGTGCTCATACTTACCCCTAGGCTTGCCTATAGTAATTGCATGCACACAAGCGGGGATTATGACATGTATGTCACTATGAGTCTTAGTCGATTTACCAAGGGACTTAGCTGAAAGCGTATTCATAAATAGAATTGTAATGGGAAGATGGAAAAGACTTAAGGTAAAAACTCTATGTTTTACAAAAAGGTCAGAGAGATAACAAAATCCGAATAAGTTAAAAGTGTCGGATCATAAGCTTTTGAGTAGAAATAAGAACCTTGAGATAAAATATGAAGAAAGTGTCACCAAGGAGATTGAAAATTCTCAAATCGGGGTAACGGGGATGATAGGGATAGTGGGGGTACAGGGGATGGGGATACATGGGATGGGGGTTGGCCTCCCTGAAGAACCAGTGTGCCTCATGCTCCACTGACACTCCAAGAGAATCCAAGACCCATGTCCGGATCTTGAGTACCAGAACATAAGGGTGGAAATCATAGGTCAACTCTTCCTCGAATAGCTTCATTCTTCAATACCCAAATTGCCAAATATTGCAAAAACAACATAAGAGAAAAGAGTGAGTCTTATTGACTCATAAGGTGGGGGTGGGGAAAACATGATCAAACAAATACAGTGCATATAAATAACTTAAGCATGATGTAAAACAAATTTCCAGGACAATAAGTATGAACGTAGATAATTTAAAATATGCAATGGGTCACACCATCATTGGTTCTTGAGGAGTTCCCAATATCAGCTCTGTTCACCCTTAGAGTCGGGTTGTGAGTCCCCTCCCCTTCTATGGGATTATCCCGTGCTTCCAGCACCAGGACCCTTAACATAACATTACGCCTCAGCGTTCATAAATGAGCCCACCCACTCCCTGTAGTGGGGGGTTGCACATCTTGTAAGTGCCCGGTACCGTCACTACCATTCGGGGAACCCTCGCAGACTAGGAGGTTCCTCACTTTCATTTTCCCTCTTATGAATGCAACCACATATCGAAGCATTAAAGTACATATGTCACAATGCACATTAATTTGATATGAATTTGAAAGAACATAAATAGCATAACATGTTCAAAGAATAATTATTGACAATTGAAACAACCATGATAACAACTAGAGGATTTCAGACCATTAAACTCCAATGAAGGCCTATGGGGCCTCCTTAGACCACATTGGGCCTTCTCCCAAAGTATTAGTGGACATGGTGTTCTTTTAGGGGTATTGGCCTAAAATCCATTTAGGCTCCTATACAGGCTTTGTGATTTGAGCCCTTATTCCAACTCGGATTGAGCTCAAATTTGGGGTCCCCCATAAAATTTTTGTGTTTTATCCAACCATGTAATTATTTTCTCATTTTGGACCCTTTTATCCAAACGAATTAGGTAAAATATTGAATCTGCCCTCAGAGACCTCCAGGGGCATTTTTGACCTTTTCCTTCATCATTTTGGGCTGAAATTTTTACAGTCATCCTAATATTAGATAAGGATTCTATATGGAATGTTTCATGCAAAAATACAACCTGTAGCTTAGGGTCGATTTTGACAGCGTCTATATTTGACTAAAAACCCTAGCTAAGTGTTCATGCATTTGATCAATCATCGCATTTAGAAACTTTATGCTAATGATACATCTAATCTACCAATACATATGAAATTACAGAGAACATAACATAAGGATTCTTCAAGAAAATTAAAGACAAACAATGATCATTTTGCAACATCATCATAGAATATGCACAAGGCATCGTCTTTATTCTTTCATCTTTCCATAACTTCTTTCATCTTTCCATAACCTCTTTCTTGAGCCCAAGGTTCCTTTCTTTGGCCCCATTTGGTCTCTTCTTGATCAGGGATACTTTCATGCCTCTTGGCCATCGTCATACTTATTATTGCATCACCGTTTCATAGCACATATGCATAACATTATATCATAAAACCATGGAGTGCAACATGCGACATGCAACATCATTTTCATTGACCAACCCGTGGTCTATAAAGCTCATCTCCACTATCATAGCTCATAGAGCATATCAAGAACTCTTTTGAATAATCAAACCAACTTAGCAAGCAATCTTATACACATGTTATAAGAAATATTCATCAAGCTTTAACATGCAAGGTGTCTAGATTAGGTTTTACTTCATGTCAACTATGAACATTTCTTTTTACAAATCCTTGAAACTAACATAACCCTAACATGTTCATCATTGAATCATAGCTCTATGCACACAAATAAGCATGATCAGTCAATACAAGAGAACATGCTATCCATCCTCAACAAAACACAAGAACCTAAACCCTTACCTTGGTGATCTCGGGTAGCTCTTGATGTTCTCCTATTAACACAAGATCTATTGGTTAACGAAACTGATCTAAGGCTAAGAAGAAGTGGAAATGATGAAGAGAAAGTAGAGAAGAGAAGGTGCAAGGGAGTGTTCAAGGCCTTGGCCGAACCCCTTTGCCAACTTACCTTGGCATGGAAGTTTTCACCTTCTTTCTCTTCTTCTTCTCCTCTTTCTCTCCTTCTTCTTCTTCTTTCTTTCTCTCCTTCCTTTCCCTCTTGGCTGAATGCTCTCAACACTCACTCCTCACTCTCAAGCTCAAATGGTCGTCTGTTGGTGTGAGGAATGCATGGCAAGGGTTGGCTTTTATAGCCAACCTTGCCATCATTAGGTCAAGGGGTGGCTGCCACAAGAAAGCCCCTTGATTGGGTGGCTTGGGCGGCATAAGGGTTGGAGGAGCCAAATGGCACACTCCCCCTTCCCTAGGTGCTGATCAAGGACATTTACACAACCTAATTTCACTTCAAAATCACATCAATTGTGATTGCAAGCAAGCATGGCCGGTTGGTCCAATTTTGCATCTTACTATTCATGCAACAAAGACCAAAAACATGGGACAAGGGAAAAGGACAAAGAGAACAAGACAAAATCAAGATCTCCTTGTGTGTCGTATGACTTAGGGAGGAGAGAGAGAGTGGGACCAACATGACATCAAAGTAGACTTAGGTTAGCAAAATAATTAGCTAAGTTACAAAGTTAATCAACGCATATGTTAGAAAAGGGAAATAGGTGATTAGTCAAGTAATTAACCGAGGTTAGTGGTAGAATAATCAAAATTGACACTATGTAAAGATTTTAGATGTAAACAAGAGAACGAAAAGGGAAAGAGATTAAGCATTCCGAAATCCATTAGTGCAATTAGAACCGAATCAATCATGTGTCAAGAAATCAAACCTAGTATTTAGAAGATGGTAAATATGAGTTAATGAAGTATACTTAGGAAAAATATCATGTGTTCAAATAGGAATACTGAGATTTTAACAAGAAAATGGAAGAATTTTGAATGCATAGAAACCAATAATATAGAGACAATCACGATCATAATCATAAATAGGCTAAATACGAGAAATCAAGGAAATTAAGGAATTTAGAGAAATCGGGAAATTTAGGGAGGGGTGTCACAAAGATCTTCCACCCAACAAGATCGATACACGTTCTCGCAGTCCGAAAAATATGCGGAGGACCTTGCAAGTTCATCAGATGTTCAGAAGAGTGAACAACGAGACCCAGAAAAAGTCTAATAAATATCTGTTGTTCTTCTTCTTTCCTTTTGCATGTTCATCTTTTCTCTCTGTCTAGGGTCACATTTGTTAGAATTATGTGCCCTCGATAACCAAATAATTAATCAAGTCCTAATATCTCATATGAAATATAGTTTGGTGGAAGGAATTAGTTGTATGTAAAATGGCATATTTGCAATAATCTCAAATTTCAGGGGTCAATTAAAATATGTTGATGGACTTGATTGTAATTAGTAGATACCCTAATTTTATTAGTAGAAGAGTTCTCCAGTTTAATCCTACAACTGGAATTTGAGATCCCTAAGGATCCTATGTCTCAAGCTCTCTTTAGGGTTTCCCAAGGCCTATAAATATAACTGTTATATTCAAGGGGTTGGCCATCAGAACCTATTAGAGAAATCCCAAGAAGAGAGTGTGACATAAATCCCTTAGGTGGCAACGCATCTGAGTTGCTATTTTGAACTGTTGGAGCTTTTGATTGGATCGTAAAGCGGCTTGAAATTTGTAGATTCCTGAATTCCTATAGCAGGTAGATAATCGAATCAGCAATTGCAATTATAATCCTGATTGATGTTTTATTGAAAACATGTTATTTGTTTTAGTTTAATTCCGCATAAACTATCAATGGTATCAAAGCCAAGTTCATATGATTGCAATTGTTGGATTATATGGACCTTGTTAATTTTTTATTGAGAATCAAAAGCCTAAACTTTTTCCAGTTACTCTTCACGCACTATTGTGAATAGACCATAATTTTATTATATTAAAATTCGATTTACTGTTCACGTTATTTTGTTCCGTAAATTTATTTTATAAAATCTGTATTTGGTTCATGTGATGAACATAGTTTATTTTTGAACGGGGTTATAAACAGTAAATGTTTGGAATTATTAAAAAAACTATTCATGAGATGAACAAAGGAGGTTGCCGGAAAAATGGGTAGCGGGGGGCGAGCGGCCAGGGTTGCTCCAGCTCGCCACTGGGAGACCTAGTGGGTATCACGCGGGACTCACTGTGAGGCCGTGAGGTCGAGCTTGTCAACTCGTCACGGGGCTCTTGCAGTCTTGTGCCGCTTGCAAAACCCAGCGTGCGAGCGGCTGGGGCGGCACAAGAGAGGGTTCTGGCCACGGGGTAGCACCTGACGGCCTTTGTGGCCCCCGGGTGCTCTACCCGGGTCAGCCTTAATGGTTGGTGCGTCCCTCAATCCATGTGAGGGGTTGCGGCTAGGGTTCCTAAGAAACCCTAGTCCAATAACATTACGGGTCGGGTCGGGTCGGGGTATGAACCCAGCCCACGTGCTTAGCTGACCGGTTAACGGTCAGCGTTTGACAAAAAAGAAAAACAAAATTAGGAATTTTTCGTCTAATTTTGGGTGCTTGGGTGCTAAATAGGATTAATTATTGTAATTTTTCCTATGGTCTCTATTATCAATAAATATGAGTTTTACTCGGTTAAAATTGGTTAAAGCCAAAATGGATAAGACCGATTTTAATTTTTGTTATTTATTTCTTTTAAAGGTAAGTGTCTACATCTTAGTGGGAGTGTCTACTCAAATAGTGACATAAACTCACAAGAATTTGGAACATACTTAGATAATGGAATGCACAAACCAAATAAACGCAAGTACTAAAAAAGTATAAGATGTGTTTATTTAGGTAGGCCAAAAGAAAATCGGGAATCACAAATATTTTAAATATTTTGCATATGATGTAAATTTTGATGAATAGTAGCAATTCGCCTTTACAAGATATGTATAATGATTACCAAAATAGAGTTGTTGTTGCATGTAAGGTAAAGGTTCTCGATACCCATTTAGAATGTCTTGAATATAAATGATATGTTTCTCATGATTGTGATATATTTGATATATCTGTTTATTATTCGAATGGGCGGTCCCCTTAGTAATTTAAAAACTTGAATCTAATGGAAATATATGTGTGAATTCTTTTGCAGATTCAAAATGAATTTTAATCCTTTGGCTAGGATTTTGGATGACAATCGGTTGACAGAACCAAATTATGTTGATTGGAAGATAAATCTTATGATTGTTATCTCAGCCGATGAGATCGGTTATGTTCTAACCTCTACGTCACCTGAGCTTGCCCTGGACAATGCCACTGAGGAAGAAAAGAAAGTCTTCAACAAGTGGCGTGATGATGATAATATGACAAAGTGTTATATTATGGCCTCAATCTCAAATGTTTTGTAGAAAGATTGTGAAGGCATAGCTACAGTTGCAGGCGCTATGTTGAATCTCCAAGACATGTTTGGTGACAGAGCAGATCTACTAGGCAGACTTCTATGAAGAATATGATGTCCACCAAAATGGTGGAAGGGTGCCCAATTCGGGATCATGTCTTGAATATTGTTTATTTAATCAAGGAACTAGACTTTTTGGGAGCTGAGATGGATAATGACACAAAATTTGATGTCATTCTGTCATCTCTGCCTAATTATTTTAATCAGTTTGTCTTTAATTACAATATGAACAAGATGATGTGACATACTGTGATGGTCATAGAGAAGTTTGATGCCTATATGAAACTGAAACCCAAGTTTAAGAAATTCAAGACAAATAATAAAGGATCTCAGACAGTTAAGAATGTCTGAAGCGGACAAGGAAACAAAGGAGGTGGCAAGAATAAAGGCAAAGGAAATGTTTCCACTGCGGCAAACCCGGTCACTCGAAGAGAAACTGCCGAGTTTTCTTAGTTTTTCTTAAAAAGGGCAAACCTTCTGAAGGTATGTCTAATATGCTTGTAATTGAATTGAATTTAATGGATGATTCATTTAATTCATGGTGTGTGAATTCTGGTTCTATATCTCACATCTGCAATATGCTGCAGGGGTTCAAAGAGACCAGAAGGCTCCATGAAGGAGAGTTGATCCTTAAGATGGGGACGAGTTCAACTGTTGCAGGGACCGCCATCAGAGTTTTAAGTTTATAATTATTTAATAATATAATTTTGATTTTAGAAGACCGTCTTTATGTTCCAGAAGTTCGTAGAAACTTTATTTCTGTTTCAAAACTTAGTTTATCTGGATATTCATTTCTTTTCAATCCCTAGCTTGTTATTAAGTTTCGAAATAAATTTATTACATATAGAATTATTTATGATGGTCTTTATCTTTTGAATGTTGATAATTCTTTGAATAATGTTAAGAATCATGATTCTAGTGTGTTATCCCTTAAGAGGAAAATGGATGCAAATATTGATAGGATCAATAGATTGGTAAGGGATGAGCCATTGCAATTTCTGAAAATTGAGCCCTATCCAATCTGTGAGCCCTGCTTACGAGGAAAGATGACCAAAACCCCTTTTACAGGAAAGGGAATTAGAACCACAAAAGTATTATTATTAATACATACTGATGTTTATGGTCCCTTCAACCACATGGAAAGATGAGGTTTCTCTTATTTCATTATTATCATTGATGATTATTCTAGGTATGGTTATCTATACCTGATGAAACATAAATTGGAATCTTTTAAAAAGTTCAGGGAATTCCACAATGAAGTTGAGAAACAGATTGGAAAGTCCATTAAAATGATTCGCTCTGGGAGGTGAATACCTCTTGGATGATTTTAAAGTTTATATTAAAGATCATGGAATCATATCTCAACTCACACCACCAAGCACACCACAACACAATGGTGTTGCAGAGAGAAGGAATATAACCCTATTGGATATGGTTTGTTCCATAATGAGAATATCTGAATTGCCCATATCATTTTGGGGACATGCTTTGGAGACCGTTGTTTACTTGTTAAATAGGATCCCTACAAAATCAGTTCCTAATACCCCATATAAGTAATGGGGTGTTCCAGCTCATGTTAAAAGGTTTAATATGGATAAGCTGTGATCAAGGACTAATAGGTGTCTATTTGTAGGCTATCCCGAAATGATTACTGGTTTCTACTTCTATAATTTCAATGAAAACAAAGTGTTTGTTAGCATGAATGCTACTTTTCTTGAAGATGATTATAGTTTGAATGAAATTGAGAGTAGAGTTACTCTTGATGAGCAAAGAGATAGTACAATGATTTAGCAGAATGAGAACAATGAGGATCAAGCGATTATTCTCATTGATCAAACTGAACCTGTTGAGACATAGAAGTCTCGTCGTAGTAAAAGGATTATAAGACCTCCAGTAAAATTCAATTTGTTAAAAGAGATTTATCAAATGGAATCTGAGGGACTGGAGATTGATCCTTATGATTATACGGAGGCTATGAAAGACAAAGATGCTAAGCATTCACCTGTGGCCATGGAATCGGAGATAGACTCCATGTATTCCAACAAGGTATGGACCTTGGTAGACAAACCAGAAGACATTAAGCCTATAGGCTGCAAATGAGTCTACAAAAGGAAACTTGGACAAACAGGAAAGATAGAGACCATTAAAGCTAGGCTAGTGGCGAAAGGGTATACTCAAAGGACTGATATTGATTATGAGGAAACCTTTTCACTAGTATCCATGCTAAAATCCATAAGGATTCTATTGGCACTTACAATATACTATGATTATAAGATATGACAAATGGATGTAAAAACCGCATTCTTGAATGGAAACATCCATGAAGAAATTTATATGGACCAGGTAGAAGGTTTCATATCTCGAAAAAAGAATTAAAAGTGTTTAAATTGGAGAAATTCATTTACGGTCTAAAACAAGCATCACGTTGTTGGAACATCCGTTTTGATGAGTCAATCAAAATGTTTGGTTTCTCACAAAACATGGATGAACCTTGTGTCGACAAGAAGGTTAGTGGGAGTGCTATCACCTTTTTGGTTCTTTATGTGGATGACATACTACTAATTGGGAATGATGTAGGGGCTTTGTCATCTATGAAAATGTGGTTGTCTAACCAATTTTCAATGAAAGACTATGGGGAAACGTCCTACATACTCGAGATCAAAGTGGTTAGAGACCAAAAGAAAAGATTATTGGGTCTCTCACAGGTCAATTATATTGACAGTATATTGGCTAGATTTAGCATGGTAATTTCCAAGAAAGGGTTTCTACCCTTTAGACATAGAATTCACCTCTGTAAGCAGATGTGTCCAAAAATACCTGAAGAAAGAAAGAAGATGAGTAACTATCATTATGCTTCGGCTGTAGGGAGTCTCATGTATGCTATGCTTTGTACTACACCTGATATCAGTCACGCAATTAGTGTTGTGAGTAGATACCAATCCAATCCAGGTTCAGAACATTGGTCAGTAGTGAAACATATCCTTAGGTATTTGAGAAATACAAAACACTATTTTTTAGTGTATGGCAGTGAGGATATGATTGTCCAGGGATAAACAAATTTGGATTTTCAATTAGACATTAATGATAGAAGATCAACATCTGGATTTGTGTTCCTTCTTGGCAAATGAGCATTCAGTTGGAGAAGTTTCAAGCAAAGTACTACTACTGATTCTACAACTGAGACAGAATATGTTGCTGCATGTAAAGCTGCAAAGGAAGCTGTGTGAATTTGCAAGTGCATTCAAGAACTTGAAGTTATCCCTTCGATTGAGGCGCCTATTCCCTTATACTGTGATAACAATGGTGCAATTGAACAGGCAGTGGAACCAAAGTCTAATCAAATGACAAAGTACATAGAACGTCGTTTTCACCTAATACATGATATCATAGCCAGAGGTGATGTCACAATGGTGAAGGTAACATCAGCTGATAATTTAGCTGATCCATTTACAAAGTCTTTATCTCAAAAAGTGTTTAAGAAACATATTAAGGATATAGGTTTGAGATATATGTATAATTCAGTTTGACGTTTTGTTTTTCCTTTATTATTTGATAATAAAAGTTTATTTGTTTTCATATATATTATTGTTGTTATGGGTTTATACGTAATATGAGATGTTATATATGAAAATTTGTTCAAGTAACATTGTAGAAAAATCATTCTAGAGATTAATGAATCAAAGGCAGGGAATAATTATTTTTCAGTTTCTTGTAAGCCTGAAATTGTTCTAGACTTTTGTACATTAAGTCTACACTTATTGTGTGAAGAATGATTGATTCCATCATTGAGGTATGACCTTAAGTAAACAAGTGGGTGTCATGTAACAAGCACATACACTAAACAAGATTCGATTAAGAAAGTTTTTTGGAATGATCACTGTCAAGTGAAAAAGTTATTCTATCACAATTCGATATTGTCCTTAGACCTAAGAGGATTGTGTTTATTCATGTATTATGTACAAATACTTTGACATTGTCAACAGGTAATGTCCATTCAGGACTATATACGGACATGTTTGGTTGTGTGCATGATGGATGAGTTATATGAATGCTCAACAAGGAATCCATTGTTGGCTTTTGTGCACAATCGAGATTTTGATGATTTCAATAAATGGATTAAGTTTATAAAATAGATATCTTCAAAGACAAAGTCATGTTTCATCAAAGAGCCTAAGACTTGAAGAAAGAAGATCAAGAACATGCAAGGAGCTCAAAAGTGAAGAGTCAAGACCTTAGAGTATAAACCTCGTAACTTTTTACTTCACTTTTGACAAGGATTTGAATAACGCACTTGCATATCTTTCAAAACGTACATAAACAGTTTTACCTTTTGTTTGGAAAATTAAAATGTTTTTAAAGGTTTCAAAACACCCCAATCAAACTCACAAACGTTTCATATACTTATGGGAAGCAAGTCTTTAAAATTGGGTGTTTAAAAGTGGTCAAAAACATGGTTTGAAATGAACCGGACTATGTGCTTAAGTTGAAGCGGTCGACCGGCTGTGAAGCGGTCTTCGACTGCTTGCTATAGAGGTCAACCGGTTGATTTTAAAATAGAGTTGTTGAGCTTTTGACAATATGACCGTGGGGTAACGGTAACTTGAAGCGGTCGACCAGATCGTTTTAACAGGCAACTCCCAACAGCTATAAACGGCTATTTTTCATATGTGGCCTATAAATACACATTCATAACGTCTGAAATAAACATACAACGATCACATATCATTTAGATCACTTGTGTTAGACCCCGAACTTCGCTTTTGCTATTTTCCTATGTATTCGTTTTGATTTAACTCAAGGGGCCATGTTTTAGCCAATGTATGACTTAAGTTTAATGCTTATGATACATTAATTTTCTTATGAAAGTTCATTTTAAGATTTTCTTTAGATACTTTCTTTATCATTGTGAAAGTTTATTAGTGCAAGTCTATTATTATTATTTTTCCTAAGAGCCGAATTTTTCAAGGTAGATTTCTTTTATGAATTCATTTTTCCATTGCCTATTATTATACTCCATAATTTATGAAGTTACATATATGAAGAGAATTTTATTTCTCATTGCCGAAATTCTCTAAGTAGAAATCATTGCTTAATAATCTATAGTTATGAAATTTATGTTGAGCATATAGATTATTATGTGTCTTTGATTAGGTAGGCTTAAGCATCATTAGAGAAATTAAATGATAAGTTAGAAGGTTTATAAGATAGCTTGATAAAGCATTTAAAAGATAAGTTAATGTGCTTATCATAGTGATAAGCTAGTGAGTTCATTAGGGAGATAAGCTAGTGTGATTATCAAAGAGAAAGGTTAGAGTGTTTATCATAGAGATAAGTTGTTGTGCTTGTAAAGAGATAAGTTGTTATGTTTATATAGATAAGTTGATGTGCTTGTTGGTGATAAGTTAATGTACATATATTAGAGATAAGTCAATGTACCTATGTGATAAGTGGTAGATGAAATGAAAAGAAAAGAAAAAGTGAAATGCAATAGGAGTTACGTGAAAGGCAAGAAGAGAGAGAGTTGAAATTGCCTTGGGTGACTCACGTGTATGACTTAAGAAGGAGACAAGAAATGAAGTGAATTAATGAGGATGAGACAAAGGATTTGTCAACCGGCCTTATCACCCAATGGGGTGGGCGATACAAACAATGGAACCCCCCTTCACGTGAAAGCCTCCTCCTTTAACCCTTGCATTTTTACTTCTTCACATTTTCACTTTGCTCAGCCTCTCTCCTTGCTCTCTTTCTCTTGTGGCCGAATAGCTCTTCTTGCTCAGCTCATTTTCCTTTTGATAGAACACACACCATTTTAGCATAGCTCTCTCTCTTGGCCGAACCACTTCAAGCTCCAAGCTTTTCCTTTGCTTTTCTTCAAGCTATTCCAGCAGCTGCCTCTTCTCCTTCCCCTCACCACAAGCCTTCACCAGCACCTATAAACACTTATCTCAGTCCTTGAAATCATCCAAGTGAGAGAAACCGAAAGCTTAAGGAGTAGAAGTTTCTGGTGATAGCCGAGTACCATAGTTGGAGTTAGAGGTATAAGTTTTGGTCCTTGCATGTGCTGTTTTGATTCTTTTCTCCGTAGGTTCTGACCCTAAATACTTTTATGCTAGGTGCTCTCTTCCCTAATCAGCTTGTGTTCAACACCAAGATAAGGCCGAATATGGTTAGTAGTTGAAATGTTGATGGCCGAACCTTGCATGTTCTGTTTCTCTTTGATTTGGCCATTACCTCTTGCTGTTATTTTGAATATATATATATTAGATCTGAATAGGTTGGGTCTGCTGGAATTAATGTGGTGATGTGGTTGATGGAGGAAGAGATTAATTGGAGGTTGAATGTATTCTTGCTTGAGGAACTTCATGCATGTTTGAGTGTTGTGTAGATCTGGACATTTCATTTTTATTTGCACCTCCTAGGTTGTGAAACTAGTTGCTGGAGGTTGGGATTATATGCTTGAATTGCATGCACATAGGTTGTTGGTGGCCGAATGGCTTAGAAGTGAAATCTAGGTTGATGGCCTAATGATTGGAGTTAGAGAACCCTAGGTTTGATGCTATGTTTTGGTTTAATTTTGCATGCAATTGGAAATCACTAAATAGATCAACATTGAAGGTTCATTAATAGTATTGTAAGTGTTAAGTTAAGATGGAAAGAAACTCTAAGTTGTATAAGAATAACAAATGAATTTATGATGTAAAATGCTAATGGCAGAATAGAAGTAGTCGAATTAAGGAAGCTTATTGTAAAATGTAAAACCTAAGTATCATATGCTAAGAAGAGAGCCACGGGTTGGATAGTAGATGGAATTAATAAACATGGATTAGCCATGGCTAGTGTTGGAAAAGATGGAGTAGCTAGTTAACAAAGAATAGCCTTTATGTATGAGGTAAAGAAGATGTCAACAAGTTTATAGCACTAAACAACTTGCTGTTTGGAGTCTTGATTAAGATATGGGAATAATTGGAGGGAAGCCATGTAAGTATGTTAATTAGGGCTTTGCTCAGCAAGTCTATAGAGGACAAAAGAGGTTAAGTTAGTGGAATTTGTTGGACAATAGGTTTGATAGAGTTAAGAGCAAGGAAATGGAGTTAGACACTTTACGAGTTGCTATTTTGAACTTAAGATTCTATGATGTTATGATAATTACTTTTCTCCAAGTGTTTTATGAAGTTTATTAAAGTAACCCTTTGAAAATAAAATAGTATTTTCATATATGTATCCTTGGTAAAATCGAAACTATTATAAGTATTCTTGGAATGTTTTTATGATTGAATTCTTAAGCATCTAAGTGTGATAATTGAATCGCTTGTAGGCGAACGTCATACCAATACTCAAAGGAGACCAAGGTAAGTGGACTTACATTTTTGTAAACTGAATGATACACTGCATTGTTTTATATGAGCAAGCATGACATCATAAGCAAGCATGTCATAGCACGAGCATTGCATGATTTCTAAAGAGATTTCTATGCAATGACATATGAGAACTTTTATGCTAAGTCAAGTTAAGGGCTCTGGTCGGTACCGTACCATCAAGATGGACTCCCATACCAAAGAACGAATGGGAGAAGGTTGGGTGAATCCTAAGAGGTTGTGCAACCACACTGAAGGACAAATGTAAAAAGGTGTGGACCTCCAAGGGTCGTGTCTAGCCATCAGGCCTGGGGCTACTTCAAGGGCTAGCTCGACCAAATGAAATGTCCCCAAGGGTAAGGGAGACAGTTCCGATGGGAATGCACAACCCTGACTTCAGGGGTTAAATGGAGCGTAAGTAGCCCACAAGTCAAGAAAGAATTATTTTTCAAGGGCCATGAGCCAATTTCAAGAACAAGAACATGTTTTACGATCAAGGGTATATGCATAACCATGAGACATGCATGTGCATCAAGATATACAATCTCTCATGTTATTTACATTCAAGTTATAAATTCATGCTTTCAAATTAAGCTTTTCTCTTACTGAGTCTTTTTTACTCACGTTTTTTTAAAAACTGTATCATTCCAGATGCCTCAGGTGAAGGAAGTCATGAGGACTATCTGACTTAAAGAGAAGATGTTATGTATTTTGTTGTGGTGTATGTTGACCTTTGTGGTCTGCCACTTGGACTTGATGTTCTATGTGATATGTAATTAAGCTATTACTTGCTTGAAATTCTTATGTAAGATCAGTTATGTGAGTTGGCCCGTCTCTCTCTCGATCCTATATTTCCGCTATATGTATGTATGTATGTATGTATGTATGTATGTATGTATGTATGTATAAGTACGCTGGAGCTTTCCCTCGGGATTGCTCGCGGCTGTCACGGTCCCTGCGGGTTGGCGTTCGGGGCGTGACAACTTGAAAAATATTTTAAACCTTCATATTCTATATTTGTCATATCATTCACACAAAACATACTTTCATATCATTGTCTTTGTGTGAATCAAGAGATAGAGCTTTCCAATTTTATATATACTCTTTGAGAGAGTTTTGTTCTTCAATCTTCCTATCAAAATAGGTAATTCCTTTAGTGTGGGTTGTTCATTAAGGAAGATGCTTAGATAGAGAATATCTCAAGCTTGGGTAGGGTGTGAGTGGTGAGCCCGAAAAACCACTTGGGTGAGTTTGAATGTTGAGCCCGAGAAAACACTTGTTCGGTTCTCTAGTACCCGAAAACTAGAGTGTATGCTATTTAAAAAATAGTGGAAAAACCTCAAGGCTCAGTGAAGAAGCTTGAGGGGTGGATGTAGGTGGGTTTGCCGAACCACCTAAAAATCACGTATTTGCTTCTCTAAACTCTTCTCTTTATATTTAACACTTATTTATACTTGTGCTAAATTAGTATTTACTTTACAAACACGTCTTTGGGGTTAAAAGCGAAAAGTTTTAGAAAATCAATTCACCCCCCTCTTGGGTTGCCTTAATCCTGGAAATCACATCCACCAGTCTCTTGGAGAGACAGTATATTCAATTAGTATCATATAAGAGTTGGACCAAAAAAATCCAGTCGGTGTGTTTTTACAAAACTATTTTATGAATACATAAAAGTAGATTATATATATTTCAAAATTATTTTGTTGTCCAACTAAGTTGTAAACTAAGAAATCAATGTTTACATTAGGTAGGAACATGATGGTGATATTTGGCTCTGCGAGCAAGTGAGAGATTATTAGAATTATGTGCCCTCGATAACCAAATAATTAATCTCATCCTAATATCTCATATAGAATATAATTGGGTGGAAGAAGTTAATTATATGTAAAGGGGAATATTTGCAATAATCTCAAAATTTTAGGGGTCAATTACAATATGTTGATGGACTTAATTGTAATTAGTAGAAGACTTAATTTTATTAGAAGAAGAGTTCTTCAGTTTAATTCTACAGCTGGAATTTGAGATCCATAAGGATCCTATGTATTATGCTCTCTCTATGGTTTCCCAAGGCCTATAAATATAACGGTTATATTCTAGGGCTTGACCATCAGAACCTATTAGAGAAATCTCAAGAGGAGAGAGAGAGTGACATAAATCTCTTAGGAGGCAACACATATGAGTTGCTATTCTGAATTACTGGAGCTTTGGATTGGATCGTAAAGTGGCTTAAGGTTTGTGGTTTCCTGAATTCCTACATCAGGCAGGTACTCGAATCCGCAATTGGAATTATAATACTAATTGATGTTTTGTTGAAAACATGTTGTTTGTTTTAGTTTAATTCCGCATAAACTATGAACATTGATATGGGAAAGTAAGTCTATTTACTTTCCAATATATGGCAGCTTAACAAAGTCTCATTTTTGACGTGATAAGCATGGCGTGTTGTCTTGTTGAGCAACTAGTCGGCGAGAACTTCTCCAACTCATTTTTGAGTAGTACGATATTCACGAATGATGTATCATAATTTAGGTTCTTACTTGTATACAACTGCCTTTGATATTTACCTTATAACATGGTGGCTCTAGGTAGGTAGGGTAGGCAGTTGCCTAAGGCCCCAAATTAATTTTTCTTTTAACTTGTATATTTAAAAAATATTTAATGAAAAGGCCTCAAAAATTTAAAGTTAAAGCTATTATTTGTATAGAATTTTAGTTAATTAATTTTTATTCTATAAAGATGCCTATTAAATCTCCTTGATAAAAGAAATTATCAACTCTTCATCAATATATAAAGTCTCCTTTATTAGAGCATCATCAACCTTAGAAAGTCTAGTTAATTAATTTTTATTTTATAAAGAACCCTATTAAATCTCCTTAATTGAAGGAACCATTAACTATTCACCTTTTATAAAGTCTCTTGCATTGATCAACCCTATAACGCCTCTTTATTTAAAAAATATTAATTCCCAATTGTATCAAACCAATTTAATAAAATCAATCCTATAAAATCTCCTTAAGATTAAATGGCAATTGATTCGAAAAATCATATAAAATCTCTTTAATAAAGTCTCATTTATTAAAGCATGATCAACCCTATAAAGTCTAGTTAATTAATTTTTATTTTATAAAAATGCCAATTAAATCTCATTGATTGAAGGAACTATTAACTCTTTACCCGTTTATAGTCTATTGCATCGATCAACCATATAAATCTCTTTATTTAAAAGATATTAATTCCAAATTGATTTGAACGAAATTTCATGTTTTGAAAGATATGCAAGTGCGTGATTCAAATCCTTGTGAAATGTGAAATAAAGAGTTACAAGGATTATACCCTAAGGTCTTGAATCTTCACTTTAAGTTCCTTGCATCTTGTTGTTCTTCTTTCTTCAAGGTTTGGCTCTTTTCGTCAAGTTGTCTTTGTCTTTGAAGATGTTCATTTTGTAAACTCATCCATTTATTGTAATCATCAAAATCTCGATTGTGCACAAAAGCCAACAGCAACTTCGTCAGCCCACGTGGGGAACCGGCCAGAGATCAAGCTCCTCTGCAACTACAACTCCTGGTCCTATGTGGACTGCCCCAAGCCGAGAGTGCCTTACAAGCTGGAAGCCCCTGCTCCAACTCTCACAGCTTCGAGTTGCATTTCGGTTTGCTTGGAATGGTGGTGGTACGAGATCATGATCGTGCTGTGTGGACTCTTGGTGAACTCTAAAGCAACCGTGACGTCAATGGGCATCTTGACCCAAACGACAACGTTGATTTAAGTGTTTCCGTCTTCACTAAGCTTCGTGACAAACTCGGAAGGCCAGAGAAATGTTCAACGTATGGGTTAAATGAGCAATCTGATGAGCAATAAATTTACTATTCACGAGTGCATGACTGAAGCTGCAGCCCGAAATGTATTCTCTAATGCTGACACGTTTCAACGTTCAACAAACAACGTATTGTCAACGTGAAGTATGTAGTTGTCAACGTATGCTTTTTTGACGGGTTCTATTTCAGTTTCAGGGTCTATTTGCTTTAAGGGCAAAACAGACCATTCAAACGGTAAGTTGTCATGTGTACGATACGTGATTGGTTTGCCGTGACAATTTAACGTCTAGTGTGGAAATCATCATAAACATAAATTTTGGAGTACTAATCTAACGAAATCGATAATTTTGGTGCAACTTAGAAATGACCCAAAAGTTCAGGGGTGCAAAGTAAATTTTCCCCAAAATTTTATATGTATATATATGCCGTATAAATAGTCTAAGATTCACCTGTCTAACTCTTTTCAAATGGTAACTCATGGTTATTCCTCTGAGGCGGTGAGGAATAAATGTTCGAATTAACGGGGAGACTGCTTGTAACGGGCATGGTTTCATGTAGTCTATAAAACCCTACAAGACTCCCTCTCTCTCTCTATCGGTCTGCGCAAGCCGAGACAAAGGAAATTGATGGCTACCAACATGGAAGAAATAATGGTCTTTCTCACTTGTCCTGCTCCAAAAGTAAGTTTCCCACTCTGCTTTCGCGTTAGTTTACAACCGGTAAGATTATACTATGAATCAACATACCTATTTCCTTCCACATATCTCCGATTTCCTGGCAACCGAAACTGATCATGAAATAGATGTCAGAACGATCTCATGCGTCCTTGTTCTTGTTCCTTTTTTTTTCTCGCATATAGATCCCAAAGGCGGGTGTGGATATTGTTCGGCGATTGAGTGGCTCGGAGGATGGCGTGCAGTATCTTGCCAAATATGCGGCGATTGTACTTCCACCACTGTCCCGGCTCTTAACTGCGAAAAAGGTGCACCAAATTAATATCTGTCCTTTAACGAGTGCATGCAACATGTAAAAAGATGTGAAAAGCACAGTTAAGGCTGGGCGGGCTTGCAAAAAGAAAGTAAAAACAATAGTTAACCTTTTTTGGTTATTGCAATGGCACAGGAACGCAATTCGACTTGTTTTCCTGATGTTTGAGGATAAACGGGAGTACAATATGGGTGTCCGATTTAGAAGAAACTAGCTGGTTTGTTTACCGTTTCATATTCAGTTATGTGTTGGGAGTAATTTTATTGGTTCTTCAACATGTATAGGAGTTATCAGAACCTGCCGCAGAAGCTCTTGTAAATCTTTCGGAAAATTGGCTTTTAGCAGTGAAGATGGTGCGAATGGGAATGGTTAGAAAGGCAATGGATATTCTGTACGGCCGGGTCTCTGGCATTAGGCGCCCGCTGGTTACGCTTCTAGTTAATCTCACGAAGTTGGATGCTGGTATAGCTTCTATCTTATTCCATGTGGGGGAGCTCGTGTATTTGTTTTGTACTAGACCCTCCAGCAAAACTAGCGGTGCGTTTTTCTTTCTCAACTGAAGTTTGGTTCTATGCTAATGCTACATGATTGGGGTTTCAAGCGAAATAGAGCCCAGCAATGTGCCAGAAAATCTTTAAAGAAAATCAGAAGGAAAATCCCATACTGTTTCATGGGCTCTAATGCCTGAGCCACTATTTTCTACTAAGTGCAATGTTAAATTCCTTATCTTTAGTCTATGCTTTTCGTATTTTGTAATTTTTGAGGCATAATAGATTATACTGCAATCTAATAATGTCTGAGAGGTTTTACTGCATGTATGTCAGATGATCCATTTGAAAATGTTGGTTCCATACTTGTAACCATCTCAAGGCAGGAAGCAGGGAGGAAAATTTTACTACCACCTAAGGGACAGCTTCTGAAGGGAATTGCCATGAAGTTTAATTCAAGTAATCCATTGAGAAAGAGAGCGGTATGTTCATAGTTTCTAAAAAGGAGTGAGGGTCTTATGAACAACTTTTCATGTTATCATTCGCATGTATATTCAGACCCTTTTGATCAGTGACAATTGAAAATGAAAGAAGCGGGAAAAGAACGTTGAGATCCTTTTTTTGTAGAGTCTAGTAGCATTGGTTTCTCAAAGCATACAATAAGCACAGAAAAAAATCAGCTCCCAAACTTGGATGTTGTAAAAGCAAAACTATTCTCTTTAGATCTTGTGAAAGAAGTTGGATTGCCGGTGCCTTTTCTGGTCATATGGATTTTCCAGCACTTTGTCAATTCCTTTCTATGGAACTTCCACTTATGCATGATAAATTCATAACATATTTTGGGATGATTAGCAGAAAGACAATCCCCTTAGTTCTGCTCTTATAATTGAACTCTTACTCAGTTAGGACTGTCAAGAGGAAATTGCCTTGAAGTTACTCGAGTGTAAGATCAGAAGACATGTTCAAGCGTATCTAGATGTGCCAATCTTACAGATTCTATGCTGTAGGGCCATTGCTTACTACATTAGTAAGTACCCAAGCTATAAAATGCGCAAGTGCGTGGGTTAGAGAATGGCCACCTCATGCCAAAACGCTGAAGTGCAAGACCGGTGTCCAAGCCACCTCTCCCCAGGACTCTTCTAGGTTGTAGCAACATTGATATGTGACACAAGTTAAATTCTACAGGAATTTAAAGTAGTTGACCAAATAAACGTGGGTTGTTGAGAGCCTTATGATCTGTTGAAGAAGCAAAGATCATGCGTAGGTAGCTTTCACATGCAATGTGGAGTTGTAAAACTCTTTGTAAGGAAATGAAAGTTGACAGATTAAATACACCATATTTAAATTATGAGAAGCAATTCTATGGCCTTCTTGTATCATTGGTTGATTAGTAATGTAGTTTGGCTTCTGAAGCTTAAGAGCATGTCTCTAACAAAGCTTGGCTGATTCAATCAAATTAAGCGTTCATAGCCCAGCGCTTTGTTCTGCATCTTAAGGCAGGATTTTTTTTTAACAGATTGTTGAAATGATTCGGAATTGTTGTTTTGACGTGGAGGGTGAGCTGCACAGTTTGCTTCTTATATCAGAATTTCTTTGGCCAGCTTTACTTCTTCCGGTTGCAGGCAGCAGTGTAATTTTTTTTATTCTCATTTCTGATTTTCTACTTTTTTTTGACCCTCTGAATCATTCATAGTTTATTAAATTGGTTGGGAAGTGCTTCAGTGGTAAGTAAAACAATGTCTGGAGCTTTTATGGATGGCATTGCTGGAGTTTAATATGTGTATCAATTTGGACTCTCTAGCTTTCCATTCGAACAATTTAACTTTTTAGGTTTTCGAGAAGGGAAAAATCAATCCTTCTCCAGTAAATTTATGGAATTAATGATGTGGCATGCACATAACTTTTGCCTTGTTAGAAATAGCATTTCAATCCTACAAACTACCGAGGAATAATATGACAGATTGATAAGTAGGAATCGAAAACCATATTTTGCATCCTATACAGTAAAAGACCAGTAGAACAGAGAAAGAGATGTAGAGTAGCGGGAGTCTTTCATAAATATTGATGTGGTAGATGTGATATGCATATCATGTTTTTAATTTAGTTGGGAGTAACAAAAAATTGTAGCAGATCGAGTTAATTTATAACAACCAATTACAGGGACCAAATTGATACTCACTTTATAATCCAAAGGTGCCTTTTACAGAAGCGAGTGAACTTGTTTTTGTTCACTTACATGCAACCATTGTTACTTCCACTGTTGTTGCATTCTTCTTTCGTGCTATTTCCTTTAGTAACTTAATGCTGCTACTGTGTGCTTGTCTGCTTGAAGCATGTTATCGCATAAGTCAAAACTTGGTGATCGTGGTCAATAACTTTAGATCCTTGCAGTGTAATAAGTTGCAGTACGAACTTAAAGATATGATAGAGATCAAAGTAGTTGAAAACTATGTAGTTTATGAAAATCTTCTTCGTAGTTATCAAGTTCAACATTTACTGCTCTGTGTTTTCCTTTTGCAATCTTTAGATGTGATTTTCAACTCTTATCATTCCTTTTTTATTTTTTTCTTATTCCTTTGCCATCGACCTGGCAACTTGTGCCCAGATTTGTAATGAACAGGACTTATCGAAAATGCCACCTGAGCTTGGGAGTGCACTCTCAATTGAGCGTGAACCAGTTACTGATCCTGAAATTCGAATCCTAGCTCTAGAGGCTATATACTTGATTGCATCACAGGTCAGAAAAATTCCATCAATTCTTCCTTTCTAATGAAACGTGTTGTTGAATTTGCTGCTTGCGTTTAGCATCTGTTTAAAACCATATCTGCTGAGACAAGGGAAGTATGAATCTCCTGCACTCTAGTGGCCAGCATGGGCGTAGAATGCCAATAACTGAGGTAGTCAATGTAATTTGTAAAGCTAGAGATGCTTTACTAGAAATACCTATTTATTTGTCCGAACTTCCAGCATTACACCTAATTACTGTCAAATGAATTGCATCTTAATCCAATTTCTTGGCATCTCTTCTTGTTTTTTCGTTTTCCTCTTCCTTCAGGAGGCAGGTCGAAGAGCTTTATGGTCTGTCAATGGACCAAAAATACTCCAAGTGGGGGTATAAGGCTGAGGAAAATGTACAAGTAATGCAAGCGTATGAGCGAGTTAGCTCCTTGGTAGGGAAATCCACCCTCTTTACCCATTCTTTTCCTCAATTGCAGTGGATTCTTTCATTTCATGAATTTCACTGTTGCAACTAGTGATTGCCTCTTTTATTATCCAGCAGATTCGAAATAGTGGCGTAGGGGAACTGTCCACTCCGACATTGAATCGGCAACGCATTCAGCTAGACATGCAAATGCTGGTCATGAAGGTGAATGTGAATGCAATTGACATGCTTTTGGGATTGTGTTTCTTCTTCTAGGTATATATATGCTTTCATAACTTACGGATGTAGGTGTCAATGTCATGATTTAAACTTCACTGGTGGCAGCAAAGCAGGTATGAAGGTTGTTCACAGCATGTAATATAGGGGCGTTATCTGGGTCTCATTGCATATAAGGGCCCTGGTGGAGAAGAGGGTCAATCGCCACTCTCAAAGTTGTTTCAAAGAACGTGCTTAACTATCTTTGTCCTCTGGTCTTTGGGCAGCTCTTGCAGTCTCTTTTAGTGGTTTGGGCCACCCCTCAATTAACAGAAGTCTCTCCAATTGACTTCCAGATCCATTCCCTGAAATTAGCTAACTTTGTTGGTTTCCATATAAATATATTATGATCTGACAATTCAGATTGTATTTGGCAGTGTTTGATTTGAAGTCTCTCTTTTTCTCGTGTAACACAACCTTTTGAGAGCATAGAAAATGGCATGCCTCGCAAGTATATATTTTTTTTTTTCTCCAAGTATGCCTCGCAAGTATATACTTCTATGTGAACAATATTATAGACTAAAAATGGCATACCTCTAAACTCTCAAAACGAGAGGTATGCTATTTACGCTCGAAGATATGTCATTTTCTGTAGACTTATGATTTTCCATTAACTTAAATTTTCCTACTTTCCTCAGTATACAAAGTTAAGATATTTTCGTGCAAAACAAACACAACCATTTTCTATTAAAAAATATCCACATTAGACTAAAAACAATTAAAATTAAGATAGAATTAAACTAAAACAAGAATTTGAAGTAATTAACAAAATTTTAAAACTGAAAACTAAAGAAATATTAATTAAAATAATCCGAAAAATAAAAAAGTTGTAAAATATTAAAATTAAGACAACAATAAAGAAACTACAAAACTATTAAGCCAGGTAAGCCCATCTGCTTGACCAAACTTAACAAACCCAAATGAATTCGTTTCTTTCACAGGATAGCATAGGCAAAGAACCATATTTATTCCTAGTTCGCCCCTAAGTATGGGGCAAAATCAATCTCATCCCCTAACTATGAAAACAACGATTTACATCCTTTAACTTTCGAAAATAAAAAATATACCCCCGTCCAAACCAACCGTTACGTCAGACGTGTTAGACCAAGGTTGCTCTTGAGAAATCTAACTCTATTTTGATGATAACAAATGATAAATTAGCTTTGGAGTAATTTTATAATATGTGGTTGTCAATCCACTATTCAATCGAGAGTACTTAATTGTATTTAAATCTCTCTAGTTTATTGTGCCATATATTTTATTTAAACACCATGACATGCACCTAAACTATGATATTGTTAATTGTAGGAGTTTTAGCGTTGAAATGGAAATGATTGCATATCAAAAAGCACAAAAAACTCTATCTGCCAAGATGGTATCGACGCATTGCATTGCTGCCGGATTGTCATTTTGATGGTGTTGACACATGGGAAGTATAGTGTTGACACATGAGAAGATGATATCGACATATGGTGAAAGAAGTGTCGACACATGTCACAGGCACTAATCAGCTTATGGTTTCGACTTCCAAGTGCAGAAGCTGTCAAAGTAATACAAGGGTAAATCCCAAGATCGAATTCACAGGGACAATGGATTTAATGTAAGCATCGGTTATTATATGTAAACTATTTACAAACAAAAATAGAAAGGAAATAAGATTTGGATTTTTGAGGTTTATGTTTCATAATTGAAATACCAACTAAGAGAGCTGAAGAACAATGCATTTAAATTTGACAGACGCAAAATACTCTAGAAATAAAGTGCAGAAACAACAAGATAACGTTCTTAGAAGCAATAAATCGAACACTTGAGATGCAAGTTTCTCCCATCACTGATTTGATAATGGATCTACCTCTAATTTTCGCTTCTCTCAACCTTTCTCTCATTCCACGAGATTATGATCGGTTAATATAACAATCAGGCCTCAATCTTAGGATATAATCTACTGTACTCATTAGATTGTATAGCAAATTTTAAGCAATGAAGAAAACTATCAAAGTCGTGTTACTAGTTCAAGCATCAGTTGTGCCTTTACGTCTACAACCAATCAAAAGCTAGAACAACGAACTTCAACCCTTTCTAACAGTAAAATGTAATACAATCCAACAAGTTAAACGTTGAAGCTCAATGGAAAAGAGGAAATCCAACCCAAATCAGTTACGAGTTACTCCTTGAATCTCAAGCTTAAAGTCTAGCCTAACATATCTAAATCAAGCACTGCTAAAAATATCATAGAATTAAGAGTATGCATTAAAGAAAATTAAGATTCAATAGGAGAACTAGAATTCATATGGTTTTCGGCTTGAGCAAAAGAGAAAGAATTTCCCCTAAGTCTCCCGTCGGTTCCATCCCCTAAGAGCCTCTAGCCCTCTTCCAAAAGGTGCAAAACGAGAGCCAAAAAGCTCTCAACCAAAAACAACAGGAAAGAAAATTACAATCAAAGATGCGTCCCCTCTGCCCTCCTTTCCGCCTGCTTTTTAACAAGAGACTCCTCCAAAATTCCAGGTTTGCCCAGCCCGAGATTCACTTCCTTCCATTCCGTTGCTGCTGCCCTTGGTCCCCTCGATTCATAACCGTTTTCTGTTTTTATTTTCCTTACTCGAATCCTCTCCTCCAGCCAGGCAATGCCCAATTGACTTCCGGAAATGTCCTAAGTTATAAGATGAGTTTGACACAAGCGAGCGTCCTGGGAATTCAAACAGATTCATCGCGCTCGACTGGCGCTCAACCCGTGCTCGAGCGCCCCTGAAAATCTTCATACAGAAACTTCACGCTCAATCACCGCTCGAGTACCGCTCGAGTGCCCCTGGAGATCTTCATACAGAGACTTCAGGCTCGATCACCGCTCGAGAACCGCTCGAGCGGCCTTGGAGGATTCCAGACAGATTGTATAACGCTCGAGCACCGCTCGATCACCCCTGTGAAAATCGTTTAGTGAAACATGTGAGAGTACTCTTGTTACAAAAACCACATAAATCATCTACTTTAAATGCAAAACATCAACTGTTATAAACTTAGCTCAAGTGCTAGAATATGGTGCTTAATTAATTTTCAATTAAACAATTGATTCACCTAAGCCACTTAATTAAGCATATTAAACACTTTATCAAGCACCAGCGAGTCAGTTCCAGACTTGAAGATGATGTCGTCACATAGGCATATATGTGTTAACAAATGTTGAGGGAACACATTTTTAAAATGATGACTCAGCACTCGAATTAAGATGTTGTGGCAATTAAGGCACCTCTCCAACATTCCAAAAAGACCCTTGGGACTCCCCAATACTGAAGACCTATAAAGACAACATTCTGGAGAGGCAAAAGACATCTTTTGCATCTCTTACATCATCAGTCTTGACCTATCCTCCAAAAGAGAGACAAAGCGCAAAAGAACAAAGCTACACGTTTCCCAATAGATCTGCTACTTTCTTGCTGCCAGCACTATCAGATCTTGTCTTGTAACCATTTGTTGAGCATTGCATTTGTTGTTCTAGCTTCTAAAGCTATCGTTTATTCATTCATATCTTTAAACCTTTAAAAACCTATAAGTGTGGGATACACTTGGGCCTACCCGTGAAGATAGAAGAAATCTCATAGGCTTTGAGATTTGTTGTAAGAGTTGAAGAGTGAGTTGGAGAAAACTCTCGTAACGGTTACTTAGCAACCGAAAGCTAAGTTGTGAACACTATTGGATTATAGTGGAGAAGCCCAAGGAAGGAAAATAACCTTGGGTGTGGATGTAGGTAAGTCTTGGCCGAAGCACCTAAAAATCACGGTGTTATTTCTCTTCCCTTACTCTCTTACTTTATTGTTATAATTTATTGTTCTTCATTTTGTATAGAATTAAGTATTTTTCAGATCTGTGTTTTTATCGGAAAAAAGTCTAATGTTTTATTGAACTCAATTCACGCCCCTCTTGGGCTTCTATTTGGACTCACAAGACCCAAAAACAGGTAAAATGACTACAATGCCCCTTCAAGAGAAAATTACTATAAATATTAAAAAAATCAATTTTTAAAAAAGGTAATATTTTTTAAATAAAACTATTTAAACTCTATTTCAGTAATCTATTTTTTAATTTATTTCTCGAATTTTTATTAATTTTGTCTTTGAGGGGCATTTCGATAATTTTACATATTTTTTCGTCTGTTGATTTGGACAGAGTGTGTTCACTGATGATTTTTAAAAATTAGACGACGTAAATTGCCATTTTTATAGTTAGGGGGACTAGATTGATTTTACCCCATACTTAAGGGGCGAACTATGACACTATCAGGCAGACGGTTGAGGAAATAGCACAGACTACAAAGATCTTCATGGATTCTGATCGGGCTTTTAGGCCAAGTTTGATGGGTCCACTGGTTCAACATTTATGTACATATCACTTGTGCAATCTCTTGATGATTGCTTATGCGGATGTCACGAGTTAATTGTGATTTTGATTGTTGCTTATCTAAATGCCTTGAGAAATGCCTTTTTACATGTGCTTCAAAATGCAAGATTTGGAAATCTCATCAAAGGTATTATCTCTACTCTTTAAGTCTCGAATATTGAAGTCTTGAGTTTTGAAATTATATTATGGAGTTTGAGAAGCTTGGAGGGTGATTATAGAAGTGTTTTTGACTTGTTTTGTAATTTTTTTGGAACTCTAGCCTTTTCTTTTTAGCAAATGAATTTTTCTCGCGCATTGTTTGTCATCATTAAAAAGGGGAAGATTGTTAGACCAAGGTTGCTACTTGAAAAATATCGTTTGATTTTGATGATCACAAACTCTATATGCTTTGAATGATTTTAGAACTCAATATTGTCAATCCATATTTACTAAAATCAATTTAAAAAAGGATTGAGACTCACTCTTTAATGAAGGTCCTAAATATTCTATAAAACTGTTGTATAAGGTAAAGTATTCTTATTATTCACTGTAGGTGTTTAAAAGTTTTTTGGATTGGAAAGGAGACGTTCAAGCTACTGAAAAATCTCTCCAGCGTTGATGTGTTGACATATATAAAGAGGGTGACGACACATGCCACTGTCACTCGAGAGCTGGTTTAATGGTGTCGACATATGCAACTATTACTCGAGGGCAAAGCAGTCTTTTATTACCCTACATTTTGAAAAGTCTTCCGCTGAATCCCCCTGAGGGCAAACCAGTCTCTTATCACCAATTAGAGTTGCGTGCCATAATCCCCTCATGATGTGCATACTATTCCTATAAGTGAGCATAGTGGTAAGTACGAGCATGAGGCGTAAGTACGAGCATGAGGCGTGACAATTTGAGAGAGAGAATAACAAAATGCAAGAAATACTTTCTCTCTCTAGAATTCTCTCTCAAAGAATTGTTCGCCTGAATCTAAAGGAGACAACATCTTGGGCTGCTTTGATTTTAACGATCAATAATCTGCTACGTTACGATCTTCGAAACTTTCATTGTAATCGATGGAAAAAAGACCAATAAACCGTGATAGATTAGGGTCGGTTGACGAAAATAGTGTCCTTAAACTAGACAACTTGAATGCACAGTTTGAACAGAGAGGGTGCAATAAATAGTTAGTAAGAAGTAGACAAGGAACTGAACTTAGAGACAGAGGGAAATGTCAGAGCTTTCTCTACTTGATAATTACGAGAGAGAAACAATGACATAGAGGTAGAGAGTATGAACTCAAGAGAGAAACGAATGGTGAAGGCTGCAGATGGATCTGCTTGTCTATTTAAATTGGAACACAAAAAAGGAAGGATGACCGTTGGATGCTTCTTCCTATCCCGCGTGTTACATTTAGCACCAAGATTGTTCGTTTTTATAGTTTAATTATTGATACAGTCCTTGTGTCAGACTCCTAAAGGGCCGACCATGATAGTGTTGGCTTTTGTGCACAATCGAGATTTTGATGATTTCAATAAATAGATTAAGTTTATAAAATGGACAATTTTCTTAGACAAAGATGATTTGATGAAAGAACCCAAGTCTTGAAGAAAAAAGAACAAAAAGATGCAAGGAGCTCAAAAGTGAAGATTCAAGACCTTAGGGTATAAACCTTGTAACTCTTTATTCACTTTTGACAAGAATTTGAATCGCGCACTTACATATCTTTCAAAACATGCATAAACCGTTTAATTTTGTTTGAAAGATTTTTCTAAAGGTTTCAAGACACCCCAATCAAACTTTCAAACCTTTCAATCCAACATTCCCACCTCAGTTAGTAAATCAAGTATATATTTTTGTTATGAAAGGAATATACCTTTCCTCAACCTAGCCACCTCGATTCCCAAGATGTATTTGAGTCCCTCTCGATCCTTCATCTCGAATTCCGTTGCCAATTATTTTTGAAGTTTAGAGGTTTCCTTTGTATCATCTCCTATAATGATCATATCATCTACATATACTATCAAAGTTGTTACTTTGCCTTGTTGATGTTTCAGAAATAAGGTATGATCGCAGTTGCTTTGTCGGAAACCATACTTCATCATTGCTTAATTGAATCACCCAAACCATGCTCGAGGTGATTGTTTTAGCCCATATAGTGCTCGTTGTAACTTGCAGACAACTTCAATGTTTGAGGATCTCTATGGAGAAATGTGTTCTTTACATCGAACTGGTGCAATGGGTAGTCCAAGTTTGCTACAAGAGATATTAGGACTCTGACTGTATTCAGTTTGGCTACATGTGAGAAGGTTTCAGTCTACGCCATATGTTTGCGTGTATCCTTTTGCCGCTAACCTTGCCTTGTATAGTTCGATACAGTCATCTGCCTTGTGATGAAGAAGACTCACTTGCACCTTACTATTTTTTTTCCTCTTATTAGTGGAACCAAATCCCATGTTTGATTTTTCAATAGTGCTCCCATTTCTTCCTCTATGGCCTGAGTCCACTTGGGATCTGCATATGCCTCTTGAACCCTTGTAGGGATATGACATGAGTAAAGTTCGTGTGTGAACGTCTTGAGGGGTTCAGGTAGCTTTTTGGTGGATGCATAGTTTGCAATTGGATACTTCAACCTCCGTTCCTCAATAATTGGGGAGTATCTATTTGTTGGTTTCCCACGGAATGCCTGAAAGGTAAGACATATCCAGCAGTAATGTCAATGTAATTCAGATATAATGGTGTAATGGGATTGTTTACCTTAGCATTATTCTTAGGAGTTGGGTCTGCAGGTATGGGAAGACGGGGGGATTTTGGTTTTGCTTTGGATGATATATGCTCACTTTCTTGAGACATATTTGGTGTAGAGATCACATCTTACCTCGAAGGCACATATGGTGTCATATTAGAAGACATATCCGACCCTGGAGACACATCTAGCGCCTCATTTGACCTCATGTGTACCGCTTTTGTGTTATATGGGTCTTCAAGCCATTCAAAGCTTAACCAATTCAGCTCTTCGATCCCGAGTTTCCCCATGAAGAGGAGAATTAGATGTGGAAGGATAAAAATTCCATGAAGGTGACATCCATAGTCACATAGGTAAGCTAGCTAGCTTGTACAGGAGGCGGTATATTAAATAGACAGTAGTGGCCACGACATCCGGCCAATGGTGAGTGGGTACTTTAGCTTCAAGTAGCAAGGCACGGGAGTCTCTAGAATATGCCTATCTTTTCGCTCAGCGACACCATTTTGCTATGGATTCTGAGGACATGAGGTCTCATGAATGAGATCGTGTTGTTGGGAATAATCATGGAAGCGATGATTAACATATTCACCACCATTGTCAGAACAAAGAACCCGAAGTTTGCTTGAAAACTTGGTCTAGATCATAACATGGAAGGGTTGAAAAACCTGAGCACTTCATCCTTATGTTTCAACAAATAAAGCGAGGTCATACAGGTACAGTCATCAACAAATATCACAAACCAATGAATACCCGTCATAGTAAAGACTAGGGACGGACCCAACACATCAGAATGAATTAAAGCTGTGAGTCTAAATGACAACCCAAGAGGGGGGGTGAATTGGGTTTTACAAAAACTTTACCCCTTTTTTGTCAAAAACACAGTTCTAAAAGATACTCATTTTTAACAATTAAAACTGAAAGTCTGAATGTGTTTAAGGCTAAGCAACTACAAGCAATAAATGATAAAACTCAAAGCACAAATGGATATGAGACAAACAATAAGAGAAAGAGTTAGAGAGATAACACCGTATTTTAAGGTGGTTCGGCCAACACTTGCCTATGTCCACCCCAAGGCAATTGACTTCCTTGGGCTTCCTTCACTATTGTCCAATAGCAAATACACCTTACTTCCCGGGTGCTAAGGAACCTTTACGAAGTGTTTTGCGAGCTCACGCTTCAACTCTCACAAATCCTCACAACCTAGAGGATTTCTTCTACTCTCACAAGTAGGACCAAGTGTTTTCCCAACACTCAAAGGTTTTACAAATGATGGCTACAAGGAAGGCTCTCTAAGCCGAATGAGGAAATGAAGCACAAAATGTGGAATGGTTCTCTAAGCCAAATGAGCAAGTGGAAATCTCACAATATGTGGAATGACTCTCTAAGCCAAATCAGCAAGTGTAAAGCTCAATAAGATGCAATAAGATGAGATTATTGAAGGAAACCTAAAGTTTTGCAGGTGGAAGCACAAGCTCTCTCGGTAGGCGTTGTTTTCCCTCTTCTTCAACAAGCTTTCTCTCTCTAGAAGTTAGGGCAAGATTGATTGCAAGTGTGTTGTCCCTTCTTCAAGAAATCTCTCTCTTCCTTTGAAGGCTAGGTCGTCAATGATGAGCAATGGAGGAAGATTGAACAATGGAGTTTTGTTCTTGAATGATTCAGCAAGTGAAATCTTTGGATTTTGGACTTTCTCTTTCTCTAGATTTTCGTTGATGGTCTTCTCTCTCTCCATCTTCTTTTTATAGCTTCTAGGTCTTCAACGATCTTAAAGGGTCTTCTTGTAATGTTAGAGTGTCGTTGGAGGTCATTTGAGGCAATTTGGAGAAGTTTTGAAATGTTGACGACGTTTCCAGAAAATCTGCAAAATAACACAATGTGTCGACACATAGGTTGTATGTGCTGACACATTAAACTAGATCTGAAAATAGAGTCTCGGGTGTTAGTTCAATGTGTCAACACCATGATCCAATGTGTCGACACTTCCAACACTTAGCCAAAAATCACTTTGAATCCCAGAAAATGTAAACTCTCGGGTAGTAGTTCAATGTGTCGACACTATGCTCCAATGTGTCGACACTTCCAACACTTAGTCAAAAAAATCACTTTGAATTCCAGAAAATGTAAACTTTCGGGTTGTAGTTCAATGTGTCGACACTATGGTCCAATGTGTCGACACTTACAACACTTAGTCAAAAAATCACTTTGAGTTCTGGAAAATGTAAACTTTCGGGTGTAAGTGCAATGTGTCGACACCATCACTCAATGTGTCGACACCTTCAACACATTGAGTTTGAAATGTAGAGTCTCGGGTGTTAGTTCAATGTGTCGACACCATAGCACAATGTGTCAACACTTATAAGTGCTGGAGAGTTTTTCAACAACTTTAAAGTGTCCATTTCATTCCAAACTTCTTTTAACACCTAGATTATGAAAAATTGATTTTATCAGCTAGTGTGATGGTGTTCAAATGCACGTTAAAAATATTTTAAGGAATTAACCTCAATCCTTTCGAAATACAACTTGGAAATTGTGGATTGACAATGTAAAATCTAAAAGTCTTCAAAGTACTTAGAATTTTTGTTATCATCAAAATCAATTATGGATTGTTTCCAAAATAACCTTGGGCTAACAAAAGCAAATGGGGTAATACTTTTATTCATGCTTAAAGGATAGGGTGCTTCATGACTTTTGGATAAAATGTACTTGCACATTCAAATGTAACAGGTGGTAGATTAGAAAAAATAGTAGGAAACATGTGTCGTGAATAACCAAATTACGACCCAAATGGCGATGCCACAGCCAAATCTGTCGTTTTGTCGGACTAAATTCAGACCGCATGTGATGTGCACGACCAATACTGAAATTATCCATGTAGTATAATCCCCCATGTCTAGTACTACGCCCAATTATCTCCTTGGCGAGCATATCTGAGGAAGACAAAAGAGAGGGTAAATTAGTACCATAGAATTTAAATCAGTAGTCACTTGACTCACAGATAGTAATTTGTGTGATAAAGACGAGACAAGAAGAGTGTTGGGCAGCTGGAGGGAGGAAGACAGCATCACAGAGCCAGCCCTTGTAACTGGGGAAATAACTACATTGGCATTTGCAATGCTTGTGCACCGTGGAAAGGAGAGTTGGGAAAAATCAGCGACATCATGAGTCATATGGTTTGTAGCCTTGAAGTCAAGGAGTCATTTAGTAAGGTCTGCATTGTTAGAGTGGCTAAGCAAGGCAGAACCATGGTTACCTAGATTAGTAGGAGAAAGAGCATTCGCAGGCTGCGCTAGTGAGGGAACGAGAGAAAGATGGGGTTTGGCAGAGACCACATCGCCTTACCCGTGATACCACATGCATCTCGAAACATTGGTCACTGGTATGCTTTAGGTTGCCGCAATGAGAGCATTTCAGACCTTCAGAGGAAGCTCGGGTGTTGGGGTGAGATTTTCGAACATTGTGAAGGACTAAACTTAGGGAAGGCAAAAGTCCCAGCTTGAGGCTGCATTTAGCCATCATAGCTCCTAGAATAGAGTCATGTTCGCTGCTATTCATAACGGTTGTTAAGAGAGCCTCCCTATGAACATGGAATATGCTTTTTCGACAGTGGGGAAAGGATGCAACTGCAACACATCGGCACATATCTTATCCAACAGATCGTCAAGGCCATCCAAGAAGGTGTAAACATGTTCTTCCTGGAGTAGAGTGTTGTAGTGTTGAATGTCAATAGTGTACTCCATGAGATTGGGACGACGGAAGTCAATCTTGCGCCAAAGGCCTTGCAAGTCAGTTTAGTATTTTTCTAGGGAGCCAGCCGCCTATTTTCAGATATGAGTGACCCATCGTCGAAGATCGTAGACCTGAGAGGTGTCACTACCATCAAAATAAGTGGCAGGAAGAAAGTCTCATACCTTTTTAGTTGTGGGAAATCTGATGAAATTTCCAATGAACGCTGGGTCTAGGGAGTTTATTAACCACCCTTTGACAATGGCATTGTTAGTACGCCATTTATGAAATGTGGGATCAGTTGAGAGAGGTTGGGAAGATCACCATAGATGTAACCGTGTTTGTATTTGGAACCATCCAACTTGAAGACTATCGGGACAACAGAGGGTTCATTAGGCATGGTGGAGACCTAAGCTTTGTTCAAATCGTCGGTCAGTTTGGTGGTGAATAATTCGGTGAAAAGTTGGTCCAGATCAAGCGAGGGGGGGCTCTGATACCATGTCAAATTTCAATATCCCATATATTTCTATCATATATTCTCAAAGATATTTGTACAGATATATAGGACATGTTGGCATCCTATTCTTGGCTATACAAATATTGTGGCTAGGATCATTGTTAACCCGTGATAGGAGGGATTTTACATATATGATTTTATTCCTACAATCTCTCTAGTTTGTCTCCAAACTGACAACTCACGCCAACAGGAACGACTAAATCGGAATTAAGGATGTCACGTAGATGTAATAATCATAATCTTAGCTATTTTAAGTCGTTCAATTTGTGAAGGGAGAATTGTCGTGAAACCTCCCTCGGAAGTCGTTGAAGTGGGAGCCTACGAGCTGCAAATAACCGTTGTAGGACATTTTATTGGTCAGAAGTTGGGGTACCATGTTGTTGCTGCTATAGATCGAAAACTTTTGGGGAGATTTGTGCTAACTGATGTTTTGTCTTCGGAAATTGGCTTTTACTACTTCAAGTTTTGATGCATGAAATTGGTGGATAAGGTACTAGAAGACGGATGTTGGCACATGTCAAATAGACCCATCATCCTACATAAATAACAACTGAATTTATCCTTGTTAAAAGAGGATCTTAATATCACTCATTGTGGGTGAAACTTTATGGGATTCCTTTGGATTTTTGGACCCTAATAGGTTTGAGCTATATTACCAGTGGTGTTGGGAAGCTCATGTACATGGATAGCCTAACAACAGATAGGAAATGTATTAGCTTTGCCAGAAACTGTATATAAGTGGATGTCTCATATGAGTTAGTTAAAGAAGTTGAGTTGTTGGGGAAGGAAGGCCAAGACTCCAAAATTTATACGGCACCTGAGGTCTGAACACTTTGTAAATGCTTTGGGCATACTTTGTGCTAAGAGGAAAATGGTGGATAATGTGGAAAACACTAAGGTTGTGGATGACTGGCATGTTGTTCAGAGAAAAGGGAAGGCTATGCTTTACCCCTAGCCACCTTTATCGTACCCTCGCTTACTCCCATTGCCTTGACTGATATCTCTACCGATATGGAACCCAAGATTGTGGTGGAAGACACCCAAGGTAGTAGTGAAGGAGGTCTTGAAATCTCATAACCCATTGAAAGCTTCTCCCCTTAGATAGGAAACTCGCTTGGTGAACTCACTATGGATTCTCTTGGAAAGCATAATGTGAAATTGAGTACGGATAAAAAGATGAATTCCCCAGCCCCTTTCGGGGGCGAGAAAGAAGTAGTTTTGTATTAGAGTTCCCTTTCTTGTCTGGTGTAAGGACTTGTTTTGGAAGTTGGAATGCCCTGTATTATTACTAAGATCTTTGCTAAGAGACATTAGGGTGTCATGGCCTGTATTATTAGTAAGCAACAAACTACCTTTATTAAAGGAAGGTGCATAGTGGATAAAATCTTTCTCACTAAAGAGTATTTTAGAAACTATCATTGGGACAGTAGGGACCCTGATCATGGCCACAAAAACAACTCACCCAACCGCCAAGTGGTTTGCACACGACACATCAATTGATCCTCGTAGACCGTTCTAGGTAACATACATGCTCAAAATAGTAGGATCACACAAAAAGATGAAGAACTCCACAAGTTGTATTGCAAAAGATAACGTGGTGAAAGGATTATCAGTCCTAAGAACCACAAGATAAACGTGATTAAATATTAGGGTTAAATGCATGTCATGCCCCTGTGGTATGCGGTAATAGAAAATATGCCCCTGAGGTAAACAAAGTCTTTTTCATACCCCTGAGGTAAACATTCAGAAGCAAATATGCCCTTTCATACCCCTGAGGTAAACATAACGGAAGGGCATATTTGCTCCTGAATGTTTACCTCAGGGGTATGAAAATGACTTTGTTTACCTCAGGGGCATATTTGCTATTACCGCATACCACAGGGGCATGACATGCATTTAACCCTAAATATTATTAGTCCTTAGAACCATAAGATAAAATTGTCCAAAAGCTATTAGCCCAAGTCCTCCCAAGCCAAGAAGGTTATTAGCCTCGAAAGCCGAATATCCAAATTAAGGAATTAGCCTAGAATGAATCCCAAGTGAACATAGCCTTGAACACCAAATAGCATATGTGTGCCTGTGCTTGGCCACATGTCTCTCAAGCTCAAAGACTTTCCAAATCATTAATCTATGAATACATGACTCTCTAATGCGTCTAAGAGGTGCCTTTATAGGGCTACTTAGGTGCTAACACTATCTCTAGATAATTAAAAAATGCATCTCCTAGAGTTTAGGATTCTAGCCTGCAGATTGCATCCCTTATTCAAATATTCAAATAATTTAATACTAGATGACTTTCAAATCACCTATCTTAGAGTTTATGAATTTATCTCTAAAATCTAAGAGATTTGAATTACAAACCTTATGTAACTAATCCCTAAACTTAGAATTGAATTCAAAAAAAACTAAAAAAAAACTTTTAGCTAAGATAGACCTTCCTAAAATGGTGCTACATTCAGCAACCATTAGAGCCATTTGTCATTGCCCTATATGGTGGTGGTGCCCTCCGGTAGATTTATTCACTAGTCCTATGGTTTGTGTCCTGAATGAGTTCCTTTTCGCTTTGCGTCTCACACGCCTTAGTTTCTCCCATGCATTGACTTTGGTGTCTCTACATTGGTCTCCATCTAGAGGTTCCCCGCATTGTTCCATTAAGGTTGACTTAATGAAAGCCTATGACATGGTTAGTTGGAAACTTCTATTGACAACCATGGAGGTGATGAGATTTCCAGCGATTTTCATTAAATGGATCCATGAGTTTATTTCCAGTACAAGTTTCTCTCTAAATGTCAATGGCGAACTTTGTGCTTTTTTTAAGAGCGAGCGTGGTCTGAACCAAGGTGACCCGATATCCTTGGGTTTATTTCCATGGTTATGGAAGTCTTCTCTGGATTGATGAATAGTGGTACGAGCAGGGATTTTGGTTTCCATTGGAGATGTAAGAAGGAAAACATAACTCATCTCAATTTTGCTTATGACCTCCTCTAGTTTTGAAAAGGGAATATGGAGTATGTTTCAGGTCTTAATGACAACCTTGATAACTTTATTGATCTTTCGGGCCTTCGATCTAACCCACACAAAAGTAATCTCTTTACTTGCAACATTCTATGTGAGACCCGTACTTCGTTTTTGCTATCTTTCTATGTATTTGTTTTTTATTTAACTCAAGGGGCCATATTTTTTGCCATTGTATGACTTAACTTTAATACTTATGGTATTTTATCTTATAATCATTGTGAAATTTTATTAGTGCAATTCTATTATTTTCCTAAGAGCCGAATTTTTCATGGTAGATTCCTTTTATGAATTAATTTTTCCATTTGCTTATTATTATGCTACCATGATTTATGAAATTAATAGCAAGAATATATGAAGATAATTTTATTTCTTATTGCCAAAATTCTCTAAGTAGAAACCATTACATAATAATCTATAGTTATGAAATTCTATGTTGAGCATATAAATTATTTTATGTCCTTGATTAGGTAACCTTAATCATCATTAGGTAGTCTTAAGCATCATTAGAAGAATTAAGTGATAAGTTGGTAGGTTTATAAGATAGCTTGATAAAGAATTAAAGATAAGTTAGTGTACTTATTATAGAGATAAGTTAGAGTGTTTATAATAGAGATAAGTTGATATGCTTGTTATGATGATAAGTTAGTGTGCTTATAGTGGAGATAGGTTGATGTGCCTATAAAGTAAACTATGTGATAAAAGAAATAAAATGTAAAGTAGAAATCTAGTACAAGAGAGCAAGTTACGTGAAAGGTAAGGAGAGAAAGATTGAATTGGCTTTGGGTGATTCACGTGAATGGCTTAAGAAGGAGACAAGGAATTGAATGCAAATAAAGGAGATGAGACAAGACTATGTCAACCGGCCTTTCCACCCAATGAAAGTAGGCGATACAAACAAGAGAGCCTCACCCCCTTCACGTGATAAGCCTTCATTTCAAACTGATTGTATCACAATTTTGCTAATTTATCACTTGAGAAAGTTCCACAATTACACCATTTCCACTAATAAATGAGAAAATTATGCTTTGGACATTAGTAAGGGGCGAATTATTAATTTTGATAAAAACAAGTGTAATTGAGTAATTTTAAGTTATTTGCTTTCTCCCCTCTCACCATATTTTCATGTTTCCATTTTCATAAATATGATTGGAATATTTCCCAGATTAACTTTGGTTTTGATGTTTTGCATATGAACCATGGAGATGAAGTGAGCTCATGGAAGTGAGAGGGAGGCTGGAATCAAAGAGTCAGTCGAGCGGTTGTCGCGCGTATGTTAAGTGTGAAGTCTCTGTCTGCAAATCCGGAGCCGCTCGAGCCCTCTATCGTGCGAGAAGTTTCCGTTTGAGAATGTGCATGGCCGCTCGAGTGGCTGGTCACGCGCTTGTCGCGCGTTACTCTCCTGTGTGAATTCTGCTGGCCGCTCGAGCGCAATGTTGCGCGCTGGTCGCACGTTACATCTCCGTGTGAATTTCTTCAAAGGACGCTCGAGCGGACGTTGAGCGCCGGTCGTCTGACGCCATATTTGAGGGCATTTTTGGAAAACGAAAAGAAGCCCTAAGGCTGGTGCTGAGTCACGACCGAAGCCCCCCCAAAAGCAGGTTTAAAAGAGAACATTTTGGTACCAAAAGGGGGTTCGAAAAGTTTGTTTTTGGCTGGTTCGAAAAAGCTTCTCGGGTGGCTGCTGAGTCTCCCAACTTTTCTCACTAGACCACTTTGTTTTTTTCTTCTATTGCTGCTACCGTAGAGACCAAAAGCTTGTTGCTTTTGGCTTAGTTTTCTTTTGAGCTTTTGTAATAGCCTTGTTGCTTTTGGTTTTCTTTCCTTTAGAGTTTATTTTCCATTGTTTTTTCATTGTTGTTGAGCCAAGACCGAATACTCTTGCTGCTGTTTTCTTAGTTTGTTGAATGCTTTTTAATCTATCTGGTGTTGCTCTCTTCTTCTCTTGTTCCATTTATGTTCCAGATTTGAGTTTTGTTTTGGTTGGATGATTAAATGTTTTGTTAAGTTCCATTTCACTTCCTTAATGTTAGATTAGTGTTTAATTTTGTTTTTGTTAGTTGGACTGAGTATGGGCATGATTGAGTTGTGACTAGCTAAATATTGGGTACTAAGTGTTCGATGAAATGTCTCTTAGAGCAAGATTAATGCCAAGTGAATTTTCTCGACAACTACTTGAGTTTAACTAGTTTCAAATCCATCTCACGCTATTTTATTATCATGTATTGCTTGTTAGCTCTTTATTAATCTCTTAGCACTTAAATTGATCACAACTCAATAATCTCAAAAATCATGGATGGTATCCTAAAACCCAACCTTTCCCTTTGTAAATACCATTTTCATTGTAAATAGAACATAGTTTTCTTTTATTGTAATGGTGATTGAAATGAAGATTGAACAATCGTTCCTTGTGGAGATGACCTAGGACTTCCCTAGTATTACTTGACAACCTCCTACGCTTGGGAGTAATTCGCTAATAATTTTTAGTCGAGTCACAAACCTCATTCATTTCACTTCTTCACCATTTCATTTCGCATAGCCTCTCTCCTTGCTTAGCTCTTCCTTGTGGCCGAACCCCTCACCATCTTCAGTTCAGTTTCCTCTTGACTGAAGCACATCATCTCCACCTTGTTCTTTTTCTCTTGGCAGAACCACTTCACTCTCCAAGCTCCTCCCTTTGTCTTTCTTCAAGCCATTTCCAGCAGCTGCCTCACTTCATTTCTCTCACCTTCCAACCTCATCACAGCACCTCCTTGTTGCCATTATTTCAGTCCCTTGTAGCCATATTAGAGAGAAGCCGAGAGTTTAGAGTAGAAGGAGATTCTGTTGCCTTGGCCGAGTGTCGTAATAGGAGGTTGAGGTAAAGGTTTTGGTCCTTGCATGTACATTTCTTGTTCTTTTCTTTCCTAGGTTCTGACCTTGAGCATTTTGTGCTAGGTACCAGCTTTGTGTTCAGCAATATAAGGTAAGTTAGGGTTGGATTTCTCAATAGAATGGATTTGTATTTTCTTGGTCGAATCTCTCTTGTTTTCTCTTGAATCTTTTTTAGATCTAGAGAATGAGAAGTGTTATGATGTTGAATGGAGAATGCATGTGAATATATTTTGACTTGTGAAAGGAAAATGCATGTGAAGTTGATATATGCTAAGTTTAGGTTTCGGCCCCTTTGGTTGTTGTGAAATCCATGCTTGGCCGATTGAGTTCTCTTGCAACATCTTGAATGTAGTATCTCCTAGGTTGTGAAATTGATTGCTGAAGGATGGGAATTCATGTTGGTTGTGGAGTAGATTGCATGCATGTGAATATTGGTGGCCGAATGGCTTAGAATTGGAAATCTAGATAATGGCCGAATGATTGGAGTTAGAAAACCCTAGGTTTGATGCTAAGGTTTGGTTTAATCTTGCATGCAATTAGAGATCAGTAATAAGTCCAAGATTTGAGGTTCATTAATGATGTAAAGAAAGGTTTATGATTACACCAATGGTGCAGATTTTAGCATGCATCATTTTGAGATTTGTACTAGTCATTGCATGTGTTGGCCGAATACATTATCTGCAAAAAATAAAGTAAAAACTTGGTGTTGTAAGTGTTAAATTAAGATGGAAAGAAATCCTAGGTAATATAAGATTAGCAAGTGAGATTTGTGATGCAAGTATATATATAATGCTTATGGCCGAATAGATGTTGCTAAAAGGAAGTTTTATTGTGAAATGTAAAACCTAAGCATCTAATGTTAAGAAAAGTGTCACGGTTTGGATGGAAGATGGAGTAAATAGCCATGGATTAGCCGTGATTAGGGTTGAAAAAGATGAATTAGTTAGTTATCAAAGAATGACCTTAATGCATGAAATATAGAAGGTGTCAACTTTGAATTAGAACACTAAATAGCTTGCTGTTTGGAGTCTTGAATAAGATATGAAAATAATTGGAAGTAATCCATGTAATTAAGTTAATTAGGGCTTTGGTCAGTGGCCTAACTTAAGGAATTAATGTGAAGTGGAGTAGATCAGCAAGTGTAGGAGATTAAATTGGTGGAATTTGATGGACATTAGGGTTGGTAAGGTTTAGAGCAAGGAAATTGAGTTAGACACCTTATTAGTTACTGTTTTGGGATTAGGATTCTATTATGTTATGTTGATTGCTTTTCTTCAAGTGTTTTATGAAAGTTTAATAAAGTAATCATTTGTAAACAAAATAGTATTTTCAAGATATGTACTTTTGGAAAACCGAAATAATTACAAGTATTTCTTTTCGTATGTCTATGTGATTAATTCCTAAACATTTAAGTAGTAATTGACTTGCTTGTAGGCGAAGCACCGTCTCAATATCAAGAGAAGCAAGGTAAGTGGATGTAAGTGGAGTAAGTATTAACTTACATTTTTGCAAAACTGGAATGATACACAGCATGGTTTTTACATGAGCAAACATGACATCATATGCAAGCATGGCATGACACGAACATTGCATGATTTTCTAAAATAAGTTTTATGCAATGATGTATGAAAGTTTATGATAAGTCAAGTTAAGTTAAGGGCTCTGGTCGGTACCGTACCATAAGAAGGGCACCCATACCGAAGGACGAATGCGAGAAGGATGGGTGAACCCTAGAGGTAAGTGCAACCACACTGAAGACGAATGCGAGAAGCTGTGGACCTCCAAGGGTCGTGTCTAGCCACCGAAGGACGAATGCGAGAAGGTGGGCTAGTTCGACCAAATGAGATGTCCCCAAGGGAAAGGGAGATGGTTCCGATGGGAACGCACAACCCTGACTTCAGGGGTTAAATGGAGCGTAAGTAGCCCACAAGTCAAGAAGAAAATATTTCCAAGGACCATGTGTCAATTTCAAGTTCCAAAACATGTTTTTCAAGATCAAGATTGTTACATGTTCATATGCAACCATGAAGCATGCATGTGCATCAAGACTTATGTTTATTCACGAAATTCATATGCAAGTCATAAACTCATGTTTTTAAGTTTAAGTTTTCCCTTACTGAGTCTTTCGACTTATAGTTTTTCAAATGTATCATTCCAGATGTTTCAGGTGAAGAAAGTCAGGAAGACTATCTGTCTTAGAAAGAAGACGTTATGTATTTTGTTGTGGTGATTGTTGACCGTTGTGGTCTGCTACTTAGGTTATGATGTTCCTTGTGTTATGTAATTAAGCTACTACTTCTTTGGAACCTAATATGTAAGATAAGTTATGTTGAGTTTTGACCCGTCTCTCTCTTGATCTTATTCCGCTATATGTATGATTAAGCTCGCTGGGGCTTTCCCTCGGGATTGCTCGCGGCTGTCACTGTCCCTGCAGGATTGCGTTCGGGGCGTGACATTCTATCTTCTATTAAGACAAACATCTTAAGCCTTATTGGCTTTAGTGAAGGTAGGCTCCTTGTACGCTACTTGGGGGTTCCTCTTATATTGTCGCGTTTAAGAACAAATTGATTGCAAGGAGCTAGTTGATACAATTACAGCTCATGTAGGGGTGGGCAAATTTACCACCTGTACCGAAATTTTGTTTCCAGTACCGATTTTGACATCCGATCACCCCCTACCTCCTGGAATAGGAGCCGGAGGTGGTTGGCGATATCGCCTATGTGACGAAATCGGATGCGGTACCAATAATTCCACCGAAACTATGTAGAATTCCGGTATTGGTTTTTTTTAACCATAACACATACTTTTGGACTAGACCAAAACACACAGGTTTGGTCTAGGGTTTCGTTTAACCCGCTACTCATTCTCACCTCTCTAATCTCTTAGTCTCGGCTCGACTCTATGTACCTCCACTCTCCTCGCTGTCTTCGAAGAGTCTCAACCTCTCTCTCTGCTTTTGCCTCTCTATCTCTGTCTCTCAGCTCTCTCAGTCTCTCACTCGCTCTGATCCTTCGACCCATAGCTCTCTTGATCTCTCACTCTCTCTGTATTTGTTGCTCTCGCCATCGCCAAAGGCCAAAAGCCGCCTCTCTCACAGCCGATTATGCTGCCTCAGTCTCTCTGTGTGTGGCCAAATTCTGGTTACAGTTGATCAAAAGATATGAGCTACTGATGTTTGTTTTGTTTTGATGAACTTTGTGGGCAATAAATTTGATCCTGGAATCTTACTTGCCTTCTTGATTGAATACATTGATCTGGCCACTTGGTCTTTTGGTGGGCTATAATTCAGGTGTAAATCACTAAAAAAACTTTCAAAATTTTGGGCCCATATCGAGCTAATTAGCCAAATTAGGCATCCAGTTCTTACCGGTAGCAGAGTCAGAATTTTAAATGATGGCTCCGGTACTACCGTATCCACCACTAAGCTCGTATTAAGCACTAGACTATCAATTGTCTCTCTTAGCGTAGATTGTCATTTTGGGGGTCACTGTTCATGTTGCAAAAAGAGGTAATAATGAGGTCGAAGAATTATTATATCCTTTCGTCGGAAGGACCACATTGACCACAGTGGTGCCAAAGTCTCCTGGAAGGTGGTTTGCTTACCTGTTGAGGAAGGAGGTTTGAGACTTGCTGATTTGGAAGATTGGAATCGTGTTGCCTTTGATTAAGCATGTTTGTCACATCTTGAAGGATTGCAACCAATCTGTATGGACCAATTGGATTTGCATGTACTTGATTAAAAAAAAAGTTGTTTTTTAAGCTTGAGAGTTCCAGGTGTTTGCTCCTAGAGTTGCAGGAAAATACAATTGGTGAGGGAGTATGCTAGAGGCTTCATTAAGCACGTTGTAGGAGATGGTCGGGCAACTTATTTATGGACTGATGATTGGCACCCCCTTGCTAGTCCAACTTGTGTGGATGCTGTTACTGATTTTGAGCTTGGCTTAGGTGCAAAGGTAAAGGAAGTTATTGATGGTAATTCCTAGAGCAGGCCGATTGGCCGGTCCAAATCATTGGTGCCAATGTAGCTGTTGTTGTTCTATAGAGGGAGTGATGACAGTAAGGGTGAGTACCATAACGGATGGAACCAGAATGACTCATTCCAGTTCCTGTTCCGGTACCCGTCGAAATCCAAAATTTTATTTCGGTTCCGTTCCGGTAAATAAGGGAACGAAACCGGAATTCCGAAATTAAAAACCGGAAATTCTTGTTCAGTATCTAGATTTTTTTGACCAAACAACATTAAATTTAAATAATCAAACAATCACTTTTTGAATTTTGAATGCCCGAATCAGTGAGCAATCAAACCTATTTAGTTATATTTTGTTATCAACAACAGAAAGAAAATGCAGATATTTTGATCAATGAGATAAAATGCACCACCTTTTCATTTTGAATATCAAATTTCGAATACCCGAATCCAATATGCATGACCTAAATACCTAAATCTAAACCAATCCCTAAATCTAGACCAATCAAAATATCAAACCAACCTACTTATACAATCAGACCAATCAAAATTCAAAAATCCCTAACTCCCCAATCTAAACCAATCAAATCCCTAGATCCCGAAATCATTAATCAAGTAATCAAAACTCTGAAGCATATAGTTCAAAGAGAAATCAAAGATGCTTAGTAGATAGATTTGGCGCCCAAAGAGAGATCCCAAAGAGTTAGAGAGAGAGATTTCAGCCAAAGAGTAAGAGAGAGAGCCGAGAGGTATGGATGAGCTGTTGGCGATGACGATTGGAAGCTTGAACCTGGACAATGACGGCATCTGAAAACTTGAACCTGGACAGTGAGAGAGAGAGAGATAGATAGAGAGATGGAGAGAGCGAGAGCAACGGGAGAGAAGGAAAGGGTGTCGAGAGAAAAGGGGTGGGGGAAAGTCGAAGGAAAGGGGAGACTCACAGCATAAAATGGTGTTAAGTGACCTGACCAGGTCAAACATATTGTTTTAAAATTAAGACCCTATCTAAAAAGAGTTAAAAATAAAAAAGTAAAAGCAGCTGGAAACCCTAAAATTCCAGCAACTCCGGAATTTCCAGTTTTGGTTTCGATTCTGAAAAATGTCAAAAAAGGCTTTCGGTTCCGGTTCTAATATATGTCGGAACGGAAACAAAAATTCTTGTATCGGAATTGAAACCGGAATTTCCGGTTCTCGTCCTTCCTACTCGCTTTATAGCTGCTGTTTGTGCTGTGATTGGGATGATATTTGTGATTTTTCACCTCCAGACTTCTGCTATGATTTTCGTCCTTAATTGAACCGTGTAATTGAAGACGAGATTTATTTATTTTCTAAATTTTATGCTTCACATTCCTTCCAGTTTTCTGCTTCACATTCCCTCTAAAGTTTAAAAAAAAAGCTTGACGACGAGATGCAACAAAGTATATTTAGTACGGGTGAACTCAATGTCTATGATGCACAATTGGACGCTTGGTCATTTGAAAAAAATTTCGAAGTTACAATTACAAAAAAAAGTAGTACTATGTCAGGAGAATGTTTTTACACGTTCAATTTACAAATGTACGCGGGGGGGCTCTGAAAATTTCCAGTATTATTCCAATTGGAATCACTTTCTTAATAGATTTTGCTGCAGGCTTATATGCTGTGAAAGAAATTACCTCTCATTGGCTTCCATATTTTTTCAACCGAAAACATGTAAACACCATGGACCGTACATAGCATCAAAAGTTTCATGGCCGAAAAATTTTCATAGTTTTTGTGACCTGGAGCCGACAAAAGGGACACCTGGAAACAGCAGAAGAGCATCTTCGACAAAGTACATGGCCACATGGAACTATTGTCATATTGACTTCAGCACTCAAACAGATACGACAAACCCATGCGGCCTTCGCTGTATCGGCTTCTTTCGCAGCAACATCGGCTTTTTCCTGCAATTTGGATCCATTACATCTCCATTTATCAATAGGAACATCAAAACAACTCTCACTAAGGAGGCACATCCAGTCAAATATATGTGCGAGCCACGAGGCATAAGTATTAAGAAGCTGATTCTTTGGACGTCTTTCCTAAAAGTGACGTAAAAAGGAAAAATGAATACAGATTGATTAGAAACAATGCAAAACTCCAAATTTCAAACCTGCTCAAGTAAAAGTGCTGCCCGGGACTCCTGTAAGTCTTCTTGCAGGGTTATGGTTCTTCGCAGTAGGGACTGCTGCTCCATATCCATATTTATCCCAGCAGAAGAAAGCATCTCATGAACTGCCTGCACCAATTCTGCAGCAGAGACTCTGCCGTACTGAAGTTCTTTACCAGGATGCAGCTGCCAACAAACAAAAACATCAGCTCAAGGTGTGATGACATGGAGCTAGACCGGCTATTTTAAGCATTTGGTGGTCAAGACGGTGCTATTACAAATCCACATTCAAGCTTTCATACTAGACTTCCTCAAAATTGCGTAACCTTTTAGCTTAGTACGAGTAGCTTAACTACAGAAGAATGGTAGCTCCGTAAAGATAGAAAAAACCATGCAGGAGTGAGAATAAGAGATTGGTTATTTGTGCTTAAGACATTCAACTTTTCACCTGCCTCCACTGCAAGGCCTCTTTACCTCTCTGTAAGTCTCACTTTCACCTGTGAGGTTAACCTTTTTAAGTGTTGGCGCTCTTGCGAGGGAGAGGAAAGTCCTTTATTTTCTCCTTTTCATTTGGTATTTCCTCTCAGGTCAGTTGCCTTTTTTTCTTCCTAATACACACTCCCATATCCTCGCAGCCCTCCGCTCCACCACCGACGCCTTCCATCTCCACATTACTTTGGGGCGTGAAATGCATTCCCCTGCCTCTGACATGGCAGCCAGCTACCTGAGCTCTCCTTGTCCTCTCAGGCTTGGCTTCCAGTTTATGGTCCAAACCTCAAGGCTTGCCATGAAGAGAACATAATGCCTGAGCCAACCTCGTATGCATCCCTTCTCCAACAGTTCCAGAGACACCTCATGCAGTTCCTGCCCGAAGCTTTCCAAACCTCCTGAGCTCTCTTCCCTTCTCTATCTCAGAAAAGGTGTAGTTTATTGGGGCCTATGAGCAATTACTGTTGGTATCAGGCCATTGGTCCATGGTTGAACTCTGTGTTACGGGTTTGATGCCGAATCGTTTATGTGATTGTTGTTAAGACTGTCAAGTCTAATCCTAAGTCCCTCTGAAACCTCATTATGTAAAGCAACGTTTACTTTTCTTAAAATGGAAAAACAGATTGGTTATTTGACTCCAGCAAATATATGTGACAAACATAAAAACAAGAGAATAAAGAAAAAGATCCCCAAAGCCAAAGAAAACTTGTCAGGAAGTTGATGACACCTAAATAGAAGTCTACTTTGACTTATACTGGCATGACAGGTAGGAATCTGAGCATAAGAACAAGAATGAGGAGGACATTACGTTTTTAATAAATAATGGATATAGAAAGGACCAAACCTGAGAAGATCTTGTTTTACCCCTCTCAGAACTTTCAGGCACATCAGCATGCATTCTGCTATCAATTACAGCGTGAGTGTTGTCCAGAAAGGGTGCTGAGGAAGCCTCGTTTCCCATCAATATGCTCCTGAATGAGAAGACATGTGAAGAAAGAAGTGGCTGAGTCACTCCTGGAGAAATTTCGACTTTGAATCTATACAGGGCTTGGCCTGCAGATGGTCTAACATCCTCTGGAACTCTACCATATTTCAGCTTTTCTCCATTCTGAGATCGCCAAGCCACTACTTCTCCCGCATAGAAGGGCCTTAATGGGTGAAATTGTACTTGAAGAGCATCTTGAGGCAATATTTCCATGCCCAGAACACTAGTGCTATCATTTGCAGGTTCCATTTTGTAGTTACAAAGCTTCAAAGTATCAATAATCGCAGTCTCACAGCCTTCAGGACAGGAAAATAAAGATGCAATAGGTAATGGGATTGGGGAGCCTAAAACCTGGCCTACAGCAATTGCAATAACATCAAAAACAGAGATATAGGTCGGCGGTTCAGCAACTAGAAAAGAGGCTCTTGACCTGCTAACAAAGTAAAGAGTTCGGTGCTGCGATCCCTCCTCCCACTCCGGAATACTTGAGTCTTTAGCTGCACGTGTAATGTCTACAGAGTGTGGGAGAAGCAAAAGACGAGTATGGATGGACTTAACAAATTGCAACTTCTCCGCAACAAATTCTAGTGAATTTTGTATTGTTTCTAGAGCTACATTGCTGCTTTGAGGAATGTGACCTGCAATACTATTTACAACAGTATGTACAGCGTCCCGAAGTGATTTGCTTAAAAGCTTCTTTCTGATGGTTCCAAGTGGAACTGACTGAACATATTCCAAGGCCTGTAAATGCTCCTTAGCATCTAGTTCCTGCAAATTGATCCATATTTCCCCCAATCAGCAGAAAAGCCCCTCGTGAAAGGAAAGGACTTTCAATAGCAAGGCAAACAACAGAAAAAATTACTTAAGAGTGGAAAAAAATGAAGTAAAATATCTAGACACTAAGTAGTACAAGAAAAGGATTTACTGAATACAAGCTACCTCTATGACTACATCGGATAGCTTTTTGATACCCAGTACTACACATATTCTTTCTGGAAGATGTGGGTGAACGAATCTTAGCCTGGAAGTGTCAATCCATTTCACATGTTGGGATCCGTAAGTATCAATATATACACAAGATTTTGCATGAACAAGTCTGCAGCCATCATCTGGGATTATTGCTTCTGATCTCCAGATGGAGCTATCAGACTCAACAGTCTCATCACAGACAAAGTACAAAATTCCCATCACAGCCCGGAGTTCGTTTGGATTTAAACGCTGATATCCACAAGCTTTCTGGAGATTTAAAAGGATATCCCTTGCAGAAGCAACTGATAGAATGTCCTGGAGTCCCAAATCCTTGAGGATCTTTACAAAAGGAAGATACGAAGAAGGAAGTTCGAATGCAAATGGGGACAAGTTAATCGTCAGACGCACGAAAAGAGAGTTTGCTGACACCAAACGTGTCCCATTTGCAGCAGGCAGAAATGCCACTCTCTGCAACTCCATTATGTCTGCAAAGAAATAAATAATAAGATACTCAGAATCTGCGAATAATCATATTCCTGAAAGAAATAAGAAGGATACTCAGAATCTGTTGATAATATTATTCCTGAAGGCTGAAATATAGCAATAAATCGGATTAGAACTTCAGCTAGTCATGACCCAAGATTCTAACCAAGTAGGTCTTGATCTCCTGACCAAGGTAACTTAGAAAAGAAATTACTTCCAAAAAAAAAAGGAAAAAGAAATTCAAGAGGGATGAGTTAGAAACACTCCTAGTTGAGGAATCACTATCACCTTTGACCATGTCATATATATATATTTTTTTGATAAGTAAGAAGTTTTATTCAAGAAAGACGAAGAAGAGCAGTACAAGATTGTACGGACTGAAATTACATCATACAAACGAAAAAGCTTAAGAAATCCTGGAAATCTAGAAAAGGGCCACCCAACAACGCATTAGCCCAGAAAAAGAGATTAAGCATCAAATCGCCCTGCAATCTCACAATAGACATAGAAGAATCCTCGAAACAACGCCTGTTCCTCTCCTTCCAAATGCTCCACCAAATGCAAGGAGGAATCATCTCCCAAATAATCTTAGCGAAAGGATCCTTAAACTTTCTCCCCGAGCAAATCAAAACATCCCCCACCCGCTCCGGCAAAACCCAATGAAGATTAACCATATAGAAAACATGCTGCCACAACCCAGTCGCCACCGGGCAGTGTAATAAGACATGGTTAACTGACTCTCCATCACCCTTACACAAATAGCACCAGTCAACCACATAAAGGACTCTACGCCTCAGGTTATTCGTAGTGAAAATCCTGCCATGCAGAGCCTCCCAAACAAAGGAGACTCTCGTTGGAACTTTAGATTTCCAAATCCGAAACCAAGGGAACGACACGGATCTACTACCAACAAGCATACCATAGAACGACTTAACAGAGAAAATACCATCCTTATTAGCCACCCAACACAACTTATCCTCCACACCTCGATGTATCTCCACCTCGTAAAGGGTGGTATAAAATGAAGAAAACTCTTCCAACTCCCAATCATTCGCACTTCTTAAGAACTGAACATTCCAGACAACAAAGCGAATATCATCCTCCAAACAGTCCGCCAACAGCCCATTCGGGTACATCGAAAGGGAAAACACCGTAGGAAAAGAGCACCTCAAAGGACGATCCTCACACCACACATCATGCCAAAACCTCGTCCTTTGCCCATTTCCCACCACCACTAGAATATGCTCCCTGAAAGACTCCCAACCCTTGCCTATATGCTTCCAGAGACTAACCTAATAAGACCCACGAGGAGGTAACGCGCTCCATTCTCCAACGATGGCTCCATATTTCCCTTTAATAATACTCTACCACAGACAACCCCTCTCATTAGCAAACCTCCAAAACCATTTACCCAATAAAGCTTTATTAAACATGTAGAGGCCCCTAATACCCAAACCACCACAATCAATAGGAGAACAAACCGTCTTCCAATTAATAAGATGGAATTTGTGAGACTCACCATTGCTTCCCCACAAGAAATCTCTTTGCAACTTCTCCATTCTAGATGCAAACTTAACCGAGAGTGGAAAAAGGGAAATAAAGTACGTAGGAAGACACGAAAGCGTACTTAATCAAAGTAACACGACCTCCCTTTGATAAGTACATACGCTTCCACCCCGCCAACCGTCTTTCCATCCTTTCCAAGATCTCATCCCAAATATGAACTCTTAAAACGAGCTCCCAACGGAAGACCCAAATACGTCATAGGCAAATTAGACACCCTGCAACCCAAAAGAGAAGCCAACTCCACCACATTGCTGACATTACCAACAGGAATCACCTCAAACTTAGAAAAATTAACCGTCAATCCAGAAACTGCCTCAAAACATAAGAGCATGCACCGGAGACTACGAAACTGAGAGTCCTCAACCCCACAGAAAATCAACGTATCATCATCAAACAACAAGTGGGAAACACAAACTCCTTCCCTATTAACCCCAGAGGCTCTGAAGCCTTTAAGAACCCCAATCGAGTCCAACCTAGCCTCCATACGATAGAGTGCTTCCATCACAATGACAAATAACAAAGGAAATAAGGGATCCCCCTGCCTTAAACCACGAGAACTACCATAAAAGCCTTCAGGAGAGCCATTCACCAGCACTGAATTCTTAACCGAGGAAATACAAAATAGATCCACCTACACCACTTCTCTCCAAACCCAAATCGCCGAAGAAGGTACATCAAAAAATCCCAATTCACATGGTCGTAAGCTTTGTGGATGTCCAGCTTACACAACATGCCCAGCTCACCTAAACTCAACCGAGAGTCGATACACTCATTCGCAATCAACACCGAATCCCGAATCTGCCTACCACGAATAAAGGCGTTTTGAGCTGGAGATATAATTTTATCCAACGCTGCCTTCAACCGGTTAGCCAACACCTTAGCAAGAATTTTATAGATTCCCCCGACCAGACTGATAGGACGAAAATCTTTCAACTCAACCGCACCCGGCTTCTTTGGGACGAGGACTATAAAGGAGGAGTTCAAACTACGAACAAATTTACCACAACGGGCAAACTCATTGAACATCAGAAGCACATCTCCTTTTATTATATATCCCAACACGCCTGATAAAAAGCTAAGGTAAATCCGTTTGGGCCCGGAGCTTTATCTCCATTAAGATCATTAACCACCCTAGCCACCTCATCCTCCTCAAAAGAACGCTCCAACCCTCTGGCTTCATCCTCAGAAATGGCATCAAAATCCAAACCATCCAGAGACGGCTTCCACTGATAAGGTTCCTCAAATAGAGAAGTGTAAAACTGCACAATATGCGCAGAAATGTCCTCAAGATCCTTGACCACATCACCCTTCAACCTCCAACCGGGTAATAAAATTAATCCTCCTATTAGAGTTGGCGACTTTGTGAAAGTACTTCGTACATCTGTCCCCATCCTTCAGCCACAAAGCTCGAGATTTTTGCCTCCAACTCACCACCTCTAAATCAAGAAGGTGATCCAACTCCGTAGCTATCATCAATTTACGCTCCATACCCTTAACATCAAGACGACCTCCCTCATCCAACTCGTCCAAGGACCCTAATTCCCTCAACAACAAAGATTTACGAGTCCCAATATCACCAAACACATCCTTATTCCAAACAATGAGGTCATGTTTCAGTGCCTTTAGCTTACAATGAAGCACAAAGCTAGGGGAACCAAAAACCTCATAACTACTCCACCACCCTCGTACTCTCTCCAGAAACCCATCCACCTTAAGCCACATATTTTCAAATCGAAAAGGTTTCTTCACACCCCCGAAGCAACCATCCTCCAACAAAATAGGGAAATGGTCAGAATACATACGGGGTAACCTTCGCTGAAGAATGTTCGGATACATAGACTCCCAATCAGAACTCAGAAGGAAACGATCAATCCGCGACCACGATTGAGAGGATCGACCTTTGGACCAAGTGAACAAGCCACCGTCCAACTGCAGGTCCAACAAACCAAACTCCGAAATAAAATCAGAAAAATCCTCCATACCTCTCCCTCCCCTGGCCACCCCCGACCTCTCACTAGAGAACCTAGTGACGTTAAAGTCACCCCCAATACACCACGGAACATCCCCCCACGAGATGACACCCGCCAACTCATCCATCCCATAACAAACTTCTCCTACTAACATCATTAGGACCATAAACACCAGAAAACACCCACCTAGCCCTTCCATCAAAATTCTGAAAAACCACCGAAAGATAGCAACATCCACACAAATCTCCTCCGACTCTAACACCCGAGTCCCATAGAATCAAAATTCCCCCCGATGCCCCTCCGCAGGCAAGCTACACCACTTCACATTAGGGCCACCCCACAGACTTCTCAGCACAGCCAGAGATATCAATTCCAAATTAGTCTCCTGAAGACAAACCACGACTGGCTTCCAACCCCTAACTAGATTGCCAATCCTTCGACACTTCACCCTATCATTCAGATCCCTCACATTCCATCTAATAAATCTGGGCTTCATTAACAACTTAAAAGAGCCCTCCCTCCATTTCTATTACGCCGAGACGAAACATCTCCGCCATCATAATTAACACTGGACTTTAAACCCTTCAATTCCCTCATCATCTTCCCCCCCGACCGATTAGGAATTCTACTTCCCACAGGACTCCTATCTCTCTCCAAAGCTACAAACAGATCCATCAATTCACTCTCATACCCCTCACAAGATACCCCTACCATATGACGAAAAGAAGACACCATTTGCAGCACCCAATTTGAAGGAACGCCCCTCCCAGAAACCGGATAACGAATCTGCAAAGGTTCCCAACTAGTTCCCTCACTTCCACTACCCACCCGTAAGGACTCCCCTTCCTTCTGGTCCACCAACACCCCCACCGCAAAACTATCATAACAAACTGAGTTGCAAACCACCTTGACCCCTACAATAACATCACTCCCGGCACAGACAACAGAGTCCCCACACTGTTTAAGGACATCAAACCCACCAAAACCCAACGGACCATCCTCCACAACAACTCCACTGTGCCCAAGCTGCCCCAAAAGACACAAATCCGCACTCCTTCACGGCAACCCGTTAACACCCAGATTATCCATACCTCCAGGAATCTCCGGCGATGACCAGACCGTGGGCTTCAGAGAGACGAGAGCGTCGATGGGCTGCGAACTGTCCTTCAGCTCCGGCGCCTCCAAAGCCTGCACTTCAACATCGCAAGCAGCAGCAGCTTTCCCCGACAGCTCCGGCAGCACAGAATCCTTGGTCAACATCACAAGCAGCTGCGGCTTTCCCCGTCAGCTCCAGCAGCCAGAGCCTCTAGTCAGCTTGGTGGGTCGTAGCTCCGGCGCCTTGTCTTGGCCAACACACTCGACGACATCGTCATTGACTCTAGGACATGGGCGACCCAGATTACTGTCGATGGGTTGTGGGCTTCCACTTACGTCTGATCTCAGCCCATGCTCGCTACCCAGGTCAATATGGGCTTTAGACGAGAGGCTCATAGAGTGCTGGGCTTTCAGTTTGAACCCACAAACCATACAACTTAATTCCCCCACCGAGTGGCCTGCGTTACTCTGCTTACCCAACAGCTCAACAAGCCGATCCACTTCCTTTCGACGGCCCATAATTTGAACCGACAAATCAGCCGTACTACCTGACGCTAGCTCCCTATCATTCAATATAGGTGTACACTTTCCATCCAACGGAATTTCAGTAGGCACCAATAAGGAAGGAATGTTGGAAAGCGTAACGTCTGGCCCCCCATCTGAACGCAGTGATTTTGACGTTTCGACGACCCCTGACAAAAGATTGCCGATCACCACCCCTGGAACTGTCGCTGCCATAGCGTAAGTGACATCCGGTCGAGTGCCAGAAGACCCCTGAGGTTTCCCAGCACGACTCGAGGAACAGAAAAAAAAAAACGACGTCCATAAAATACGGTTCAATAGCTGCCAGCCATGACCATGTTTTCCTTCCAGGACCATCACTGCCCCCACCTTCCTTTCTCCATATTCAACAATCGCAACATATCGACCACATTTGTTGGTGCACCGTTGAGCCAAAAAATAACGTCGGGAGTCGTTGAACTTAGATGCAAAATCAACAGCAGGGGCAGCCTCCATCAACTTGTCGGACATCTGCACCACCCACACTGCCCCATACTTCCCCATATGAATCTCATTCAAAGACTTAAGACTCCATTCTAAGAACTGAATCTCTCCATTGGCACTAATCTTTACTTGGAATTCCTTTGACTCGATACGAAAATTACGTGAAAAAAGCGACATTCCTCACATAAGAGAGGCGCGGGACTAACTTCCCTTAATATAATTCATAACCTGAAGACCAACAATAACTTTTTTTTTTGATGACGAGGAAATTCCCCAAAGCCGGACCCTTTTGGCCCAACCCTGAAGTACAAACCCCGGCCCACTGGACCGACCCCACAACCCAGGGAGCAGATAAGTCAAGGGCGATAATGGGGATGTTGGGGCTCGAACTTGGGACATGTTAGAACCCAAGCCGAAGCCTTACCACCACACCAAACCCTTGGGGGTGAAGACCAACAATAACTTGGGGGTAAAACAATATCTTGAAGACCAACAATGTTTATCGATTGTAGCTTACGAATCTCGTGACTATTACGAAGGTGGCGAATATATATTATTTTAATGAAAACCGTAATTTCAAGAACTTAGCCATCCGATTGTATGTGAGGTTATTAGGGAGGTTATTTGTTTAGGCATAAATGCACCCACAGTCTCTATGTATAAAAAATTTACAAATTGGTCCCTGAGGTAAAAAAAAAGTTTCAAATTCGTTCTCTATGATAAAGTTTCCGTTAAAAACACGTCCCTCTGTCCATCTCCATCTCTTTCACTAACTGCAGATGCTAATACAGTGCGCCACCTAAGACGTCTTATACAAATTATTTTTGCCGCTCCTCAAGTCGAGATTGCAACTGTCATTAACCCCATTTTGAAAGACACTTCTTGACCCTATAAACTTTTTTTTTTTTGATAAATAAGTCAATCTCATTAGAAATGGTGAAAACAGTACAAATGACTATACCGAAGACACTAATCCAAACAAGCTAGAAAACTGAGAAAATCAACAAAATCTACAAAAGGGCAACTAAGCACCGAGTTCACCCAAAGAAAAAGAGCACCGAGTTCACCCAAAGAAAAAGATAAGACAACAAAACACCCTGCAGCCTATCCAAAGACAACAGAACCTATAAACTTATAAGCTGCTGGTTCCTATCAATAGATTCCCGAAATCGAAATTTCACTAGGGACTGGAGTAAAAAAGACTGAACCATACAAGGATGGACACCATACTTGGATGAGACGACATGCAGCCCAATTATTTAAGGTATCCATCCATTAAGAAAGAAATGAGAACAAAGTTGTAAGAAGACCAACGAGATCGATAATAGGTATCATTAGTCAAACATTAAAAAGAACAGAGTAAACTTATATCATCTGCAATAAAAAGGTGCTGAATGGTTACACTATCTGTTTAGAATCCTTTGCAAATGATCATGGAGAATGGCTATTAGACCATATAGAAATAGTCACTACATTTTCTATTCTGTAAAAGAATCGCTAACACTTAGATGTGCCACGGACAATACATTTTTTGTTAGTTCTACCACAACAAACGTAAAGTATGCAAGTGAATAGAATGAAGAAACAGATGAAATGATGATGTCAACAACACAGTAGTTTACTGCTAGGCAAATTTAATTAACAAGTAATCCAGCATCAACTAGCCAACATACAGATGATATCAATGCATACAATTGAATCCAGCAAATGATTTGAACTAGGCAGTAGTATAAAGTAGCATCAGACAGACTAGGCAATCGTATTAAATAGCATCAGATAGAGATGAAGAATTCAGCACTGTAGGGCAGGCACCCAACAGAATTGATGGGGCCTCAACTATCGAACATTACAGGGTTTACTTTGCCAATCAAGCGTGGGATGTGCTACTGATTGATTACAGACCAGTTTGACTGGGGAATACGAACAAAGTAGCACACGCATACCAGGGGCTTAAGCCAAATTCAAACACTAGCCTCTTTGATCCCCAGAGTGGGACTAAGGGGGTAATGGTCCATTGATTACTTCACTGGAAAAGGTGTTTCAAAGGAAAATAAAACTTGAGTCGGGGTGGGGGAATATGAGGGGTACATGATGGATCATACTCGACATCACTTTAGAACCAGGGATTTTGCACAAACAAAGGTACCAATCATAGAGCTTAGTAAACAAGGCAGAATTCCCCTGAGGGGGACTTGGGGATTAACAATCCATCTCAGAGCAAAGAGGACAGAGAAGGAAGACAGAATTTCATTATAGCTGACAGGAGAGATAAAGATAAAATCATATACAGGCCTACGTGTACAAGAGGAAGATGTACCTCCACACGAGCCTGCGGACAAGAGTACACATGCATGCATAGGTGTGGAAATATTTAAGGCCAACAGTGAGTTTATTTATCCATACAATTCACATAAATTAACAAACTATCAAGGCGGACGTCTTTTGAAATTTGCTGTGAATACTTTTGTCCAAGTCATTTAAAAATATTCACTCCCAGCAAAAGAAAGATTCAATCCCTCTAATTTGGCTTATCGTCTCTATAGCATGTCGTTAGTGTGTTAAACAATAGCTCGAAGACATACTGTTATACATGAAACAGAATTATGAGTCACCAATCATGAAGGGGCAGTACCCCAGCATGGTTTCTCCCTAAAACATTGTAAACCAACAGAAACAAAAAAGAAAATGAAAATTTACCTGATGCAGAAAGGGAACCCCAAACCTTATCCAGATATTTCAAAACCTCACAACAAGCGTCATCAATAGTCATCACACCTGACGCAGCTGGCCAGTGAGCAAGTGTGTCTTCACCACCGTTGCTTCCAATGACCTGGGCACATTTCTATTAGCAAGATGTTTTTTTTTTGAGAAGTAAGCCAATCTTATTAAAATGAAAAAAAAACAAAGAAACAAAACAACAAAGCAACGAAGTCAAGAGTACAAGAGACTATACTAAAAACCCCTAACACCGCATTGGCCCAAAGAAAAAGCAACTGCAAAACCAAATCCCTTAAACTGCCAATGGAATGGGGTTGTCAAACTTCTTTTTCCAGCACCTCAACAACTCAATCACCCTCCTAGGCATAACCCAAGAAAGATTCATAATGCAAAACAAATACGACCACAACCCTCTAGCCACTGAGCAATGCAGAAAAAGATGATCCATTGACTCCCCCTCGCATTTACACAAGTAGCACCAATCAGTCAAGTAAAAGCCTCTCCTCCTTAAGTTGTCGATAGTCAAAACTCTCCCATGAGCAGCCTCCCAAAGTCTTCTAGCACTGACGCCAAGGGAAGCCCAAACCAGTATCACTCGAGAGACGTCTGTAAATTGACTTGACCGAGAAAGCACCGATTTTGGAATCCCGCCACCTCATCTTATCAACCTCCCCCCTCTCCTAACAACCTGCCCATACAGCAAAGAGTAAAAGACCGCGAAGTCTTGCAACTCCCAATCATTGGAGGTTCTAGAAAACTGAACATTCCCAAACTGTTGTTCTTGACCCTCCTTCCAAATAATCCGCCAGCATCGCATTCTGAGTCTGAGCTAAGGAGAAAAGGAAAGGGCAAGCTAACCTTAGAATTCTCTCTCTGCACCAAAGATCATGCCAAAAACGAACTCTAAGCCCGCACCTCACAACAAAAAAGATCCATAGCGAACCGCCACAACCACTTCCCTAGTAAGGCCTTATTGAACAAAGGCAAATGCCTTAGACCCAACCCACCAGCACTAAGATATGCCCCTCCCCCCCCCCCACTACCCCACAAAGCCTCTTTGGAACTTCTCCAATTAGTTTGCCACGGCCATGGGAATAGGAAAAGGAGACATGAGATAAGTATAAAGGCTAGAAAGCGTGGACTTGATAAGAGTGATTCTTCCCCCCTTCAAAAGGTGAATACACTTCCAACTTGCCAATCTCCCCTCAACCCGCTCAATAATGCCATCCCAAATGTGTGGACTCTTATATCTCGCACCAATGGGGAGCCCAAGGTAAGTCATCGAAAGGGAAGAAACTCTACATTCCATTATGTCAGCCAACCGCTGAACGTTGCCCACAACACCAATAGGAATAATTTCAGATTTGGAAAGGTTGATCTTCAAGTCCGACACCGCCTCCAAGCAAAACAACAAGCATCTAAGGTTACGAACTTGGCTCTCCTCAGCCCCACACATGATGAGAGTATCATCAGCAAATAATAAGTGAGAAATACACACCCCATTACCCCTACCACCTCCCACATCAACACCCACCAAGGCACCTCTCACCACCAACTCAATAATCATCTTGCAAAAAGCCTCCATAACAATAACAAATAGAAGAGGTGAAAGAGGATCACCTTGACGCAACCCACGAGAACTACCAAAGAATCCATGAGGAGAACCGTTCATCATAATCGAAAACTTATCCTTCGAAATACAAAATGCAATCCAACTACACCGCCCATCTCCAAACCCACACCTCTTCAATATATACGACAAGAATTCTCAATTCACATGTTCATATGCATTTTGAATATCCAGCTTACAAAGCAAACCAAGCACCCACGATCTCAACCTGGAATCAATGCATTCATTTGCAATCAACACCGAATGCCTGCCTCTAACAAAGGCACTCTGAAAGGGTGAAATGATTTTATTCAGCACAACCTTCAATTTTGGCCAACACCTTAACCAAAATCTTATAGACCCCACCCACTAAACTGATAGGACGAAAACCTTTGAGCTCGACCGCACCGGCCTTCTTTGGAATGAGGACAACGAAGGAGTCATTCATACTCTTGACAAATTCCCCTCTTTGAGCAAATTAATTAAAAGTAGCCAAAGCATCCCTCTTAACCACGTCTTAGCAAGGCTGAAAGAAAGCTAAAGTGAACTCATCCTGGCACGGGGCATTATCCCCATTAAGGCAATGAACCACCGCAGTCACCTCGTCCTCATCTAAAGGTCTCTCAAGCCAACTAGCTTCCTCCCTCGAGATAGAATCAAACTCTAAGCCCTCAAAAGATGGCCTCCAAGAGTGAGGTTCCTTGTACAAGGAACAGTAAAAGTTCACAATTGCATCGGACACCACCATTGGATCCTCCACAATAACCCCATCCACCTCCAAACAAGTGATGGAATTATTCCTCCCCCATAGCAATCAGGCGATCCAACTCCCCCAACACATGAACTTCCTAGCTTTCCCCTCCTCCAAAAGCCCCCTTCATCTAACGAGTCAAGCGAAGACAACTCGTTCAACAAAGAGGACTTTTTTTTTTGATAAGTAAGACAATGTTATTGAAAGAAGACGAATAGAAGTAACAGTACAAAGGATTATACTGAAATTTCTATGCCATACACGCGAGAAAACTAAAGAAATCTAAAAACTCCGAAAAAGGAGAGCCTAACATGGCATTCGCCCACAAGAACAAAGACTGCAAAAAATTGTCCCTCAAACTCTCCATGGACAAAGCCACACCCTCAAAACATCTCTCATTTCTCTCTCGCCATAAAATCCACCAAATACAAGTGCCTACCGGTAATCAAATTGTGGAAGTGGATCCTCTAGCAGTGTGCACTATCCCGAGTGGAAGGGAGGACTGTTCTGCCAGTCTTGATTCTTCAGGTTGGGTGCTGGGTATGGTGACCTCTTTTAGGCATTTGGTTGGTTTGTCTTGTGAAGGTAATGAGGCGGATTTGGAGGCCTTATTTGCAGCTTTGGAGATGGAGAGGGGAAACTGGTGTCCTAAGACACCTTGTAAGACGGGGAGTAAACTCCAACGAGAATTGAAGGGGCTGAGTTTTGCTGTTAACTATGAGGGGAAGACCTATGTGTCGAGAAAAAATAGAAAGGATGGGAGGGACCCATGTAAGTCTAAATGAAGCTCAAAATTATGTGTTGGAATGTTTGGGGGTTGAATGATAGGGTGAAAACCGGAGGTGGTGTGCCTCCAAGAGACTCAGTTGTCGGAGGTGACGAGGGCTACCATTAGAAGTTTGTGGGGGGGGGGGGCAGCATGTTAGGTGGTGTAGTTTGGAGGCGGTGGGTGCTTCGGGTGGCATTTTACTCTTATGGGATTCGAGGGTGTTAGATATGGTGGACTCTTGTGTCGGTAGTTTCTCTGTGTCGGTGGTTTTTCAAAATATTGAGGATGGAGCTCAATGGATGTTCTCGGGGGTTTATGGCCCCAATGATGACCGTTGCAGGAGATTATTATGGGAGGAGTTGGCTGGCGTGTTTGCTTGGTGGAACCTTCCTTGGTGCATCGGAGGCGATTTCAATGTCACTTGGTTTCCCAGCGAACGTTCTAGGTTGGGCGGTTTGGGAAGTGCTATGGTGGATTTTTCTGATTTCATTGCTGATAACCAATTGGTCGATATTCCGATGTCGGGAGGCACTTTTACTTGTTCGAGTGGTAGAGCATTCCAGTCTTGGTCAAAAATTGATCGCTTCCTTTTTAGTGCTGATTGGGAGTCCTTATTTCCTGATATCCTTCAAAGGAGACTTCCGCGATTGTTCTCGGATCATTTTCCCATCCTTTGTGAGATCGGTAAGCGTGGTGGGAGTAAGAAACCTTTCCGCTTTGAGAATATGTAGCTTAAGGCGGAAGGTTTTCAGTATTTGGTGGGGACGTGGTGGAGGTCTTATGATTTTGCTGGTTCCCCTAGTTTCATGCTTAATGCTAAGCTGAAGGCATTGAAGAATGATCTTATTAGGTGGAACCGGGAGGCTTTTGGCGATCTGAATTATAGGAAATCTCTGTTGTTGGGTGAGTTATCTGTGTTGGATGAGAGGGATGAGAGGGGGAATCTTGATGAGGAGGGCAAAAGACGTATATTGGAGGTGTCTTCTGAACTGAATATTTTGATAGGCATGGAGGAAACTAGCTGGAGGCAGAAGTCTCGCGCATTGTGGCTTAAGGAGGGAGATAGGCGTACCCAGTTTTTTCATCGTATGGCCAACTCTAATCGTAGAATTAACTCAATTGACAGCTTGGAGGTGGATGGGGAGTTAGTGGAGGAGCCGGAGAGACTTTCTGAGGAGATTGTCAGTTATTATTGTTCCTTGTTTAAGGAGCCTTTCTATTGGAGACCATCTCTGGACGATTTGGCTTTCGATTCCATTTCCGGGGTTGAGGCGGACTGGCTTGAAAGACCCTTTGATGAGGAGGAAGTGGCTGGGGTAGTGATGAGTCTTAATGGGGACAAACGCCGGGACTGGATGGCTTTACACTTGCGTTCTAAAACTCAGATCCCTAAAAACCTTATCCCTATCATCACTAGGACCATAAACTCCCGAAAACATCCACTAATATTCGTCCTCCACATTCTTAAAGTTCACCGAGACCGAAAACTCACCAAAGCAAGAATCCATCAACTCCAACACCCTATTATCCCACAACAATAAAATACCCCCCCCCCCAAGGCACCAACCGCCGCCAAGCTAAGCCAACAAACGTGAGCCCCTTCCCACAAATGCCTAATCAAAGCCCTAAAAGCAGCAACCACTTTGGTCTCTTGAAGACAAACAACATTCGGTCTCCAACCCCTCAAAAGGTTCCCCACCCTACTACACTTCCCGTTATCATTCAACCCCTTTACATTCCAACTCAAGATTTTTGGCTTCATTTAATCAATAACAATGCCCGCCCTTTGTTCTTATTCTTCCTAGCGATTGAAGAAGACTCTTGATAGTTAACCGAAGAGTTCAATCTCTTGAACTCCCTTAGTAACTGTCCCCTTGATCTTCTAGTCTTTTTTGCACTAAGTTGCGTCCTATCTCTTTCCAACGCAACAAAGAGATTCCTCAGCTCCTCGTGACCCTCACACGACACCCCAACAAATGTCTAACGGAGGAAACAATTTCTAAGACCCATTCCGAAACACCAAACTCCTGAGATTTCCCCTCCAATTTGACACTAGGGAAACAGACCGCCAGGGGGTCCACATTCACCAGTTCCCTCTCGATTTCTCTCAGAAACTCTCCATCCTCCATCTCTAGAGAATTTGACTCAAAATCTGATCCAATTGAGCTCTCAACACAAACCCTACTCTTTGACAACCCCCGAGAACACTCCCCCACCTCCAGAACACCAAAGAGAGCCCCAGAAGAAAAATCAAACTATGTCTGATCCCACTCGGCTACACGACACTCCTTAGAAGCCCTCTCTTAGAAGCCCACTCTGGAACGAACTGATCCTCCCCCTTAGAAGCCCTCTCTGGAACATCCCTACAAGGGGATCATCGGCTTGTTCTATCTCCGAAAAACATCTTCCCGACGTCTCCAGCAAGCCAGGAGAGGAACAGGCCACAGCAGCTCCAGACTCTTTTGACAACAACGAAGAGTTGTGGTCAGCACCTGTGAACCACCTCTCCATGGGAGACTTGGTGTTGGCGTTACACTCGGCATCAACGACGGGGCTCGAGTCAGCCCACCCACCCCCCAGCTCTTCACACCCACCCGACCCATTACTAGGCCAGCCCATAACTCTCTCCCACTTCAGTCTCAGACGCAAAGACTCTCTCCTTACCAATCGGCCCACGATCCACGATTAAGTCAGACCCCCTGCCCTCTTCATTTAAAAGAATCGTGGGCTTCTGGGCCTTAAGAGAAAGCCCACAAGCATCACACACTTTCGGTAAACTTAAAGGGCCCCCGTCCAGCTTCTTACCCACCATCCCAACTAACCCATTCAATTGACTTATAAGACCCTCCAATTGCTTCCAAATTTCTCCCACATCATTATCTGACACAGCCGCCGAATTTGCCTTTGCAGAGATAGTTGTTTTCAACACAAAGGACTGAGATTTATTAGGAACCGAAACATCTCCCATCATTTCCGCATGCCTTGCCGAAGATGTTACACCTTCCTTCAACATTTTGTCTCCCTCGATACTGCCGAAAGGATCTTTGTCGCCGAGCACCACCAAGGACTTGTCGGATTTAACAGCAGTAGCAAAGGAAACGTTACAACGAACACCTGCATTACCCAAAGGCACCACCTTACGTTGACTGAAGGAAGAGACCACCTCTTTGAAAACTTGGTTCACAATCTGCCACCCATGGCCATTCTTGCCTTCTGGTATCCTAACCGCCCCTAACCTCCTACGACCACCATACTCTGCTACTACTGCAAATCTACCAGCTTTGCTTGAACAGAGTTGCACCAAAAACCCATGTCTAGACTCGTTAAACTTAGATGCAAAATCAGCTCTTACACGTTCTCCTGCAACCTATCAGTCATATTCACCAGCCAAACTCCCCATCAAAATCTCAGAAGACACCCTACCACTCTACCGGGAAAAGAAGGACAAGGAGAGAGAACAGAGAGAACTCATAACTGACTACCATAGACAAGCGAACGTTAACAATCTTTAGCAAGATGTTTATTTCGAATAGTAAATCTTTGCTGAACATAGTAGGGAATTATTGAGCATATTACCTGTAAATGCTTTAGAACTGTAGAAAAAGCTGGAGGACTTCTCAGGTGGAGTGCTCCCCAAGAATACTCTGGAGGAACAACAGCTTGTTTAGAGAGAATGGGCATACAACTCCAAGCTAGAGGCCAATCCTTGGACAAAATTGCTTCAGAATATGAAGTAAGAACTCTCTTGCAACCTTTCTTGCTTCCAAAATTTGGTAAGCCTAATTCAGCAGGTATGCATGCAATCTTGCCAAGGACATTACAGAAGTTATTTCCATAAAACACAGCAAAGTTTGTGAGAATAGCTTCGACAACAGATACTGATAATGACCATATTTCCAACGAAACTTCGTTCTGGGAGTTGGTTACATCCAACTCAAAATTGTCCAAGTTCCTTGTTTTCAAGAATTCACAACCAAGAAATTCCACTCTTTTGGCACACTCAAGTATTACATCTGCTTCTGCAGCAGTTCGAAGGCCAATTTTCCTCAAAATCTGAAGCCACCCAGCTGCACTAAACCTTTCTCCAGGAAATTTTTTTCGCTCTCCAGAGAAGACAGATGTTAAGATAGCATCGGTGGGATCAAACAGATCTTTGGGTCTAAACAGATCAGTGGAAAACTCGTCAGCATTCCTCACAAATTTAGTCTCCATCAAATCTTCAACTAAAGAAGAATCTGCCTGAAGATCTTGCCAGTTTGTGTAGAGATAAATTAATACATCCTCCTGTTCAGACCGAGGTTTGCCTTCAAATCCAGGCACTCCAAACCTGATCAAAATTTGTTGATCATGCAACTCAGAGACTCCAAGTGCTCGAAGTAATGAACATCCAATTGAATCAGAGGAATATGAAAGGCAACGCTCATCATATGGTTTGAGGAATGAATTTGAAGAAATCATGCATTGATCTTCTCTGTGCAATCGTGTGTATGATCCCACAACTGTTTTATATATAGGTAGAAAACGTAAGACTTCAAGTTCTTCAATTCCATAATTAGAGCCATGAGAAAAGAAATCATTGGCAAAAAGAGTAAAAAGTTCATCTCGGTCTGAAGTTGAAAGAGAAGTAACTTCAGCTAAATAGCCAGCATGTTTAGCTGCAACAAGTTTGGAAGCAATAACTTGGCCTAGTGATTGGGTAGGACTAGGAAGGCAATTGGATGCAGCAGCACAGTCCATAAGACTCATATCATAAATGGGTATATTACAGTGGTTCAACAGTGAGAACAACCAAGGGTATTTGGTTCTGACTCCTTCAAAAGCCGAAACATATGACTCAAGTAACCTAGACTCAGAAGTGAGGCTCCTAGGTAATACAGCTGGATCCCTTCCTGTTAAAACAACTTCCGAGACAACCTCTGTTGAGGTTGGATCAGTAAAGGGGGGTGGAATGAAGATCAAATGACGCTCTCTTACACGGCATAAGATTGGCCTACCAAGAAAAGCAGGAATAAGGGGCCAATCAGAAAACAGAGAGAGGTCTTCAGGTGGCCAACTGAAACTTTTCCAAAAGAGTCTTATCCATTCAGGGGAAGGGCCACCTTCACCACCAGAACTTGATTTTTTCTCCCATGAAAACCAAGGAGCCATATTTGAAGCCATTACATGAGTCACCCAGTTAGCATGGAAAAGTAGCCTCATATGACAAGCCAGTAGGCGAAGAGAGAAATTCTGTAGCTTTAACATTGTCTGAAGAGCAGGATTCGAAAAAATATCAGCCAAGATTGACCTACCCAATATCTTGGGATGGATAAACTTTGCCACCAAGGGAACCATTAATGCCTGCTGCTCGTCGTCTCCATACCAAAGTTCAGTAACACCTAATTTTGTTAGATGATTTGTTGCAGTTGGACACGGTAAACCTTTGATCTCAGCAGCTATTAATAAAAGCTTTTGGTCCTCCTTTCCACTGCTGCCATTACTGCCAACGCCAATAATATTCCTTTGAACTGATGGCCCTCCAGTCCTACCAATATCTTCAACAACACCCCGGCCAAAATCAAATATAGCCTTCCGCAAACTTGTTATCATTTCAAGAGCATCTCCAGAGCTGGTTGCACTCTCAGCAGACAACCCAGGAAAACCACGTTCATAAGGGACTGAAACAGAACTAGAACTACAGTCCACAACACTGGATGCTCTATGGATGGTAGAGTTGATGGAGCTAGTTGATGCATCATCTCCATTAAAATTAGATGATCCTGGGAGCTGAATATCAGACAAGCAATACTCAAGAACATCTACATAGGTATCAACTGAGCGAAGAACAATGGATGTTGAAGAAACCCTTAGAAGATCCCGAACCATTTTAGGTTTAATTTCTCGAACTTTAGCCCCCACAGCTTGGATCTCAGTCACCAACTCCCACGGCACTGAAAATACTGGGTAATGCTCCTTAACAAAGCTGCAAACTGTTGCTGGAACCAAATTACAACCCACCCCATTTCCTGGTTGTGAAAGAAACATCCCCTCTTCAGCCTTCACTAAATTTCCCGAGTACAACTGCCACACAGGAAGGTTGATAACATGAGCATACAGTGGCTTTATTACCTGCTCAACTAGGCATTCCCAATCAGCTTTAAGGATTTCTGTTGAACCCGAACATTTACTGTTGCCAGTTTGACAAATCAAAGTCTGCTTGTTAGACCTTGGCCAAAAGGAATAACTTCGATCTCCATATGCTTTCAAAGACAGACTAAGTGAACGACCAGCATTTGACTCGACTGCAGAACTCAAAGGGTCTCTTCTTAACTTTTGGATTTCCAGTATCATTTCAACATAGGAATCACGAGCACACGACATTAGTTCTCTGTTCCAAGCTTCAACCAAGTCATTTACAGCATCAGGTTGTGCTGCCAACAAAGCTTCACTGTCTTGGTATTTAAAAAGGAAACGACCTCGATTGTGACACACAAGGAAACATCCACAAACAGTGACAGGAAACTCTACAGCACCAGACAAAGGAAGAGGGGCCATAATGGAACTAGTTACATATACATCAGCTGGATGGTCATTTCGGGAAATATGTGCTGCAACTCCAGCAACAGGTGTCAAGTTGTATGCCAGGTACCGCCTGCAAGAATAAGATGCCATAGAACATGTCAACTCGGCAAAAGCAGCAGAAATTGTTCGTGTCAACACAGATGAGAGTGATAAATCACCAGATTTAGTTACTTTTGCCTCACATTGATAGCTTGGCTACAGTCCAGCTAGAACAAAGTTGATCCTAGCTACCCAAAAATAAAATAAAAAAGGACTTATTACAAAGAGAAATGGAGGGGACACAAAAAAATGAGCGGGCGACATATTTCTTTACATGAATGAAGAACGGATTTTCGGAAATAATGTTACCACTACTTGAGTAAAAGAATAGTCCAGCAAGTTTGCATTGTAGACACTATTTGATGTTTAAAGCTTGCTTTCTGCTCAGGAAAGAATAGTAGCATTAACTGAAGGATTCCCCTGCATGGTTATCCCCAGTCTATAAATTAAAAGATTGAGGGGAGGAGAAATCATCTTTCCTCTCAATGATTTCATACCAAACGCTATTCTCACCATGGGATACAAGCCTAAGGTTTTCTAATTTGTTTTTGAGCATTCTCCATTTTCAGGTTTCTCCCCTTCTCGCTCCTTTTTCATTTATTTGATCCTGTGATTCAACCAGAACATTTGACACTACGGCTCCAGTTGCATGGAGTTCGATGGTGGTGGACATCAGAATCGGAATAGTGTTGCTGTGCAATTGTTCTTCGCTAAGAATTTGATTGAATCAAGAAGTTTGTAGCTGTAGGTGGTAGTTTTCATGACTGCGACGTTGATGTTGTTGGATGGTCAGATTCCAAGTTCATATGGATCTTCTGTCAGACATGCTGTCAAACAAAAATCTTGAGGAATTTACGTCTCCATACTTGGAGTACATAGACATAAGACTATTGGCCACCCGTATATCTAAATCAGAACCCAATTGAATTCCATGATAATGAATCAACATATATTGATACTGGCTGCACACAGGATGAAAGGAGACCGACAATGTGCTTGCTTCAGGTTTTATTTCATTGCAAATGTTCACGTCGCAAAGTATTTTGAATTAGGTGTTGATTGCAAACCAATTGTAGTTTAAGGGGGACATTGCAAATGATCCCATAGTTTGGTGTGAATACCTAGAATTAGCCCAAAAGCAAATGTAAACTGCATGTTTCAACTTCAAAGTGGACTGACATTAAAAAATGTTATAAACACTTTTCTCTTGATATGTAAAGTGCATATTTCTGAAAAAAAAAAACTATTAAAGAAAAATGACTTATACACAATTCTCTCTATGACGTACCTATCTAGAGCCATGTTTCTCGTTTGCCCCGAACCCAGGCCAAGTGCAACAAGCCATCGATCAACAACTTCAGTTCCTCCTTGGAAGAGTTTCACATCTATTATTTGCAATTTTATTGCAGCTGTTGAGCTACTAAATAACCTTGATATTTGGAACTTCTTCCACTTTTTTTCTGAGAACGGATTCCTCGTATGAGCAGACAATGAATCAACACAAACTGAAAAGTCCTGGCACGGCTCTGGGTATCCCTCATCCCAAGTCGAAAATGAGACCTGCTGATATGTGAAGCTCGTTTACAAGATAACCAAGAGAAATCAGAGAAGGTAAAATACTAACAGAACCAAGAGGAACAGTTCGAGATCCAAAATGCCAGCTAGAAAACCATTCTTACTTTCCGACTTGTTTGAAGAATCATGGTGCGCGTAAAATTTCTTTCCAGTGTCTATTGCCATCTCCCTTATCTATCAATAGTATGGAACACAGCGTCAACAATCTAAGTCTCTATTTGTGGAGATTTTGTACAATCCAAATGAAGGTTAGCCCTAAAAATGAGTAAGATACTTTTTGTAAAAGCCTCCCAAAGGGCTACCTTCTCTACAAAGACGATTGTCTATGAAAAAAAGTGGAAATTGTTCCCTTTCCTCTCATTTTATAAGGTCAGGAATTATATGCCTCAAATCCTAACATAAATTTATTTTTCCTCAACATTGATAATGCCTAAAGAGAGAGGCCAGAAACCCTTTCTCTAAAAAGAATGCATCATGTTCGAGAAAGCAAGCTATTCAATCCATCACCTACTTGTTCATCAGGTTGTTGCACATGACATCTACACAAATCTCTACACCTACCATATGCTTTCTTACAATTTTTGAGGATGGGAAACAATGTAGTAGAGATGCCAAAGAAGCAAGAATAAGAAAATATAAAAGAGATATCACTCCCATTTTGTGCAGATCCCAGTTTTTTTTACAAGTTAAATTTTATTGATGAAGAATGCGGACAGTACAAGAGACTATGCTGAAAACATCTAGAGCATACAAGGTAAAAAACTTAGAAAGTCCGGAAAACCCAAAAAAGGATACCCTAAAACCGAATTAGCCCAAAGAAAAAGAGAATACAACATAGAGCTCCTCAAACTCTCCAAAGACAGAGTCTTGTCCTCAAAACATCTACTATTCCTTTCCCTCTACACAATTCATTAGATACAAGCAGGAATAATCCTCCAAATGGCCACAACAATAGGATCCTCAAACTTCCTCCTCTAACATTTCAACAGTTCCACCACCTTCCTAGGCATGACCCAAACAAACTTCATAATGCTCAGCACATGCACCCACAACTCTCTTGCAACCGAGCAACGAAGAAGGATATGATCAACTGATTCTCCGTCGCTTTTACACAAATAACATCAATGGATCAAGCAAATGGCCCTCCTCTTTAAGTTATCAATAGTCAGAATTTTCCCCTGAGTAGCCTGCAGAACATAGAAAGCAAACTCCAAGGGGACCAAGTTCTTCCAACACTGACGCCAAGGGAAATCCACCCTAGAGCCACTTAGGAGGAGAGCATACATCAATTTAACAGAGAATGCACCATTTTTAGAACTCATCCATAACAACTTATCCTTACCCCCTCTCCTCCAAACCTTCGAATAGAGTAAAAAATAAAACGTTGTACAAACATCCATCTCCCAATCATTAACCGTTCTTTCAAAGTGAATATTCCAAACAACGGCTCTGGACCCTCCCTCCAAATAATCATCCACCCAAGCATCCTTACAACGAGAAAGAGAGTATAAAAGAAGAAATTCCAACCTCAACGATCTCTCCCCACACCAATGGTCGCGCTAGAACCGAATTCTGGAGCTACAATCCACCAAAAACTTAATATTTTCCCTAGCTTTGAGCCTCCAATGTGCTCCAACCACTCACCTAACAACCATACTTCTCCGTAATAACTGTCTTCCACAAGCTGTCTCTTTCAGAAGTTAAACGGCATAGCCACTTTCCAAGTAAAACTTTGTTGAAAAAAGGTAGTTGCCTTAGACCAAGCCCCCCAGCACTAATAGGGGAGCAAACTCTATCCCATTTAGTAAAGTGAAACTTGTGCTCTTCCCCACCACTTCCCCACAAGAAATCTCTTTGAAGTTTCTCCAATCTAGTAGCCACCACCATCGGGATAGGAAAAAGAGAAAAAATATGTAGGGCGACTAGAAAGTGTGGATTTTATCAGAGTAATCCTCTCCCTCTTTGAGTGATATATACGCTTCCAATCTACTAATCTTCTTTCGACTCCTTCAACGATGTCATCCCATATGCGAACATTTTTAAACTTGGCTCCAAGAGGAAGACCAAGGTAGGTCATCGAAAGCGATGACACACTACAACCCAAGATATCTCCCATCACTTGAACTTCGCCAACTCGGCCAATAGGATAACCTCATATTTACCAAGGTTAATCCTACATCCAGAAACGACCTCGAAACACAGAAACAAGCATCTAAGGTTATGCATCAGATTCTCATCAGCCTCGCATAAGATGAGAGTATCATAGGCAAAAAGCAAGTGTGAAATACACATCCCATTACTACCACCACTCCCAACCTCAAATCCCTCGAAAGAACCTCTCCCAACCAACTCATTCATCATCCAACTTAGAGCTTTCATGATAATTACAAGTAGAAGAGGTGAAAGAGGGTCACCCTGACGCAAGGCACGAGAGCTACCACAGAAACCTTGAGGAGAGTTGTTCACCATCATTGAGAATCTCACATTAGAGATACAAAACGCAATCCATCTGCACCAGTTGTCATGGAACCCACATCTTCTCAGAAGATACAACAGCAATTTTCAATTCACATGGTCGTAAGCCTTGTGAATATCTAGCTTGCACAATAATCCAGACATATTCGATCTCAATCTAGAATCAACGCACTCATTGGCGATCAACCCAGAGTCCAAAATCTGCTTGCCCTTAACAAAGGCATTCTCCAAAAGAATGGGAAAGCAATCAGAATACAAAAGAGGCAATCCTTTTTAAGAAGCCTCAGGAAACAAGGAATCCTAACTGGGGATAAACAGAAAACGATCAATCCTGAACCACGACTGAGAAGCTCTATTATTTGACCAAGCGAATATACCCCCCGATATAGAATATCCAATAAACCAATCTCCGAAATAACTTCCGAAAAATACACCATAGCATTCCCCAACCCTCCTCCACCAGAACGTTCGCTAGGGAATTGGGTAACATTAAAGTCTCCACCAATACACCAAGGGATATTCCACAGAGCACACACCCCTATCAACTCATACCGCAGGAAACTCCTACTGCCATCATCATTAGGACCATAAACTCCTGAAAACAGTCACTACATCCCATACACAAGGTTCTTAAAGTCTACCGAAACAAAAAAAGAACCAATACAATAATCAACCAACTCTAATACCCTCGTATCCAACATTAATAAGATACCCCCCGAGGCACCATCCTTCTCCAAACTGCATCACCTCACATGAGGTCCGCCCACAACCGCCTAATCACAGCCACAGACATCTCAGCCACCTTGGTCTCTCGAAGACACCAAATCTGGCTTCCAACCCTATAACAAATTCTCCACTCCCTTACATTTAGATCTACCATTCGACCCCCTAACATTCCAACTAACAATTCTTGGTATCATTTATTCTTCAACAAGGCCCTCCCATCAATCCTACCCTTCCAAGAGGTAGTGGTATTCCAATCATAATTAACCTAAGTCTCCAAACCCTTCAACTCCCTTACTAACTTTCCCTCATTCTTACAATGCGGCTTATGGCAACTCTGCACCCTATCTCTCCCAGGCGGCAAAGAAATGCATCAAGTCTTGCTCGTGCCTCTCACAAGACAATCCAACCAAATGCCTAAAAGATGACACCATGTCTAATACCCATCCCGAAGGCCCTCCAAAATTTGACTCTCGTTCCTCCCTCCAACTAGACAATAGACCGCCAAAGGATCCACACCCAACATGTGTTCAACATCTGCCACTAAAACCAGCTCCCCCCCTCCCCCGCTGCCTCATTTCCATTCGGCATGCCTACTTCCGTCACAGTAACTTCCTCAGGACTCATAGGCAATTGCAGTGAGGTCTCCCCAAAAGTTATAGCAACATTTGAGCACCCAAAACCCCTTTCAAGAAAAGCATGAACCTCCCCATCTTCATAATCTAACACCAAGCTCTTACCGAGATCCAAAAGAAGCCCCCCATCAAAACCTACTGGCACGCCCCTCCATAAGGGTCAATAGTCGAGTCTGTCACCAACCTGATTGTTTTCGGCGGCTCCATCATCACTAGGGACAAACATCCTCATCAGTAACCAAGAGCAGAGGTGGGCAATCACCACCAGCCACAGACATCGCCGTAGAGTGGCTTGCCACCGACGACTAGAGATGGGTGCCTCCTGCTGCGCCACTAGGCTTCACAGCAAGGTTTAAAGCCATGGTCGAATCTTCATTATTTAAAGCCTTGGAAATGTCAACCGTCGCATGGTCTGCATGCTTTTGTTGTGCACGTAATGACGGCTCTTTTTTTTCCTCTTCCAGAACACTCAACAGACGATGCCTAAATGCCGGCATCCACCAAGGACTTCCCCATCTTCACCGCTTCAACGAAGGAGTGCCCTCTCCTCAGCCCCGCATGTCTAGAAAAAAGCATCCCATTCTTCCCACTTTTGACTCTACCGAGGTGATCAACCACCTCCTTGAACAACCCAGCCAACAACCTCCACCCGTCTCCTCCCTTGCCTTCGGGTAACATGACCACAACCCTACGCGGACCTTCTCCGAATTCAACAATGGCTACATACCTTCTCGCCTTGTTAGCGCACCCCTGTGCCAAAAAAGCTCGAGAAACATCGTTGGCTTTCGAGACAAAAGATAGATCACCTGCAGCCACCGAAAGTTTTCCAGCCATGTTAACCATCCACACTGCCCCAAATTTCCCAAAGGAAATCGAACTTACAGACTTTCAACTCCAATCCGTAAACTTAACAGCACCACCATCACTAACAGACACATGAAACTCCATAGCCTTGACTCTAAAACTCCGAGAAAAGCCCAACAAGGACAACCACAGCGAAGACAAGGACTGTCGTAGGAACTAGAGGCCTAACGAAAAGCTACAGGAGAAACCAAAGAGAGAAAACCAAACTCATCGCACTCTGTATGGTAGTACTCGTGCAAGAGAGTCTTTAGTTTTGACAATTCTAAAGTCAGCGCTGAGATAGTTTCCCATGCTGCACTTCTAATTGAACTTCCACAGCAGCAGAAATGATAAAAAAATCTTCAAGACTTTATATACCTGCTGAAACTTAATAAGAAAAGGGAAATTTTGCAGGGTAAAAAATTATCTTTCCATCGAACTCTTCCCAATCACTCAACCAGAGTCTCCATAAATAACCAACAAAAAAGGGCATTAGCCATCTTGCCCTTCATACACTCAAAAGATAAGTTGTTCTTGTGTGAAAGAGAAGGAAAAGAAAATGAAAAGGAGAAGAGGGCATAAAGAACATAAAAATTCTACAACATTACTTCAAATGAGAGACAATAAGAACATATATGAGTTACCAACTTCTTGTCTACAAGCGCAAATGCCCATTAGTGGAGGCAAGTATTGCTTAAGGAAATGATACCTCTTTACATCAGCTAACATCCTTTGTTCTGGTCCCTTTTAATCTAACACCGAAAATGTGATTTCCATAACTGATTTTCAAGGTTATTCCCAGTGACTAATTGAAATACAGAAATACCATAACACGATTCCGTCAAAATGCAATGTTGTCATGTGAAATTCGGTTTAATATGGTTTAGAATTAGGTCTAACTTTTTACAGCTAGATTGAATTACGAAATAGTCATATTTTCTCTCCATATAGATGTTTTTCCTTTCTTTTTTCGTTCCATATAATTGGATTAGCTAGGCCACCGCCTGTAGAGGTGGGACTCAACTCTAATATACTACCCTCCTCAAAGGGAGGGCGCATCAACTGAGCCGTGGCTCTTGGCCTATAATTGATTTCAGTGTGTGCACCATCCAAACTTGATATTTTAGGACAAATAGCCAATAGTTCAAAATCAAATTAGAAACAAGCACTTTAAAAATGTATTAGCGAAAGACACAACTTTGAGAGGCAATAGAAAGAAGGAGATTATTTGATTAACATTTTAGGAGTGCTCTGCATTAGAGGATCTTACAAGTGGCACCGTCAGTACAATAAAGTGGTACTTTAGCAATCCACCTAAACTCAAAATACACGGGAGCTATTCGCAAACATTTGTTGTAACCAATGGCTACAAGCATATCCTTACATGTTAGCAGAAATCATACCTGTAAGATTGACTTCAGGAATAGTAGTGTTCTAGATGCATGATCCAAAAACCTGTCAGTTATATGCTTTATTCTCTTTGATCCAACCTCTAGTCCATCTTTCAAGTATTCTGATGACAGAGGCATGCGGATAATGGTCGAATCTGATGACGACCACGACATATTCTGACCAATCATCATAGGGCTAAATTGATCACAAAATCGCTGAGTCAAATTAGTACCTGAAATCCCAGCAAAACAATAGTTCCAAGTGCTCAATTCAATACATGTGGTACAACAAAAGAGAAATATAGAAAGCATAAGGAATTTAACCATCCAAGAAAATTCAAGGAAAAATTGAATTTCTTCAACCAAACTATGGCATCAGTCGTAATCTCTCTTAACACTAAAATCCAGCAACAAGTGCCACTATTGAGCACAAAACTACCACCAGGCTGAGTATTAGTATAATCTCAACCTTCAAATGTCCTATAAAATGGGGAAAATAATGCATTTTTTGGGACACTTGAAAGGGAAAAATGAAAAATGGCCCAGTGGTGGTTTGCTGCTTACTGGTGGGTGCCATGGACATGCAAGTATTGCATCCTCAAATTGTTAACTTACAATTTTTCATGCAGTTTACAAAATGGAGAGGGGTCATTTCCATGATCTTTCGCAATTTAGGGAGTTGATTCCCCACTTTGAAGATTATGCAAAACACTACATTTGAGTCCATAGATGCAATAGAAAAGAGCAATTTAAGCCGAATTTCATCTATAAGATACAGAAACAAAAATAAAAAATAAAAATAAAATAAATTATTTTAAGAATAGATAGCTTGAAAAAATAATTAAAAAAGAAGATGCAAATGGCAACTAAACAAAGACAAAATAAGATAGTCATCAACTGTTATGGTTTTTGGACTCATCAGCAACAAATTTTTGACTTCCAGACAAACTGCAAGGCACTCTTCATCAATAACTTCCACTTCAGCAAACAAATTTATATTCATCCTCCACGATTCCCAAACCGAACAAGACTAGCACATTTACCGAAAAGAATATTAGATACAACCATCTCGGTATTACCCCCCCAAAGCTATGTACAACCATACTCTACAAGTACAACCACAAGAATTGCACCAGTAAAAACTATCTAATAATTGAGAAAGAGCATTGTTGGGTCAACTTGAAAGAAAGCGTACAGTAAGCAAAGTAGAAAGTCACTGCTAAATAAACTGCCTTGAGCAAGATACCTGTAAGTGCAAACATTTTTGCTGCAGGAGCACTAGCAGAAGGCAGAGGTAGCACTAGACCGTGAGGATCAAACAAGTAAAAGTAGCCACCAGAGACAATTGAGAGGAGATCACAGATATAATAACTGCTAAGTAGTCCCAGACCATAGTTAAGAGAATCGCCGCGCAGTCTCCATGGAGGGAGAAGCTGGAGGCTACTTATTTCCTCTCTACACAAGCTGACCCCTTCCAAAATGGCCACTAGAGCAGGACCTTGAAATTCACCTGTACGAGTTACAAGACTCAATAAAATGATCTGATTGATGATAGACTCGAAAAATATTATAACCTACACATAAGAGTACTATATAAAACATAGACTTTTACAAGTTAGATTGCTCTCAGTTGCATCATGATCCCCGAAGTAACTTCCACACTTTCTTCTTTTTCTTTTTTTGCAGAGTTGCCCCTTCTTTCCAGCATGGCAGGAAATTTATCAAACAATTTGGATGTTACTTCTGCCAACATAATGTGGCTAATAGTCACAGCAACTGCCAAAAACTACAGTTCTCTTTAAAGCCAAAACCTTCTAGATATGTCTATTTCCCTTGAGGAACCATTCGCACCGCATTAACACGTTAAGCACTATCAAGATTCAGATTTGGTTATGTTACCTAGATTGTGCTGAAGCAAAGACTGGCGGGGATGATCCCTCTTGTCAAAGATTAGGTGAAGCTTCTTGGCCTTGCAACAATCTGCCAATTCAAGAAGGTCAAATAACATGAAGTCGTCGTTCCCATACAATGCCAAAAGCTCATTTATTCTACTATAGTCCATGCATGGTATATCTTTCCTCATTTCTTCATCAACTAAAGAGAGGCAGCGAAGCGACTGAACCCCCAACCTGATTGCCAGGTCATTGCTGATACTTGGATGTGTGAAATGTTTTCCAGAAAGAGTATGGTTTTCCATCCATGGTGCATCATTGTACACAAGATCCTGCTCATGCATCAGAACTCCAGAAGAATCTGGAATTACAAGTAGAGCACCAGATGTCTCAAACAATGATTTGTCCGAGGAGCAGTCTGCAACAGCTTCAAGGACACAATGGACAAAACTCAACTGATCTGTAGACAGTGGAAACCCTTTCACATCATTCTGCAAGTGCTGTAATACATTACAATAGTCCCCAATATCAAAACTAGGCCTGACACCTAATTCCAAAAGCAGAACTCTAAATTGCGATAATTCAGATGGGACAACATACAAATAAGGAGAGAATTTAACAGGCGAATCAAACGCAAGTGCATTGGGAGATACAAAATCATCCCCAATCCAAACCCAGGAAACACCTTGTAAAGCTGATCTTAGCACCATCAACTCCTCTGTACCAATATATTCTTGCAATTTCGAATAAAGCAACAGCATACCCCTTTGCATTGCAGCATCCAAATCTGGTTCCACCAAAGACTGTAACTTAAGCTGTCCATAGAACTTGGATAGCTCAATTAACTGAGTGGATAAGACATCAATGGTTGGGCTGTCCATCCAACCAAGTTTACGTTGTAGGTATGTTGAGCAGCAATCCCCATCTAGGATATGCATTGAACACGACAGCATCCACATCTGTGTTTTAGGCCTCACAATGCTAGGGGCTGCTACTTGATTACTAGATTCTAACCATGGGAGTCCTTTTAGAGGGGGATCAGCAGTTACAGGACACCAAGCAATAGCCTTTAGTTCAGACCAAAATTCTTCTTCCAATTTATCCTCGATTGTGATACCTTCAAAAGAACTACTAACAATATCATCTTCGTAGTAGTTCTTATCCCTCTTGGAAGACTCAACAAGCATAGAATTACCCTCTGCAACATTGTTGCTATTATACAACATGACATCCTGCAGTTCATCACAATTTCTAGCTCCTTCAACAGTTGAGAGCTTTACTGACAGAAGATCTAAATAGACAAGCAACCTCCTCCCATAATTCAGTGTCTCGGAATCCCCAGCATCTTGCAATAGAGAAACAGATCTCGCACAATCAAGCAAGCCAGCAAAACCTAGAGTTCTTCTAAGTCCAAGGCTTACTAAAGTCTCCAAGGTTTCAGGATCTGAGAATCTGTCAGAAGGGAAGTAAAGTTCACTGTGCAGCACTTTTTGTAGCTCAGGAACACGAGGATCATAAAGCCTGCCAAAACCAATATAGTATGAAATACATTCATATCAAATATCATTACTGTTTCTAATATGAGAGACTAGCTGCTTCAATAGGTTTAGTCATGCAAACTATCACCGTCTTGTTGTGAACCATACCCCAACTTTTTTTTGATAAGGCAATTTTATTAAGAGAAAAAGAAAAAAGAAGAAACAGTACAAGGGACTATACTGAGACCTCTAGACCAAACAAGCTAGAAAACTAATAAAATCAAAAAACTCCAAAAAGGGAGATCCCAACAAAGTATTCACCCACAAGAACAAGGACGGCAAAAAAATTCCCCTCAAACCCTCCATGGACACCGACACACACTCAAAACATCTCTCATTTCTCTCTCTCCAAATATTCCACCAAATACAAGAAGGGATCACTCTCCAAATAGCTAAGGCCCGAGGGTCTTTAAAATCCCTATTCCAGCACAATAAAACATCAACTACCCTCCTAGGCATCACCCAATCATAGTCCATAATAGAGAGCACACAAGACCACAAAGCCCTAGCAACCGAACAGTGCAGCAAAATATGCTCAACAGACTCCCCATCGCTTTTGCAAAGATAGCACCAATCCAGCACATACACTCCCCTCCTCCTTAGATTGTTAGTTGTGAGGATACTACCATGGGTGGCCTCCCAAACAAAAAAAGACACCCTAGGCGGGGCTATAGTCTTCCAAATCTGTCTCCAAGGAAAACTCCCATCAAAATCCCCAATGAGGCGTGCAAACCAAAATCTCACCGAAAAAACCCCGTTCTTGGATCTCATCCATCTCAACTTGTCTTCAACATTAGTCCTCAAGACTTTAGAATAATGTAAAGAGAAGAGAGCCGAAAACTCCTTCAATTTCCAATCATTAGCTCTCCTAACAAACTGAATATTCCACGAAGAACTCCCGGAACCCCTCTCCAAACAGTCCGCCACCATAGCATCCTTATTGCAAGCAAGAGAGAATAAAAGAGGAAACATATCCTTTAAGGGTCTCTCACCACACCAACGATCCTTCCAGAAACGAACTCTCATGCCACTACCCACCTCAAAATGTATTTTCTCAGCAAAGAAATCTCATCCTTTGCTAATATTCTTCCAAAGACCAACACCGTAAGGGCCATTACAAACAAGAGTGTTCCACCCACCCAAAGCACAACCATATTTCTCCATGATAACTATCCTCCACAAGCTATCACCCTCAACCCCAAACCGCCAAAGCCATTTCCCAAGAAGGGCCCTATTAAACACTGTAAGTTTTCGCAAACCCAACCCACCGCATCTAACAGGAGAGCAAGCTTTTTCCCAATTCACAACTTCCCGATAATATCTTTCTGCTGACACGTGAGTCACAAAATCAGTTCATACTAAGTACCAAATTACGAGTGATCGTGAATATTACAAAACAGTCTACCAAAGCAAAAAAGAGAGAAGCAGAATGCAAACAAGGTACCCATGTTGCATTATAAATGTAACAGTTAAATTTTGCTTTCTAGCTAGGCTTGTATTTAATCTTATGCACGTTCAGTACGTCTCTAGTAAGAAGTACTACTTTTAAAAGCAAGCACAGACATGGGGATCAATTTCCACACTATCAGAGCATGAAGATCATCAAACTTCCTCTTCCAGCAAAACAACACATCAACCACCTGTGGAGGCATAACCCAACAATAATCCATAATCTTAAACACATGAGCCCATAAGTCCCTGGCCACCACACAATGAAGAAAAAGATGATTCACAGATTCCCCACTGCATGTTTTCTCCGTTCTCTCTCTTCCCTCTTTTCCCTTTTTTGCTTCGGTTGTTAGTTTCCCGATTAGATTTTTTCGATTAAGTGTTCTACAACTATAGTTGTTTGCTCGGAGGTCTCGATGTCCTTCTCCCGTAAATTCTGTGTTGAAGCTAAGGTCTTTCAGGTGACAGTCTTAGGCAATGGTGATGTGAAACTCTCGGAGTGGAGTCAGAAGTCTATGAGTTCGATCTTCATCGGGAAGTATGGGGCTGTTTGGTTGGTTAACATGGTTACTAGATTACTGGAGGATGTGAATAGGGAGTTTGTAGTGAAATTTAATTAAGCTTCTAAGGCCTTTACGGCACAGAGGTGTTGCAACAAGGCAAGCAGATATCTTGCCTTAGCAGAGTTTGGTGGAGGGCGACGACGAGGGGTGGTAATGGTAGCGAAACCTACGGGGGCGTCAGAGTGGTTGGAACTCGCCTCTGTGTTTCAGGGTGTGGTTTCCTACCTTGGTCAGCTTAAAAATGGTGGTGGTGGCTTTGTTTGCTCTCCAGTTCGCAAGGAGTTTTCTTTCGTTGAAGCTGCTATGGGCGGGTTGAATGGGGAGAGCTTTGGGAGTAGCGTGGTAGCTGTGACAGGCGTAGAGGGGCCTGGGGGTGGTGTGAAGCAGAGGGCAGTGCAGCATGCCTCAGCGCATAAGTCTTTGGTGGGCAATGACTCACTTTCCAAGGAGCTTGCACTCAATGCTCAGCCGGCTGGTGGCAGGGTGATTGACGAGTCTTTTTGGAGAACGAAATTGCAGGGGCTACGTGCAGAGATTGACGTCCTTTTAAACTTTTTAGGGTGTGAGGGTGGGCCAGGCCATGCTCTGCTTGGTCCTAATGTTAAGCCGGTGTGGGAGTCTCAATTTCTGAGTGAACGCTCTGGGTTGGAGGGGTTTAGTAATGCTATGTTGGAGTTCTCGGAATTTATTGATGAGAATCAGTTGATCGATCCACCTTTATCGGGAGGACTTTTCACTTGCTCTAATGGAAGGTTTGTTCAATCTTGGTCTAGAATTGATCGCTTTCTTTTTAATCTAAGTTGGGAGTCCTTATTTCAGGATGTTACTCAGAAAAGGTTGCCTTGTTTGTCTTCGGATCATTTTTCGATTATTTTGGAAAATGGGTTTGTGGGGAAAGGGAAGAGGCCTTTTAAGTTTGAAACATGTGGCTTAAGGTGGAAGGGTTTGTTGATATGGTGGGGTTGTGGTGGTGGTATTATGTCTTTTCTGGATCACCTAGTTTCGTGCTTGATTCTAAATTGAAAGCTCTTAAAAGAATCTTAAACTTTGGAACCGTGAGGAGTTTGGGGATGTTGCCTCAAGGAAATCTTCGTTATTTAATGAGATTTCGTCCCTTGAGGTCTTGGAGGAGGGTGGGATGATTGACGAGGTTGGTAAAGCTAGGAAGTTGGCAATCTCAGAGGAGTTAGAACTCTTGATTGATATGGAGGAGACTAGTTGGAGGCAGAAATCTATAGCTCTTTGGCTCAAAGAGGGTGATCGATGTACCGCGTTTTTTCATAGGGTGGCTAATTCTAATAGAAAGGTTAATATTGTACTGTTGACTCTGTTGTTTTGTATTTTTGCTTTTCCTATTAATAAGATTGGCTTACTTATCAAAAAAAAAAAAGGTTAATACTATTTCTTCGTTGGAGGTTGACGGAGATCTTGTGGATGATCCTAAACATATTGCTGATGAGACTGATCGTTTCTATAGCTCTTTGTATCAGGAGCCTTTCTCTTGGAGACCCTCGTTGAACGACTTGGAGTTTGATTCGATTTTTGGGGAGGAGCCTGAATGGCTTGAAAGACCCTTTGATGTAGATGGTGCTGTGAAGAGTCTCAATGGAGATAAAGCCACCAGTCCGGACGGCTTCTCCCTAGCCTTCTATCAGTCATGTTGGGATGTTATCAAGGATGATGTCATTTCCATGTTCAATGAGTTTGCCCAGGTTAGGAAATTTGTCAAAGTATGGGGTTGTGGAGCTTAAGGACTTTCGTCCCATTGGCCTTGTGGGTAGGGTCTACAAACTTTTGCCGAAAGTTTTGGCCAATAGGCTGAAGTCGGTTTTGGGTAAAATTATTTCTCCTACCCAGGGTGCTTTCGTGAGGGGTAGGCAGATTTTTGATTCTGTCCTGATTGCTAGTGAGTGCATTGATTCTCAATTGCGCTCCAATTTGCCAAGATGAAGATGATGTCTAGAGGTGCAAAGCTAGGACACAACATATGTGGCAAGACAAGAGTCGGCGAGGGCTGGTACACAAACAAGATCTGCTGACAACAAGACAAGATCTGGTGAACGGTAACCGGAATACTGGATACGTCGACGAACGACACCTGAAAATGGCTAGAGAAGGGCAGATGGTCGCCGGAGATGGTAGTCAGTGGCGGATGGTGGTCGGTGATGGAGACACCAAAATTCAATGAATAGAGGTCCAAATTTTAGTGAAAGAACGGGATTGAAGAACCCAAAGGGAGAGAGCCAGAGATTCGATTTAAGGTATTAACAGACCAAAAATCGATAGACAAAGGGCTCCAATATCATGTTGAAATAAGAGGAAGAGAGAGAGAGAAAAGACTAAAGGTGGTTCGGTCTGGAGAGACCTAAGTCCACCGTAGAAAGTCCAATGAGCTACATCTTTATTTCTCAATGTGTATTTAACTTGTACATAAAAGGGCTTTTATAGGACCCGACTCACATTCTTAACCAATATGGGACAATTTATATTCTAACACTTTTTTTTTTATAAGTTATTCTAACACTTGAAACGCCACTGAACACATCATTTACTGAAGAAAGTCAAAACACATGCATAGGAAACCTAATTAGCCAGCAAATGCGAGGAGAATTGGTCACATATAAGAAACCACCTTGGTTCCTTAAAAGTTACTAATATCAAATATCTCTTGTTTATAAGTACCAATTGAGGGAATCCACTTCATTCAAATGCTCCATTCTCTGATTGGAAGCAGAAGAATACAGGGGCGAAAAAGTGTTGCAACTGAGCATTACCAATGATACAGCTACACAAAGTAAATCCTTGAGATGTTGAATCAAGAACCGCATAAAAATCTATACCTGGATGGTTGTTGCCAAGATCCATTGGCTGCCAAAACAAAGGGTGTTGTGGAAAATGCAGATTTGATGGAGATATCCTCTTCAATCAAAAGCCTTACATCATGGAGAATGGCTGAAAGAATTTCCTGCTGTGAAACAAACTCTGACATGCGGTTGAGCACGTAATCTTTGTAGAATTCCATCCTGGAGGGCTCCTTGATATCCAAATATGTTCTCAAAATGATTTTCTCCTTCTCTGACTCTGCACGGACAAAGTCATCATTCAAGAGATCCTCACGGGCACCATTAGGTTTAAGCCATTTCACAGGTTTACTCAAACTCACAAGCTTTCTACTTCTGTAGGATTCAAATATAGGTAGGTGTTTGATAATGTCAATATGTATGAAGTCAATTTGCTCTTCACAAAACCATTTAGACTGAAGAACGAAACTCCGAAGTTCATGCAGTTCCCCTCCGGACGCATCATGAAAAAGCCTATCAACATTATCTGCTTTACCAGCAATTGCCTGAAATGCATTTAATATGCCAGTTGCTGTGGGTGACTGCACAAACTTTTCCAGCTGTGGATGATCTATTGGTAGGTCATGCCTCAAAAACAGACATCCTACTTTCAACAACAAAGAGGACATGTTTTCACTCCACCCATCATCTTTAATCACATTCGAGTTTTCAACCAGTCGCAAGAGCAAATTACTCCCAACAGGCAGAATAGGCCACTTAGAAAACACAGAAAGGTTCTCACAAGATGACTTAAGATAGCCCCACAGAAGTCTTATCCAGTCCAAACTAGGATGACCATGATGACCAGGAGTCCAAGTCACCTGCTTTGCAAGTTGCCACTCTGCTGGAAGCAATTTTAGAAAGAGTTCCTCAAGTAAATGGTATGACAGCAAAAAAATATTGGAGTCCTCACCAAGGGCTACGTTGCATAGCTTCGCCTGAACCCCTTCCGGGATTCCACAGTCAACTAATTGGTGCGGAACTAAATCCTTAAGAAGACCATACTCATCCCCCTGTGCAATATAAATTCTCTCACCAAATCCCTTCTTGTCAATTGTTGTAAACGAACCATCAGCAAGAGGTAACAACGGCAAACCACACAGACTTTCAAAGTTAACAGGTACTGTTAAATCAACTAAACAATATTCAAGGGTCAAAGTCATTGCATTCCTGTCCTTAAATCCTCGTTTTCTCCTAATTAACAAAGTCCTTAAAAACTGTGGTGTCAGGAAATGCAACGAAGGGCAGAACTCCATGAATCTCTCCACAAGTTGCTGAGAAAGAGTTGCAAGAGGCAGACCTGCATCCGATAATGCATTTACTAGATCGTCTACTTTGTAGAAAGTGAAATCAGGAAAGATAGCTTGCTTGCTTGAGATCCACTGCCCCCCTCTAGCTTTTGTAAATAATACAGGAAGAGCAAAATCAGCAATAAAAATATAGAGCTTCCGTACTACTGATGCCCAAGGCTCTAATCCTGTTGTTGTAGGCCATAATGAAAAGAACAAATCAGAGGGGCCAATCTCCAACGCAACTTTCTCGAGCAAACGAGCGTAAGCAGGGGCAACAATATCTTCAAGGATGTAAATATTCCAGTCTGAGCGTTTTTTTCCACCACCTGCCATATCATTACCAAACCAGATGTCCCTTCGATTGGATGACAACTCAAAATAGGAATTGATATGTGCTGGAAGACCAGTGGTAATAGGCAGTGGCAAAAAGCAGAAGGCACGGCCTTCAAAATCCCACCTATCTTGAATGGAAGCTGCAGGAACCTGAAATAAATCAGGAGTAACTAGAAGAGAATCCTCTGCCTTTGGGATGTCATCCAATTTCCTATCAACCTTGATGGAATGTAAATATGCAGCAACACATGCCCATGGTATAAACTTACCCGACTTGTCATTAGATGCTCCAGAGTTGTTATTAGCTTGCCCACCATGTATACACTCACTGGTTATCCAATAATGTGATATATCACCAGCTAAGCTATGCTCCGTAGTAACAATTTTTTGACATTTATATGGAAGATCTCTAATGCTGGATTGGCTCAATTTCTTCAGGAACTGGTCTTTATCCATTCCAACAAGCCGGTCTCCACCGACAAAGCTAAATATATCCTGTACTGCATTCGGCTCATTTTCTGCTTCAATGACGCAATGCTTGTCCACACGATGTATAAGTTGCATTTCATGTGCAGGTCCCTCCTTCACAAAAACAGATATCGTTTTCACACTTCGCAGGAAAAGGAGAGCATCAGACACAACCTCAGAGAAAGAAGCAAAAAGAGAAATGATGTCTTCAGGTGCATATCCTTCTTTCTTTATTTGGCTACGACAAGCGACAGTCTCAGTCCTGAGGGGAAAACGAAATAAGGTTCCAGGAAATGGATGCTGCAAATCACAACCAAAGTGCAAGTACGGAGAAAATTGATCAGGAAATTGTTCCATGATCCTCCGACCTACAAATTTAATTCGCAGACCTGGGTGGGATGGAGAGATCCCGGGCAAATTACAGGCATGAGGATCAAACATTACAATGTTTTCCCCAGACACAAATGTGGGGATATCTGTAAAATGATAGACACAATTGAAACCCAGCCCAAATCTTCCAATGGCAAAAGGCCTCTCTAGTTTACTCTCTTGACCAATGCGGGAGATTGCATAAAGATCTTGCGGACTGAAAACAGAGTCATTAAAACAGTACAATGCAGGGCCTTGCCAATCTGCCATTTCAGGAGAGAGAACAGAAGACACTCCATATTGAGTTCTATCCAAGAGAAAGGTCACCTCTGAAGCTCCTGCATCCTCTGCATTTTGCACCAGCTCAAATAAAATCCCAGGTCCATCTGCATACATCTCAAGTATATGTTTTAGCCTCGTTGTCAAGGCTTCATGCTGTCCAAAAGCTTCAGCAGCTCCGGACAAACTAAGATTCATTGAATCAGCACTCTCAGCTAGCAAGATTCTACGAAGCGAGCACACACCAAGCCTTTCAGCAACATCATTGGAAATATTCCCATGAACAAATTTTTGAACCATTCCCTTTGCATTCATTGGCAAATTTGAGGCAGTGTGAAATGGGCTAACAGGATCTTCTGAGCCAAGAAACCAGGGAGCATCATTATAAACCAAGTCACCAGCAGGAAATAGTCTGCCTGAGACATCAGGTAGATAGACTTTAACATGCTGGTCATTAAATTGAGCTTCAGACAGATGCTGCACAATCAGTATGGCTGCCCTGATTTCTGGTGCATTGAGAGGAGATGAACCCTTTTTCACAGCAATTCGAAACAGAATATTAGCATAATCACTGGTCCTCAAGAATTCTCGAATACCAAGTTCCAAAAATAATTCCCTGAAAACTGCTAAATCGACAGGTATAACACGTACATAAGGAGCCAAATGAAGTGGACCCTCAAGGACCACCTCCTCTGAGGTTGCAAATCCATCTCCCACCCATATCCACCGACAACCTTCAAGAACAGCCTTTACAATGTCCATCTCATCAGAACCAATCAAGCCTGCCAGAATTGAGTATATCCTTGGCATTGACAAGGCTAATTCCTGCCTAAGAACCTGGTCATTCACCATCTCATTATTTTTTCCAAGCTCAAGTAGTTGAGCAGCAATCACACTTCCACCTGGTGGAGAAGACCAACCAAGGCCATGTGATAGTGCTGAGGAGGAGCATTCTCCATCCAGTATTCGGAGGCTCGCGGAAACAAGCCACAAGTCTGTTTTCAACCTTACAAGCTTTGGGGGAGCCACCATTGATGACACAACAGGCCACGGTAATGATTGAAAAGGAGCTGAAACTAAAACTGGACACCAGCAGATCATCCGGAGATCATTCCAGAACTTTTCAAGATCACATTTCAAGTTGTGAGGTCTAAATGCAGTTGCAGCTCGTGAGAACATTCTGGCCACCATTCGGTCTGTTCCATGATTGTCATTTGCTGGACCGGGTAGCCACTTCATAGCATTAGTTTCTAAATAGGAGAGAAGTATCATGCCTCTTGAATATGCCTTTTGTTGATCCTCACGCAGTAATCGTTCAATCTGTCGAGCACTTTCTAAAACTGTTTCAGTAGATACATATGTTTTAAGGCCCAAACCTTGAAGTATGTCCAAAATGCCAGATTCTTGGAAAGGACTATGAGGAAAACTATCAGAGTCCGCTAGTAATGCATATAGTTCCTCATTGCGCAGATCATATAATGCACAAGGACTCCTAAGAGCACCACTAAGGGTTGGGACAAATTCCAAATTTCTCAAGCATTCCCTGAAAGATAAGTCCTCAACACACAAGTGCGGTAAGTCTTGCAAAACAGAAAGCATGATGCTGTCACGAATTTCAGGTTGCAACTCCCTGACTCTATTCAACACCTGTTGCTTGTAGAAACATGCCTTCCCCATTCTCTCAATTCCAAAATACCTTGACAAAATATCTTCTTCACTACTCGAAGAGCCAATAACAAACTCACCTCCCAAAAAGTGTTCAGGAACATCTAATGGTGGTAAATATTTTTGAGGATTCTCTAGATCAGAAAATGCGATATTTTGAGCAGATCCTCCACCATATACTCTGTAGATAGGCAGTTTCTTGCAATTTCTTATGTTAGAATCATCCAGACACTCCCAGATATACCATTTTGGATGTAGAAGAAATCCACAAAGCTCATCCCTCTCTTCCACTCCCAACATACGAAAAGTTTCCTCCATGCTGCCACCGTTTGACGAGATAACATAAAATATGGATTCCAAAACACCAGCAGCATCACCATCACAAACATAGCGCCATAAATCTGGGTGTTCAATTCCATAATTGGGGTTCAGAATGTTGCACCCAATCATAACAACTATGTCTTGCATCTTAATGGAAAGCTTTACTGCATTAATCAGTTTTGATTGTGTAGAGAGTCTGTGCAAATGCCCAGATGTGGATAGCAAGATAGGCCAATCTCCAAACAACAACAAGTTGTCGCACTGATTCTGAAGATATTGCCACAATAGCATAAACCATGACGCAGTAGGATGATCACAACGAGACTCTGGGTCCCAAAACACTTTAGTTTTGTATTTCCAGTCAGCAGGTACAAACCTAGGGAATAATTGAAGGAAATAATGGACACTGAAAAAAACGAGATTTGAACTTGATGACTTTGCAATACCAGAAAGTCTATTAGCTATGTTTTGAGGAATATTATGATCAATTACTCTATTGGAAACATGTTGAAGTAACATGTATTCTAACTCGCTGCAAATGAAATAAGAAAGTCCAATAGAAGCTTCCGACAATAATCCGAAATCACCACTTGCCAAAGGAAGCAAAGGCAGATTATATGCATGTGTAACTGCTTCAGCATCTATTAAGTCTTCAAGGCAATATTCCAGCAGTACAAGATTGTAGGATTTACTTAACAAACCCACAGTTTTGCATTCCCTAAGAAAATGGCGCACAGTATCGGGAGTGACAACTTTCTGCTTAAAATCAGAAGCATTATTAAGAAGCATATTAGACAAAACATTGGGTAAATGCACAATTGGCATTCCCAGCTGCACCAGGGCCTCACCGAGTTCATTACTTTTACTAAATTCCTCATCATGAATAATGGCTTCAACTGGTGAAACCCATTTCCCTCCCTCAAGTTCTGAATACAAAACAGGAGCATTACGAGTGTTTCTGTATATCTGGTCCACTAAAATATTCCATGGTTCTTCAAAAGAACCACTGGGCCATAAAGAGTAGTATGACTTTGTTGGACCGAGCAAGCCTTGCAAACCAATCAGTAATTTTGTAAAAGTAGGAGCAACAACGTCTTCTAAAAGCAACCTGTTCCAGATAGAACGCATTTTTCCACTTCTGTCCATGTCAGCCCCATACCAAATACCACGACGGTTTGGCAGGACCTCAAAGTACCCATTAACTTGGACAGTCAATCCAGTTCTTACAGGCAGTGGAAGGAAACAGAATGCTCGACCAAGCTTATGAACATTATTCTGTCATAAATGACATTGCAATCATGTCAGAATTTCTTGCTACCAAAGTAGAAAAGGAAACAAGAAGATCAAAAACAGGTGCAGGAAGCAATTTGATGGTTTTATTAGGACTATTCACTGGGCAGCCGCACAAAGATGCACATAGAACAACATGAGTACTCAGACAGAACCAAGCCACAAAAATCTTGTAAACAAAAAACCTGAACTATCGGCCCGAGTTAGATAGGTTAAGTACCAAGAAACAGTAAGACTAATTAAGAACACACGAATTAGCGTTACATCATAAAGGTATTTCAGCCAAATGAAGCATACACCAGGAAAAAAAAGAAAGAAAAGAGAAAAAGAAAAAGAAAAAAGAACAAGGTCTCACAATGAGAATGAATCATGGTGATTAACTTCTGTCCAAAAGCATCATGTCCATTGAAAGTTTGTCATAAAAGGCAAAGGCTCATTTACACAACTAAATCGAATTAGGACCAATAATAACAAATTCGAAATATATTTAACAAACAGACTACTTTACAGTTTAACTCATGTAGAAATATTGTGTTTATATTGACTAGAATATGAGTACCATGACTAAGTTCATCTTTTTCCACCAATAATTACAAATTCGTAATATATGTAACAAATTCGTAATCTTTTTTCACATGACATGTTCACTAAAGGTGATTTCCTGCTAAACCAAAAGCCAAATGGCAACCTTTATACCAATAAAAGACCCTCATTCTTACAGCAGCATGAAGAAATGAGAATCCAGCTAACTACATCAATACAAGATGAACAGAGGCATTATATCCAGGTTGTAGTATTAATCTACAAGAAATTTGCTGGTAACGATGCATGGAATATAAGATTCAAAGATTCTAAAATGAAGTCCATTCAATGGTCCAGATTGCAAAAATTTACAAATTGAAGGACTTCAAGTAGGTGCCTAGAAAAAGAAAGAACGATTTCAAGTAGCTTCACATTTGATAGCGCAACAACTCAAAGCAACAATGTACATTAGCGAAAGAGAAGTTTCAATTTCTAAGCACAGCATAGAGAAAATGCTCAAACACTTAGCAAGACAAAGAACCAATAGTTTACCAAATTGAAGTGTCGGTGTACATCACTCTGTGTATGCGTCTGTGTATGTGTGTGTGTATTTGTGAGAGAGAGAGAGAGAGAGAGAGAGAGGACAATTTGTTTGCAATATATGAGCTGAAAAACTTGAATTGTGCAAATTACATTCATTGCATCGGCTGAAGTGCATGCTGCAACTGATGCCCATGGCAGCAAGTGAATATCATATTCTTTTGATGCAGTAGCAGCAAAAGAACCAATCCTACTGGATACTGAAGCCATGGTTTGCACTATATAAAAACTATCCATCCTCTTCTCAGATTGGGTTCCAATTGTGGCTTCACTCAAGAAGTCCAATGCAAACGCATCCGTCTCACTATTGGAAGAATTTATTGACTTTGACAACCTCAGGAGTGCCTGTCGATGCCACACCGTATCAGTGTTTGTTGAACTCACTGAGCACGAATAAAGTTTCCTTGGCTCAAGTTCCCCAACATCCCATACATACATTTCAATGCACACAACACTTTTGAGAAAGAGTAGCGTGAACACTCCCTCCTCATAAAGCTGGACAAACATTGAAGAGATGTCACCTTCCAAGTACACTTGCCTCGAGAGCTTACTTCTAACTGCCTGATCTGCATTCCTTAAAGGGAAACGGAATAAAGTTCCAGCGAAAGGAATTTTCATGTCACAACCAAAAGCACAATATGGAAAGAACTGGTCTTTATACAGTGAGATTGCCGAAGAACTAACATAGTCGATTCGCTTTCCAGGATTTGCTGTAGAAACCTTAGGAAGGTAAAAACTCTGAGGATCAAATAATACCACATACTTGCCACTTACAAATGATGGTAGATCAGTTAGATGATACACCGAGTTGAACCCAACCCTAAATGGAAAATTATTAAAATAAGTCAGAAAACTTATTGAAATCCCAGAATCTTACACCAAGAATATATCTAGCAGAGCCCATAGTATATAAATTACAGAAAATATCTAACAGAGGAGAAGTATACAAATTGCAAAAATTATTAAAGCAGAGGATATACAGTATAACCTGAAGAAACTGCTTCTTTGCATCCAGAAAGAAAAACAATAGAACCCAGAAAATATAATCACAAAACCTTTATATGCTTGCATACAAAAGCTTAAGTGTGACAGTACTTGTCATAACCAAGTCATACACTGTAATTAAAAAGAAAGTCTACAATACCATACAAAGTGTTAGAAGATGTATAGATGAATAGTAAAGGAAAAGAGAGAGAGTGAGTTAAAGTAAAAAGAAGATGTATCACCATCACAGGACTGGGTCTAATTAGATCCTCTACATTGTGTTTGGAAAAAAATCTGGTTAGAATTCGACTTCAGTCTCGATGAGTTCATTTGTTACTTATTGTAACTGTCTGAACCAGAGGTATGTGAAACAGGGCGAATCTCCCATCATGTCCCCCATGAATAGGAAGTGTATTGCATTTTCTCTCAAATTCTCAGTTCCTAAGCACTTTGTCCATTCTCAAACCACTTTTGCCTCCCACACTCCTGGCAATCAAGCAGTGGAACTATCACACATACCAACCACCCCCCCCCCACCCCCACGCAGGGGGCGTAGGGGACCCACCTGAACCTTTTAGGAGACCCTCCACTACATCTGCATCCAGATTAGCAAAGCGGAAATGAGTTATTACCGTCTCTAAAAGAGTGAGGGGTGTGCCAAGAGGAGCGGTCAGTGGCATAAAGAAGCAGACAAATGGAAACAAGTGGCAATACCCTGACAAAGTCTATAAAAAGGCATAGGAGAGATCCTTCTACGGCACAAACTTGATTTAACATGTGTTGGATGATGTGGGGCCTACTAGGGAGCTTGCATTATTAATTAAATGATTTAATGGAGAGAGAGAGATTATTTTATAGTCATGTTATTAGGCCACGGCCAAATTTTGGGACGCAAACATCACCTATATGAAAATAGATCTTGAGCCCAAGTTGACAGAATTATAAGACCACAATTAAAATCTGAAGGCAGAGCTTGGTACCGTGCAGCAGCTTTCCTAAGCCAAAAACATGAGACCGTAGTCAAGAAACTGCAACTTTTTGTCACACATTCACTGATGATTCCTCTACAAGATAGGATGTGGTGCAAAATGCACTTCAGCTGGAACACGTTGTACAAAGAATTGGGCTAATGGCTCAAAATACCCTTCCAACCCCATAAGAACCACCTCTCTGGAGGGTCCTCCCATCCTCCACACTCCCATAATTATCCAAAATAACACTCCTCCACAAACTATTATGCTCAAACGCAAAGCGCCACAACCACTTCCCAAGCAAAGCCTTGTTGAAAGCGATCAACCGCCTAATACCCAACCCACCAAACCTTATAGGGCAGCACACTTTATCCCAATTGAGAAGATGGAACTTATGGACATTTGCATCGCTCCCCCATAAAAAATCCCTCTGAAGTTTCTCCAATCTACAAGCCACGGAAGAAGGGATAGGGAAGAGAGATAAAAAGTAAGTCGGAAGACTACCAAGAGTGGATTTGATCAAGGTAACTCTACCTTCCTTCGAGAGATAACACCGCTTCCACCCCGCCAACCTCCTCTCCGTGCATTCAATAATGTCATTTCATATGTGAGTGCTTTTAAATCGGGCTCCCAAAAGAAAACCGAGATAAGTGATAGGAAGAGAGGACACTCTACAGTCCAAAATTCTAGCCAAGTCTCGAATATGTCCCACCACACCAATAGGAACAATTTCAGATTTTGCAAGATTGATCTTAAGCCCAGACACGGCCTCAAAGCAAAGGAGGAGACAACGTAGATTGCGAAACTGGTTCACCTCAGCCCCACACAAGATAAGTGTATCATCGGCAAAAAGCAAATGAGAAATACACACCCCACCATGCAGGATACTACAAGTTTTGATACATAAATTAAATTTCTACGACATCATGGTACACATAAAGGCAATCTTCCAAAATCAAAACTTTGTTTCTTTGTAGACTCAAATGAAATGCACCTTTGGTGGTCGTCACAACACTTGCAATTGTTCTCAGTTTTAAAATGACTAACCACTCATTTAATCTTCGGGTTTCCTTCAACCCCTGCAATATATTGCAGATATTAGAGGTTGTGCTCCAATCGACACAACATGAATTTCATAGATCATCTATCAAATTCATTTCAATGACAAGCATCACATCAAAAGGTTTCTTTTAGTTCAGAGAAGCAAGGTTCACGGAGCAATTTCTCTTCTAGTGTCGTGGTTCGCCTCAGTGAAAGCAATTTCTCTTTGCCTTTTTCTCTGACTCGCTCTTGTCCAATTTTTTTGCCTTTCAGTTAGATTGAAACTTTCTTTTTCTTGATTTTTTTTCCTTTATCACAAGAGAATCTTTCCCTTTCGTGATAAGTTCATCAACTGCCAGCAACATATTGGGAAAATCTGACAAAGTCACTGTCATCTTGTTCATAATATAGTTTAATACAAACTAGTTGATCGATTTAGGCAAAGATGTCCATCTCCAACTTTGGTCTCACCATCTATCTTTGTCCCTAGTGTTTCCAATTCAGTGAAGAAAGAAATCATCTTCAGGATATGATCCCAAATTGGAGCACCCTCCGCCAGCAGTTTCATAACATGCTAGTGTGCAGACCGACTCTACTCCCCAAACAACTCCTAGTGATATTATAACATGTCTTTTGCAATAGCTACTTTACACTGCTTCTGTAATATATTGATTATAGAGGCCAACATATGACATCCAGCTAGTTCATCTGTCTCAAGCCACTTATTATAAGCAACTCTCTGCAGCCACTTACCAGAGCTAAAGCAAGCGGAGGGGTCTCTAAGAAACACGGATCCTTTTTGTATTTGACCGGAGATGAATCCATTGACCAGTCCAACCACAACATATTGATTTCTACGGAAAATGGATCTTAGTAAAAACTCTCCTCTTATAATAACAAAGCATATACACGGATACATACAATAAAGAGCTGAACTAATTCGGACACACAACAAATACCTTATATACACATACACAAGAGAAAAACGGGAAAACTTACCCGAATCGGCCCGTCTTCCACGCCTCCCCGTGCTTACTACTCCCACCAATCCTCGAGATACTAACGAAATCCTCCTCTGTGAAAACAGCGTCATTGTAGGCCAATAACGCCGGGCCCTGCCACTGCGCCAAGGTGTCAGACAAAAGTGAATGGGAGCCATGGAGCCGGCGGTCCAGGCAAAGGCGAACGGTGGTGGCGCCGGCATCGTCGGCGTTCTGTATAAGCTCCTTGAGCACCGTCGTACCCTCCGGGTAGTTCAACAACACCTCCCGGATTCGCCGAGTCAGGTCAACCTTTTGTCCGAAATCTTCCAGAAATATCGACTCCGGAGTCGCCGGAGAAGTCATCCTCCGATTCTTCTCCGGCGAATTTGTGATTCTATTTTCCCGGGAGGGGGCTTAAGGTTAGACCATCGGAATGGGATTAATTAATGGCGACCTGAAGAGATTTATGAGAATTTTTGGGAACCGGGGTTTAGAGAGAGAGTACGGACGAAGCGAGAGAATACAGTTTAGATAGCTTTCTCGCTCCTCAATTTGGACTTTAAACCGAAAGAGTTTCAGTTGGTCTTGGTGTCTTTTGTACTGGAATTTGCTTGGCTGTTCGTAGTTTTCTTTTCCTGCCTTCTGTACAAAATTTGTTTGCATGTCCAAAAAATTGAAGAATTTTCGCTATGTAAATTATTAACTATTAAGGTAGCGTATATTTTATAAGAATTCCTAAAAGAAATTAGAATTTTTAGATGAAATTTGCGATTTTATTAAAGTTGGGAGAAGTTTGTAGAAAATGAATGAATATTATAATATAATATTTGAGTTTATATAAGAAATAGTTAGAAAAGATGATATATATATATATATATATATATATATATATAATATAGTATTGGAGTTTGCATTAGAAGAAAAAAATGTATAACATTAATGGAAAGAAAAAGGTTGAAATCCTATATTTTATTACTTCGGAAAAAAAGAATTATAAAATAGAGATAAATATAAACTTCATCCATGTGACTTTGCCAAAAATTAAATAAGTCTTTAAACTTTAAAATACATCATATTAGTCTCTAAGGTTTTACATCCATCATGACTTTATTCTCTCTGGACCCTTCAAATGTGAATGATTTTAAACTTCATGGATTAATTTTATGTATTTTAAAATTTAAGGACTTATTTATGTAATGCCCCTCTCTATTTTCACCTCCCTGATGTTTATATTTGACATCTATATAGTATGTTATTTGAATTGCCTGCTCTAAAATTATCTCCTAGACAAAACTTTATTAGATTCATATGCTAGCTAATATTTTCTTTTTCTTAGGTATTTCCCTATGTGCCACGATTTCTTATTTCCTTGAATTTTGAGCACTTGCATTTCCTTGTAAATTTATGTTTGTTTATTTCCTTACATTCGTCAAGCATTAGAAAACTCTAGTTTTTACTAATAAAAAAAATTCTTGTCATTATTTTTAGACACATTAGAAAGGTTATAATTAGACACATTATTTCTCCTTGTTTTTCATTATGCCTAAATGAATCTAAAATACTTCTTCATCAATCTAAAATGCGGATCTTCATATCTCCTTATTTAATGCGTATTTTGATTATTGCTAGATTAGTGACCTGTTCATATCCCTTAGAATATAGCAAAACACAAAAGTACAAAACCATGTAGATTTTTCTCTAATGTACAAAATCATGCATATTGTGATTATTGCTAGGTTAGTCATAATTAGCCCGTTAAGCAATAATTAATTAAAATGAAATAAAAATTGGGGTTTAAATAGGGAGGCCCATTAGCCCCGGCCTCATATGGCTGACAAATAAAGAATTGAACGAAAACTTTAGGAGAAGAATCAATAGTTAATTATTCAATACTATTACTTGATCCTAAGTAGTTAATCAATTTCAATTTCAAATTGACTAAGCAGCTAGTACGTGTTAATATATTTGGCTTACGCAATTAGTTTAGTATTCTTGAAAGCTGTAGAAAGCCACTTAAATGTATACTTAGTGATAAGTGACTAAAATTGGATTAAAATATTAATATTGCAAAATTAAGATATGCAAGAGTTGAGAACTTAGAGTATAGGAAGTTTAATATTTCTCTTTTAAATGTTTATATGTCATTTACGATATTAATTTATTCTTGTGCATTTCTTTGATCTCTTTTAATGAATTGTTTATCGATGATGCATATGATAAGTCATGTTGGAGCACCATATCATGGGTATGGGGATACTGTTGACTGAAATGAAACTCATACCAAGAGGTGGTCCTGAGATCGGGTGACGGTACCGTTCACAGTGAAATAGTGCAAGTCACCACTAAGAGGATAGTGGTTGGTATCCCTAGGCGATGGAACAATCATGCATAACCGGGTCCTGGTGCCGAGGCACGGGACAGTCCTAGAGGAGAGGAAGGACGCACAACCCGGACTCTGAGGTTAAACAGAGTGAAGAAATGACATTTCTACGTAACTGGAAAGAAAGAAAGAAAGAAAGTGAAATGACTGGGAAAATGATTCATTCATTCTACATTGCATCCTCGTGTTACATTTATTGATTTATTATGAATATTGCTCTGTGATGATTATTCTGAAATTCCGGTGCTTTTGTTTTATATCACCGCATGTTTTGTCCCCCATATACCCCTTACTGAATCAGTATGACTCACCCCATTCATTTGTAATTTATTTTGTATGTACCGACCCGCTATGGACGTTGAACCTAATAGATGATGACGTTTATGCGCGAGCAGATATTGGATTTTAACACGTATTAGTCTTTAAGATTTGGACGTATGTTACTAACACACTTGAGGTGTACGTGGAGTATGAGCTCCAATGGTACCTCAAGGGTCCACCTATGTCCTCATTTCCTCATGTAGAGGACTTGGGGCTGGTCGATGTCGACCTGACCCTCCTGCATATAGTCCCTCCTCCACCGGCTCTGCCGACAAAGGGCGCCGGGAAAAATGAGCTTGTCAACCTAACCTCCGACACTGAGTCGGAGGATGAGTAGACTTCAGCGATAGTCGCACTTTTATTTTTAGTTAGTTTAGTTAGCTGTTTCAATTAGTCGTTTCACAATTGTTGTATTTGTGCTTATCTTCTCTTACTTTCGTATTCCTCATGAAGGATCTTTTGTAAAAAGAGAAACTCCATGATCATAGTGGAAGAGTTTATATTTTCAAAAAAAAAAAATCTCTTATTCTATTTCTTGTCTTATGCCATATTTGATTTTATTTTCTTAAACTTGCATCTCTTCTTTTATTTTTTCCCAGTTAATTTCTAATGTCAATTCCTTAAATATCTCATTTTGTTTTCGTTATTCAAGTCAGAATTTATAACTTCTAGAATTATTTGAAATGTCGTATTTCTAATTTAAAAATCAATTTTTAAGTCAACGATTTCCACTAAGCTATTTCAAGCCAATTATCAGGATTTTACGGGATCAATTCGTGTTGTAATCCTCACTTGTGTACATATCATCGTTATAGGTGAGCTTAAGGGGTAAGTACTGGTACGGGGCGTGATAATTTAATTTTACCGTAAATCACAGAGACAAATGTTGTATTTATCCCTATAAAATATAATTTATACATTTAGATAAATTAATGTTTAAATTCAGGTCGAGGTTACTAATGAATAATACATTTCTTTGCCCATATTTATAGAAACACCAAATATTTAAATTTCGTATTTCCTCCTGAATTAATGGCCAATTAAAAAATTTTAATTTTTAATCACCTTGGATACGACTACTCCGATATTCTCTGCACTTATAAATCTTGACGACTTTGTTAAGACATTTAAGCTGACGATCCAAGGACCTTTTATATGCCTAAAGCTTTATTTTAACCACTATTACTATAGCTTTGTAAGCTTGAATTTATCTGCTCTAATGTTTGGTGGGTTAAGTTTGGACTTATTTATATAATTTTTTATTTAATCACAAATAAAATTAAAATTAATTTACAAAAATAGGAAAAAATAAAAATATTCTTTTTTAAACCAATATAAAAATTAGAAGGAAAGTTATCAAAACTAAATATTCATATAAAATAAATTTAAATCTAATTTCAAAATCCGGGAAATTGTTTAAAATATATAAAATAAGTTCCCAAAACTAATTAATTGCTATAAATTACAACTTAAGTGAAAAATATCAACAAAAAATCTAAAAACTATTCAGCAAATACAATAATTGTCCAAAATTATTACGAAATATTATAAATAGATAAAAAAAATCTCAGGAAAATTACTAAAATTACAAAATTATTAAAATTAATAACAATTCAAAAAATAACTTAAAATTAAAAAATAAAATTAAAAAAGCATCCAAAAATTTATAAAAATATGAAATGAAACTAGAAAAGTTTAAAAAATAAAAATTACTTATAAGAGCTTCAATAAAACAAAATAAAAAACAGAAAATTAATTTACTGTTTTGAATCTTATGATTATGGATGACTATTAAGGTTATAGCCTGTTAATTTTCCTCACCTCTTGGTTTTCCCACCATTTATGTACTATTTTGCATTTCATGTATCTTATTATGACCATATGATTATATAAAGAGGTGTTGCAATGTATTATTAACACACAAAATTGAATCAATAGAGCATAGTTCCTGAAGAAGTACTATTCCTCTCTTTTCTCTTGTCTTATTTTCTTTTACTACACTTTTAAGATCGTATAACTATCTTTTTTAAGATCGTATAACTATCTTCTTCTTAATTCTACACCATGTTATCGTCACGAAGCTCTTGAAATTAGGAGAGAAGGTGGTGTACTTTCTTGTTGTAAAAAGTTCAGTCTTGAAGTCAAAGGAGGTTGCATATTTTTATATCCCTTTCACAAGCCTGTGATCATGTCGAATCTTGCAAAACTTGAATTCCTAGCTCTTGATGTTTCGGGCAATAATCATCTCTCAAGGGTCCTTGATGCTGAAATTCATTTTGATGCTAAGAATCTTAGAAATACTATACTGGAGGAAAATGACACATCCCGGCAAGATCGTGCCAAAACAATTGAAATATGAATATCTTACGGCAAAAAATTTCCTTATTTTATGGAATAATTTCAAAGAGAGATATGAACACTAGAAGTCTGTAATCCTCTCAAAAGTTAGATATGATTCGATGTACCTGAGGTTGCAAGATTTTAAATCTGTTTGAGTATAACTCTATTGTTTTCAAAATTGTGAGTTGATACTGTGTGGAGAAAAGGTCACTAAAGAAGACATGTTAGAGAAAACATTTACAACTTTTCATACCTCGAATATGCTCTTACAATAGCAATATTAAGAGTGAAAGTTCAAGAAATATTCTAAATTAATTTCCTGTATTCTTGTGGCTGAACAAAATAATGAGCTTTTGATGAAAAATCATCCTTTCAGATACCCCGATTCTGAACAATTCCTTGAAGCGAATGGAGTCTCACTCCCTAAAGTGAATGAGACATCATTTCATAAAAGGAAATACGGTCGTGGTTGAGGTCGAAAAAATAATAAAAGGGGAAAATTAAACCACCAAAAGTGGAATAACAATTCTTCAACACCGAACCACTAGAAGTGGGGAAATGTCAAATAAGAACAAAGGCAAAGGTCTGAAGAATAAACCTTCAACTAATTATGAAAAAAATGTTATTAGTGTGGGTTGAATGAGCATTGGTCTAGTACTTGTCGTATGCCAAGGCACTTGGTTGACATGTACCAAGCCTCTATGAATAGGAAATGAAAAGAAACAAACCTTGTTGATAATAATAACTATCTTGATAGTTTTGATGGAGTTGATATTACTCATCGTGATGTTTCAAATTTCTTTGAAATCCTACTAAAATAATTTTGATCATTTGATTGGTGACGAAAATGTTCTGATAAATTAATGTATTCTCTTTATGACGAGATAAAATGTTAGAACTTTATTTTCATTTTCTTATTTGATAATGATGATTAATATGTATACTTTATATGTGTGAAGCAACATAGATTCATCTAATGCATTGATTCACTCCGAGATGGTCGTGTAAGTCCCAGGATTAAGGCAACCCTAGAGGGGGTGAATTGATTTTCTAATTTTTTTTGCTTTTAACCCTCAAAAGTGTGTTTGCAAGTAAATACTACTTTAGCATAAGTATAAATACGTGCTAAAAGTAAAGAGAAAGGTAAGAGAAACAAATGTTGGCTTTTGTGCACAATTGAAATTTTGATGATTTCAATAAATGGATTAAGTTTATAAATGGACATCTTCAAAGACAAAGTCATGTTTCTCAAAGAGCCAAATACTTGAAGAAAGAAGATCAAGAAGATGCAAGGATCTCAAAAGTGAAGATTCAAGATCTTACGGTATATCCTTGTAACTCTTTGTTACAAGATTATGAATTACACTTGCATATCTTTCAAAACGTGCATAAACCGTTTTAAGTTTTGTTTGAAAGATTAAAATATTTTTAAAGGTTTAAAAAAACCTCAAACATGTGAGTCCTAGTTTTCAGGATTAAGGCAACCGAAGAATCTCGATTGTGCACAAAAGCCAACAAAACAAACTCTCAAACATTTAATATACTTAAAGGAAGTAAGTCTTTAAAATTGGGTGTCTAAAAGTGGTCAAAAATATGATTTTAAAACAACCGGACTATGTGCTTAAGTTAAAGCGATCAACCGACTGGGGAAGCGGTCGACCGAACCTCGACCGCTATTCCAAGCGGTCGACCGGTTGGTTTTTAAAATAGAGTCGTTAAACTTCTGACAATATGAACGTTGGGTAACGGTAACTTGAAGCGGTCGATCGATTCATGTAGCGATCGACCAACTCGTTTTAACAGACGACTCCCAACGGCTATAAACGACTAGTTTTCATATGTGGCATATAAATACACATCCATAATGTCTGAAATCAATACACAACGATCACATTTCATTTAGATCGCTTGATAAATATTTCAAACCTTCATATTCCATATTTCTCATATCATTCACACAAAACACACTTTCATATTCTTGTCTTTATGTGAATAAAGAGATAGAGCTTTCCACTTTCATATCCACTCTTCAAGAGAATTTTTGTTCTTCAATCTTCATATCAAGAGAGTTGATTCCTTTAGTGAGGTTGTTCACTAAAGAAGAAGCTTAGAGAGGGTATATCTCAAGCTTGGTGGGGTTGTGAGTGGTGAGCCCAAAAATCGCTTGTAAGTGTTTGAGTGTTGAGCCCGGGAAAACACTTGTATGGTTCTCTAGCACTCGGAAGCTAGAGTGTAAGCTATTTCAGAATAGTGAGAAAACCTCAAGGCTCGATGAAGGAGCTTTAAGGGTGGATGTAGGCGGGTTTACCGAACCACCTAAAAATCACGTGTTTGCTTCTCTATCCCTGCTCTTTACTTTTAGCACGTATACTACTCTTATTGCATATTTGTCTTGATCCTAGGACTTACAGCAAACACTTGATTTTTAGGTGGTTTGGCAAACCCGCCTACATCCACCCCTCAAGCTCTTTTCACCGAGTCTTAAGGTTTTCCACTATTCTCCAATAGCTTACACTCTAGCTTCCGGGTGCTAGAGAACCGTACAAGTGCTTTTCCGGGGCTCAACACTTAAACCCTTACAAGTGATTTTTGGGCTCACCACTCACAACCCCACCAAGCTTGAGATATACCCTCTCTAAGATTCTTCTTTAGTGAACAACCTCACTAAAGGAATCAACTCTTTTGATTATAAGATTGAAGAACAAAAACTCTCTTGAAGAGTGGATATGAAAGTGGAAAGTTCTAGCTCTTGATTTACACAAAGACAAGGATATGAAAGTGTGTTTTGTGTGAATGATATGAGAAATATAGAATATGAAGGTTTGAAATATTTCTCAAGTGATCTAAATGATATGTGGTCGTTGTATATTAATTTTGGACGTTATGAATGTGTATTTATATGCCACATATGAAAACTAGCCATTTATAGCCGTTGGGAGTCGTCTGTTAAAACGAGTCGGTCGACCGCTTAAAGTTACTATTACCCCAACGGTTATATTGTCAGAAGCTCAACGACTCTATTTTAAAACCAACCAGTCGACCTCCTCAACTTAAGCACATGATCTAGTTATTTTAAAAGAATGTTTTAGACCACTTTTAAACACTCAATTTTAAAGACTTACTTCCCGTAAGTATATGAAAGGTTTGAGAGTTTGTTTGGGGTGTTTTGAAACCTTTAAAAACATTTTAATCTTTAAAACAAAAGGTAAAACGTTTTATGCATGTTTTGAAAGATATGCAAGTACGTGATTCAAATCCTTGTCAAAAGTGAAACAGAGAATTACAAGGTTATACCCTAAGGTTTTGAATCTTCACTTTTGAGCTCCTTTCATCTTCTTGATCTTCTTTTTTCAAGTCTTTTGCTGTTTCATCAAATCGTTCTTGTCTTTGAAGATGTCCATTTTATAAACTTAATCAATTTATTGAAATCATCAAAATATCGATTATGTACAAAAGCCAACAATCTCCCTCTTTTTGATGATGACAATGAATTGATAGTTTTGAGATGACTTCTCCTATCTTTTGCAATTGGAAAAACTTTAAAGCTTGAGACAAAGCATTAGTAGAAGTCATTTTGATTCATAAAGAGTAATACAATCAAAACATAATCCAATTCAAAAGAATAATACTTAGTCATCAAAAGTATTAGCACATTTCTCCCCCTTTGTCACATCAAAAAGACAAAGGACACATTTTTCTTCAAATAATCATTGTAACAAAATTCATAATATGATCAAAGGGAATACAAACATGTAGATATTTAAGAATTCTCCCCCTTTGTCAAACAAAAAGTGAATACATGGAAAGAGTTCAAAAGTTCATTTTTCATCCAATAGAACAATTTGAAGTTTAAAACGACAATTTCATTGAAATGGTATAGATGTTGACTAATGGGGACTCAAGAGTCAATCGCTATAACGATAGTATCCCACCGAGTGGGTTTGTACCAACCTCTTAGCTACCAATGACAATTTAAAAGGTTATTCTCAACCAAAGAAAGTTTAAGCTCACAAAAATTTATCAAAGTTCATGATTTTTGTAAAAGTGTTAGCTTATAGATGTTTGATTTTGATAAATGCAAAAAATATGTAAAAGATGAATACATTTGCATTTATAACATAAACACATAGGAAAATATTATCAACCAACAATGTAGAACATATTCTCAATCTATGATTTAGATATTACCAAAGGTTTTCCCCTTTAGCATATGTCCTCAAATATCACAAGCCTTCTTGAAATTGATGTTGAATATTTCGTTCCTCAAATGTCACAAACTTTTAATAACTATTGTGTATCTATTGAAATTGATGTTGAATATTTTGTTCCTCATGTCTATATATTCTCAGAATAGTTTAATTAAATCTTTAATAAAAAGATTTCAGTTAATTGCTCACTTTTTGCTTATGAGAACAAAATTACCAATTTCTGCTTGGGGACACGCTATATTACATACTGCATCACTGGTAGAGATTAGAACAATTGCTTATCATAAAAATTCTCCTATTCTACTTGCTTTTGGTCAACCTCCAAATATCTCTTATCTTCAAATTTTTTATTCTAATGTCTATGTTCAAAATTCACCCACTCAACGCATTAAGATGGCTTCACAAAGTAGACTTGGTATTTTATGTTGGTTTTGATTCTCCATACATTATTATATATCCCAAACCATTAACTGGTGATATTTTTAAAGCACATTTTGATGATTGTCATTTAGATGAGACTATTTTTCTACCATTGGGTGGTGAAAAGTCGTTACCTGAAGCACGACGTGAAATTACTTTGAATAATTTGACGTTATCTCATTTTGATCCTCAAATCAATCAATGTGAACTAGAAGTTTAAAAGATCATCCATTTACAAGATATTACAAATCGATTACCAGATGTGTTTCAGATAATAAGAGGGTTGTGACATCATATATCTCAGGTGCTAATACCTACACAGATTAATGTTCCTGAAGAACAAGTGGCAAATGAATCAATTTCACACCTGAAGCATGGTAGACCACTTAGTGCTAAAGACAAAATTTTCTGGAAGCGGACAACATAAAAGAAAGAAATCGGTGCTCTCGAAGAGACCAAACCCACAATACAAACAATAAAATTGAAAAATATATCTCCTGAAGAAAAATCTCTCAGAACACAATTTCATGAAATGAAATCTCTTAAGGAGATATCCCAAAAGTGGTTGCTTCTGAAGAGATAACTCCTGGAATGGAAAATGTGCCTGAAAATAAGGAGATTTCAATACATTATGTGAGTATAGAAGAAATATTGGATAGAAACAAAATTGTTGTTGATAACATATTTTCATTTAAAGTTGATTTTGACATTATTTGAAGTATTGATGAAATTGAACCACAATTTGTCAAAAAATTGTAGTTCTAAGATTAAGGCAACCCAAGCAGGGAGGGTGAATTGGGTTTTAAAACTTGTTCAAATTTTTCGCCCAAAGTCATGTTTGCTACAAAACCAATGTAACACTAACTTAACATAAGTATTATGCAATAATATCACAATGATAATATGAGTGTTAAATGTAAAGAATAGAGTTAGAGAAAAGAAAACACGTGATTTTTACGTGGTTTGGCAACCCCACCTAATCAACTCCACAAGTTTATTTCCAAGCCTTGTGATTTTCTTCACTAACTTCCAAATAGTGTACACTCTAGCTTTTGGGTGCTATAGAACCTTACAAGTATTTTCTCATACTCAACACTCATAACCCAAGTGATTTTTCGAGCTCACCACTTACAACTCAACTGAGCTTGAGATATGCCTTCTCTAAGATCCTTCTTTAGTGAACTACCCTAACTAAAGGAATCACACCTTTTTGATTAAAGAGATACACAAATTTCACTTTCTCAAAGAGTGGATAAGACAATGAAAAACTCTATCTCTTTTGCTTCATACAATGACAAGGATATGAAAGTATAATTTGTGTGAATGATTGAGAAATATGGTTTCGATATGAGAATCAAGGCTTTTAGATTCTCTTAAGGATATATAAAATGTTTTAACTTTTAAGAGTTGTTAGAAATACGTTAAGAGATTCTAAAAATATGCAAGTGTGTGATTCAAATTCTTGTCAAAAGTGAAATTAAGTGTTACAGTATTATATCTTATAGTCTTGAATCTTCACTTTTGAGCTTCTTTCATCTTCTTGATCTTCAATCTTCTTGTCTTTGGCTTTTTGATAAAAATGTCTATATCTTTGAAGATGTCAATTTTGTAAACTCGTTCCATTTGTTGTAATCATCAAAGTATCAATTGTTAACAAAAGCCAACAGAACGTTGACGTAGAAATGATTTGCCATTGTGGAAAGAAGTAATCCAGACAATCCAAGCTAAGTTAAACACTCTAGCCAAATGTGAAGTATTTGAAACTATACTCTAGAAACCTAAAGATGTCATTCTCGTTGGATATAAGTGGGTATTTGTGCGAAAACGCCACGAGGAAAATTAAATCGTGAGATATAAAACGCGACTCACGGGACAAGGCTTCTCGATGAGACCTGTGATTGATTATGTTGAGACTTATTCTCCAGCAATGGATTCAATTATATTCAGAATTTGAATAAACTTAAAAGTCACAAAAATATTAGATATGCGATTAATGGATGTTGTGACTTCATACTTATATGGTTCATTAGACCATGATATACATGAAAGTCCTTGAAGATTTTAAAATGCCTGAAGCATGTAATTCTACATCGAAAAGCATGTACTCTATCAAGTTACAAAAGTTCATATTGGGTTAAAACAATCCGGACACATGTATATGAGAATATTATATTTTGCCCATGTGTTTTTATCAAGAAATCAGAATCAATATTCGTAATTATTGAAATTTATGTTGATGATTATTGATGACCATTAAGCTTATAACCTCTTGATTTTCCCCACCTTTTGGTTTTCCCATCATTTGTGTACCCTTTTGCATTCCATATATCTTTTATTATAACCCCATGCCTATATAAAGGGGTCTTTATTACCAACACACAAAATTGAATTAGCTAAGCATTGTTTCTGAAGAACTATTCATTTATTCTCTCTTGTCTTATTCTCTTTTACTACGCTTTTAAGATCGTATTGCTATCTTCCCTTTAGTATTTTAACTTATGCGAAAATTTTAAAAAATGAGGTCACCCAATGTAGTCTCTTCTAACTCTACTTTTTTAAAGAAACCTCACAGTTGCCACCATCACAACAGTCTGCAGGGCTTTTGCCAAGGCAAGAGTTCAGCATTGTCACCAAGATAGCAAGGTCACATTGTCTTTTGAAGAAATGAAGGAGACACATTTGGTCAGAAGATGAGAAGGACCTGTTATGTCATGTTCAAACGGTCCCTTACCTACATGGCCAACAATCTTTCCACTTTGTTGATGGCAATGACATTCCTCCTCCTTTCAATCCAAATCGAGAGTGTGAGACCCCGAATTTAAGTCTATCAATTTATTGCTTATGAGCTTTTAAGTATGTATTACTTTAATTAAGGTGTATTATGGAGAAATGTATGAACGATTTTATTTATCTAAAGTTATGTCTAGATGGAATTTCTTCCTAGCATTTTATGAGTTTTAAGCTAGAAGTTTAAATGATATATTGATTGTCCTAGTTAAATTGAGCAGTTGAGATTTATTAGCTTGAAGTTTTTTATTAATTGAATATGTCCTTGAGTTACAATAATTGGAGGAATTTAAATAGGCTTTGATTTTGATTTATGTGTGACAAAATGTGGACCCTTGGATCAAGAAATGAGGAGATATATTAAGGTTAGAATTGTGGAGTGACAGGAAAAGTAAAATAGGTGTTCTTTAGGGGCAGAAAGGAAGTATGGGGAAAGTGGAGGGTTAAAAAGGGAAGTTGGGGGGGGGGGGAAGGGCATTTTTTCCTTTTCCCTTTTTCCCCCAACCCCTTCCCGTATAAGCTTCTCCCCCTCCCCCAAAAAATCAAAGCATGCCCTAGCCCCCACCGAAGAAGAAGAGAGAAGAATAAAGAAGAAGAAGAAGAAGAAGAAGAAGAAGAAGAAGAAGAAGAAAGAAGAAGAAGAAAGAAGAAGAAAGAAGAAGAAAGAAGAAGAAGAATAAGAAGAAAGAAGAAGAAAGAAGAAGAAGAAGAAGAAGAAGAAAGAAGAAGAAGAAGAAGAAGAAGAAGGAGAAGAAAGAAGGAGAAGAGAGAAAAGGTGAGTAGTTGGCCGGCCAAGCCATCTCTCTCTCACTCTCTTCTTGTTTTCATTTTTAATGGTTGGTTGTTGTTGTGATGGTAGTTGTCTAGGTTGTTTCTCCTTGTGTTCATGAGAGTATGATGTAGATCTATACATGTTTTCTTAAAGATAGTGTAGATCTAGCAAGCTTTAAAGAGTAGTATGGGTTGTATAGGAAACCATGGAGATGTGGCCAGATCTGGAGATTTATGTACAAAGGAAAAACCAACTTGCATACTAGGTGTTTGATAATAGGATCAAAAGAAGAGGAATAGATGCAATGGCTTTTGGTTGTAGGATGAGATCATGGTTTTGGTTGGAAGTTTTGAGTTGTATGTGTAAAATAAAAGTCTGGAAATGAGGTTATATGAGGAGAGCATTTGGGGCGAAATTTCGTGTGTGCTGGATGTATTATTTGTGTTTGGTGTCTGAAATATGGACTGGTGCTCGACAGGCGCTCGACAGGCGCTCGAGCACCCTTCAAGAATTTTTAGTGCAGTAAGTTCACGCTCGACCGACGCTCGACCAGCGCTCGAGCACCCCTTAACATTTTTATACAGAGGCTTAGCGCTCGACCGGCGCTCGACCGGCTTCTTTGGATTTCACAAAATTTTTCCTAAGTTTCTAAGTTTCCCATTGACCTATTAGGATACCCTACTAGGTTTTTCACTTAAGAAAATGCCTTGTGGTGTAAGATGACCAACTAGAGGTCAAGTTTATTAATATTTTTGTATAACGAAGTATGAGCTATTGAATGTTTACTCCATACGTCTAGTGAACCCTTGAATAACACAAGTATGACCCAATTGTAGGCAAAGTGCAGTCAAGCGCTCAAGGGAACAGAGGTAAGTGAAAATAGTAAGTAGAAACTTACGCTTTTCAAAACTGGAATGATACACAACATGAAAGTATTTATGAATAAGCACATCAAGCATGACATGACACGAACATTGCATGATTTTCTTGAAAGAAAAAGAAGCATGCAAGCATGGAAAGTATTATGGTTATTAATTTTCAAGCATGATATATCAAGCATGACATTATCAAGCACGACATGAATACATCATGATCATTTGCATTCATTTTCCTCATGAGAAAGGAGAAATTTTATGCAAATGAAAGTACCATTTTTATGATACTTTATGACAAGTTAGTTAATGAACCCAAGTCGATCGGTACCGTACCAAGTCAAGAAGGTGCATCCATACCGAAGGACGTTTACGTGAAGGATGGATGTCACCTAGGACACCCATACCGAAGGATGCTTGCAAGAAGGATGGGTAGTCCAAGAGGTTGTGCAATCACACTGAAGGATGCTTGCAAGAAGGTGTGAACCTCCGAGGATCGTGTCTAGCCACTGAAGGACGAATGCGAGAAGGTGTGCTAGCTCGACCATATGTAGGGTCCCCAAGGGAAATATGGGACGGTTCCAACGGGAACGCACAACCCTGATGTCAGGGGTAAATAGCGGGCAAGTAGCCCATCAGTTAATAATTGGAATGATTTTCCAAAAGTAAAAGTTACAAGAATAAGTGTCGGTTTCGAGAGAAAGTGCATGTGCATATGCAAACATGTGCATTACAATTAATGATCATACATGAATTACCTTATGTCCACATGCGTATGAATTTAAGTTCAAGTGCATGCTTTCGGTTTCAAGTTCATGCTTCCAAACCATGATTTCAAATCCATGTTTTAGCTTTAACTTCTTACTGAGTCTTTTGACTCACAGTTTTAAATTGTATCATTCCAGATAATGTTTCAGGGGAGGAATCTTAAGAAGGGGGACCTTGAACCCTAGGAGAAGGATTGACGAAAATGTCTCTTCCTTTTGCTTACCTTAGTAATGGATTAGATAATTTTTTGTAAGAGCCGGCATGAGCCTCCGTGGTGTGGTGGTCATGGGTTATTCGGCTTAGTAGGTTAAGGTTTTCAACTAGTTGATATTGCGAGACCATGTTATTACTACTTTAAGTTATCGATGGGAATCATGTTCTAATGTTCGTATATGTGTTAAGAGCTAGCGACTAAGGCCTCTTTTAAATATTGAGGCGTTATGATATTCCGCTGCAAGAAGTTTAGTGAGTACGCTTAAGCGTTCCTTGTTGGGAATGCTCGCGGCTGTCATTAGCCTCGTTTAGCTAGCGTTCGGGGCGTGACAGAGAGACTCCCACGATCACTCTCCCAAGTCATTGGCTACCATACATCCCAAAAAGAAACCCTCAAGGAGGGGAATCTCTCTATCTCTGACTACTTGACTCACTCACTCAAAAATGAGCAGCGCAAAGACTATATCCCAAGTATAAGAGTTGTGTCATGTAATAATTAGTTCAAAAGGCCAAATTATCTCCTCAGGAAAAATTGACTAATTTCAAAATTGTGTGAAAACAAGAAGAATATAAATGCGGTGATGTTCAATGAGTGTGAATATGAAGAATAAAAGGAAAGTTTATTGAACACAATTCAGATTTAGTTTTTTAGAGTTTAGGGAATTTTAAACTCAATTAAAGCACTATAGAAGAAAAGACATTGAAAATTAAATGAATATAGTAAAGATAACATTGTTGGAACATTCTAATATTTTTCGTATGTAAAATGCCGAATTTGCAAAGTCAACCAGGCACTTGAAAGTCTAATTTGATTACTTTACAACATTTTAAAAAAGCCAAATTTATGCTCTCAACACAAAACATAAACTAAAAATGTAACATGTATTAAAGTAAATGATGAAAAATAAATAATGAAATTAAAGGATGAAAATTAAATAGTGGAAAGTAAATGACAGAAAGTAATTGACAATAAGTAAATAACATGAAATCAATAAAAAAAGATCACATGATTCTTAGATTAAATAATATCATCACATTACAACCCAAGATTCAACCTAGAAAAACAACATAAACCAAAAGTGAATAGAAATTACAGAAAATTAAAGGGCAAGAAAGTTAATTATAAATCCTAAGAATTGAAATGCAAGACATTAGAATAATAAAGCATAAATAAACTAATCTAAAAATTGAAAAAATGACTGAAAATAAAACTTTATGTAGGAAAACATGAAAAAATAGAAGCAAACAGAAGGAGAGAGAGAAAGTGGTATTTGGCCAAAGAGAAGTGAAGAGAGAGAGAGAAAAGGGAGAGTATCGGCTAAAAGAGAGAAAAAAAGGGAGAATAGGAGAAAGAGAAGAGGGTTGTGAGGCTAAAGAGAAAAATTGAGAGAGGAACGAGGGAAAGAGAAAATAGAGTGTCGGCTAAAAAATAAAGAAAAAGAGAGGTGAGAGGTCTAGGATTTTTGAAAAAGAAAATAAAAGAAGAGAGAGTGAAAGTGTTATTAATGTGTCTAAAAGGAGATAAAAAAGCGAGAGGGAGAAAAAGAAGGGCGTGGTTAAACTTGGGGAGTTGAAATTCAATTACAGCACTGTCATTAATGTGTCTCAAATGCTCTCCACAAATTCTCGAAGCTCTTGTTTTGTCATGTGTCCCAATAAATTTTTCATCGTCCTCTATTAATCCATAAAGTAATTAATTTTAACACCATGCACAAAATTACATAATTATCTCATGGCATAATATGATGAAATTAAATTCATAAAATAATTACAATACCAACAATAATAATGCAAATGATAAAAATAATAATTTTAGAATGTGTGGACACGGTATGACTTAAGTACAGGCTAGCCAAAGATGAGAAAAAAATACTTGTGAAATAAATTAAATCTAAAGTCATAGAAATTCAACAATTAAATGAACAACTTGAATATACGCCTCTTAACCTATTTTTCATCTAAAACTAATATTTAAATTATTAAATAATTAGAATTAAATTAATTTTATATATACCAAGCATGCAATATTCTAGTTCAATCACCTACCGCAAAATCAAGCAGCTTCGTGATAAAATGTCAACTACTGGCTCTCCTCTTACTCTACCAGAGTTTCTGTTCTATTTTCTTGCTAGTTTAGGTCTTGACTTTGATGCCTTCGTGTCACGTCACTAGTGCTTGTATTAGTCCCTAGGCTCTCTTTGTATTAACAGAGGTGCATAAATTGTGAGATTATGGTACGCCCTTATCCTATGGGTCTCAAGACTATGGTAATAACCTTGGGGTGTATAAAGATTACTATGTAATAAAGAAAATTAGCAGAAGACTTGTAACATAATTTAGGAGACAAAATAGTAAAATTGGAAGTCAAACAAAAGATAAAACTGACTGATATACCGGAAAACAAGCAAAGCCAAGATATTAGTAGGAAAACAGTACTCTGAGAAACAAAAGAAAAGAAGCACAATCAAATTGTTGGGGTTAGGGATTAGAGGACTATAAGTCCTTATAGAACCTAGGCTAACATAGGATAGCCTATAACATGATCTTTAACCCTATTTTTCATACTTAATTACAATCACGCCACACAGAATAAGAGAAAACAAAAAACAACAGCATTCTCAAGAAGAGTCTTCATCAGATGATATGGCGAGGTCTATCCAGTCAATGCCGATGTGACTCATTCCCACGAGGTCGTTCTCGTGTGGATACTCTGATGGCAGATCCTTCGGGATAAAGTAGGGTTGGTTGTCCACAATTACCTATAGGCTGTCAGTTACTAACGCACGAACGTGTATAACCAGATAATGGGTGGGAAGGTCGTGGGAAATGAAGGAATTAAAAATCGCTATAATTTGTCTTAGTAGTAAAATAAATATGGACAAGGAAATAGGGTGAGTCTTAAAGACTCAATAAGGGGGGGATAGGGGCAAGTGATAACAAACATATAAACAATCCCTATATACTTGATAAACAGTTTATAATTCAAATATAATACCAGCACAATCATCATATGCAGTATGCACGCTATGCTCATATCTGTAAAAATGCACCGTGTCTGTAAAAATTCATTTCCATTTTAACTATTTCACTCTCAGAGGCAGGGTTGTGCGTCCAATCTCCCCTGTACTTTAGATACTCCTAGGCATTCCATTGACCTAGGACAATGTGTAAAGGCACATATGCCTTCTACCCTGGGGCCATCCACTATTCGGTAGTGATGGTTGTACTCCCCAGTGATCGATACCGTCACCCAGTAAACTGTAAAAACTTTTCATTTGTGCAATTGTCATGCAAATGCCATGTCCTTTACATCATTGATGCAAATGTTATGCAAATGTCATAACCATAACATTGATACATATTTTTCATAAAAATATGCCCTTACCTTTAATCATGTGCAATGAATTTTCTTAATCTCGATTAAAACATCACATGTAAACATGCCACGTGATAATTTCATTTTTATAATAAATCTTGTAAAGACTTAGCATTTTAACTTAATACATTTATCACATTCATATCTTGTATTTATTTCTAAAATAAATACCATTAAACTCAAACTAAAATCCTTAATCATATCAGCAAGCAATTAGAGACTTAGACTAAAATTTTTCATTATTCAAATACAAGTCCAATATCTAAGTTCAATATTTCAATCTAATATGGACTTGAAATTGGGCTTGCTGACAAGCCCAATTACTGACAAGATCAATAGCTTTGGAAGGCTACTTGGGTGAGCGCAAAATAAGGAAAAAGAAGCCCAATACATATGGCCATTTAAGTTAGGCTTCTTGAGTCCAATAGGGACCAAACATTGGGCTCCAATTACAAAGCTCATAAACTAGACAAATCCATATGTATTCCAGCCATTTTAAACAGTCCAGGTGACAGAAAACAAATTTAATTCGTGTAGCTATAGAAAAGACCAATTTTGGTGCAAAAACCTAGTTTTTGTCAATAACTTCAAATAATATTAATTTATTCATCCTAACTCCAAATGACTCAATACTATTACTGATGTTGTCTAGTATAATCCCTCCAAATTTGAGATTAATACGTGGTCATTTGCTATATAATATAATTCACTAAGTGCAGTACTGTTATCACTAACGTCTTAGCAAAACTAGACTAGGTTTGACTTAAGTATATATATATTCCTTTCTTTAATATATGATTTGATATCCTAAGTTTTAATATTCTAAATAATTTCATGGCCAATTATTGGGCCGGATGGTGGGCCCATTTAGAAAATCCAAGGCTGGACTTTATTGGATCAAGAATGGTGGATTTTGGTAGTGAGATTTGGGCCTAAGAGGAAAGTAAGAGACAAGTCGACAATTAATTGCTAGGGCCGGTCAATTAAGGGTTCTTTTTACCTAAATAGGGGCTAATAAATGAGGATTAAGGTGGTTTTATGACACTTGGCAAAATCTGTCAATTTCGCCCCCTAGCCAATTCGTGATATTGTTTCACCTTGTGAAAATTGTCATAATCATATAACCCTAGACATAGCATTAACTCTAACATTTAACTTACCATTTAACCTTTGGTTGACCTTGGATTTAAATAGAGGAGAGTGAAGAAAAAATTCATATTGTTCGGCCATAGAGAGAGAGTGTGCACCAAAGAGAGGAGAGAAATAAATAATTAAATAATAATAATAATAATAATAATAAGAAGAAGAAGAAGAAGAAGAAGAAGAAGAAGAAGAAGAAGAAGAAGAAGAAGAAGAAGAAGAAGAAGAAGAAGAAGAAGAGAAAAGAAAGAGATGGAGAGAGAGAGAGAGGGGGGGAAAACAGATAAGGGGTTCGGCCATGGAGGAATATTCTCCATTTTTCCCTCTAGATTTCATCTTCTCCGTTTCTCCCTAATGCTAACATGCTGCCATTTTTTTTGAGAAGCTTTTAGAAGTAAAAAAAAAGATTCAACAACAGAAGGTAAGGGTTAGAGCATTATAGGTTGGGTGATGGTGGTGATATGGCCGAAGCCCGAATGTGATATTCTTATAAATAAAACATTGACATTTATTATTATTATTTCCTTGAATTACTGAATCTGTCCAAAGAGTTTGAGGTTGTTCTTGCGCCTTTGTTGCGTGCATGTTAGAATCTAGGCTAGTATGAGTCTTTTATGTGGAGTTAACAATGAAAGATTTGAAAGTTCTACCCTTTTGTGTGAAACAAGGTTAGATCTTAGTATTTTTCAACATATTATGGTGCAAATGATGATCTGTGAGTGATATGGGTTAAGGTCAGTGACCAAAAGAGTCCAAAGTTGGACAAAGGAGGCCACGGTTTGGCTATGGAAGACATGCATGAGTTTTCTTTGAAACTTTGATGAAAAATTTGAAGCTTTGAAATCTAATTCATATAGTTATGGTCTGTTGATAATTTGACATGTATCAGTATGATTCAAGTATGATCAGAGACCAAAATGTGTAGAAGTTTACATCTATGCATGGTTAAGAGAGAATGGGACATGCATGCACATTTTCAAAATTTTCATGATGTCTGGTTATTAAATGCAGTATCGCATGTATTAATCTGTCTTTTCGGCATGAAATTTTCAGAGCATGTTTTTGACTTGCGTCAGAACTTTTGGTAAAAATCTTAGTCGAAATTGATGTAAGATGAGTCAGAAAAGATGGTATGAACCCGTGCGGGGTAAATGGGAATTCAGCCTAGATTAGGGCTTTGAGATCCAAATTTGAACCATAAATTTTTTAAGACCAAGATGAACCTGTATAAACGAGGACTATGACTATTTCTGAGGCCCACGAATAGTTCCTAAAATTAAAAAAAATAAAGAAATAAATAGAGGCCCATTGAGATCAAAAAGGGGCCCACATTAAGAGAAAATGGCTTGTAAGACCTAAAATTTGGTAAGGAAAAATATTTAGATACCAAAATGATTTTCTGGAAAAACTCTACAGGTCCAATAGTTTTATGATTAGATAATTATTTTAATAAATCAATAAAAGTGGAATGAAGATAAAAAGTTATAAAAGAAATCTAAGAGCCTAAAGGCCAAATAAGGGCCACATTGGAAGCCAAAGCCCATGAACTCAAAACTTAAAAACTAAGTAACCAAGATTGGGTCCGAAAGCCCAATCCATGATCTAGATATAGTAATGGGTCATGAGGCCCTATTCCGTTTATTAACATAAATTATGATCAATGATAAAAATAAATCTAATGAGTTATTGCAAGCTTTGGTATGTTATGTGGAAATCTTTTTTATTTGATTTAAATATCATACTTTAGAACACTATGAGAGTGTAATGTTATATTTCATCATAGCATTTGCATCATTGATCACGTGTTGTAGTCTTAGGAAAGAGAACTGGCGGTCCTGATCACCTTTGAGGGGATGTGCAACCACCGCTGACGGGGTCAGTGGGTGGCCCCCTCTAAGCAGGAAGCAATGGAGTGCTTTGTAAGCCTAAGAATTGAAATAGAGTGCTTTGGAATGGAAGTTGGACGCACAACCCTGTCTCTAGGGGTCAAACTGCAGACGGATTTGTAGACATCTCATGGGAACTGTTAGTCCGGAACTATTAGAGTGGTATTGTCACATGTGCATCATGCGTTTGATTTATTTAATTGCATATTATTCTCTTATTCTGCTTTATATTGTTCTCTTATCAGCTTTTTACTATGTTATTATTGCGATGTTTCTCCCTCCCTGACCTTACTAAGTCCTTAAGACTCACCATTATTTCTTCTTTTTGATGCATGTACCTATTTTTTAATAATTAGTAAAAATGAGGGTGTTCGAGAACTACCAGACATACAAATTTGACTCGTACGTCCCTTGGTGCACATACTGGTATGGGTGTTGGTTACCTATGAAGTGGTTGTCGAACACCACCACTAGTGGTTACCAAAGGATGTGCCCCCTACCACCCCACTTGCTCCTTGGATCCCTGATATACCAGTAGAGCTAGTAGAGACGACGCTAGATAATGACATGATTGACCTCACAGGCACTTACGATGGCCCGTAGGATTAGTCTCTAGTAGTTGTTTTGGAAGTTGTACTTGTGGACTCTTGTTAAGTTGTTTATATTTTTTGTTTATATCTCGGTAGATAGGCTATAGTAAGCTTTTGGAATGCTCACCCTTTTGTATTACAACCACTTTTGTTTAATCCTTGTAAAGGGTACTTAAAGTTTATTGTGATGAAAAGTAGTATTTCTATCTATTTTCTCCTACCTCCATAACTTTTGAATTTCAATATTCTCCATTATTAATAAGCAATGATCAATATTTACCTTTTTAATGTTTTCTAACTCCATAAGACCTAATTTACCAATCTTCTTAAAGATTCACATTCTTACCTTTCCAATGGCTCTTTAGTCTTTTTAACATCAAGATAATTATGTGCCGTAATCTTGCTATTTTTACACTTTCTATTACTATAAAATGAGTTAGAGGTTAACACGAGCACGTGACGTGACATATTGATTGATGTTTGGGGGCCCTGACCCATTATATCGAGAGAATGTTTTAAATACTATGTCTCTTTTGTTTATGATTTTACCTAGGGGTGAATAATGGACTAGTCGGAAGCGAAATTTAACATTTCGACACCCGGTCCGCCAACTAGCGGATGACCAAAATGGAGTTTTTTCCTGTTTCCGACTCTTAGTGGACTTAGCGGAAGCAGAAGCGGATTTAGCGGAAGCGGATAGCGAAATTCCGACAATGTTTTGGGCCATATTTTTTGGTTCATTTAAGCATTTTTTACAAAAAGTAAAGATGTTATTCATTTATCACAATTCACAAATACAAATATCTCTGATATATTTGAAAATTAAAATATACAACATGATCTTCATAAGAACATTTCTCAATTCATTACAAAGATCTCAATTATATAAATGAACACAACAAGTATACAAATGAAAATTAAGAATTTACATTGTACTTGCACCACATCAAGTCATCAACTCACCAAGACACCAAGTGTTTAGAGTTGAATTTTGGAGTAAAATGTTGGTAATTCTTTATAGTTTAAACTAATACAATCAAATCATATTATGATCATAATAGTTTTTATGTCCATTTTATTTTGCCCATAATATTGAAAAACCAATAACTCATTGTTGATCTTTTGCAAACCGAAAACAACATCCTAGCAATTCACAACAAAATCCTAAAACATGCAATTCACAAACAAGTGTAAAAATAAATCTAAAAACATGCAATTCACAAAATCCATATTCAATAAATCCCAAAACAACATGCAAATAACAAAATTCAGATTCAATAAATCTCAAAACAACATGTAATTCACAAAATTCATAATCACAGATTCACAAAGTCACCTAGTAATTAGTACCCTAGAACCATCACAATTTCTAAATAGCTAAAGAAATATTATGAGCTTAATAATAAAAGTGTTCAAGACTCAATGGAAACAATAACCGAAAAACATAGTGTATGTTGACATAACTCGAAATAGAAGAACATTACAATACAATCTTAAAAGTTAGAAGCATGAAATTAAAAACATAACCAAACGCCAATCAATCACGAATCCACGGCAGTGATTGTAAGGATGTTATCAATCTCCCATTCCGACATGCAATCCTCCAACTCCATCCCAATTGTTGAACCCTTATGATCTGACACCTTATAGAAGGTAAGTATCTTTTTGTGCAATTGTCAAGTACTATCAATGAAGTGTGCAGTTACAAACATATAGTTCATGTTTTGGACTGACGTCCATGTGTCAGTGGTCAAGCAAACTCGCGGTCTATTAACTAAGATACTGGCCTTCAGTCTATACTTCTGTTCCAAGTAAAGTTTCATACAATCCTTCATTACTATGATTCGAGATGGTACTTTAAATTGGGGCTAGAAGGTATTAATCATTTCCATAAACCCGTCTTTGCTTACTATTAGCGCATTTTTGTATTGGCAAAATTCCGTGTAAGAATATGTCTTGATCGAATTGTAATTTTAGTCCCCACATTTGTTCAAGAGTTAGAGTTGATGGTCTATCCAAAGGTTTCCATTGAGCAAACAACTGCCTCCTTCCTTGAGAGAAAACCCAAGAAGATTTGTGATTCAAGATTGACAAGTTTTCTCTCTTCTTCGATCAAATATCTTTGTAACCTTCATGTTGTTGGAGTGCTGAAGAACAAGAGTGTTCGATGAAGAATCCATAAGAAGATCCTCAAAGGTTTGAGGGGAATGTCGCACGGAGCGGGTCTAAGCAGGGAGGCTTAGACTATTACATCAGGGTTGTCAGAGTCAAGCAACAGGGGTTGCCTGTGTCTGAATCACTATTTGTAAGGTTTTATTCATAGTGGATTCTAGGTGGCTGCTAGCCCGGAGTGGTTTTTCCTTTGAATGGTATTTCAAAGGTTTTCCACTTCGTCACCAAATTCTTGTTTTTTTCTGTGATTGAAGTTTATTTAATTTTCCGCTGCCTATTTGTTGACTGAGTTGATTATTATGCATATCTAGGCTGGAAAATTTTAAAACATGTTTTAAAATTGTTATTGATTTGTTAATTAGAGGGATAACACATATTTTCCACCTCTAAGTGTTGTTAGGGTCTAAACTAAAATTTTCAATTGGTATCAGAGGCTAAACTCGATCCTTGACCCTTAGTCTAGATGATTCAAAGTCAGTCTTTGTCTGTGCCTCCATATTTTGATGGAAGTAATTATGCGTACTGGAAAGTTTGTATAAAAACCTTTTTGAAATCTCTTAATGAACAAGTTTGGAGTTCTTGTGTTAAAGGGTGGTCGCCACCCTCTTCTACTGTTGAAGGTGTTAAAACATCTAAAGATATTGGCACCTGGACTATTAATGAGATCAATGAATGTAATTGGAATAGCAAATGTTTACATTCTATTTTTACTGTTGTGTCTGCTGATGAGTTTAAACGAATTTCAATGTGTGAAACATCTAAGGAAGCTTGGGAGATTTTAGAGACTACATATGACGGTACCAAGACCGTTAAAAACTCAGAGCTTCAAATGTTGACCACAAAGTTTGAAGAAATTCGAATTAAGGAAGATGAGACATTTGATGAGTTCTATGCAAAGCTAAATGACATAGTTAACTCTAGCTACAATCTGGGAGAAAGGATATTAGAAAGTAGAGTTGTGAGAAAAGTTATGAGATCTCTTCCTGCGAGATTCAGACCCAAAGTTACAGCAATTGAGTAAAGTAAAGACCTGGACACGATGAAGATTGAAGAACTAGTTGGGTCTCTACAAACCTATGAACAGACACTGCCTCAGCCTAAGAAGAACAAGTCTATTGCCTTGAGATCTAGTAAAGAAAAAGTCTATTCTAAGTCAGATGAATCTTTAGATGATGAGAATTTCAGTGCTCTAGTCAAAAAATTCAGAAAGTTTTTCAGATCAAAGGATGATCAAAGAAGATTTAATAAAGGTGCTGAAAAGAGTCATGATAGCTCAAGTGGGTCCATAAAGGAAAAGAGAGATAAGCACTTTGTTAATGAGTAAAAAAAATTGATTTGTTTTGAGTGTCAAGGGTTTGGCCATGTCAGATCAGAGTGCCCAACATATCTCAAGTTGAAAGGAAAAGCTATGAATGCTTTACTGAGTGACGACGAATCAAATTCCAGCAGTGATGAAGAAGCACGTGTAAATTTTATGGCTTTAATGGCTAGTATTGATTATTGTGATTTGAAGGATATTAACTCTGAAACGGAGACATCTGAGGATGCATCTGAGGATGCATCTGATTCTGAAGAAAGCTTATAAAAGGTGTATGACAAGCTCTTTAAGGAAAGGCTGAAACTGCACAAGGTAAATAAAAAGACCCTAGAGAAACTTCATGAGAGTCAAATTGAAAGGGATAACCTCACTGTCAAGCTTGAAGAATACATCAAGTTGTGTGATGACTTGAAACTGAAGAACTTGACCCTTGAAGTTGAAGTCAAGGACTTAGAGTGCAATCTAGAGAAATCTAATGTTCAACTTCAGCAATTCTCTAGTGGGTCTAAAAAACTCGACCACATGTTAAGCCTGGGAGCAACACTTGGAAATAGGAAAGAGTTGGGCTACAACGAGTCAAGTGCTGCATCAACTTCAACGACTATTTTCATTCCAGCGTCATTGACAGTCAAATAAGCAGAAGTTAAAGCTCCTCAGAGAAAGGTGAGTGAAGGTAAAAAGACTAACTCTCGGTCTATGAATACTCATTCTCATATTGTTCCACATAAAGCACACACTTCACATCGGTTTGTTCCTACTTGTCATTTTTGTAGAAAATAGGTCACATTAGACCTAATTGTTTTAAATTGAGAGCACAAGAGCACACACATAGTGACTCTTTCTGCAGCACTGAGCATACGTATCTTTTGAACAAAGTCAAGATTCTCACTAAGCACACCATGATTATAAATGCAAAGTTGGAGAACTTGACCAAACAATCAACATTTGTCAAGAAGATTTGGATGAAAAAGGATGAAGTCCGATTAGCCAACATGAAGGCTATTGGTAAGTGTTCTACTCTCTGAATAGTTTTTTGTTCTTGCATGCTTTAACATAGGTTGCATTTATATTTCGTTTTTATATTATTGTTCATGTGTGTTTGCTTATCTAGTGAGTTCATGTGCTTTTTTTCCCTGTTTCGGTTTCTTTTTATTTTTTTTTATAAAAAAAAATATTGTTGTGTGCCTTTTGTCAGCACATTTGGTCATTGGCTTGTTTGACATGAGATTTTCGAGCATGATCTTTTACATACTTTCTCAATTTATGTCTGAATTATAATATGAAAAAAAAATATTGTTGTGTGCCTTTTGTCAGCACATTTGGTCATTGGCTTGTTTGACATGAGATTTTCGAGCATGATCTTTTACATATTTTCTCAATTTATGTCTGAATTATAATATGATTTGAGAGTCATGCCTATTGTCTCTTTTTGGTATTAGCTGACATGATTTTCAAATGTATATTTGTCATACCCAGTCACAATGCACACTGAATATGGTTAGATGAGGCTTGACCGCATGTGTGATTTTTGGTCTGCAACCACAACTGAAATAGATCATGTTCATCAGATTGAATTGACCTTTGACTAGCTGACCTTATTCATTGCCCCTCTTAGAGTCAAAGGCTCCAAAAGAGTATCTCTATTTCAAAAGAAGTTGTTACTATTCTAGAAAAGAAAAGAAAAGCAAAGAGAAAAAGCAAAAGCAAAAGATGCAAAATATTTAGGGGGAGAAAAACAAGCAATAAAGTTGCATACTCAGGTCCAAGTGGCATTGAGTTTGACTTTCATCTAGTGTGATATGTATCTCTTTTCACTCATGGTTTCATTTGGCTAGCTTTGACCTCCCTCACAAAATTAAGGTCTTAAGCCTCTCTGGTTATGTTTCGTATTCACACACGTATGTCGTTCACATTTTTTAATTATTGATGTTAAAATCGTTTAAAGACGTGTGGCATAAAATCAATGACTATTATTTTTCATGATCATACAATGAGCTTGTATTGATTTTCCATGCTCTTGAGAATTTTGTTTATGTCTCTTAGTTCCATGAATTTTGTGTTGATTTTTGGCATTTGATCATTTGTTCTTCTCAATAATTTTTCCTTATCTCATTATCACATTGCGAGTTACCTTTCTTATTCGCCTCTTCCTTTGTGCATTGTTGTCAGTTTTGGTTGATCGTGCCTTAGATATGCCTTTATTTTATCTTATTTGTGATATGCAATTCTTATGTCGGCAGATGCTCATTTTCATGTTTGCGTGAATTTTATTTCATAAATGAGCAGTGACATTTTGTTTCCCTTTGTCCACTCGTGACAAAAAGGGGGAGAAGATTTGCAATGAATAACTGGCTAAGGGGGAGAATAGATTAAGGGGGAGCAAATGCTTTGTTACTGTAGTTTGTTTGTTATTGGTCTAACTTCAATTCTATATACGTGTTTGTTCTCTATGCTTTCATTTGGTCTTTGAGATTGTGTTTTTCAGGTAACCGATTCAAAGACTCTTGAACATGTTTTTTAGGTCATAGGGTTGATATTTATGTATTTAGATCATTGTTGTGGTGATTGACAAAGATTTATGTTTTGTTTATTTTTTATATGTGGGTTTTATCACGAAATTGCCAAAGGGGGAGTTTGTTAGCGCATTTTTGTATTGGCAAAATTTTGTGTCAAAATATGTCTTGATAGAGTTGTAATTTTGCTCCCCACATTTGTTCAAGAGTTAGAGTTGATGGTCTGTCCAAAGTCTTCATCATGTTTGACCAGAGTTAGACAAGCGCTCGAGCGCACACTTATAATTTCAGACAGAAACATAGCGTTTGACCAGCGCTCGAGCGACTTCCGGTGAATTTTCAAAATCACTCAATTTTTGGACTTTCCTTGTGAAACCAAGGGAAACCCTACTAGTAGGTTTCGTGGGAGGCCATCCAAAACTTCATTGAGGCTTCCATCGCGCAAATTAGTGCCTCCTTCCTTCTGAGAAAAACCCAAGAAGATTTGTGCTTCAAGATTGACAAGTTTTCTCTCTTCTTCAATCAAATATCTTTGTAACCTTTATGGTGTTGAAGGAGTGCTGAAGAACAAGAGTGTTCGGTGTAGAATCCATAAGAAGATCCTCAAAGGTTTGAGGGGAATGTTGCACGGAGCGGGTCTAAGCTGGGAGGCTTAGACTATTACATTAGGGTTTTCAGAGTCAAGCAACAGCGGTTGCCCGTGTCTGAATCACTGTTTGTAAGGTTTCCTTCTTAGTGGATTCTAGGTGGCTGCTAGCCCGGATGGTTTTTCCTTTGAATGGTATTTCAAAGGTTTTCCACTTCGTCACCAAATTCTTGTCTCTTTGAGTGATTGAAGTTTATTTAATTTTTTGCTGCCTATTTATTACTGAGTAGATTATTATGCATATCTAGGCTGAACAATTTTTGAACATGTTTTAAAATTGTTATTGATTTGTTAATTATAGGGAAAACATATATTTTCCACCTCTAAGTGTTTTTAGGGTCTAAACTAGATTTTTCACTTTTCTAAAGGGAAGCTCATCCACAATTATGAACTTGGCAATAGCAGATCTAATAACCTTCAGATCATATGAGTCTATCTTCATAGCCCACACTGATCCACTACTTGCCCCTTAATATCAAAAGTCAATTTATGTTGAGAACCATCCAATTTACTCTGAGTTCTCTTATACATTACACAAGCCTTCAAGTGGGACCTCATAGCTGAGGTCCCTTGATCTTTGTAGTGAACCTCAGCTTTATGACCACAATGGTTTCACTTGGCCAATGGTTTTATTGGGTTAACTAGTGGTAGTATCCTAGTGAATTGTTCTCACATTGGGGATGGATTGGAAACCTTCCTTCTTTTGGGAGCATGATCTATTGTCACAGTTTGTTGTGCCTCTAAATCTATAATTGGTATCTCACTATCACCATTTGTAGGTGCAATCGTAGAGGTAGGGGTAGGTAAATTGGGAGTTTTTTATTGCAAAGATGCAATCGGAGTTTAACGATCCATCTGAAAAAAAAAGACACAATGTAAAGCCCTAAGACATCTCATTCTACCAACTTAAGTGAAATTAAAGACAACAGAGAATGAACAAGATGCAAAATTAAAACAAAAAACAACTAGCATATTCACTATATAATTCACTTTCATTTTTCAAATGAATGCAATATAACTATAAAAAATATAGCACTTAGCCATAATCACAGGTTCACAAATCACAATGACAGATAGTTATAAATCAATCAGAATCTAATATTGATACATAATGATTATGAATCTAATATTTATACACTTAACCAAACCCTTGCACCACTTATTCACTAATCTAATTCACAATATAATATTGATGCACTTATTCGAACCCTTGCACTACTATGAATCTAATATTCATAATTTCATACATTTAGCCGAACCCTTGCACCACTTAATGCAATACAATTAACAGCCTAACAGGTTCACAAATTCACAATATACTTAGCAAGTTTGCCGAACAGATCTTTGAAAAATTTGAACTTGAGAGAGAGATAGAGAGATGGAGACAAAGATAGAGACAGAGAGTTAGAGAGATGGAGACAGAGAGAGAGAAAGAGATAGAGAGATGAAGAATACATACAGAGAGAGAAGCAAAATGACAACATCACAACTCACAATGATAGAGGTAGCCTCGACGTTGCTTGCACTTGACGGAAAAGACGGAGCTCAGGGTGTGATGAGGAGAGCTGAGGGAGTGATGAGGAGGTTCATGGTTCGCGAAGGAAAGGTGGCCAGGGAGAAAGGCTGAAAGGAATCAAGATTAGGGCATTTGTTATCGTGGATCAAAACGGTGAGTTTTGATTCACGGTATAATATTTTTTTCACGAAAACACCACCTAAACCACGTCGTTCTATTTTAAATAGAACGACGTTTTTTTAACTTTTAGTTAAAAAAAAAACCGGAATCGGTTTTCCACTAAACTGGTGGAAACATCCACTTCTGATTATGGGAAATCTCAAAATCGACCTCCAGCTCCGGTTCCTGTAAAAGCCGGAGCTCATCTTCCCAGAACCGGAGCTGGAGTTCTACCGGTAGCCAGACCAGACTTACACCCCTAATTTTACCCGTTACACATGATTCTACCCTTTAACATAGAAACTGATGTTTTCAAAAGCTTTCTTACCTTCAAAAATCATATTGAATTGTTACACAATACAAAATTAAAGCTCTTCAAAGTGATTGGGACGGGAAATATAAACCTTTATCTACTTTCCTTTTCCAAAATGGCATCAACCACCGTTTATCTTGCAGTCACATTTATTAGCAAAATGACATCATTGAAAGTAAATACCGACATATTGTTGAATCCGGCCTTCCTCTTCTTGCCCTTGCCTTTCTACCAAAATCCTTTTAGATTGATGAGTTTCATATTGTTGTTTATCTAATCAACAAAATGTCAACCCCAACTCTCTCTCTCATTCTTCTCCATAATTTAAGTTATTTAATCACCATTCCGAGTACCTTTTCTCAAAGTCTTTGGCTGTCAATGTTGGCATAATTTGAGACCTCACAACAAACACAAATTAGATTTTTGGTCCACTCTTTGTCTCTTTCTGGGCTACAACCCAACTCACAGAGGGTACAAATGCCTTGACTCTCAATCGGGACACCTTTACATCTCCATAGATGTGGATTTCAACGAAACCCAATTTCCTTACTCTGCACCCCGACCGACCCAACCTCCACCATCTCTAAATAACCAGACTCACACTATAAGACATATTGGTTGTAACAGTGCCAAGTATCGGTTGCAAAAACATGCAAATTGAACAGTAGGAGTACACCACAAATTCAATTCAAGATCACAAGCAATTACTCATTTGGGGTCCAAGACGGAAAAAGAGAAGTCAATCTTCAAAAGCTATGTAGCAACCTAAGAGGGGGGATGAATTGAGTTTTAGTAAAAATTAACTATTTTCGGGAGATTTAGAACATCAATTCACAAACAATCACAATAAACCAAAGTAGTAGAGAAATAAAGAAATTTACGAAGATAAGGGTTGGAGAGATAACACAGTAGTTTTTAGGTGGTTCGGCCAAAACACTTGCCTACATCCACCCCCAAGGCAAATGACTTCCTTGGGCTTCCCTCACTATAATCAAATAGCAAGTACACCTTAGCTTCCAGGGTGCTAAGAAACCGTTACAAAGTGTTTTCAAAGATTACGTTTACTTCACAAATCCTCACAACCTATAGGATTTATTCTACTCTCACAAGTAGGACCCAGTGTTTACCCAACACTCTCAAAGTTTAAATGAAATGGGTAGAAGGTGTAAAGCTCACGTATAGGCTCTTGAAGCCGAATTTTCAAATATGAGGTACAAGGGTAGGAGAGAAGATAGATTTACACTAGAAGACTCGAAACTTGATGGTGAAGAAGCAGGCCTTCTAAGTTGGTGCAGAGTTTCTCTCTTCTTCAAAGATTTCCCTCTTTTCTCAATAGTTAGGTCAAGGAGTAATTGCAAAATCGTGCGTGTAGGTGAGAGAGCTCTTGAATTATTCAACAACCGGTCTTCTATTTAACCCATTTTGTCTTCAACGCTCGAGTGGGTAGGTGAGAGAGCCGTTGAAAACTTTTCCATGAAAGAATGAGCGTTTTAATGCGTCTGATGACTTTCCGAAAAATCCTCAATCTCGTGTAATGTGTCGACACTTCAACTAGCATGTGCTGACACATAGAATTTGAGCTAAAAATTAGGTCTCGGGAGTCCGTGCAATGTATCGACACTAGTAGGTCCATGTGCCGACACATGTTTTGGTCAAAAACGCATGTCTCTGGTGTAAGTGCAATGTGTCGACACTATAGTGTCAATGTGTCGACACATGTTTTTTGCCTTGAAAAACATGTCTCGGGAGTTAGTGCAATGTGTCGACACACGTTTTGAATGTGTCGACACCTAAAAGTTCTGGAGACAAAAATCAGTGCTTTTGAAGATTTCAACTCATTCCAAAACGATTTTAAGTGTCTTATCCTTTGAAGAGATTATCAAGCATTATGAGCAAATACTTTTAGAGAGATAAATTTCAATCCTTTTGAAATATAAATATGAATTTGTGGATTGTAGAAATAGATTCTAAAGTCCACAAAAACTAGGAAACTTTTGTTATCATCAAAATCATTTATAGATTGTTTGTAAAACAACCTTGGGCTAACAATCTCCCCCTTTTTGATGATGACAAAAATATGTTAAAAATAACTTTTTGCTAACAAATAGAAAAACTCCCCCTGAGAACTAGCAGGAGTTTTTCATTACATTTTTAGCAAATAGACTTTAGAATTTTATAAAAAATTTGCAAGAGTTCCCTTTATAAATGGAGGTTTCCCAAAAATTTAAAACATAAGAAAAACACTTCTATGAACTTCCTTCAAACTTCTCAAACTCCAAAGATTTTCAACAGAACCCAAGACTTCATATAGAGAGAATTTGAGAGATAGAAAGACTATCTTTAAAGCAATTTACATTGGTCCATAATGAGCCATAATGAACATTTCTTACAAGCTCCTTTTGAGCTTCCTTAGAGATTATCAACAAGAAAATATATGAAATTATATATAAACATCATAATCATAATCAACACATCTCAACAAAAATCAGGAATAAGCATAGAAAACATAATAGATTAGAAGTTTAGCACATATACATCTAGAATAAAATAAAATGTTCTCTAATGAGCTAAGAGTTCAGCACATATACATCTTCTCCCCCTTTAGCATCATCAAAAAGAACAAGTAAGAGAGGAGGTGAAAAGGTAAGAGGTTGTGGAGAGAGTCAAGCAATAAGACTATGGGGAATCAAAGGGAGGGAGGTGGATGGTCCACGTGAAACTTCTTCAGCCAATTGACCCAGGTGGTGGAGAACCAGTAAGTCCATTGAATCACTCGAGGTCGAAGATTGCGATCTTCATCCAAATGAATCTCGGTAGCCTTGATCACATCTTCAGTTGTGTTCTTCATCTCTTGCTTGAGAAGTTCTGATGTGGAAGCAATTTCATCTACTGAATGTTGGATCACATTGCTTGCCACTTTGATGCTATTATTGACTTGATGTTTGAGATTCCTCATAACCTTAGAGATAATCCCAAGGTGTTCAGTGTTGTCAACAAGCATTTTCTTGATTTCTTCAAACCCGGTCTTCATAGAGCTGGCCAAATCTTCCATATTCTTGCCCAACTTCTTCTGCTCCTTTTTTATCTCATTCATAGAGGCCTCAAGAGAATCTAGGCGAGGTTGATGAGAGCTACCAACAGGTGGAGGAGAGACAGAGATGGGAGTATGCTCCTCTATAGGAGTTTCAGCAGCGGTTTCAGCATCATCCTCATCGTTATCCTCATCAGACTCAGAACTCTTTTCACCACCCTTGTGAGGAGTTACTACTGATTTCTTCACCCAATCCCCATCCTCATTTTTCATAACACCCATCAACTTGAGTGTTTTCTGATTATATTCTTGGGAATCCTTGGGTTTTTCTCTAACCTCCATAGAGACATCTATATCAAGGATATGGAATAAATGGGTGAAAAACATCTCATAAGGCAGTCCTTGCCTTTTCTTTTCAGAGGCTGCCTTAATGTGGTTTATCATTAGATGTCCAAAGTTCATTAGAGTACGGGTGATCAAGCAATACATGATAAACAACTCCAAAAAAGTAATATACTCAAATTTACCAATCCTTGGTAGAATTACATGGCACACCATGTGTTGTAAAATTCTTCTATGGACTGTCAAATCACTAGCAGTGGGTTTAAAAACTTTGTTGAGGGTTGGATTATCCAATACAACCCTAAGCATATCTAGAGGTTCTACCTCTGCCATGCCCATCCAAGTGTAAGCATCAAAGAACTTCTTTCCCCCATTGGGTGCACCAATCACATTATTCAAAGAAGTTGCAGACAAATCCAAAATCTTCCCATTTACATAGCTTGTGACTGATTCGAAAGTAGTGTGTTGAAGATTTGAATAAACTAATTTCACAAGATAGATATAGCAATCAACCTTCAAATTAACAAACACACCCCATCCTTGATAATCAAACATTTCCTTAAAATCAAACTCATTCTCATTGAACCAATTGAAATCTGCTCATCTACCACCAATAACTTTCCTAGCCCTAAAATCTTGTAGAAAATGATTTTTGCACAGACCTGACCTGTAAATGTAGGCTTCGGTGGAGGGCATTGCTTCTTCCACATTTTTCCATTTCTTCTTTGCTCTAGAACTTGCTGAAGAGGGGGTCTGAGATTGGGAGAGTTTGGGGCGACTGGAGGACATCTCGGCAGGTACAGTGGCATTGTCGGCGACGAGAGTTTGAGAGGAGGTCCGGCCGGTGAGGAGATTTCGTAGGGAGAAGAGAAAAGGCTCGGCTAGGGCGAGAGAGAGAGATCTGTGAATGGGAAAGGGAAAAATGTGTCGACCCTTGCCCTAGGAGGCTTGATATAACACGCGGGTACCCGGTTTTTTAAAAACATTGTGCCGATATATGTGTCGACACATTGGATCAATGAGTCGGCACATTGTACATGTACCCGAGAGCCATTTTTGAAGAGGCTCAAGAACTGAAGCTAATGTGTTGACACATTCAGGACATGTGTCGACACATTAGCTTCAGTTCTTGGTGCAAAACGCCATTAAAACCATATGTGTTGATACTTGAATTACCAAGTGTTGACACATTCTACACAAAGTAAAATTTCTTCAGAGTATTTTCAATGAAATCAATTTGAGCTTATATCAACATAAGGCATTTTAGCATATAGATCAAGTCATTTTCTAAGCATCCAAGAAGCATATTCAAAGCATCAAAATAAACATATATCATCACATTAAGCCAAAGGAAATCTCATTCCTATTTCTTGTCGAATAAAACAAAATCTATCCTCATTAAGGTGTTTTGTGAAAATATCCGCCAATTAAACGTCGGTATGTACAAACTCAAGAACAATATCCCCTCTTTGAGCATGATCACGACTAAAGTGATGTTTTATCTCAATGTGTTTTGTCCTAGAGTGCTGAATAGGATTTTTTGTAAGATTTATAGCATTAGTGTTGTCACATTTTATTGGGATGAGAGAGTAATGAAGATTAAAATCTTCTAGTTGTTGTTTCATCCATAAAACTTGTGCACAACAATTGCTCACAGCAATATACTCAGCTTCCGTAGTTGATAGAGCTACATAGTTTTCTTTCTTGCAACACCAAGAGACTAGTGAGGGGCCAAGGAATTGGCAAACACCACTAGTATTCTTTCTATCAATTTTACAACCAGCATAGTCCGCGTCCGAGTATCCTTGTAAATTAAATTCAACACTCTTAGGATAAAACAATCCTAGATTTTGAGTTCCAACAAGATATCTAAAAATCCGTTTAACTGAAATAAGATGAGATTCCTTAGGACATGATTGATATCTAGCACACATACAAACACTAAATATTATATTCGGTCTACTAGTGGTAAGATAGAGTAAGGAACCAATCATACCTCTGTATTTGGTTTGGTCCACATCCTTACCATTTTCATCTTTTTCCATCTTTGTTGATGAGCTCATATGTGTGCTAATTGGTTTTGAACTCTCCATAGAGAAACGCTTGAGAAGATCTTTTGTATACTTTGCTTGGTTGATGAAAATCTCTTCATTGCTTTGTTTGATTTGAAGTCCAAGGAAATAGTTCAATTCCCCCATGATACTCATCTCAAATTCACCTTGCATTACTTGTGAAAACTCTTGACATAAGATTTCGTTAGTTGATCCAAAAATAATATCATCAACATAAATTTGAACAATCAACAAATCATTGTCTTTCTCTTTGATAAAAAAAGGTAGCATCAATTTTGCCTCCCAAAAAACCATTTTCTATAAGGAATGAACTCAACCTTTCGTACCATGCCTATGGTGCTTGTTTCAGTTCTTCTTCTATGGCATGAATCCAACTTTCATCATCTTTTGCCTCAAAGAAGTTTTTAGGCTCAAGTTGTGAAAGTAAAGCAAAATTATTAGATTGACTTAAGGAAGAGCGAGTGCTTACCCATTTTTCTACATTACCAATGATTTGCTGAAGATGATGACTTTTGATGTATTTCCATGATTTTGGTAGATCATCTTTATCTTGTTGAATGCTTTGGGGTTCTTGCTCTTTCTCAAGAGTGTCTACTTTGTCCATGTCAATTGTAAGCTTTTCAACTTCTTTATTTAGATCTACAATATCCTCATCATCTTTTCTCACAAGTATGTCAGATTCATCAAAAGCAACATGAATTGATTCTTCTACAACTAAGGTACGTTTATTGAAAATACGAAATGCTTTACTAGAAGTTGAGTACCCAAGAAATATACATGTATCCACCTTGGCATCAAACATACCCAAATTGTCTTTGTTGTTGTTGAGCACAAATCATTTGCAACCAAAGACATGAAAGTAGCCAATATTGGGTTTTCTTTCATTCCATAGCTCATAAGGGGTTTTCTTAAGAATGGGTCTAATCATGCAACGATTCATAACATAACAACTTGTGCTAACGTCTTCAGCCCTGAAATAGTTAGGCAAGTTGCTTTCACATAGCTAGGTTATAGTCATTTATTCAAGAGTCTTATTCTTCCTCTCTACAACACCATTTTGTTGAGGAGTTCTAGGAGCCGAGAAGTTGTGGTTAATACTATTTTCACTACAAAATTTTTCAAAGGAGGATTTTTCAATTTTTTTACCATGATCACTCCTTATGTTTGAAATAGTAAAACCTTTTTCATTTTGAATCCTCTTGCAAAGTTTTTCAAAGGCATGAAAAGCTTCATCTTTATGAGCTAGAAATATAACTCATGTGAATCTACTAAAATCATCAACTACAACAAAGCCATAACGTTTGCCACCCAAACTTAGTGTTCGGGTTGGGCCAAATAAATCCATGTGTAGAAGTTGAAGTGGTCTAGAAGTGGACACAACATTTTTAGGCTTAAAAGAGTTTTTAGTTTGTTTGCCTTTTTGACAAGCCTCACAAATTTTGTTCTTTTCAAAAATGAGGTTAGGCAATACGAAAACTAAATTCTTTTTGGTTAATTTTGAAATCAAGTCCATACTTGCATGAGCAAGTCTTCTATGCCATAACCAACTGTCCTTATCATTTAGAGCTGGAAGACATTTTATGTTTTTTTGAGGAGATGCTCTCTAAATGAACCGTATACACATTTTCAAATCTAAGCCCAACAAACAAGACTTTCTTGCTTTCTATGTTTTCAACAAAACACATAGATGATTCAAAGATAACACGGTTTCCTTTATCACATAATTGACTTATACTAAGAAGATTTTGTTTTAAACCATCAACAAGGAGCACATTTTCAATTATGGAATTAGGATACATACCAATGCTACCAATGCCAAGTATTTTCCCTTTGCCATTATCACCAAAGGTAACTGAACCCTTTTCTTTGAGACAAAGAGAGCTGAACCAACTCTTGTCTCTAGTCATGTGCTTGGAGCATCCACTATCAAGAACTCAATGCTCCTTTGTGTTTTTGGACTTCAAGCACACTTGCTAAAAGAATCAATTTTTGATCTTTGGTACCCAAATCTTTTTGGGTCCTTTGGTGTTATAATCAAATTCTTTCATCTTATCTTTTTGAATCCAAACAAATTTGTTGGACAATTATGTGAAATGTGTCCATTTTTTCCACAAAAGTTGCACATAATAAATGACGGAGAAGACTTTGTAATCATATAGGAATATGATTTTTGATTCTTGAAAGAATTATACCCAATGCCACTTTTGTTAAAGCAGCACCTTTGTGAGCCAAGAAGAATTTCAAGGTTTTTATTTCCTTGAGTAAATCTAGCAATATAGTGAGTCAGAGATTCAAATTTTTCTTTCAAACAATTGTTTTCTAATTTTAAATAAATTGACTCTTCATGTATAACTTTTGCCTTTTCTTTTGTGACTTTTGCAAGATTCTCTTTAAGAGAAACAACTTGGTATTTTTAACGAGTCACTTTCTTGAATAAGCAATTCATAGTTCTTTTTGAGACAACAATACTTTGAAAAAATGATTTTTAGTTCAATGTATTGTTCATTAAAGGCTTCTTGCAAATCATCAAAAGAGAATGAAGAAGTTGAAGATTCTTGTACCTCTTCGTCATCATCCTTTGCCATAAAGCATAGGTTTGCCACTTCTTCCATATCACTTTCACTATCACTAACATCGGATTCTCCCCATGCAGCCAAAATCTCGTGGCTCCTCCATATAGTTTGTTTTGCCTGTAACACTCTTCCCAAGATATTTGAACTGCAATCCTTTTTAAGAGCTCGAATCTCTTTTTAACTCGCTTTAGCGTATTAATAAATTGATACATTTGTATGCCGGTTAGTAGTAATTGCATCCATTCCTCCTCCACAATTTTAAGGATTTGCTGGGTGTTGTGCCCAGTAATTGAAGAATTTAAAGGGGTTCTTCGGAAGAAAAATGTTAGAATGAAGAGGGGAGAGAAATAGTAACGAGAGACAATAGATGATTTTAGTGGTTCGTTTCGAAGGCCTACATCCACTGTGAAAGCCCTCTGTGGTTGTATTTTGTATTATGAGTGCGTACAGATTACAAGTTAAAAGTTAGAGACAATGCAAAGCATGACATGAAATATTCCTAAATTTAAATTTGAATCTCTACATTTAAAAGTTGAATATTGATAACGATATTAAATCTTTGATATCGTGATAACCGTAATATCATATCAAATCTTCAAGATTTGATTATGATATTATCTCTAACATCTTCTTTATTCTTTTGAGTCTCTCAAGCATATATGAGAATATACCTGCCAGGTGAAAACATGTTTAGAAGCATAAAAAATACCATCTCGTCTCTCAAATCTACCGATTTAGCTTGTGTCATGAGTACTCCTTCAAGTCCTTCCATGGCCATTGTTGTGAAACACCCATGCTTCATCTGTAGCTCCTATTGCATTGAAATCACCCATTACAAGCCACGAGATGTTGTTTTCTTGCCCTACCAACAGCAATTCTCTCCGAAGCCTTAAGTCTATTTTGGTATTCATTGTCGTGATAATAAAAAAAGGGACGATAAATTGTTACATTTTATATCGAACAGTTACTAACTCAATATCTGAATTATGTAAATCAATGCGAGAACATCTGATTTTTATATGGGTTCGCACTTCTAAAGTATAATCGAATACAACAGTATAGGATATTAGGTGATTCGACTACTGTGTATAAGTACTTCTTTTGGCCCCTGATATGGACAGAAAAAAAAACAAATGTTTTACAAATTTCATAAGGGTTCTTAAAAATAGATGATTCCATTTTCGTCATCAGTTTAAAATTACTCTCTTTATCTTTTGGAGTCCTCGTTCATTTCTAAAGGAAACAGAAAATACAGCATGTATGAGACTAAAATAACATATAAAATTATATTTGAGGCATATAGACATGCATATTCCATGTATTAAAATATCATAATATAAAGTATAATATGATTAGATTAGATTAATAATTATTATCATAAAATCTTCTGAAATTCCGCCCGCTTGAAATCGAATGTCAAAGCAGGCCAATATTAGTGTATGGCATGCACTAACCTATTACCCAATCATTAGGAAATTGCCACGTGCACCGTTTAGCTACTCCCTCTAATATTTGCCAATAAATAGAACCCTGCAATATTGTTCGCCGACCAAAGTTTCAAACCACCTACCAGGAGCCTGAAATCACCAATATATAATAATACTTTCCAAGTGATCTGCGGTTGGTTACCCGTGATTGCGCGCGCGGCAATGACGTAAATAGAAAAAACTAAAGCGTGATCGACGGTTGAGATAGGAAGACATGTCCGCTACTTCATCTAAAGATTACTCCCGACTCCGAGTACTGTCCATGTTAAGGTTCACGATAGCACGACGTGGGGAGCTCAACCTTGTCATGGCCTTCTTTGTCTGATGTTCGCCTGGCACAACGTGAGGGCTACTAACACACGCACGCACGCACAAAAAAGTCGTTATCCAATTCGGAGCACCAAATTGTTGCTCTCTTCTCCTTCTTTCTTATTTAAGTTGTGCGACGCTGCTAATGCGTTGACAAGAATAGGCATTACGCGATTGACCGAAACCAGTCCTCCACGTGTACTACGGTGTCATGGGGAAGCTGAAGTCTACGCAATGCGTCTTCCTGGCGTTGCTGGTTGGCATGTTCCACTTCGACCCAACCACCGCCGACTACGGTGCGGCACTTGACCTGAGCTTGAAGTTTTTTGAGGCACAAAGATCAGGCAAACTTCCGTCCACTCAGCGAGTAGAGTGGAGGGGGGACTCGGCCCTCGACGATGGGCATTCACAAGGGGTAAGAGTCTCGCTTTGCTGCCAAAACACACTAAAATACTTCGTTTTTCACGCGCGCAAGCAATGGTCGAATATATTGTACGTGGAATTGACATGGGAAGCGTTTTCGTGTACTTTTGGGCGCAGGTGGACTTGGTTGGAGGGTATTATGATGCAGGAGATCATGTGAAGTTTGGGCTCCCAATGGCCTTCAGCGTGACACTGCTCTCATGGGCAGCTGTCGACTTCAGGAAAGAAATTACAGAATTAAACCAACTGGCCAATACATTATGGGCCATTAGATGGGGTACAGATTACTTAATGAAAGCACATCCACAGCCTAATGTTCTATGGGGACAGGTAAGACTAATGCTCAAAAACGGAGAGTTTAATTGGTATCCGATTTCACATGCCATAAGCCCACTCTAGATGCATCATACTAGCTAGTAGAAGCAACCTTGAATTGTACAACAAATTTTTGGACTACGGATAAGAATTATGGATTTTGTTCAAGATTTTTTGAAATAGAATTCATCCTAAGGCACTTTCACATATTTTTCTTCTGATTCATGTAATTGACCAACAGCAAGAACAGGCAAAATGGTTCACTTTTGAAATTAATTCGATGCACATCCTTGCACACAATCATTATGTACATTACAAATTCATCAACAAAATGACATGATCGGAGAAGGAATTTCTTATAGTTTGGTGTGCAACATTCAGGTGGGAGATGGGGCCTCTGATCATTATTGTTGGATGCGGCCTGAAGACATGACAACTTCCAGATATGCTTACAAGCTTGATGTAAATCATCCTGGTTCGGACCTTGCCGGTGAAACTGCTGCTGCCTTGGCTGCAGCTGCCATGGCTTTCAACCCTTATAACTCCTCCTACGCCAATCTACTTCTAGTTCACGCCAAGCAGGTGAGTATACATGATTTATGGAACCACATGATCGGTATTCCGTCACTCTGGGAACTTAGGAAGATCAAAATTTGGAAAGAAACTCAAGAAACAATCACTTCTAGCAGTTTTCAGATATATAGGTTGCTAGCACTTCATTTCAGCTATTCATAACCTTTCAAATTGAAAGCTAATTCATATGGAATGTGTATTCATAATTCATGTAGAACTCTTTACATCCCGGGCATTGCCTGGCCCTTTTGTTCTTTTGGTTTCGTTCCCCCCTCAATTTTAATGAAAATTTCCAAATTCATCTGCACGTACGTATAAGGGATGGCATCCAGTTGAAATTTGCTTTTGGGTAACCCATGTAAACATTCTCACAGAGTATAATAACAGGCAACTTTTCCATAGAATTGCTTGGTGTAACCTTCAACACAAATTTTTGGAAGGAAACGTGCCAGATCGATACACTTTTAAAAGATATTATGATCTCCAATTCGTGCAGCTTTTCTCGTTCGCGGACACATTCAGAGGCGTGTATACCAACTCTATTCCTTCTGCTCAGCCATTTTACGCATCATCTGGTTACTCGGTTAGTATAATAACTCCTTGGCAACATTAATGCTCTGTTTCATCCCTATTTCTTATCCTTCTTGGTTTGTATATATTCTGAACGTACGTCTCTCTTATCATTTAATGAAGGATGAGTTATTGTGGGCTGCTGCCTGGTTGTATCTAGCAACCAATGATCAGTACTACATGAAGTATGTAGTGGACAACGCTGTGTCCTTGGGTGGTACTGGATGGGCAGTCCAGGAATTCTCTTGGGATAACAAATACGCTGGTTTACAAGTCCTTCTTACAAAGGTACATATACAATCCAAGAACTCCATCTTAGAGATAAAAATATGCTCTTTATGAACAAACAGAACCCGCGGATCAATGGGTTCAATTTGGGATAAGTTAATTGGTGCTGTTAAACTCAAACGCATCTGGGATTATAAGATTTAGACCAAAACATCCGGGCCAAAGCTGTTATAATGAGCACTATAGATTTTCTTTTCTAGGGGACAAAAACGCTTCTTTTCTAGGGGACAAAAACGCACCACCTCATATAATGAACAAGAGTTGGATGAGTGTTTTTGTCCCTTGGATTTGGACGCTTTGGTCTGAATCATTTCCCCATAAAAAATCAAGTCTAGTATTGCTTATAGCAGGGGGGGCTTTTTGTGGTGGATGTCATTTCATATACATGATTTTTTCTGTTTATTGACTAGCTAGTCTTGGTGTAACCCTCTGACGACTAATTTACTGCAACTTTCATGGGAATTAACTCTCATAATTGTTTAACACTAATAATTGGATACTCCAAAATAATTAAGATTGTAGTTGAGAAAAGGTGACTCAACTTTGGAAGTCATTTGCAGATACTGCTGGAGGGAAAAGGAGGTGCATACACAAGTACACTAAAGCAATATCAAGCCAAGGCAGATTACTTTGCCTGTGCTTGTCTCCAAAAGAATGATGGCTACAATGTCTACCGCACTCCTGGTTTGTAATCGAGACTTGGGTTTCACTGTGAAGTACCCCTTTATAGATTACGCACTACTAATTAATTAATTAATATGAGTCTCAACTCCTTTGATGTGCTGTTTGATGATTATCAGGGGGCTTATTATACGTGCATCAATGGAACAACATGCAGTACGTCTCATCTGCGGCATTTCTTCTTGCTGTGTACTCCGATTATCTGTCTGCAGCAAACGCCGAACTCAACTGTCCAAATGGAATAGTTCAGCCTCAGGAGCTCCTCAATTTCGCTGGGTCACAGGTACAAGAAAGCTTTACATATACCCAAGTTATCAGAAACATCTTCACGTGGACGTTTCACTTCTTTTCAATGATCGCTTTTCGCTGATTTATTGACCGATGTCGGGTTGGTTGTGTAGGCTGACTACATTCTCGGTAAAAATCCCAAGGCCATCAGTTACTTGGTTGGTTACGGACAGAACTATCCGACTCATGCTCACCACAGAGGTGCTTCTATTCCGTCCATTAAAGTTCTCCCTTCTGCGGTGGGATGTGTTCAAGGTTTCGAATTATGGTACTACCGAGCTGATGGAAATCCGAATGTCTTGGATGGAGCCCTGGTGGGTGGTCCTGATGTGAACGATGACTACTCTGATGACCGGACCAACTATGAAGAATCCGAGCCTACACTAACTAGCTGTGCCCCACTTATCGGCCTCTTCTCTAAGCTCCAGGGTGCAAAGGGTATTCCAGGTGAGAAATGATCATTTAAGGACCGTCGGATTATTGTCAGTGCATAAACAGATCAGCATAAAGGATTAACAAAATTTTATGCATTTCATTTAAGGATTAATGGGTTTAGGAGTGATGGTTTATAGTAAAATATGCTCTTTGCATTTGATTACATCTGATTGGATCGTGTGGATATACAACAGGTTCCTATCCCACAAAGCCACCGGTGTCCCACGAAACAACACCAAGTGAGTAGTGCAATTCAAACTCTTCCTTTTGATCCTTGAGTAAAGAAAACCATCGATTTGGTCAAAATTTATATTCCTTAATCCACTCTCCTCTGAACTCTCAGGTACCCCTCAGAGCAAACCACCAGTGCCCTACACGAACCTATCAGGTGAGCACTAGGGACATGACTTTAACTGAGGTTTACATAAACGAGGTGCTTCTATTTGACAAACAACTTACTGCTTGCAACGCTGGCCCCATACCTTGTGCTTTTTATTATATGACCTGAAGGATTAGACATCATATATTAGGACTCCCATCAAAAATATTCTATAATGTTTCGATTTTGTTATAACTTAAGAAGCTACAAGCTGTAGGCCTTATAGCATAATGCATTCTTTGCAGCTGCCCCTGTCGAATTCCTTCACTCCATAAGCAACTCATGGACCTTTGCGGGAACCACATATTACCGCCACGCAGTGATAATAAAAAATACATCTCAGAAGCCAATAACAGATCTTAAGCTGGCGATCGAAAAGCTGTCAGGCCCTCTATGGGGTCTTTCTCCAACTCATGAGAAGAACATCTACGAGTTCCCTCAGTGGCTGAAGGTCTTGAACCCTGGCTCGCAGTGCAGTTTTGTTTACATTCAAGGCGGTCCTCAAGCTAAGGTTTCAGTTATGAGCTACCATTAACCCTTCCAATTAGGTAAGAGAATTTCCAAGTCTTGGATAAGGATTAAGGATTAAAGAGGGAGGGGAAAAGAGACAAAACATGGAGAGCTGCGGGACCGTTTCTTTCTTTTTCTATATTTTGGTTTTGTTTTGTTTTCGCTTTTTAATAGGTCAGATATGTTATGTTGGTCTATGTAAGGTTTGTTTTGCACCTGGAGAATGAAAGATCATTGTACATGGAGTTTTACAGAATCATGAGTAAACGCATAGTTCCCTTTACTGTTTTGCTACACTTTCAATTATTTTTCGTCTTTTGAGTAAAAGTAGGAATCATATCGATGAACAAAATGTATAGCGTACAAGAAGTAACAAAAGCTACTCCACAACAAGAAGTTACAGAAGAAAAGCACAAAAGGTAACAAAAGTTACTATACACGAAATACTCCTTTCAACTCTCCGTGATTAATCCCCTCGAGACTCTTCATATGGGCCTTTCATCTTGATAGAGGTTCGTGGGTTTTACTTTACTCGGTAGGCGTTCTTATTGGCTACTTTAACAAGTGTTGAATCCCCTTAAACCGTGATTTAATGGATTTTGCCGGGTACAGAGCACCATTTACAGTAATGGCTGAAGTTGTGGGTTCTTTACAGGGGTAGGAGTTTCAGACAGGGCAACCCTCAGTCGCCATATATGCCCAACTAATTGAAGTATTCTTAGGTTGTGCTTGTGTTGAAATATTTTTGGTATTGGGTTTTGTATTGGTATTGGGTTTAGTGAAAAAGTGAAGAGATAAGTAATTTTTTATATTTTTTATATTTTTTTATATTTTTTTTGGGAGAGAGAGATTATATTGTAGTAATTTATTAAGAGAGAAAATATTTTGGATAAAATTGTTGGTGCAAACGCACCCTTAGCCTAATGGCAGATGACAAATGAAAGGAGATGAGTTCAAGAACAATTTGACTTTTTTTTATAATCTATGAAGGAAGAAATGAAAACTTCCTTCATAGTGTTTTTCATGGCAGTTGAGACACAAAAACCAGCTATTGAGTATTGACCACTTCCTACTAGTTTCAATCACTGACTGAAAAATATAAAAGACAATTCTTAAATATCACGTCTATCTGGTCTACAACAGAAACTCCCAAAAATGAAAAATTTATTGAAAAGTTCTTTTAGACATCCATAGAATTGCACTCTCATAAAGAGAATTTTAGTAAATTATACTTTGGAGTGGAATTCCGGCTTCTACCAATATTCCGTCCCTATAAAAGTGGTATTGGACAATTATCGATAGCGTGGCCGACAACTTTTTGCCATGGCCGGCAGAGAATCTGCTAAACCACTAATTTGAGATTCAGTTTTTTTTTTTTGCTAAATAAACCATACTTAAATTAAAACATACGAAGGTCACAAAGCATATCACAACCCCGGATATGCTTGGGAATACTAGCAATAGGAATAAAGCCAAAACAACCAGAAATAGCTACCCATTTAGCACGCAAATGAGGTAAGAGATTACAACGTCTAGGAATCCAAGCAATCCTCCAATCCGAGAAAGAGGTCAACTCCTTCCTAATATGCTCCACAGTAGCAGCAGTGGCCCAACAAGTGGGCGTCTCCGAAGAGAGGATCTCCTTGCAAAGTATCAACGAATCGCTTTCAAAATCCACACAAGTCCAATTCTGCCGTTTGGCTAACGCCAAAGCTTCAGCCAAAGCCAAAGACTCACCAACCAAAGGGTCCATAGCAGGTAAACGTTCCGTGTAAACCATACAGAGGGAACTGGAAGAATCTCGAACCGAGATAGCTATGTAAGACCCATGAGAACGGATAGCTACATCCTTGTTAACCTTCAGCCAACCCACTTTGGGAGGAACCCATCGGAGCCGCAAGTTTTGCCTTGAAACCACCCAAGCCTGAGCATGCTCCCAATATCGCCTACGCAGCGAAGAAATCATCTCCATGATATTGACGGGTTTATCCTCATAAATGAGTTTATTGCGAACGAACCACAACTCATCCAAAACAATAGCCGCATTAAGAGAGAAGGCCAATAGACTATCAGCATGAATGTTGAAGGCCTGATCAGCATCAAGAATAACTTGAATCAACTTCGCCGGATGAGAGAAAATCAAGGAGTCCATCTGTACTGCCCAAGCGGATTCGCGCCAAGCGATACTAGCCACACTGCAATAAACAAACAGATGTAGGGTATCTTTCGGTGCCTGCTTACAAAGGGGGCACAAAAAACCCTCCTCATTCTCGCAATGAAGAACTCTACCCAACACTCCCTTCGTTTTAATGGCACCTGCCGCAACTTTCCATAATATTAATTTGAGCCGGTCTTGCAACTTTAATTTCCAAAGCTTGCTCCAAGCCACTGAACCAATCCATGAGTTGAGAGAAGATCGAATGCCTTGGGTTGCCACAACCACAGATTTAACCGAGAAGGCACCGGAAGATTCTTTGGTCCATATCCACTGATCAACCGAAGAAGCACGGGGAACCGGCAACCGAAGAATGGAATCAACGGAGCGCTCCACAAATAGTTGCTGAAGGAGGGAGACATTCCACATCCCCGAACCCTCCAAAACCAAGTCACTAACCACACGAACATCCCGATTCTCCCAAGCCCCTTTTCTCCACTCAGGCTTGCAATTTACTTCGCCCGGGAGCCACGGATCCTCCCTAAATCGGACCGATTCTCCATTGTATGGTAGGAGACAAAGACCCGATTGGAACAAGGAAGAAGCCCGTAACACACCTTTCCAAACCCACTAGCCAGAGAAAGTAGAAGTCGGAGGGTTAAGAGGGGTCATATGAGGGTACTTGTGCTTCACCAAACGGACCCATAAGCTATCCGGTGAGGAGTAAAACTTCCATCCCAATTTGGCTAACAATGCCAAATTAGTATCAAACATTCTTCTGAACCCCAACTCTCCCATCTCCCTCGGAAGACAGATTGAGTCCCACGCCTTTGGTGTAAAATTTCGGGTTTTGTGAGCTGGAAATCCCCACCAGAAATCCTTCAAGATTCTATCGATCTCTTCACACCACCCTTCGGGAAGAAGGAAAGTAGACATACAATACATCGGCATTGTGGCAGCAACGGCCTTAAAAAGGACAGTTCGCCCCGCCTGTGAGAGAGATTTCATCTTCCACCCCGCCACCTTGGAGAGCACCTTCGTCTTAACATCCTCAAAAGCACGTTTTTTGGACCGTCCAAGAAATAATGGTAGCCCCAAGTACTTGCTGGTTAGGGGCATCTTCTTCACCTGCATAGAATTACATAAAGCAGCAACCACCTCAGGATGAGTATTGCCACTACAGAAAATAGAAGACTTCCCTCTGTTGATTTTCTATCCTGAGAGCCTTGAGTAGGTCTCCAAAACACTGCTAATTTGGTGGACCTCTCTAGCATTAGCAGGACAAAAGATCATAATGTCATCTGCAAAAAACAAATGAGAGATGGAAGGTGCCTGGCGGGATACTTTAGTACCATGAATCAGCCCAAGATTTTCAGCCCTCCCCAACATCCTTGATAGCACTTCCGACCCCAAAATAAAGAGGAAAGGGGAAAGCGGGTCGCCTTGTCGTAGTCCCCTTCCAGGCTTGAAGAATCCGAATGGGGACCCATTCAGCATAACCGAAAAAGACACAGTAGTCAAACACTGCTCAATCCACCCAACTCATCTGTCTGCAAAGCCAAAAGCCTTTAGGACCTTTAGAAGAAAACTTCATTTCATGCGATCATATGCCTTCTCCATATCCAATTAAGGGTGGTGGGCCCTTTGTCCCCTCGCTTAGCTTTCATAGAGTGGAGCACTTATTGGCCAATAATAGCATTTTCCTGGATGGTGCGTCCAGGAATGAAGGCTGCTTGATAAGGCGAAATAAAGGACGAAAGAACCCGCTTCAACCGGGTAGACAGAATTTTGGATATCACCTTGTATGCAACATTACAGAGGCTTATAGGCCTAAAATGCTCAATCTTACTCGGATGATCCATCTTGGGCACCAAGACAATAAAACTGTGATTGAGCTGCTTCAATAAGAAACCAGAGTGAAAAAAGAGATTAACCATGTCAATCAACGCTTTCCCCACAGAATTCCAATAATGTTGATAGAATAGAGTCGGCATGCCATCCGGCCCAGGTGCCTTGAGAGCCCCAATTTGGAAAACAGCAGATTTGATCTCTTCAACCGAAGGTAATGCACACAGGGATTCATTCTCCTCCTCCGAAATACTGGGCTGAATTAAACTCTCAATTTCACCATCAAACACAGGGTACGAAGAGGTGAACAAGCGCTGAAAGTAGTCCACCACATGGTGCCCGATAGATTCGCGATCCTGGATCCAAACACCTCCATCGGTTGTGGCCAGCCAGGTGACTCTAGACTTCTGCTTCACAAGCTCTCCTCCGCCCTCAACATATCCCGCAGTTCCAATTGAAGTCTCAATTCTGTTTCCCATGACAACAACGATGGCGGAAGATTTTTGAGTATGGGCAAGCTGATTTTGCAACAACTTGATCTTGGTCTGAACAGACCCGAAGACCTCTTTATTCAACTGTAGAAGAGCGTGTTTGGTAGCCTTGATCCGCTGCACCAAACCAAATGCTGCTGAGCCCCATACCCGCTTTGACCAAGCCTCATCCACAACCATCCTACTATCTTCCGCCTTAACCCAACAGCTCTCAAAACGAAAGGGTTTAGGACCAGCTTTCATAGCACCCTCCGTGTCCAGAAGCATAGGAGCATGGTCCGAGGCAATCCTGGGGAGATTCTTCACTAATGCCCTGGGGAAGAGAGAAAGTCACTCCCCATTCGCCAAACCCTTATCAAGTCGTTCTCGGATCTTTTGATTACCACTTCTACCATTGCACCACGTAAAGTGAGGCCCCGAGCTCCCCACATCCACCAAGCCCGCACGAGTCCTGAAGGAGAGAAACCCATCTGTGGAAGAAGAAGAGAATGGTCTCCCTCCCCATTTCTCATGTTGACCGGAGATGGCATTAAAGTCTCCAAACACAAGCCAGGGGCCACCAAACCACTCCCCAACCGCCGAAACCTCTTGCCAGAAAATCTCCTTCCGTAGAGTATCACAAGGACTATGAATGAAAGTGAGAGCCCACGACTGCGAAGTAGGTTCTCCAAACAAAATAAGGCTGATCTTGTGTTCCTGCCGAATCACCAAGTCAAAATCAACACCCCGCCTCCAAGCAAAGATGTTGCCCCCACGTACACCACCTGCAGGAACTTCCACCGAATCAGAAAAACCCAAGCGGACCATAATACCCGCAACATTGGAGATTTTAGTCTCCACGATGCATAGACAATCCGGGTTTGATTGTCTAAGCATTGCCCGTAACGTTCGAATTGTCGAGGCTTGGGCTAGTCCCCGACTATTCCAAAATAATGTTCATGGAGAGGTGGGGGGCATGGTATGGCCCGCCTCCTCAGCCTCAGCAACACAAACGACCCCTGCCTTGCGTTGAGCTCCTGCCCTCAACGTAAAGATTCCACTCTTCGCAGCAAGACCCCGCTTCGGCTTCTTCATCAAGGCCACATCAGCTGCCTTATGTTTCTTCACTGTCACCCAAGAAGCCAACTGTTGTGTTTCAATACCCCCCAAGTCATCCTCTGTGCAACTGTGTTTCCTTATATGCCAGTCAGTAACAAATTCCATAATATTAATTTGAGATTCAGTCATTGCTCGTAATCGAAGTCATTCGAGACCCAAGCATCATTACTGACTGGCATATAAGGAAAAGAATACAAGCATGAAACTCAAAAATGATGCCTTTAATAATACTAATAGTAATAACAATAACAATAAAAGACAATCACCAAATAAAGGATGAAACTCAATGCACGACTCATTGCATTGCATTACAATATCCAAAAGGGTTATAACAATTAACATTCTAGTCAAAACCATAAGCCAATCTTATATAAACCTTAACAAGTATAGATAGACAAATTACTTTCATCTAACAAAACTTGAGCCCAAACAAAAGGAAAACTTCAGATTTTGTCTTTAGTCATCAGCATCATCAAACTTGGTCTTCTTTCCTGTAATATATACAATAGTTTCAGTTAATTACAAAACACAGAGCTATCTTTCCCTATTTTAATACATCATACATACCACCAGAAGACATCAAAACATTTTCAGCGGTTAAAATGGAATTTGTCATAGATGGCTCACACAAACTATGGGTAACAGCCACTACGAGTTACGGAAATGAAGATTGGACGCAGATATATAATCCAAAGATTAGAAAGAACTCTGGCTAAAGAAAGAAGATAATGAACACATACCAGATGCACCAAAGCTTGCCCTATTAGGCATTCCACGCCCTCTCCCACCACCACCAAAACGGCCACCCCCGCCGCTGCCACGGCTACCTCCACGTCTTCCACCAAATCGCCCACCGGAATCTCTACCACCACTCCTCCCACTGCCACTTCTACCCCCGCCACCTCTACCACCGCCTGCGCCATCTCGTGGTTTTGCCTCTTCCACCATCAAGGAATAGCCTCCAAGATCAGATCCATTAAGTTCTACAGCATTGCTCAAACTATCACCGTTGCTGAAATCTATGTAAGCAAACCTGCAATCATTTTTCAATCTTTAGATGCCAGACAAGGAGACCAAATTCCACAGTTCTCAGGCAACACAATCCAGCAGTATTTCCAAAGTATAAGTTACCAGGCTTCTGTAAATACCAACCAACATACGAAACTTTTTATTGAAGGACTAGGTACAAAAAATTCTAGGACACATCTTTTTGCACAAGAATTCATAAGACAGCTGAGGTGAGTATTCGAACAGCCAGATAACTTATTCCTATATAAGAGCAAGCAACTTTTAGTGGGAAAGAAAAAACTAAATGAAAAGGTCATAGCTTCATACAGCAACATGGCAAGCAAGCAAGATCTACAAGATCACAAACGAATCATGAGAAATTGCAGACAACAAATGTACCATATGAAACGAAAAATTAAATGACCAAAATAGTCTATAATTTCAAAAGAATGGATTAGGGTAATTTGATGATTCACAAAGAGGTCCAGATGGTATCTTTTCCCCAAAAGAATGGCGTCATGGTTGAAATTTTAGCAACAAAAAGTATACAGCCAATTATGGGGAAAACTAAACCTATTTGGATGGTGTCTTAATGTATCAGCAAAAAATTGCAACTTGACGAGGGAAACCAGTTAGCAAATAAATTCAAAAAAGCAAAAAACTAACCATTTACTAATGCTTAAGCATTATACAGCACACTTCGACATAATGCTAAGTGATATGGCTCACCTTTCTGGTAACATTACTACACCTTGACAAATAGATACATTCACTTCTAAATTATCGACAACAAACATGTGTTAAGTAGTATTCATATGACTACAAAACCTTTGTGCCAAAGCAACCTAAGCCAAACAAATAATCATTTTAAATAAACACATCTTTCTAGAAAAATTGGTTATACTACCCAAGCTAATATGACATGGATTAAATCCTAAATCCGTATGGGTCATAAATTTTTTTGATAAGTATATGGGTCATAAATTATAAAATATGTCCAAGAAAGTTATAACGATATGTGCTCCTAACAACCTTGAAGGCTTAGAAATTACAACTGCAATTTAGAAAGGATGCAACGAAGCAAAAAACAAGCATACCGAGTCTAAATTCACTGCAAAAAGGTAAGTCATCAACAAGCACATACTAGGCACAAATGACATGAAAATGATGTGCATGCCACAAGAAGAGAGTTAAATCCAAAAGTGAGGATATACTTTATGCATGATTCAAACAACCACTCGAGAAAATTGAAAAATGAACAAAAAAATTTAGTGTAGAAGTACAAACCCCTTAACATCACCAGTCTCATAATCTTTTGGTACAGACACCCTTGTCATCTCTCCACAAGAACCAAAATGATTCTCCAAGGCACCCTTAATCTGTAAAATGTGGATGCGTCACATTTTTCATGAATTCATAAGAATACACTTGAAGAAAAGTATGCGTGTATAAAGTACAATCTAAAACTGCAGTTGATGTGACAACGCAACAATACCTCATCTATTCCAAGGTATTTATCGAAACCTCGCACATAAGCTGTATGAGTCTGGCCTCCCCTTTGGAATGAGTTGCTACTTTCTTTGCTGAAATTGTTCAACAGCAGGAGAAAAGACTAAATAAGTTCATTAAAAAAGGTGACGAGCAATTTACACACTGAAGAACAAGACAATGAATACCCGCTCTGCGGAGTATAGGCGCTCCTTTCGCGAGCAAAATCGAGTTTCACAGCACGGCCAAGCAAATCTTCACCATTCAATTCCATCGCCTATGATAAATAAAGAATGTAGGTGTAACTTATGAAGTTGACATAAAAACACCTTATCAATGAATCACCAACATGCTAAGTATTGTAACAGACCAGATTTAACATCCATTTGTGCAAAAATCGAGTAATTCATTTTCTTCACAATCTAAACCAAGGACTTGCTTTGAAAACAGCCAATTCGTGGCTCGCTTACAGCAAATGTGAAAGGATCCCCAGTGACGAGTTGGGCGGCAAAAGCCATGTGTTGGAGGATAGGTGCCGAGATGAGGCACCAAGGACACACATGGCCACTCATGGCACGCCCACAGCGCGCGGGGCCACGGCACCACAGCCATGCCATGGCATCATCACGCGCGCGCGCAAGCTAGGCGCCCCAGCGCCCCTGACAAGGCATGGTGCCTCACCAACGCCCATGCCTGGCATGCCAGCCAGCCGGCCACAGACATGTCATGACAGCCCATGGCCTCAACCATGGTCTTGCATTGGCATGGCGCAGCAGCAAGTCCTTGGCCACCAGCCAAGCCAAGCAGCAGCAGCGAGCCAGCAGACAAAGAAGTGTCATGACACAGGATGGCCACCACCAGCAGCCACCACCAGCGGCGGAGCACCACCACCCCTACCGGTACTTGGTGGGGAATGGAAGAGGAAGGTCCCATGACCCAGAGGAGCATCACCACCCATGGTGGTGCAAGCAGCGGCGGCGCCACCGGGGACGGCGGCGGACGACGGCGAAATCCCTGCATTAATGGAGGTATCATAGGGATTGTTTTCCTTAACTGTTATGATTGAATAAATCATATCTTCTAGATTTAGGAATCATTTCCTAAACTCTAGAAGATTCATTTCCTTTATGTTCTTGTTATATTAGGCATGTAATATCAAATATGCTTGATTCAAGGGATTTGATTTAGAGTTGATTGTGATTTGATTTGATTTGATTGAGTCAATTAGGGTTTATAAGCTCCTAAGGAAGTCTATATAAACACCCTTAGGAGCATTAGAGTCATTCATTCAGAAGAGTAGAGTCTTGGAGAGCCAGAGAGCTTTTGGGGTGGGATTTGGCCAAGCATAGGCACGTATATGCTAAGTCGGTTTCAAGGCTAATAACCTTGTAACTTGGGATTCATTCTAGGCTAATAACCTAGTTTGGGTACCCGTTCTTGGGCTAATTAACCCTTGATCGGGATTGTTCTTGTGTTCTTGTGGTCTTTGGGCTAATTAACCCTTGACCACGTTCTTCGTTCTTCAATAATATCAGTTTGAGTGTTCTCCATTTGAGTGTGTTAGATCCTATTTGCAACGCTCGTGTTCATTAAACGGTTCGGGAGGATCGATCGTGGTGTTGGAGCGGATCGCTTGGCGGGAGTTGGAGTTGTTATGGCGGCCTAGACCGGGGTCCCTAACAAAATGGCACCATATACTACTAACAAATAAAAGACAGTTACAACCATATAATCCAGGGCTTGTTCACTACACAAGATGAAACAGTTGTGGCGTAATTTGTATCAGTTAATCTTTATTACTAAGGCACCCACAGAGGTCACTTCTTTGGCTTCAAAAACTAAACTAGAAATTACTATTTTTAAGGTGTTGACCTTAGCAACCCCCCATCACCCCAGAAAAGGGAGAACAAAACATCTAGATTCTATATTCCATTCGAAATATGTGATTTGTCAAATGCTATGAAAATGTGACAACAAAATGATTAAGCTGATTATTCATGTGTTGGGACAATGCTCATTTTATAAATATCCCAATAAGCAACAAAAAAAGATGTAGCCTACAAAAAGAAACCCACAAAATAGATGTAATAATAATATGATCTGAAAGATTTGATTGACCAGACAATGGGCTCCAGAAAATGAAGGAACCATATAATGATGCAGCAGATAACGTGTTACTGGCAGCACAACAAATGTTAGACTTAGATTGCAAAGGGGAAGGAAACAAGTTGCAGTAACCAAAGAAATGTCAGCATTACAATTCCACCATCCAGACAGTGAATTTCAGGCTTTAGGCAAACCTTTTGCAAATTTCACAGTAAACAAAGAATTTTCGGTATTACAGTTCCAATAATTTGAAGCTTCAGGCAAGCCTTTCACAAGCCTAACGTTAACGAGACAATAACACATTGACAAGACAAAGCTTACCTTCTGTGCTGCTTCTGCTGTGACAAATTCAATATGTCCAAAACCCTTGAACCTCCCGTCAGGATCAGAAGCAAAGCGGACATCAGCAACTTCGCCAGCATCTTTAAAGAAATTTTCTCTGCATAAACACCTTAATGAGAACTACATCCAAACAATCAATCATATAACCAATAGAATGTACATACACATCTGCTCGCTCAACATTGTACGACAGGTTGCCAACAAACAGGGTCTTGGATGTAGTTTGACCTTGTTGAGTAGCAGGAGTTTGTGGCTGCACATAATTACAAGATGATCACCACAAACTGCGAGTAAAAAAATAAAAAATACAATTCACAAAAATAAGAAAGGCACAAGGGTCAATTACAATTTGCTTGGCAGATTTTGAATCAGTTTTCATTTTTGGCGAGACAGCATCCAACATTTCTACGTCAGTGCCCTGTTCCAAGAAGTTAGGGAGCTTGAGCATTTAGGAAAGACCAAAGCTAAAGGTTCAACATGGAAATTGTATTATAGTGTAGGGGAAATCGTAAAGACCATCTTAACCTACACACATCCCTTGTTATCCTAGCCATTTGATTTCCTGATTTGAACAGTGATCCAAACCAATTGATTGATCATAAAATAAAGGTAAGCAGCCCTTATCATCCAATTGAAGCTAGAGAAATATTTGACCAAGGTTCAGGAAGTTTGCGTCATCAATTAGGTAACTGACCGGACACCTACCCAAAAAACCTCAAGCTGTCTTCTAAAGAACAAGACTAAACGTGTAAACCTTCACCCAAAATAGTAAGACAGAGAAGCACAAATCTGGGGATTTGATTACTTTACATTTTTCTTTGGAGTCCTGGAAGGCTCTTCCTCACTTTCTTCATCAGATGCACCAGAATCTTCCTCAGATTCCTCCTCTAGATTGCTACCTTTCTTTGTTTCTTGAGCAGGCTGTAGTAATTCAACAATGAAAGTCGCTAATTGTCCCAATGCTAAGAAATAATTCTTATCTAATGGAAATCCGTAACCCAATCCTAGAAATAGCCAAACACCTCACCTTCTTTGCCATTTGTTTGCCTGAGGGCTTGATATCGTCTTCATCCCCACTCTCTTCATCATCAGAACTATCGCTTTCCTCTTGCACTGTTTTCGCTCTCGGTTTTCCCCCGATTGAAGCAACCTTGGGCTGCAGGATAAAAATTCAAGAATCAAATCATGACAGACTAGAAACATTTGAGAAAGATCCATAGAGTATGTAGCCTGAATTTGGTAACCGCAGGCAGGACACAAGCCCAAAGCCTGTATTCTCTCATATTGGATTCAACTTAAGATTCTTATACCAAAACATGGCACATCAAAGCAAAGAACTAAGGAGTTGATAACTTCACCTTTTTGTTCAAAGTCCCGGAGGGTTCTTCCTCGCTTTCTTCATCAGATTCATCAGTATCTTCATCGTCAGATTCCTCCTCTGGCTTGTTATTTTTCTTCATATCTTGAGCAGGCTGTAGGGATACAAATAAGCAATCTCCTTAAATGTCCCAATACTGAACTAAAAAATATCAATTAGCAATTAGCAACCCTATCGTTGCAAGATCCAAACTTCTCACCGTCTTTACCACTTGTTTCCCTGAGGGCTTGTCATCATCTTCAGCCTCACTGTCCTCATCATCAGAACCATCACTATCGCTTTCCACTTGCACAGTTTTTGAACTCGGTTTTCCACCAATTGAAGCAACCTTGAGCTGCAGCATTAAAATTACAAATGGAGATTATCAGAGACCCTATAAAGATTTGCCAAGATTCATGGAGTATGTAGCTTGAATTTGGTAACTGGAGGCAGGACACCAGCCCAAAAAACTTGAGTTATGACAAATCTGATTCAACATTCTTACCCAAAAAAATCACTATTCAACTTCAGTCAAGAACTTCAACGAAAACATTAATTCATAGAAGCAGAGACTAGGGAGTTCAGAACTTTACATTTTTGCTTGTAGTCTTGGAGGGTTCTTCCTCACTTTCCTCATCGGATTCATCAGTATCTTCCTCAGATTCCTCCTCTACACGGCCAACTTTCTTTGTACCTTGCACAGGCTGTATGTATAGAAATAAAAAGTGTCACAGTATGAAGATTATCACAACTACTGAAATGGCAAACAATGAAGATCATGTAAATAAAATTATGCAAGTCAGAATATACACAGAAACTTTCATCTTACAAAAAGATATCACTTCCACACATTTGTAAAAGTGTAATATATTTCCAAAGAATTAACAGTTTACCCTGAGTAGCACCATCCCAAAAACGTACAGCCTTTTAAATAGAAGAGAAAAGAGGAACAAATATACACTTTTTTGTAAAGCAAATTCCAGAAGCTGCAGTATTGTAGGTAACTCTGGCATTAGAATAATTTTCATATTTGTATAAAAAATTTGATGTATCAGATTCTAAAGCAGAAAAGGTTCCATTCAAGAGTCGTGGACATGTAAAATACGAAGTGCATAACAAGAGCTTCTCTAATTAATGTTACATACAAACCCGGTCATTTCATACTTTCCCCGGATAGAAATAGTCACTGTCAACCACAATTAATGTACACCTGCTACCACTAATTTAGTAATACACTTGCTAGCTCTAATTAATGTACTAAATTAAAAAAATGGATGAACACCAAGAAATCTCTAAGAGAAAGTTTTGGGGGAGATGGCAGTCAATAAGACACCTATTTTGATACCTTTGTTTCAGCTGTTAAAGGCCTTTTCGAACCAACAGCACCCTTTGTTGCAGGGACCTGCAGCTTCATTTAATAAAAAAAAGATAATAAAGTGAGAAGGGTTCAATGTTTCCAGTTAGTCTCGAATCCAAAAGGCCAAACCAAACACGTAACAGAAACCTTTGTTGGAATAATATTATATTATATACTAACTTTTAACAGCATCACATTTTAACAGTAACCACAGTAATTGAAAACTCAAAATAGGTGCAATAAAAGACACGAAGCATTGAAAAGATAAGAGAACCTTAAATGCCTCAGAGACAAAACCTTTGTTCAGATGCAATACATGCACACTAGAAGTTTCCAAGCTGTTGCATATACTACCAAGAGGCCAAACCAAACACGTAACTGAAACCTTTGTTGGAATAATATTGGACTTGTTTGAGCCCCAATTATTTGTGGCCAATTATTTGGGTTTGATAATAAAAAATTCATCACATAATTTTTTATTATTATAATATTTGTTAAAAATCTTCTTTTCACTTTTTCACCAACTCCGATAACATATCTTTACTTTATAATATTTCTCAAACCCCAATACCCAAAATTTTCACACTCAAACATCCCCATTATATCATATACTAACTTAACAGCATCACATTTTAACAGTAACCACAATAATAGAAAACTCAAAATAGGTGCAATAAAAGACACGAAGTATTGAAAAGATAAGAGAACCTTAAATTCCTCATAAGTTGATAACCATATGGCAATCATGACATATGGGGCAACTCAGACAAAAATAATGAATCCCCACTTTATTTCATTTATATTTGTACCCTTCTCATCTAATCGCTTGACCACTTGTACGGTCCTCAATCAAAGTACTACCCTTGCTCTGAGACTTCATAAATGTTCTTGCAGAAGATGATGATAAGAATTCCTTATACACTGTTTAGGATCTATGTGGAATTTTTGCTTTTGGTTATGGTCATTGTCCTTCGGTACTTTTCTGGTTGATCGAAACAGTAAATCATTGTCCTTCCATGGCTGATATATTACATGTGGGGTCTGCAATTTATACAGTGACAGAAAGTTGCCAAAGTTCCAGATGCTGGTACACTATTCAGAAACTACCGAGAACAGCAGACAGGCTATGCTAAAATGAAGTGAGTTCAAACAACTTACAGTTACTGTTGTGAGAATAGAATTAAGAAAGCAACAAAACATCTATCACCAACAATGCAATTGAGGAATTCTTCAGAATTTTAACCAAAAACAAACAAACAAACAAGTAGACGAAAATTGAGGATCATAATTCCAAAAAATCAGAGTCACTCTTTCTTTAAAGGGCCAATTTTCACTTTCTTGGGTGGCTTCCACACAACTACTTGAGGAAGGCCTAGCACTTTTTATCTGATGCAGTTTCTTATATGGAAACTTCAGCAAAGTTGCCCATCAGAATACTATGTCTACATATACAACAAACCTTTGCTGGAGTTCTCTCAACATATCAAGCATGAAATCTGAGGTGATATCATCACATCCTAGAACAAGAGAATAAAATCCAGAAAGTTTGTATCTGATACTCACATCTTCCTCATCTGACTCGGTATCTGAATCTGAACTATCACTCGAGTCATTTTCCTTTTTTGGGTGAGACAATTCACCATTCTTCGCAGCAGCTGCAGACATCTTTTTTGATAATGCAGTTACCTTAGTCTTTGGAACCTTAAACAGAGAAAAAAAAGTCAATTTTTCACACCCACTCAGATATTTTAGACCAATATCTAGACACCCACAATGTTCAGAAGGTGCGCAGTCATCAGAAAGTGCATATGGCTGCACCCACGAAAGTAATTAGAGTACTCACTTTATCATCTTCAGAATCTGAATCTGAAGAATCTGAACTGCTAGGCTCCTTGCCCTTCTTAACAGGGTAGCCAACAGTACCATTTTTAGCAGGAACTGCCAATTTTTTTGCTGCAGGCTTCTGAGAAAAAGACGACACTATAATTCAGCATAAGGCCTCCTTTCCAATTATGTAATTCATTCATGCAACATGGAGATTTTGTTGACAAGACTCAACTGCAGACATCATTTATTAACTGCGGACATCATTTGTGTTTCAGCCTTTCTCCAGATTCATATAATTCTTATGAACAACAGCATTTCTGAAGATTCTTTTACGAACAGCACGCATGATAATTTGGTCATCAGAATTATGCGAATCTGAGAAAAGGGCAGAACCAAAAGTATGACGCCCCAGAACCAAAATGCTACCCAGAAAAAGCTTGCTTTCCAGAAAATATTTTTAACATAAAACGATATGAACCCAACTTTCACATAAAATAAGCTAAAAAGGTGATTTTTCCTTGTTATTTAGTCCAACCTCTTCTTTTTCAGAGTCTGATGAAGATGAATCATCTGAACTACTAGTTTCCTCTTTCTTCTTCTTCTTCTTCTGTGTCTTCACTTCAATCTTCTGCTTTGTAACAGTCTGCTGTACAGCCTCGTCTTTTTTCTGCCTCTTCGCACTCACTTGCTTCTCTAGCTCATCTAGAGCTTCCCGCTTGCCTTGCATAAGATCAGAAATCCAGAATGTCAAAATATAATTAAGGGAAAAGAAAAACAGAAAACACACAAAACTACAACATGTACAAAATCTTCAAAAAGAATACAACGTAAGCATCCCTAAATAATAGATTAGTTTAATTCTGCCACACACAAAAATCCATAAAAAAGATAATATAATTAGCTCACAGTTCAACATCAAACATTGGTATCAGATTGAACGCTCAATACCAATGAAAAACTATTTTTTCAACTCAAACAGATTAACATACCAAAAATTTATGTAAATTAGGATCAAGAGAACATGAACGCCTTAAACATTTACAGATTAAATAAAAGTGCAAACTCAACCAAAAAAAAACATAAGGTTCTCAAAATCAAACACCCAAGAACCACGCATCATAACTATAATCAACCGAACGAAATCAGGACACAAAATAGGTGACGCATTAATCAAATAATTGGTACCTTTTTTGACAGACTTCGACGGTGAGAGGACAGCAGGAGCTGCATCCACCTGCAAAAGGAAATTAAAAAAAATACAATAAAACAAACACACACTTGTTTAAAGATCGCAGAAACCGATAAAGAAAGGCAGGGTACGCACTTTGGTGGTCGATTTCTTGTTTGACTTGCCCATTAGATGTATGAGTATGGCAAAAAATAAAGGTGTTGAGGAAAGAACGACGGAGAAGAAGAGATAAACTAAACTAGGGTTTTCGCAAAACCCTACTTGTTTGAATGTGGGTTTACGGGGCAGCGGTAGGAGTTGGCGAATAAGTGACTGACGATAGTATCGCAGCTGTATTTATATGTGGCTATTCGGTTGTTTGACGGGGTTAGGGTTTTTACATGACCGCTCGCGCTTTGAGTACTTTGAGACCGTCCACTGCGTAGTGATTCTAGGGTTAGGATATTTTGTTGAATAGGAGGACCAAGTCTTATTTTTTTTTTCCTGTTTTCATTTTTCCTGATAGAAAAAAGAGGAGGGCCCAGCTGTACTGTGGTTTAGTCAGACCTGGCCGACACCTGAAGATGCATGGTACCGCTCAAGCAGCTTGGTCTGGGTTATGTTTGTTTTGAGTAAAAATGTAGGATTTTAAAGAAGTTGTGAATTTTTATGTTGAATAGTATTATATTGGTGTTTGTGTAAAGTGGAGAGAGAAATGATTTGATGTAATTGTTTAATAAAAAAATATTGGAGTTATGTGAAAAAGTATAAAGAGAGAAAATTTATGTTTAATAAAAAATTAAAAAATTGTTGGAGATTGTGTAAAATGTATTGGTGTTTGTGTTTGAATTCTGAATATGTTCGGTGTTAGATTTGTGAATATACTTAGAATTCTGAAAAAATTGTGAAAACGAACATGTCCCTGGTCTCTACCCGAATTTTGGTGTTGTTTGAGTATGAAAATTTTAGGTATTGAAATTTATGAAATATTATTATTTATAAAAAAATTATTAAAGTCGGTAGAAAAGTGAAGAGAGAAGATTTTTAATAAATATTATAATAATAATAAAATTATTTTATGAATTTTTTAATACTAACTCTAAATAATTGGGGCCAATTATTTGGGACTCAAACAAGTACGATTGATATCGGGTCAACATATCCTTCCCTAGCCTTATTTGAGTTGACGTCGCTAGTCCAATATGGTTTTTTCATCTCTTTATGTTCATTTTCTTTGCATTTTAAGAATTTTTTAATCTTGATAGTACACAAATCGAATATATTTTTTTAACATCAATATAACTGCAGCACGCATATCAATAAAGCTAACATCACCTAAAATTTTTCAAAACACACACTAATCGAATATCACAATCGGTCCGAAAAGTTTCGATCAATCACGCAAGACAATTACCCAGAGCGCACTAGTATTCGTGCTAAAGATGTTTTCTGTTGTTCGCTGGACACAGGTTTTTTGTTTTGCTTTTTTTAAAAAGTCATTTATGCTTTTAAATTACCACGGCGTCAAAACTATTACTATTAATATATTAAATTCTAAACTTTTAAAATCAATTAATTTACATTTTAAAATAAAATTGGACCATCAAAACTATATCACATGATTCATTTATAATATATATAGCTTAATTTTTAATAGATAGATATTTTTCATGTTAGTAAATTGATGAATTTAGTAGTTCTATGGCTCAATGAGTCAAAAGGTGACAGTTGGAATCTTGTTTGACATTTCTCTTGTTTTAATAGTTGATAGATAGAAAGTAACTTATCTTCATCAATTTGAATCTAATTTGTGAAACTAGATTTTGTTGAGAACCGAATGGGATCCGATTATTTTGTTTCATTTCAAACAAGCTGGTTTTATTATGCATTTGTGTGTTTTGAAATTGAATGGTTTGGAACCTGCTTTGGAGAAAAGAGGAAGAAATAAGATTTATCCTAGTTTTGGTTGAAATCAACATGGTGTGTGTATAAATCGAATTTTGGTTTGAAATTCAGATTTGATTTGTGAAAGATCAGCGAGATGATGGTTCCTTTGTGCTCGCGCCAACAGATCCCGACGTCCTTGAACCCAATCTCCTCAACTGCAAAATAGACGGATATCGAGGCGATCCTTCCAAGAAGGAAAGACCTTCCGATGCTTAAGTCAGTATCTGATAGTGTGAGACTCAGAGATTAAATAGTTCAATTGTATATAATTCGTATATCACTGAAAAGATCCCCCTCATTTACATATTCCCTGGATATTTATACTACTTTTTAGATTACCACCGGTTTCTCCTTGCTTTACTTGGGAATCATGTCCTCATCCCTTTGAGGTCGTCCCCCACTATTTGGTCGTGCAGTGAAGTGTAGTGGGCGGATATCCCGTTAACTGCCACGGTTATTCCTTCGAGGTCGTGCCCCACTATCTGGTCGTGGAGTGAAGTGTAGTGGATGGATATCTCGTTAATTGCCACGGTTTTAACAAGATGATGCTCAACGGCTAACCCACTTGACCTTGATGTCGGGCGCGCTTTACTGATAACACGGAAACCTCGATCTCACGACATCGGTCGTGCCGAGGATTTCGGATTTATACCGACTCTTCAACTGATTCACCAATGACTCCAATAATCTTCCCTTAATGGACTCCTTTTCATGGGCTCGGATTACTTTCAATGATCAATCTATTTAACATCTTGAGGTCTACCCGAACTCCCACTGGGCTACCTTGGACCTATTGGGCCTACTGGCCTTAACTCAATTCTAGTTATTTTTATGACTCATCAGATTCTTCCCATTTTCGAATTCAGTCAGCTCAAGACTCAATTCGGAAATGTTTTCGGAGTCATGAAAATGATGTTCACCATGTAACAATAAACTTATAGAAGCTTGAATAAAATGGAATTAAATAAGCTTGAATAAAATGGACTTCAAACACTCTAAAGACATGCAACTAAACGGATTTAATTAACATATGAAGCTCCTCGTCCATGCTTGAGTATATTTTTTATGTTGATTAACTCCTTTGCAACTTGACAAGATTGACAGAGGAAAATTCGGTTAAGCTCTCATCTCCCATGTGTATGGAAATATTGCTGCTCGAGATATTGCTCGTATCTCCTCTTCATCACGCCCACGTAATTATCCAGCGTGACTTCGGGCTCGTTTTCTCTAACGTCAGGAAGTAAGACGTAAGCCCAAGTTGGAATTTGACATGGCAAGTTCTTCGCACATGTCGGTGTCGAACTGAGGTCGGCAATATAATCCCCTTTGCAATTTTGGATCGTTGGTCAGGTCTCTACCCTCTCCCTGACCTCAGTCATTCGCTCTATAGAAAGAGCTTGTAATTTTTCGTGAAACTTCATCACCTGTGGTCCTGTAGGACCAAACCGATATGCATAAAAAAGAGAAAACAAGAACATGGATTCGGGGTGACCCAATTCTGTGTTTCGACGAAGTCGTCCTATGGCATCTCGAGATATCGACCTCGAGTAGTTGCTATTTTGTACATACGCTGCGAGACGACTTTAAGGTTCTTCCAGTCTTCGACGTTGTTTTCAGATACTCGAATCAAAATGTTTTGCAACATTTCTTCTGGCAATGACAATAGTAAGGCTGAAGCAAGAGCTAAGAGCATTTTTCTGAGAAAGTGAGGAAGATTTGTGTGAGTTTCTGGCGACTTGCTTCACTGGCTTAGCCCAACTCAATAACGCATGACTTTTTTCGTTCGAAGATTACGCGAGGATCTCGGCCATAACGTTATAATCCTCCCCACGTTATACAAACTTATCCCCATATTTTCGGGACGTGACCTTAGTAATGTTGTGTTCGAATTTTCGCGATGATTTCGTAATCAATTTAAGCCCGAGAAATAAGTATTTCTTTGGATTTCAAAATACTCAAACTTTGTTAAGACTAAACTAGGTATGTTTACATAGTTTCTTAATGAAACATAAACCTAAGTCTCTCGAAGACTTCGACTCTTTGTAACTCTACTCTAGTGAACTCGAGTTCCTTGTAGATGTTGCAGACCTCTTAGAGGTACTGGTCGAAGGACTACCATTTCTGCCTCTCCGAATGCCATTGCCCCTCTTCTGGCGTCGGGTACATGCACACTAGGAGCTTTGGGAAAGAAAGAGGCGGGACATATTCATATTCGATGTTCCCCCATAGCTGGTGCTGCCCCGACCATCTGTGGACGTAGTATCAGAGGGTCGTCATTTCCTCCTGCCCGACTTCCTTCTTGAAGGTGAGGAGTGCCTTCCTCCCTTCAAGGTTCAGGTTCTTCCCTAATGTCGTTGCGGCCAACAGTCGTACTTCTTTGGCCGATATTAAGCCAGAGGTCCCTGACTTACGAAGGTCTTCCATACCTTCGTCGAAGGTTGCTCCGTAGCAGATCTTGCCCAAGCCTATTACGAACTGGGCTTGAGGGTTTCCGGCTCCATAGCACTTGTTTAGGAGCCTGTGGTTGTCTTCAATGGGCACTATCCACAACAGTCCCTCGCAATACCTTAGGTTTTTTACGACCTCTTAGTCCAGCACCATTTCCTTCATGGTTCTCGATGTTCTCCCAATGTCGAGCCATAATCCGTAGTCGATGGTGGTGGCTTTCTTCAGAACCTCGATTTGTAGTTCGAGGGGGAGTTTGTTAAACAATGGAAAAGTCATTAACGGTTCTGGTCGTGGGGATGAGGGTTTAGGAGGCTCAGGGTTTTCAAGGTGCATGATTCTGAGGAAGGAGGTGATATTTATAGTTGAGCGTCTCTTTGAGGGATTCCGTTCGAATTCCAGACCTTTCGCTTCTTTTAGGCAAGTCGTTTTGAACCCTGGCGGCTGTACATTCCCTATAAAATGCTTTGTAGTTCTCGATGCTGACCAGATACACTTACTGTTTTAATGACTCTCGCGACACGCGATCACAACCGGTTTCAGTTTATTAACTTAATAGAGCATGACACATCATTTATCCAAATCTTAAATCCTGCGGAAAGCAGTCCTAGATCTGAGCCGTGCTGAACACTCCTTACCGTAGCCCTTAAGTATCTTGTCAGGCTAGGGTTTGCTCTTTCATCTTCGCTCACGGACCTCCTTCTTATCTCTAGTTCTTTCCTTGGTTCATTCTTTCCTTCTTCCTTATCCCGCCGACGTCATTACTGAAGTTTGGTATTGAGATGGTTAAGAACAGCCCCCGAAAGAATCTGAAGGGCGTCGCGGTTCTTCAAGATGACGAGATCGTGGGAGAGACCAAAGCTCCTCAGAAGCGTTTTATTAGGTCGATGGCGAGTTGGGAGCCATCCACCATAACAAAGAACGCTATCGAGAAATTTCGTGAGTCGAAATACTTCCCTCCTTCGGCTACTGCTCGTATTCCCAGTATAAACGATAAGCCTAACTCGGATCGGTACCACGGTCGAGAGATAGGTGTCTTCGCCAAGAGCTTTTATTACGGGCTCAAGTTTCCCATTCCCATGCCCATAAAAAGGATCCTTTAGACATTGAGGATTTTGCATACTCAGCTTGTCCCCAATGCTTGGGCGGTTTTATTTTCGAGTGTCATTCTGTGGCTACAGGAGCACAAAGTAAGCATCGAGCCTTATGAGTTTCTCGCTTTCTATGGTGTATGCAAGGTGGGCCCTAACATGTGGACTCTCAGTCCCCGCATCAAGGAAAAAATGAGCCATGAGAAAGCTGAATTTTGCTCATATTACGAGTCTCTCGACAAGTAATAGTGGGTGGCATAAGGAGTATTTCTTCCTTTCTGGACGTCATTTTGAGTTCGCCATCTACGACAACGACATTCCGCTACAAAGGGAGTTCGGGAACCAGGCCGCGAGCTTGATAGGGCCTACAGTCGACAACAATCCCGATTCGGGCCAAAATGAGAGGATTCGACACATTCTACGTTAGAAGAAGTCCCATCACTGGGCTCCCTTCATCGATGGCGTAGTTATTGAACAGCGTTTCGGGCAACATGCCGAGCTTGCCCTAGAGAGGGTTAAGAAGATGCCTCCGGGGATCACCATCGAGAGAGGTATGGCGGAGCCGCACAGAGTCGTTCATTTCATCGACTTTGATGAGGCTAAGATCACGGAGACTTCAACAACGGAACTTCCTTAAATATCACATATTGCAAAGTGCAAGGAAATGTAATGGATAAAGCAATAACTTAAGTAAAAACATTAATAACTTTAAAACATTTAAACATAGAACCTGCGCAGGTGCTCCGTATTCCATGGGTGAAGGAGCTTCTCGCCATGCATATCTTCGAGATAGTAGGTTCTAGGTCTTTTGAAACTTAGGACGCAGTATGACCCTTCCCAATTGGCATATAGCTTTCCCTCCCGGGGGTCACGCATACTAGGGAAGATCTTCTTAAGCACGAGGTCCCCGACCTCGAATGCTCGTTTCACCACACATGCATTGTAGTATTTCGCGATCTGCCTCCTGTACGCTTTCATCCTTTCTTCGGCGACATCCCTCGTTTCCTCCAGTAGGTCGAGGTTGATTCTTAGGTCTTCCGCATTGTCTTTGAGGGAGATCTCGGCAATGCGATGGCTGGGAACGACGATTTCTGCCGGGATAACGGCTTTCGTCCCGTAAGTAAGCAAGAAAGGTGTCTCACCGGTTGGGGTCCTGATAGTTGTTATGTACGCCCATAGGATATTGGGGAGCTCCTCATCCCACGAGCCCTTCTTCTCCTTGAGCTTGGTCTTCAAGATCTTCAAGAGTGATCGATTGGTGACCTCGACTTGTCCGTTTGCCTGAGGGTGGTATGGGGACGAGAAATGAAGGTTGATCTCCAGCTCCTAACAGAACTCCTTAAACTTCGAGTTGTTGAACTGAGTCCCGTTATCCGTAATCAGTGTCCTCGGGATCCCAAACTTGCATACGATCGACTTCCAAACGAAGTCTCTGACATTACTCTCAGTAATCTTGGCTAGTGGTTGAGCTTCCACCCACTTAGTGAAGTAATCAATAGCCACGAGGAGGAACTTCCTTTGATGGCGGGACTGAGGGAATGGTCCTACAATGTTCATTCCCCACTGGGCGAATGGGCATGGAGAGGTTACTGAGGTCATATCGGTGTGAGGTAGGTGGATCAGACTGGCGAATCTTTGGCACTTGCCGCATTTCTTCACCCAATTGTTGGCATCTCTCTGTATGGTGGGCCAGTAATGTCATGCCCGCAGGATTTTCTTTGCAAGAGACTTCCCACCGGAATGATTCCCACATACTCCTTCGTGGACTTCGGCCAGAACCCGTTCAGCTTCCTTGTTATCGAGACACCTGAGCAAAGGGATTGTGAATCCCCGGCGGTAGAGGACGTTGTTAACCAGACAATATCGTGCTGGCCGAATTTTAACCTTTTTGGCCTCGATAGGGTTGGTAGGGAGATCTCGATCCCTGAGATATTTGATTATGGGGCTAGCCCATTTTTGCTCCTCCACTCGAGATTGAGTCACGAGAAAGCATTCCAAGGATGCTTTTTGAGGTCGCAACCCTGCGAGTTCTGTATCGATGTCCTTCGTTGTCGCAACCTGCTCTGAAGCATGAGTAGCCAGGGCATTGGCTCGAAGGTTGTCGCTGCGCGGAACCTGTACAACTTTGACCTTGTCAAATCTCTCAATGACTTCGCGGGCTTTGTTGGAATAACGGAGCATCCTATCATCTTTTGCAGCATCGGACCCGTTGATTTTGTCCGACGATGAGCTGTGAGTTGCTGTAGATAGTTACCTCTGGTACCTTCAATAGTTCCGCCACCATGAGTCCGCTGATAAGGGCTTCATACTCGGCTTCATTGTTTGTAGCAAGGAAGTCGAGCTTGACCCCAAACTCAACTTGTAGGACGTCGTCGTGGAGGATCACGATTCCTATTCCGCCAGAAGTTCGAGTGGATGATCCATCTACAAAGACTTTCCAAAGGGATTCCTCGAGAGTACGAGGCGGAACGTCAAGTCGAGGGGAGAAGTCCGCCACGAAGTCAGCAACAGCCTGACCTTTGATCGCGGTACGGGGCTGATACTCGATGTTGAACTCCCGAGTTCGATTGACCACTTGACTAACCTGCTAGAGGCTTCGGGTTTCTCTAAGATCTTCCTAAGAGGTTGATCTGTAACAACCACAATGGGGTGAGTCTGGAAATAGGGACGCAGACGCCTGGCTGTGGTTACCAATGCTAAGGCTAGCTTCTCCATTGGTTGGTATCGAGTCTCAGCTCCTCTGAACGCCCGACCTGTATAATAAATTGGTCGTTGTGTTCCACCAACCTCCGCAATCAGGACCGAACTTACGGCGTGGGGAGAAACCGCGAGGTAGAGTTGAAGTTTAGTGCCAGGTTCGGGACTACAGAGCACGGGAGGCCGAGCAAGGTAGTCTTTGAGCTCCCCGAAGGCTTGTTGGCATTCCTCAGTCCACTCAAACGCCTTTCGAAGGGTTCAGAAGAAGGGCAGGCACTTGTCTGTTGCCTTCGAGATGAATCTGTTGAGGGTTGCGACCCTCCCCGTGAGTCTCTGTACCTCTCGTGGATTCTGTGGCACTTGCATGCTTCGGATAGCTTCGATCTTATCAGGGTTTGCCTCTATTCCCCGCTGCGAAATCATAAATCCGAGGAATTTACCTGTCGTGACCCCGAAGATGCACTTAGTGGGGTTAAGCTTCATGTCATATTCTTCCAGCGTCGCAAAGGTTTCTTCCAGGTCTCTGAGGTTTCTACCAATCTGATCTTTGAACATCCTCGTGACGAACCTTTGGTATGTGGCCCCGACATTCTTCAACCCAAAGGACATAACATTGTAGCAATAGGTACCGTAGTTTGTCACAAAAGACGTTGCCTCCTGATCGAGGACATGCATTTTTATCTGGTTATATCCCGAGAAAGCGTCAAGAAAGCTTACCATTTCGTAACCGGTCGAAGAGTCTATCAACGAGTCAATCCTTGGCAGGGGGAAGCAATCTTTCGGGCATGTCTTGTTGAGGTTGGTGTAATCGACACACATTCACCATTTGTCGTTCTTATTTTTTACGAGAACGACGTTCGCTAACCATGGTAGGTAAGCGACTTCCCAGATGAATCCTACCTTCAAGAGCCTGTCGACCTCGTCGCTTACAGCCTGTGCCTTCTCGCCCGATATCTGCCTCTTCTTTTGAACTACAAGGACGGCTTCCGGTCATATAGTTAGTCGGTGTTAGATTATTTTTGGATCAATATCGGGCATGTCAAAAGGTGACCAAGCGAGCACCGACCTCTTCCGTCTTAGGAAGTCGTGAATGCTATCGCCCACTTCGCCGGAAGCGTCAGCTCCGATGCATCCTCGTGGTCGACAGGGCGTTCTCTTATTTCATCTTTGGGGCTGTACCGCTCTTCGATGGGCTCCTCAATCTCTCTAACTGGCCTCGGGTCATTGGCTATGTTAGAATTTTCGTGGATGAGGGATGGAAGCGACTTTATCATCATGATGTTCTTTATTATAGATGTTGAGGTGAAGTAGCAATTCTGGGCCTTGTCTTGGCTTCCTTTAGCTTCACCAACTCCTTCCTTTGTGGGGAACTTGATCTTCAAGTGATAGGTTGAGGCCACAGCCTTGAGCTTGTTTAGAGTCGGCCTTCCCAGAATCGCGTTGTATGGGGACTTCCCCTCGAGAACGAAGAAGGGGACCATGATAGATGCGGTTTTAGGTGGGGTTCCCAATCGCACAGGCAGCTCGATCACTCCAATGGGGTGGAGTTGGTGGCCTGCAAACCCTGAAATCAGGGCGTTAATTCTGGCCAGCTTGTTTCGACCTAAGCCCATCCTATCAAAAGCCTCGATGTATAGAGCGTCGACAGAACTCCCATTGTTCACGAAGATGCGGTACAACTCGAAGTTCGAGACTCGAGCCGAAATCGCTATTGCATCCTCATGCGGATAAATGATCCCTTCTTCGTCGTCCTTCGAAAAAGTGACGACATCGTCGGGTCCGGCTCCCCTACCGGTGACAATGTCTGTTTTATTGAGTCCCTGTGAGCGGCGTGCGTAGGCCTTTCTCTTGGACTTTGAGATTCCACCTGCCGCGTAGCCACCCGTTATGATGTTGATGATCTGCTTCTCTGCTGCGATGTCTCGGGTTGCTTCCCTTCCCGTTGTGGGATCTCCGTCGTTTGATTTTGCAGTCGTTGAGGTAGTCGATTTCGCGGAGGGTATTGGTTCCTAGGCCAGTTGTTTGGCCTGCCCATAAGGACCCTCCTATCGGGGTCGGCTACGAACCTCACGAGCTTGCCACGCTGGATTAGAGCTTCTAACTGCTTCATCAGTTCTAGACATTCATTTGTGAGGTGCCCGTAATCATGATGGAAATAACAAAACCGATTGTCATCGCGACGGACGGTCGGAGCTTTCAATTTTGGTGGCCAGACAAGGTCGGGCTCTTTTTGGATTTGCATCAAGATCTTGTCGACCGGGGCGTTGAGAGGTGTGAAGTCATAGGAAGGCCTTGGAAGCCATTCCTGTCTTTTGAGTGGTGGTGCCCTCTTAGATCTAGGCTCTTCTGGTTCTTGTCTTCTTTTTTCAGGCTGGTAGTCCACTCGGCGAGTTCGCTCCATGTCTTCTGCAGCCATGAACTCTTTGGCTTTGCCGATGAATTCCGACAGGGTCTTGGGATTCTTCCTGTCAATTGAAAATTAGAAGGAGCTCGAAGACAGGCCTGCTATGGCGGCTGATAGAGCCGTCTTGTCATCGACGTCTTCCACGAGGACCATTTCATTTTGGAAACGATCGACATACTCTTTGAGGGTCTCGCCGGCTCGTTGCTTCACGCTGATGAGGTGGGTGACGAACTTCTTAGTCTTTTTCCCAATAATTAAATGCTCAATGAAGAGCTTCGAAAACTGATCGAAGCTCACTATAGAGCGTGGTTTCAAGTGGATGAACCACGAATCTGTTGCGCCTTGCAGGGTGGACTGGAAAGCCTTGCACAAGATTGCGTCTGATATGTTGTAGATCCTAAGCTAAGTCTTATAGTGATGGACATGGTCAGCTGGATCCGAAGTTCCATTAAACTTGTCCAAATGAGGCAGCTTTAAGTCGAGGGGCATAACTGCAGCCTCTATCTCAGTAGAGAATTGACTTTCTTTGGGAAGCTCCGCGGGGGGCCTCAGCTCGTTTCTCAGCTCCTTGTTCTCTTGCCGTGCCAGGCGAGCTTCTTCTCTCACAGCAAGATTTTCTTCCCTCACAACACGGTTTTCTTCCCGCATCATTCGTATCTCGTAGAGCAACTGCTCCGTCATTCTGTCGTTGGGTCGAGGCGGGGTCTGGTTGTTTGTTCCGGAGTGTCCTTCTTCGTCACGAAATGGCTCATTATGGGGCTGGTTATTCGGGATTGTACTCGGGCCAACTCCTTTGCTTCTTGTTGAAACCATCTCCCTTTAATTTGTTTTGAGAACAGTCGTTCCCACAAACGGCGCCAACTGAAAGATCAGCGAGATGATGGTTCCTTTGTGCTCGCGCCAACAGATCCCGACGTCCTTGAACCTAATATCCTCAATTGCAAAATAGACAGATATCGAGGCGATCCTTCCAAGAAGGAAAGACCCTCCGATGTTTAAGTCAGTATCTGATAGCGTGAGGCTCAGAGATTAAATAGTTCAACTGTATATAATTCGTATATCACTGAAAGATCCCCCTTGTTTACATATTCCCTGGATATTTATACTACTTTTTAGATTACCATCGGTTCCCCGTTGCTTTCCTTGAGAATCATGTCCTCATCCCTTCAAGGTCGTGCCTCACTATTTGGTCGTGTAGTGAAGTGTAGTGGGCGGATATCCAGTTAACTGCCACGGTTATTCCTTCGAGGTCGTGCCCCACTATCTAGTCATGGAGTGAAGTGTAGTGGACGGATATCTCGTTAACTGCCACGATTTTAACAAGATGATGCTCAACGGCTAACCCATTTGACCTTGATGTCGGACGCGCTTTACTGATAACACGGAAACCACGATCTCACGACATCGGTTGTGCCTAGGATTTCGGATTTATACCGAGTCTTCAACTGATTCACCAACGACTCGATAATCTTCCCTTAATGGGCTCATTTTCATGGGCTCGGATTACTTTCAATGATCAATCTATTTAACATCTTGAGGTCTGCCCGAACTCCCACTGGGCTACCTTGGGCCTATTGGGCCTACTGGGCCTTAACTCAATTCTAGTTATTTTTATGACTCATCAATTTGAAAATTTGAATTGATGATTATTGTTAAATTTGAATGTGTTTAGAAATTGAAATTGGATTTGTAAATTTTAGAAATTAGGTGACTTTTTTTTAATTGAAATATACTTTATTAAGAAAATAAGGAAAAGTAAAACGCTCAATGTCTAGACCCAAATCTATGGGGGATTTGTTCCCTCGTACACAACCAGATCAACAAGAAAACAACTCAGAAAAAGTAGCGAGGCCTCCAATCTCACTCTTGGAGGAGGCCCAACGAACAAAAAGGCGTGCAGTAGTGTTTGCACCCCGATTCATAAGAGAAACCGACCACTAGAAGCATATGCCATCACATATCGTATATCCCAAATAGTATTGCTTTTTACGCCAGTCAGCACACCAAGGGAAGTATTGATCAGATTGTACCAGAAGGGATGAGTCGCATTCAAGTATAACACGCTGCCATTGCCTTTTCGAGGCTTCAGATGCTCCCATTTTAACAGCAAGAGCTTCCACTTCCACTTACACCCAACACAACTCCCTGTCTATCTCGAAACACAACTGCAAGCACATAGACCACGCCAGGTGGGATCGGTATGACCCTAGGAGCAACCAGTGGCATCGGCTCTGAACCCATGCGCCCAAATGGGGCATCCGCTACACCCAACGGTTGCGGGGTGGCTGATCCAACTGGGGTTGGGTCAGAATTTTCGGCCCCAACTCCTCCCAACGGCATAAGAAGCAAAACAGAGGCGGTGGTCAGACTTTCAGCTAATCTGCTCTGTTTTTTTTTTTTTCAAAATCCGCACACGACCCAAATGCAGTTTGTTTGACACATGGGCTGATATATTCGATTGGGCCTCAAGGAAGTGTTTTTTTAAAGGTGGCCCAATCGGTTTTTGAAATGTGATTCGGGGTTGTTTTCATTTCGGCCTGCGAAGATTATAAAAGCAGCTCATACTATTTGTTTTAAAGACTTCAGACACGCCATAAGAGTTTTAATAGTTTATGCCCAAAATCATTCTTTTTTTTTTGTTAAAAAAGGGCACAATTAGGTTATGATATGCTTCGACTTTAGATGTTTAGGCATATTTATTTGTTGTATATGTGCACTTTTGATCTCTGGAGATGATTTTTATAGGTAAAACTCTAAATAATGTTAGGCTTTGTGTATGATAAATGTATTTTTGTAAATGTTAAATAAGGAATCCACCGCAGTATTTTTGTGAAGTGTTTTCCTAATATATATATATTTTTTTATTTTTGAAATTATTTTTAAAACAATTTTATGAGTCCAAGTTAGAAATTGAGAATTAAGAAGGGAAAAATACATTTTTCACTTACGAACTATCATAGGTTTTGTACATTGTACCCCGAACTCCCACATTTGAAACATTGCACCCACAAACTACAAATCACTAACATATTGCACTCTCTATCTATTTTTTTGAGTTTTTTCGACATTTCGTATTAAAAAAACAATTTATCTCTAATTTCATGAAAAAATAGACGGATGGTGCAATGTGTTATGGATGAGTAGTTTGTGGGTGCAATCTCTTAAACGTGGTAGTTTAAGGTGAAAAGTACAAAACACGTGGTAATTCTTGAGTGAAAGATGTATTTTCTCCAATAATAAGTATATGAACTATAGACGTTATCAGTATATTTTTTCGATCATATTGGCTCATATGAAGTATAGTATGGTGAAAGCATAAATAAGTAAATAATTATTTACTATATTATAAAAAAAATTGATAGAAAATCAATAGAAAATTTGTAAATCTCGATCCAAATAACATATAACTATATCTGTAAAACAAATTTTATTTTTATAATAATACTATAAAAAAATCTTTTTGGCATAACTATAGGTCATGTTTACCTCCGTGACATGGTTGTGCAGTTACTACTTAGCTTGAGTATCAACCAAACTAAGCCAATACTATGAGTAGAATTCCTTCTTTACTTTGGCTTGGTCATGTCCAACTATGCACTCAAAAAGAACCTACAAAATAAATCATTCTGTTTTCAGAATGGGTGTACTCAATGGGTTCTAATTGGTACCATTGCGCTATCTCTGTAAACTTTGGGCCTCAGGGTTTGAAAATACATAACAGGTCATACTATACACATCACTTTGAACTTTGCATATTTCTATTCTTTTCACAAAACATAATGAACTAATCTTAAATAACAATGAACATAAACAAGTTTTGATTTAAACACTGAAAACATCCTGTAAAATCATTGAACAAAAAAATAGGTTCATGTTTACACATTGCATACTATAATCTTCAACAATTTTATCATAAAGTAATGCACATAAAACTCCAAGGGTTTTCAATAACATGCAATTCTCAAATATCATTTCGGTCTTTTAGGAAAATTTAGCATAATAACCTCGCTTACGTCGTCCTTCATAACACTTGAACCTTTTATTAAATACCTTCAAGACCTCAATAAACTAGACTAGAACATTCAAAAAAGACGTTTGATTTCTCATGCTCCCAATCAATACACACAATACAAAAAAGCAGGGTTATAGCATCGGCCGACGACCACAGCTATAGCCCAAAAAAATGCTGCTATAGGCCAAAAAGACCTATGGCAGTGTTTTTTTAGCGGCAGTCGCGACCGCCGCTATAGCACCGTCGCAGTAGGCTATAGTGGCGATTTTCGCAACCGTTGGTGAAGATCGACGGTCATATAGCGAAAATAATAGTTTTTTTTTGCTTTTGCAGCGTTTTTAAAAACGCTGCTATAGGTCAGCTCAGTTTTTTTTGCCAGCATTTTTAAAAGACCGCTAATTTTTTCCTATACATACTTTTTTAATCGGTAATACAAATTTATTTTAATAATTATAATTCATTAGATGTAAAAACTTAAAGAACAAGGATAATAAAACAAAGTATATTTCATCATTGATTAATAATATTTTACAACAAACACAAGCATCTCGATAAGTAATCTAAAAAGTAACAAATTTTTAATATAAAATAACAATAAGCAAGGAACAAATAAAATATTCAAATACAACACAATAAACAATGACCCATTAAAATCTTCCTCCTTTCACACAACAACGTCCTCTTGAATTCTCAATCAGGCATAAATGTGTCAAAATGAGGAAGAGATTAATTAACCTCACTGGGAAACAATAAATAATATGACAATGTGAAATGTTTAACAATAAATGACAGAGAATAGTCTATCAGAACAATAGGGCCAACAAATCAAACAATTTTCTTAAAGAGCTCAAATCAGAGTAAATACTACTTTGACATCCTGTGTTACCCAATTGCCTGTAAAAAGTTTTGTTACCCAATTGGCTATAAAAAAATTTCTCTTCATAAATATACCACTAATTACGTAAATACTACTTTGACATCTTTAACAGAACTACGTAAATACTACTTTCACATCTTTAACAGAAAGAGAAACAACATAGCATTAAGCATAGATTCCACTGTATGAATCCATACCTATTGTGTCAGAATAGTAAAAGCCTGAGTTTGGATCATAGTAGAAACCATTCCTTTGGTTCTGATAATAGCCTGAAGTACTGTCATGCTCCCATTCTGTCATCATCATAGCTGTATCAGTTTGAAAAATCATCAACAATCAATGAGAGAATGATCCATGAACCATTGCAATAATAGTGCTCATTCACATAACAAAATAATAACCAAGAGCCTACTTGGTCATTTGAGACAATATTGTACTGAAGGGAGATGGAATTTGACCAACACCATACATAATTGGCTCAAACATTGTATAATAACTGCATAGTTAAACATGATGTTGCCGGTTTTTTGAGTGCTGAAGAAAGAATTTGCTGAAGCTACTATAAACTACTAATAAATTTGCTTCAGGGAAAACTTGATCATATATGACTTCAACAGATGTAGACAAAACATATGACTTCAGCAGATCCAGACAAAATAGGAAGATGAAAGGGCAAAAGTACCTTGAACTTTCTCATTAACACTCCCAACCTCTTCTGTATGGTCCTCTTACGATATTACATGCCAGTCCCTAATCTCATTAAGAGATTCAACAAGCAGAGCAATTTGATGAAATTAGATCACAGTCTGTAGAGAATTTCTTCCCATAAACTTCTAAGCATATTCTGCAATTAGTAATATGACATGTTGTCTTAAAAAATCTAGACTAGATTATGCCAATGGCCTCCCACAATTGCATGGATCTGTAAAGACATAAGTTCCACAACCATTTTCTAGGTGCAACATATATCTATGGATTTGTTAAACTATAAGTGCAACATATATCTATTTTCTTGCCCTGGCTTTCACAGAAACCGAAGGACAATTATCCTAATAACAAGAGGGACTAACCAACTGAGTTGAAAGCAAACTTACTCTATTTCACAACTGTTTAACTTTCCAGTTGAATCATCAAAGTTTCATAAAGTTTTTATGCAAATCACCACACAGTTGAATAAGTGAAACCTCTCCATAATCACAAAATTCCTATTATCTTAGAAAAAAGGAATGACCAACTAGAAAATAGTTGATCTTACCTTCTTCTTTGTTAGCGCATTTTTGTATTGACAAAATTTAGTGTCAAAATATGTCTTGATCGAGTTGTAATTTTGGTCCCCACATTAGTTCAAGAGTTAGAGTTGATGGTCTGTCCAAAGTCTTCATCACGTTCAACCAGCGTTCAACAGGCGCTCGAGCGGCCTTGGAAAAATTCATACAGAGTCATCACGTTCAACCAGCGTTAGACGAGCGTTCGAGCGACCATTGAAAAAGTGCAAACAGAGTCACAACGTTAGACAAGCGCTCGAGCGCTCAGTGCAAATTTCAGACAGACAACACAGCATTTGACCAGCGCTCGACCGACTTCCGGCGAATTTCAAAAATCCCTGAATTCTTGGAATTTCCTTTTGAAATGTTAGGAAACCCTACTAGGCTTCGTAGGAGGTCGTCCTAAAGGTGATTGAGACTTCCATTGAAGAGATTTGTGCCTCCTTCTTAGAGAGAAAAACCCACAGAAGAGTTGTGCTTCAAGATTGACGAGTTTTCTCTGTTCTTTGATCAAATATCTTTGTAACCGTCATGGTGTTGAAGGCGTGCTGAAGAACAAGAGTGTTCGGTGAAGAATCCATAAGAAGATCTTCAAAGGTTTGAGGGGAGTGCCGCACGAAGCGGGTCTAAGCAGAGAGATTTAGATTATTACATCAGGGTTGTCAGAGTCAAGCAACAGGGGTTGCCTGTGTCTGAATCACTGTTTGTAAGGTTTTCTTCTTAGTGGATTCTAGGTGGCTGCTAGCCCGGAGTGGTTTTTACTTTGAATGGTATTTCAAAAGGTTTTCCACTTCGTCACCAAATTCTTGTCTCTTTGTGTGATTGAAGTTTATTTAATTTTCCGCTGCCTATTTGTTGACTCAGTTGATTATTATGCATATCTAGGCTGAACAATTTTAGAATATGTTTTAAAATTGTTATTGATTTGTTAATTAGAGGTAAAACATATTTTCCACCTCTAAGTGTTGTTAGGGTCTAAACTAGATTATTCATTCTTCATCAGCAAAACAACTTATGGAGAAGTTTACCATCAAGCCTTCTGAAAATAGAAAAAAAAAATCCCCTTAAATGAACCAGAAAGTCCATTGAATGATAAAGACTTACCTTCTTCACAGAACTAGATACAACCTCGATTGCCCAAAATCTTTCTAGATACATAACATATTTTGCGAAAAGAGACAAAATTCAAGTACACAGAACATTTTAAAGAATTCCAAAGAATTTTCAGTAAACTTCTTCAAGATATAAGAAGAAAAAAATGAGCCCCTCCAAAAGGGGGATCACTCATAGAACAACTAGGATTGATCTAAACTCAAGAGATGACTTCTCAACACCATCAAAAGCACGTTTGTTCCTTTCCCTCCAAATAATAGTTCACATTAGGCAAAGAGGAAATTCTCAAGGACTTCACAGAGATAAGACGACGACAACATGATTCACGCACTTACCTGCCTCAACCCCAAAACCTCCACTTCCTCACCAACTTTAATCATTCCTTGTTCAACACGGCCAGTGGCAACAGTTCCACGCCCCTTAAACAAATGGAAATAATTAAAGCTCAATTGAAATTCAAGGGTAACAATCTTTGTGCATATAGTGAAGAAGTACTCGTGGAGCAAAAGAGAATTTCTAAAAAATACCTTGAGAAACAAAAGCAGGAGTTGATGTAGCTTGTACAGACGGAGCGCTTCTCTTCGTTGAGCTTGTACCTTGGAGCCCGAAAGAAAAATCCAGCCTGGTCTGGAGGACCAAAGAGGGCATGGGTCTCGAACATCTAGAAGCATGAGGAGCAATAATGGTAGGAGAGGCAGTTCCCAGCAGCTTCGCCTCCATTGTAAGCGAAAAGAGTGCTTAAAGGGCAAGGAACAACCGAAGGAGGGGAGCGTTTAAAATCAGGACAAAGAAAAGGAAAATGAGAGAGAGGGTGAGAGAGTTGGTGCTAAAAGGGTCGTTCCCCACTAGATCGACTCGGGAGGGGGAGGGAAATGGGAGGAAGGCAAATATTTCGGTCCAGGGGCCGGGCGGGAAAGGAAAACGAAACTCATCGTCAGCTTTGTTTCTTTCCTTTATATTTTGTTTAATTTGTTTTTGATTTGTATATTTTTCTTTTATTTTGGTGAAATAAAATACTTATTGCTTATATAAATATGTATATGCTTATAATTATCTATTTTTTAATGTCTTGTTTTACTATATAATAAATTGAGTCACAGTACATATGGATACACTTATATACTTATACATATCATATTGGAGTAAAAAAAAACAATTGCACGTACACTTATATAATATTGTTGTAACAATACATTATATATATATATATTATACTATATATATATATGTGTGTGTGTGTGCTAATTATATATATGTGCTAATTAACCTAAGTATTTTATATGTATGTATCTACCTAATGACTAAATCATAGCCTCCAAGACCATATATTAAGTTATGTACTTTAATTACATAAGCAAATCTCACAATATATTATTGTTTGAAATTAAATAATATATCATAGTTAAATAATATTATATTTCTAATTATTCAAAATATATATGCTCATTACAAGTATGATAATATATGTTTTATAAACTACTTAGATTTAATCAATAAATATGCAGTTACTATAACAACCATAGATATAATTTAAAATATATCATATAACAACCTCAATTTTCATAACAGCGTTTAAAATAATTTTTTTCCAAATACATCACAAAATAAAAATATATATTAAAAGGAATAAAATAATTATTAACATTAAATAATTTATAATTAATAAATAATATTTTTTTCTTAATTAAACCTATAAAACGCTGCTAAATGTGTACTCTACAGCGGTGGTCACAATGACCGCCGCTGTAGATACCTAATTTCTAGCAGCATTTTGCAAAAAATGCTGCTAAGAGTGACCGCCACTAAAGGTAATACCTTTAGCGACATTTTTTTGCAAAACGATGCTAAAGGGGGGACCGCCGCTAAAGGTAATACTGTAGTGACCGCCACTATAGACCCTCTTTAGCCGTGATTTTTAAAAAAACGCCTCAAAAAACACCCTTTAACGGCGTTTTTACCGACCACCGCTGTTTTTCTGTAGTGACATCGCAAAGACTAACAAAACATCATAAAAGACTAGATTGCAATCCTATTTAAAGAAGGAATCTAAATTTGAAAAGATGATAAGATTGAGTTGCTATTTATATTAAAATTCAAACATATTCTATAAGTATTTAAAATTCAAAACTTTAAAATATAAAGAGATAAAAATAAAACATCTATTCTTCAAATTTAAACACTTTTAAAAAGATAACATTTTCAAATCAAATCAACATTTCAAACTTTAAACACTTTTAAAATAGGATAACTTTTCAAATAATTCAAAATAATATTATTTTATTAATAAAAAGAAAATCTGGGGTGCTACATCAAATTTATCAAGAACTATTTCTATGTAGCTTTTCTGAGTCAATCCTTAGGAATTTTTGATGTTTGCAGGTATTAAATTATTCAATAAAGTTGAAATTGAGCTGATGAGAAGAATAGAATTCCGGCTAAGCTGATAGAGCAAATCCTAGTTGAGCTGCTATAGTAAAAACAGAACACTGTTTGGTTTTTGGATCCTAACTGGAGCTACAAACCTTGGATTTAGGTGTCGTTTTATTTGTTGGAAAAATAAGATGCATACCTAAAACTTTTATGAAAAGTCCAAAATCCAGTTCTTCCATTTTGAAGTTCAAAATCTATAAAAAAACGAAGAAGTTCAAATCTGTTCAGAAGTTTACTGCGACCCTATTTCGGTTTTTATATGGCATTTGTCTGGAGTTTTACAAGTCAGAAAATTACAAGCTTAGATGCGTTGGAAAGCTGATAACAAGATCTAAAACTTTCATACAGGATAAAGCTCGTAATTATGTCGTTTTGATGCTCTAAATCTAGATGTAAGTTAGGTAATAAGAATTTCGGATTTCAAATATATTTTCAAATTTGAAAAGCAAATTTCTTTTGAAATTTGAAAAGAGACTCTGTTTTAAAATTCGAAAAGATAATTGGTTTAAAATTTGAAAAGCAAATCTATTTTGAAATTTGAAAAGTAAAATCTCTTTTAAAATTTCAAAGAGATCCTGTTTTAAAATTTGAAAATAGATTTTGTTTTAAAAATTGAAAGGAAAATTGATTTCAATGTTAGATGGAATTGATTTCAACGTTAGATGGAGAAAATACATAAAAATAAAGAGGAGGAATGTCGTAGTTGAGAATTTATGTAATTTCAGAGTTTTTATTCTTTCTCTAGTTTTTAGCTTTTGAATTATTATTAAGGGTGTTAAATTTGAATTTATTTTTGAAAATAATTGAATTTTTTTATTAGTTTTGATTTGGTAGTTTTCTTATTCTAGGGCTAGGACATATTCATTGAATTTTTTTATATTATTTGAGTATGAATGTAATGAATATAATTTGTTAATTGCATTGTGATGATTTCGATTTTCATTCTTGCAATTTACCGGCCATGAATTGCATGTTTAAGATGTTGAATGAAGTAACGAAAGTTTAAGTTTAATATTAGTTCGTGAATTGATCAAACTTTGGTAGTGTAATTTAGAAATAAATACAGATCATTGTTACCTATATTCAATCATTCCACAGAGCATAACAAATCTTTATTAATTTATATGATCATGAAAGTAGACATAGAACTAATATAGGTATAGGTGTTATACCTTGAAAGAGGATATCACATAAAAAATAATTTGGTCATTGTGATTAACAAAACATTAATGTAAGCAATCAGGCTTAAACTCATTGAAAGAATTCAATTGATGAAATCCAAGCCCTTAAATCTTTAATATTTGATTTTTCAGATTAAGAATTTGCAATCATTCACATCAATTTGGGATCGTCTAAATAATATAGGAATTTTTATAAATTGGTACTTGAATCACCTCCTTGTGGAAACGATACTCTTTTTGCCCTATTTTACTTATCACGACCCAAGCACTTAAATGGTAGACTTTAGGGACTGTCAAGTTTTTGGTGGCATTGCCGGGGAGGATTATTTTCAATATTAATACAAATGATTTCCTTTATTAATTTAGGCTGTTTTGTTTTTCTTTTTGTCAATTTATTTATTTTATATTGTGTATGCCACATGATTGTGATCTAATTGAGCTTTTTGATCTAGAAATTGAAAGAAACCTACGTGCATTAAAGAGAAAATAAAGACCGGTGCTAAAGCAAGAACAAGCAATAACCATGGCAGATGACCAGAATCAAAAGGTTGTTACACAACTACGACGTGCCGAATGGCAAAGGAGCTCAACCCAGTATTGTGAGACCCGCAATCAATGCTAATAACTTTGAGATTAAGCCTGGTCTGATCCAGATGGTGCATCAGGAGCGTTTGAGCGTTTTGGGTGGACCTTCTGAAGATCCACAAGCACACCTTGCTAATTTCTTGGAAATTTTTTATTCAATTAAGATGAATAGAGTTAGTGATGATGCTATACAGCTTCGACTTTTTCTATTTTGTCTAAAGGATAAAGCCAATGCCTGGTTGAATTCTAAAGCACCTAACTCTTTCACCATTTGGAATGCCTTGTCACAAGGTCTTTTAAGTACATATTTTCCCCCAGGTAAGACTTCCAAAATTGGAAATGATATTACAAGTTTTGTTCAATTTGATGGTGAATCTTTGTATGAAGCTTGAGAGAGGTTTAAAGATTTGCAGAGGAAGTGTCCTCATCATGGTCTTCCTGATTGGCTGATTGTACATACTTTCTATAATGGATTAACACATTTAGTCAGGATTACCATAGATGCAGCTGCAGGAGGTACATTAATGAGTAAGTCAACCAAAGAGGCTTATCAGTTGTTAGAAGAAATGACCTCTAACAATTATCAGTGGTCTAATGACAGAGATATGCCTAAAAAGTTCCAGGTATGTATGATGTAGATGGCATAAACATGTTGAATGCCAAGGTTGCTTTTCTGGTAAAAATGTTCGGTAAGCTTGGTAATGTGAATTCTGTTTCTAGTCCTGTATTAAGTTGTGACTCCTATGGAGGATCTCACATGAGTTCTGATTGTATGCAGGTAGAGCAAGCTCAATTTGTATCTAATTTTAACAGGCAGCCGCTGCAGCAGAACAACCCTCCTTCCAACACATACAACCTAGGCTGGAGGAATCATTCCAACTTTTCATGGAAAGATCAAGGTAACCAGGGTAACAATTCAAGACCTTTCCATCCTCCTATCTTCCAACCAAGATCATCTTAACCAGAAAGTAAGCAGCCTTGGGAGATAGCTATTGAGAAGTTAGCCAATGTCAGTTCAGAGAGATTTGAGAGACTGGAATCAAAGGTTGACCAATTGGCGAGTACCAACAAAAAGGTGGAAGTGCAATTAGGGCAAATAGCCAATTCCATTAATTCTCTTGGATAGGGCAATTTACCTAGTAAGACAGAGGTCAATCGGAAAGAGCATTGCAAGGCAGTAACCTTGAGAAGTGGTAAGCAAATTGGTCAGGTAAGAGGTGAGACTGTAGTTGGTGATGAAGTAGACCATGAAGAGTTGAGCACATATTGTAATAGTCGGTCGTTCCGTTACAACGAACAAACAAATATTCTGTACAAATCATAACAAACTTAATTCTAGAAGAACTGGTACAGCTGCGATGCTGAGATGGAGAGCTTCACGTAATGGCTGAGCTGGTGAGCTGAGGAGGACAGGGCAGTGCTTTATCATTGGCCATGATCATATATTCTCTGTGAACTTGCATGTCATGGCAGGTAACGCACTAGCAAAACCTATTCGCTGCATGTTGTGAGATCTATGATAGCTTTTAGTTGCCTGCATATACCTATATGTATACTATGCTTGTTAAATATTTTCACGTCTTACTTCATTAATGAATTTTAGAGAAGCAAGCAAGCAAATGTCTATTGATTTGGAATTGATGACACATGATCATCGTATCACCTGACGATCTAGTAGTACCTAAAGAATTTTACTTTGTAATCACTTGCATGTGGTGGTCGTGGAACAATTATGTCGAAGAATAATTCTTCTGATGGCTACTGATATTCAAAAATCTGCGTTTGTGCTCCGTATCTGCTTGTAGAATGCTGTTCCATAGAATTTGGTCCGTACCAATATGTCGTCAATTTCATGAAACTTTTGCTTCATGTAGTGAGAATTAACACTGATAGGTTTGCTAAGGTCCCCTTTGCTGAAGATGTGGACCGATTTTATCTCCATTCTGGGAGCAGAAAGTTGTGGAACTTAGAAAGAATAATCTTGTTATGTGTTTACTCTGATGAATAACTCAGTCTTTCGAACCATGAAAATTATGATGCCACCACCACCATCTACATCCTCATGCACGATTCTACTGGTGTAGTGGTCGTCATGGTGTAGTGGTCCGTGGTATTGGCCCTTGCAGACCATAAGAGAGTTGATTTCATCTTGTGGTATTGACTATTGAGGTCAGCCTATGAATTTTGACAACCCACATGATAAATGCCTAAAGACGATTCACAGATCGGGACAACCACCTACAAAGTATGAAGGTTCGTTGTTTGTCGTATTAGCTACAATATAATGATATTTAACCAGAGAATTTAGAGCATATAAGATATCTAGGTTGTTACTTTAGGGTTTGGGATAGAAATTTGATCAGAAATATTGATTAACCAGAAGTATTGCTGTGCACCTGAAAGGTAATATTTGCGACGTGTTGTCGGACTTGTTACTTTGAACATATATAGGATGATAGGAGGCTTCTAGTTTTACTTTTTTTTTTCTACGTAACATGGGAATTTCATTGCTAACACTCTCTGGTTGAAAGAACAGAGAGATCACAGTGTACAATATGCGACGGTACATCACTAGCAAAGAAGTCCCCGTGACTGAGAGTGGATAGACCCCAATGAGCTAAGCTGTGGGCCAAATGGTTGCCTTCACGTGGAATCCAGGATAAATGCCATCTGCTGTGGTTGCGAAACAAATTTCTCAGCGTTCGAACCTCACCCTCTATCAACCATCAGGATTTTGAGTAAGAACCTTACTACCTAACAACACTTTTTCATCTCAAGACCCCGTCTAAATTCATACACTTTTTTTTTGTCATATTTGTTGTAAGACAGGAACTGGGTCATGTTAGCCTGTCAAATGATCACTATAAAAGAAACGACCTATAGCAGCGGTCGGAAACCGCTGCTATAACCTATAGTAGCAGTTTTTTAGCGGCGGTCCGTCGGCATAGGTATATAGCGGCGGTTCGGGTGACCGCTGGTGAAGACCTCAGGTCTATAGCGGCGATCGAGACCGCCGCTATAAGCTTGAGCACAATTGCACTTTCTGGCACTTAAGGGTCTGTAGCGGCGGTCACCGACCGCCTCTAAATTTACAATTGCACTTTCTGGCACTTAAACCGCCGCTAAATACCAAATATGACCACTGCTATAGGTTTGCAGCTTTTTTTTTTTTGCCAGCATTTCCAAATCACCACTAAATTTTTCCTATATTTTCTATACATGCTTTTTTAATCGATAATACAAATTTATTTTAATAATCATAATTCATTAGATGTAAAAATTTGAAGACTTTGGATAATAAAACAAAATATAATGTATTATTGATTAATAACATTTTACAACAAATACAATACAAGGTGCAGAAATATAAATGCTCTAATGATAATGTCCTCTGAGGGTAGCATACAGAAAACGCCATCCTTGATTACATACAATACACTGTCACCCCAGATACGAACAATGTTCCTGCACTAGGGATATCTGAGGGGTTGCATGCAGTAAGTGGCCTTCAGTGCTAAAGATATACCTGTAAATGGAGAATTTTCAGAGGATGAGGAAGAGAGAAAAACAATAGAGGTAATGATTATATTATAAAGCATAAAGCACTTACTTGTATGGCCCATTTTCAACCAGGTTATCTGGACCAACAGCGAAATCAAAAAGAAGCCACAAGTATTTAACCTAATAGAGTCAAAAATAAAATAATAAACATGCAATACAGAAGAAAGAAATGATGGCAGAATCTAAACAAAATATTTGGTAGTGCAGTGTATGGACTTTCCATGACCATGTAAGATAGTTTCAAAGAAAATGACCAACCACCATTTAAGTCCCACTAGAAGATTCTAACACGAATGTTGAAAAATAAGCCCTAAGGCTTAGCACCGGCAAGCCAATCAGGACTCAAGTTTGGTTTAAATGAGGTTTTGACCTATAAGGACTAGGTGGGGTCAGGACAGACCAACACAATCCAAACTGAGTGAGTTGAAGCCATTGCATAATATGGCCCTCTGCACAAGAGAAAACATCCATAAATCACAGAGAAATCCTCTTCAACAACCAGCGGCCTCCATCTGAACAGATCTAATAAATCTTTCATGACATCTGAGACCATCCTCAGATGGAAGCTCATATGCATGAATTCAAGGGGAGAGATTTAAACTTCTACAACATGTATTATCCACAGTGTGCAAACAGATGAATGGCAGTAGGAAATAACATCACCCTTACAGTCCTCCTTGGTCCTTCCACCATCAAATACTGACAGCTTTCATTGGCAGTTGCATCCTGGATGATGTAAAAGATTATTAGACCAACAAGGCACAACACGATAATAGGTCTTACAAGCTTTGCGATGACAACATCAGCGTCACTTTCATATGAGACGGCAACTTCATCCAAAATTGGAGCCAACTTTTTGCAGTGTCCACACCAAGGAGCATAAAACTCTATGAGAACTGCAAATTGAGGTGTATATGTGATTTCTATAATTGCTATCGGATACTAACAAGAATCAAACAATAAAGCATGAAGGAAGGTACTAAACCCCAACTACTAAAAAGCATCATCGACATAAGTTGAAACCTTGAAGCCTTTTTTTTTGGTCGGCTTAAGTTGTTTTAGCAAGTTGAAACTTTCATGTGTAAAAGAAAAAAGTTTGTACATGCACCAGATCATTCCACATAGAAACCATGGTCAGCAAGTTATATTTCCCCTGTTGTTTTTTCGTCAATTACCTCCACAAGCAACCAATTCTACTGAGAGAAATAAAACTATACTTTGAAAAGCAAAGTACGAAAGGATAGCGAACAGCCTAACCTACCACCACAAAAGAAAAAGAAAAGATAAAATCTCAAAACGAATTTAATTCTCCTCACCATTCTTCCCAGAGTTGAAGACTATGTCCTGGAGGCTATCAGCAACAACCACTTTCACAGGCTCATTGTTAGCTTCAGGAACAGGTTCGGACTTCCTATATGGGGGGATTTTGCGATTTGTACTATGTGGAATGATCTGGACAGAAATTGGATCTAGTCTACGATACTTGAGGCGAAAAAGAAGTTAAAAGCTTAAAAAAAAACAAAAAATTGGACAGAAAAAGTGAATTCGAGGACTAGAGATTACCAGGCATTAAGCAAGTCGCTTTTGACAAGTCGAGTCCCCCTTTCCAGCCACAATAATTGACAAAAGTTTTCCAATAGTTGTTCCCTTCAGCAACAGAAACTTGGAATTGAGCTTCTTCGTCTTCAGACCAACAGTTGTTCTGGTCGATGAATTAGTCGAAAAGCAAAAGAGGGGGAGGAAAAGAGCAAAAGGGGGCGGGTCTATGCTGCGAGCGGCTTCTACCTGGGCGAGAGCTAGGGCACGACATCAGGGGAAAAAGAGAGAAATAAGAGCGCGGGGAGGGGGAATTTCGCTGAGAAAGGCGCGCGAGGGAGTTTTTAAGAAAGGGAGAGTGGAGGTGAGGGAACGGCATCGTTTTCACTTCAATGTGTTTTTTTTTATTGGTAGTATTTTTAATAGTAATTTTATATTTTGTAGTTATATATTTTCAGTAAAAGATATTTTGTATGATTTATTATATTTTTTTTATAATACATTACATGTACTTTAGTTGTATAAGTTAAATTCACAATATCTTTTTTTTGGAAATAAATAATATGTCATAATTATTGAAATATAATTGTTAATTATAATTAATAAAATATTCAATGACCATAATAACTATAACCAGATATTAAGTTATGTACTTTAATTGCATACGCTAATTAATCATATGATAATAGATATTTTTTGTTTGAAATTAAATAATATGTCATAATTAAATATTATTATATTACTAATTATTACAAATATATATGCTCACTATAAGCATATGATAATAGATGTCTAAACTACATAGATTTAGTCAATAAAAATACAATTACCATAACAATCATAAATATAAATTTCATAATATTATTTCTAATTTCATATAACAACTTCAATGTTCATAACACTCTAATTCCATATTTTATTATGTGGGTCTCCTAAAATATTTTTTAAACACATGGCAAAATAAAATTATGTATTAAAAGGAATAAAATAGTCTATAAAATAATTATTAACATTAAATATAATTTAATTTAAATTTTTTTTTCAATTTTTTATTTTTTTCCAAATATACCTATAGCGGTGTACCTTTAGCAGCGGTTTTTTTTAAAACCCCTGCTACAGGTCCGCTCTATAGCAGCGGTCAATATGACCGCCGCTGTAGGTACCTAATTTCTAGCGGCGTTTTCAAAAAACGCTACTAAAGGGGGGTCTATAGCGGCGGTCATACTGACTCCGCTACAACGACCGCCGCTAAAGGTAATACCTTTAGCAGCGTTTTTTCAAAATGCTACTAAAGATGGGTATACTGACCGCCGCTATATACCTTTAGCGGCGTTTTGTAAAAAAACGCGGGTAAAAGGGGTATATAACGGTGGTCAGTGACCGCCGCTAAAGGTATTTACCTTTAGCGGCGTTTTGTAAAAAAACGCGGGTAAAGTGGGTATGACCGCCGCTACAAAGACCGCCGCTAAAGGTATTACCTTTACCAGCGTTTTTTACAAAACGCCGCAAAAAACACCCTTTAGCGACGTTTTTAGCGACCGCCGCTAAAAAGACCGCCGCTATTGACCTGTTTTTTTGTAGTGGATACCCAAATCTTGGTCTGCGAAGCCAGACATGCTTGCAGGCGGGCAGCCAAGTTTCACAGATTTGGCACATCCCATGGCTGAAAACATCTAAAACTCCTCTTTTCCTTTTATTCTGACCGTCTAAATGGATCTTAGAGGCCTAAAAGCATCGAACTTGGCTAGAAATAAATTTTTCAGAGTGAAAAGAGGGAAAAAAAGAGACTTATCATTTTCACATTTAACGCACCCAAGGACCACATAGAACATCAAGCTGGCTTGGCCGTTCGGTAGAAGAGTTTATTTCCATTTATATGTAGGATTTCTGATCTATAGTGTATACTTTCTTTAACTTTTCAGATAACATTATAACAATGTCTCTCTGGGGCACAATTGGTTGGAGATGGCTCGTTGAGGTTCTTAATAGATTTGTTTCCTTCTGGTGGTGATGAATATAGCACTTAGCTTATTCCATCTCACTCCAATATTCTAGAAGACTCAAGAAACTCGAAGAAGCTTGTTTATGTACAGCTGTTTCCATTTAGTTATACAGCTGTTAGAACTCTTTATTATTTTGTTGTGTAGTTAGTTTTACCGCTCAATTCAGAGCTCGAATACTTTGTATATAAATAGAAGATATATCAGAGTAAAATAAACAAGTTGGTTAACACCACAATACGCTATCTCTTTTACTTTTACTTTGTTAACATGGTATCAGAGCTTTAAAACCATCTCCGCACCTTTGATTTCGAACCTTCCAAATGACCAACTCTCGAATCATTTATGATCCTATCGATTCTTACTATATGCACCATGGCGATAGCTCATCTAGTATTTTAGTTTCTCAACCACTGATCGGAGAGAATTATAATGCATGGAAAAGAGCAATGACAATTGCATTAAACATGAAGAACAAGCTGGGCTTTGTTACTGTCGTGATGCACAAACCGTTACCTTCGAATGCAATGTTCGTTCACTGGAACATATGCAATATGATGGTGTTATCCTGGTTAGGTAATTCTTTATCCAAAGATATCGCCAGTTCTGTTCTTTACATCGATTCGGTCAAAGAACTTTGGGATGAATTGAAAGATAGGTATTCTGAGAGTAATGGACCTAGAATCTTTCAGTTACATAGATCAATTTTTTCGTTGAACCAAGGTCAGTTGAATGTCAATACCTATTTCGCCAAATTGAAGAGCTTGTGGGATGAACTTATGAATTTCAAACCACAGCCTATCTGTAAATGTGATCCCGCATGCAACTGTGGCGTGATTAAATCCTTAATGGATTACCACCATCAGGAGCAAGTGATTCAGTTTCTCAGTGGACTTAATGACTCATATTCTGCAACACGTGAGCAAATTCTTCTACTCGATCCTATGCCTCCTCTCAATAAAGTGTATGCAATGGTGAACACTCAAGAGAGACAGAAAGGCCTCTCATTGCCAGCTAAAATAGAGGTTGAAGCTTCAGCAATGGTGAGCCGATCTTATCATGCTCCTCAATACCGTGGAAATCAACAACAATATCAAAGGAGAGACAAACCGATCTGCAGTCATTGTGGAATGACTGGACACACTGTCGACAAGTGTTATAAACTCCATGGATATCCTCCAGGATATAAGCATGGAAAGATTCAATCTGGACCAGCAGAACACCAAGTCTCTGGTTATTTTCTAGAATCCTCTTCAATGGCTGGAGATGATCTTCCAGTACCACAGCCTCAATTTCCTTTTTTCACGGGAGCAGTGCAATCAACTGCTTCTTCTTCTTCAATCACAAGGAAATCAGTCTACCATACATCAAGCCAATGTCGTGAATGTTTCTTCTACTGATTCTCTTTTGAGCTCAGCAGGTATTCACATCACTTGTACCACTTTATCCTCCAAATTATTCTCTGGTTCTTGGATTCTCTATTCAGGAGCAACAGATCATATTGTTTGCTCACCATCCTTCTTTACATCTGATATTTCTGTTATCAATACTAAAGTCAAATTACCTACTGGAGATTCTGTTCTAGTAACTCGTATAGGTTCAGTTCAACTGCCAAATTCCCTTTTGTTAACTCGAGTTCTTTGTGTTCCTTCCTTTCAGTTCAATTTAATGTCTGTCAGTCAATTAACTCGGTCAAATGACTACTGTCTTCTCATTATTTCTGGATTTTGTCTTATTCAGGACCGATCCTAATGGAAGATGATTGGATTGTGTGAAGCAAGACAAGGCTTGTACTATTTTGTGCAACCTCCTTATCATGCTTCTTTACAATCTATCAATTATCATGTCCTTCCTTTCAAATCTGCTATCTGCAATTCAATTTTCATAACTATACTGATCTCGATATGTGGCAATGTCGTTTAGGCCATGCTTCTGTAGATCAAATCAGCACTTTGCATAGAATGTTTCCTTTTATTCAATCTAATAAAATTCATTGCAGCTCTTGTCACTATGCAAAGCAACATAGGTTGCCTTTTTCTCTTAGCACCACCTGCTCAGCTACCATTTTTTATCTTATTCATATTGACATTTGGGGTCCTGTTTTTACCAAATCTTTATCTGGTTGTCAGTATTTCTTAACAATAGTTGATGATCATTCCAAGTGCACCTGAGTCTATTTGATGAAACAAAAATCAGAAACTCGATCCCTTATTAATTCCTTCATTCAGTAGGTTAAAACTCATTTTAACACCAAAGTCAAGACCATACGTTCTGACAATGGTGTTGAGTTTTCTATGCCTTCCTTTTATTCTTCCAAAGGCATTACACATCAAACCAGCTGCGTTGCAACTCCCCAAAAAAATGGAGTTGTTGAACGAAAGCATAGGCACATTCTCAATGTAGCAAGAGCCTTGCGCTTTCAATCAAATCTTCCCTTGAAATTTTGGGGAGAATGTGTCTTCACTGCCACCAACATTCTCAAGCGAATTCTTACATCTCTCCTTAGAAACAAATCTCCTTTTGAGTGTCTTTTCAACAAAATTCCTTCCTACTCTCATTTCAAGATTTTTGGTCGTTTGTGTTATTCATCTACACTTGCACATAACAGACAAAAGTTTGATTCAAGAGCTCGACAGTGTCTCTTTCTAGGCTATCCCTTTGGGGTCAAAGCTTACAAATTTTATTATCTCACTACCCACATCCTCTTCTATTCTAGAGATGTCGTGTTCTATGAAACTATTTTCCCTATAAAACTCTTCATTCTTCTTCTAATTCTACTCCTTTACCTGTTCCTACTTCTCTGCCTCCTGATTTTTCCTCCCAAAATTCCCGGCCTCCAGATTCTCCAGAAATCTCTAATATATATTTACCTTCACCTATTACAGATCCTGTATCCATTGACATTTCTTCTACCATTTCCCCACAATCACAGCCTCGTACTTCCACTAGACCCAAAAGACCTCTAGCTTATCTCCATGATTACCATTGTAATCTCCTCTCTTCGCATACCTTTCTACATCAATCTGACACCCCACATCCCATTTCTAATGTTCTGTCCTATGATAACCTATCACCTCTGTACAAACATTTCATTCTTTCTATTTCCACTGAATCTGAACCCACAACTTATCTTCAAGCTTCCAAAAATCCTACGTGGTGTGATGCTATGCAAGCTGAATTGAAAGCTCTAGAGGACACTCACACTTGGTCTTTGGTTGATCTACCAAATGGGAAATATGCTATTGGTTGTAAATGGGTTTACCGAATTAAGTATAAGGCAGATGGGAGTGTTGAACAGTACAAAGGTAGGCTTGTAGCAAAGGGTTATACACAAATTGAGGGCCTTGATTATGTTGACACATTTTCTCCGGTTGCCAAGTTGACATAAGTACGTGTATTGCTTGCCGCTGTTGCTGCTAATTTATAGTTTTTGTCACAATTGGACATCAACAATGCCTTTTTACATGGCGACCTTCCTGAAGAGGTCTATATGCAGCTTTCACCTGGTTACTCTCCAACTGCTTCTTCACGGGTTTGCAAGCTCCAAAAATCACTCTATGGCTTGAAGCAAGCCTCTAGACATTGGTTTTCCAAGTTATCATCATTTCTAGTTTCACATGGCTTTGAGCAGTGTCGATCAGATTATTCTCTTTTCATTAAAGTTTGTGATTCTCAGTTTATGGCTTTATTGATTTATGTTGATGATATCTTGATTACTAGCACTGATTCCTCCTCTATCACTACTTATAAGGACCTGCTACATCAACAGTTGAAGATCAAGGATCTTGGAACTCCTAAGTTTTTCCTTGGCATAGAGATTGCTAGATCTTCAAAGGGGATTTCCATTTATAAACGTAAATATGTGCTGGATCTACTTGAGGAAACAAGATTTCTTGGTTGTAAATCAGCTCCTACACCACTTGAGGAACATCAAAAATTTTCTCTTGACAGTGGTGATTTATTACCCGATGTCAGCTCTTATTGCAGATTGGTTGGTAAATTACTTTACCTCACCATTACTCGCCCTGATCTCTCTCATTCTATCCACATTCTCAATTAGTTGATGGACAAACCATGAAGCTCTCATCTTGCTGCTTGTCATCGTGTCCTACGTTATTTGAAATCAAGTCCTATTTTTCTCTCCGCTGTATGTTTTAGGAAGCTCGCTGGGGCTTTCCCTCGGGATTGCTTGCGGCTGTCACGGTCCCGGCGGGACTGCGTTCGGGGCATGACAAAAGTGGCCTATCGGATGTGGGTGGGCAATCATTTGAAGAAGGTGGCCCATCGGTTGTGGGTAGGACTTCATTAGAAGAAGGTGGCACATCGGGATTGCCACATGATGGCATCGATCCTAAATTGGATGAAGCAGATGACATTGCAAACGGTAAGCTATTTATTTATAAAGTTATCGCATTGTAATTACTAATTAGGAAGCAAGAAACTATGTTGTTATGGATAACTTTGTTGTTGTAGGTTATTTGTCTGATATTACGGGGTCTGATATCCTCTTATCTCCACCGGTTAGTGAAGATGAAGTGTATCACACCCCACCCCCCACAGTACCCCAGAGTTTCACGAGCCTGACTTAGGATTAGTATCCCTAAAAAAAGGATGATGTTTGCCTCGGCTGCAATGTTCAGGTCAGCTGTGAGAGAGGCAAACATTACGTTGGGGAATGACGTGGGCTTTAAGAAAAATAGTGGCAATAGGGTTGTGATGATCTGTAAGACTGATACGTGTCCATGCAGAGTGTATGGCATAATGATAACTGGTGAATGGAGTTTCGAGATTAGGGACATTCAACCAAAGCACAAGTGTCCCAAACGATATAAGCTCTTACAAATGAGCTTCAGATGGATTGCAGAGAAGATGCTTGACTAGTTAAAGAGTCGAGAGTAGAGCCATGAGATATAGGGAATGCCACGAGACATAGGGAATGGATAGAACCCTAAACCCTAGAGATATGAGTTATATGTTAAGTGTCAAATACGTTAGACTTCTAAGTTCGGTTGTGAGCTGTACTAAATGATGACCTTGAAGTGCAGGATGACACTAGAGGACCACAGAGAAATCGGGGACCTGAGGATCCGAGTGTTACCATCGATGAAGTATTAAGGCACATGGCTCAGCTCATTGCCAAGCAGGTGCAATAAGGTGCCAACGTAGAAGGGGCAAGAGGTCGCCCTGAAGGATATACTTTCGATCAATTTAATCGCCAACACCCGCCAACGTACAATGGCAAAGGAGATGCGATCTTGGCTGAGAACTGGCTGGTGGAGATAAAGGAGTTACTTGAAGTTTTGGGGTGTACAGATGCCCAGAAGTTAAGCTTTGCTACTTTTAAGCTTCAGGGAGATGTCAAAAGGTGGTGGCAGTCTGAGAAAGTATTATTAAGCCAGGAGTTGGGGGAACAACCCATAAACTAGGAAAGATTTCAACAAGAGTTCTTGGATCGTTATTTCCCGAGGACAACTCGGAGGCAAAAGCAAGGGAGTTTGCTACCCTAACTCAAGGGACTATGACGGTGGAGCAGTATGCTGGACGATTCATGGAGTTAGTGCGGTTTGCTCCGTACTTGGTGCCGGACGAAGAGAGAAAGGCTAGAAAGTTCGAAGAAGGACTTCACCCACGGGTCTATGACAGAGTTTATAGCCATAATCTTAAGACCCTAGCCAAGGTGATAGAAATGACGGTGATTGTGGAGCGAGGATTACAAAGAATAGCGGCTTACCATGAGCAGCAGAAGAGGAAGGCTCCTTCCAATCCAACAATACTGCAGATGCCCTGGAAGAGAAGTAAGCCAGATTCATCACAGAGACAGCACCAGAGACCGATCCAGAGGCCGAACCAAAGGCCCAGTGGAACTCAGACTTCCGGAGGGAACCAATTTCCTTTGTGTAACAAGTGCAAAAGGAGACACCCGGGGGAATGCAGACAAGGTGTATGTTATCAATGTGGGAAGCCTGGTGTGAGACCCCGATTTTCCCCTACGTAATTGCTTATGTATTATTTTATTTTTCCAATGTAATAGTTTTTATTTCTTAATGGGGCTATGTTTTGGCCAATGTATGACCTAATTTTTATGTTATGGTATTTCGATTTAAATGGGATTTTATTTCATAAAATCTCTTTAAATAATTAATATGCCATTTTATGCAAGTATAAATTATATTATACTAAGAGCCGAAAATTTCAAGTAAGTTCCTCTTTTACAAATTAATATTTTTACCTAATATGATTCATGGACCACATAAATTGAATTATGCTTAAATAATTTCCTTGTATAAGCCGAAATTATTAATAGATTGAATAATGAAATTCTTTTGAATACATGGATTAAATATTTTATGTGACATGTAATATCATGATGTGTTCTATATTATTTCCATATGAATATTCAAATGATAAGCTATGTAGTTATGTAATAAGTTTAGAAATGATTTAATTGATAAGCACACTTGCTTATCATAGTGATAAGCAAGCATGATAAGCTAGGAAACCTTTAGAGTGATAAGGCCTTGTGATTATTGTAGAGATAGGCTAAGGCCATTATCACATGATAAGAGAACATGCTTATGAGATGATAAGCTATTGGAATGAAGTAGATAAGCAAGAGAGCTTATGAAGTGATAAGTTAGGTGAGAATGAAACTAAGTTGAAAGTTGGTTGCCATTTAATGTGGAAGTAACTAGGTTGGTTGAAAAGCAACCAAACCAAGTGAAATGCAAGCCATTTACGTGTAAGGCTAGGGGATGATTTTGAAAAGCCATGAAACAAAGCCATGTGAAGTGTAAGAGATGTGTAAGTGGTGTAAGATGATGAGACAACTCATGGAAGTAAAAGAGAAGAGAAAAAGTGAGGAAGGAGGAGTGTATGTCGATGGAATGCATGGAGGAAAGAGAATGTGCAAAGAGACAAGGAAGTGATGTGAGAGAGAGGTGAAAGGAAAGAAAAAGAAAGAGAGAGGGAGGCTTAGGAGAATGTCGACCAAGGCCCCCCCCCCCTTCACCATTTTCCATTTTTGCTTTTCCATTTCTCTCTCTTGTCAACTCACTCTCTCAAACTTTATGTCAAGTGCTTTGGGAGACTCAATCTCACACAACCCTCTTGCATTTCCTCTTGACCTAAACACTCAAGCATTTCACTCTCAAACCTCTCCTCTCTTGGCCGAATGTTGCAAGTTCTCTCAACCCCTACCATTTTGCTTCTCCTAGCCGAACAACACACTCCACATTCAAGGTTTGTGCTATTTCATTTTGCACCTAAACCACTTCCTTCTAGCTTACCTAATCTCACTCCAAAAGCCAAATAAATCTCTCTTGTTGTAGACAAAAATCCTTCCTTGAAAACCTAGCAATTTGACACCATTTTTCTTCAAGCTTACCATGTCCTCTTCACCACCATAGAGCTTCCTTTAAATCAAGCTTGGTCATTTCTAAGGAGGGTGGACCGAATCTTTGGAGGAGGAAAAGGATAGGAAGATTTGGTAAAGGTTGAAGGTGAGTTTAGTTTCATTGATAAATTTTGTCTTGAGCTTCACAAGTACTAACCAAAGGTACCTTATTTTCTAGGTGCTCAAGCTTGGACAAACAACAAGGTAAGACTAAAACGATTTTTGTTGGGTTAGCATGAGTGGCCGAATGGCCTATGTGTAAGATTTTGGAGTTGTATTTTGATAGATGCCTTGATGTTGTTAGATCTTGGATGCTTAGGAACCCTAGGTTGTTTACATGTTAGATCTAACCATGGAAGCCCTAGATCTAAGGTTGTATGCGAAGAAAAAGGCAAATGAAGAACAATGTATGCTAAAGGAAGTTGGATCTAAGTTTTGATATGTTGGGTTGATGAAAAATGATATCTTTGTTTAGATCTATGGATATTAGTGTGAATAAAGAGTAGATCTATTGTTGATGAAATTGTTTGATAAAAAGGATTAAGTGTATGCATGCTAGTTAGGTCACAAATGCAAAGGATATGCATGATATGATTTTTAGCATGAAAAAGGTAACATTTTGGGTATGGCCGAAAATAAGCTATGTGGATTTTCATGTATAGTTTTGAATATGTGTAGATTTGGACATTGGCCTTAACATGTGCAAGATTTATGACCTTAAATGCATAGTGGATGATTATGTTAAGTATTGGGAGCATGCATATTGAAGGAAATAAAAGAAAACTAATCATTGGGTAAAAACTTGAGTTGGCCGAATGCCTTGAGTATGGTGTATGGTATTGGTGTTTTGATTTGTAGATATTAGGTTGTGAAATTTGTTGATTGGAGGATGGGATCACCCTTGGAGAAAAAGTTGTGATTTAATTGGTGCATAAATGGTAGTGGCCGAAAGTTACAAGAAGTTAACCCTAAGTGTAAATTTATAATTTATGTATTTTCATTGTTGTGTTGGATAAGAAAAATTAGAGTTAGGCTAGTTGGAATAATATTATATAGCCATGATCTTTATTAAATATTATGGGAACCCTAGTTAAGTTTTACTCGGGTTTTATTTGAGGTTTAAAGTCTAAGTTAAGATTTAATCATGAATAAATTATTAATAGTTAGATATAAGGTTTAATGTAGTACGTGTAATAAAAAGAGACTTAGGTTTAAATCTAAACCTATGAGTATTATTTAACCCTAATCGAGACACGTACATGGATAAATATATTTTTATTTCAATAAAAATATTAATTTAATAAGTTAAGTTTTGAATATTGTTAAGGAAAAGAATAAAATAATTATTTTGTAATTAAATGAATTTCTGTGATATGTATATATAAATATATATATATATCTTCGATTTCAAAAGAAATGATTTCATAATTCTTAAAGTCTAAAAGAATATTTGAATCGCTTGTAGGCGATCCACGTGTCTGTATACACGAACAAGAAGAGCAAGAGTAAGTGGAATAGTAAGTGGATACTGTAAGTGTACAGTAAGTATTCTTTTCAAAACTGGAATGACACACTGCATCGTTTCATGAACAAGTATGGATTTTAAGAAAGCATGACATGATATGAATTTCATGAATAAGCATGAATTTTAAGAAAGCATGACATGACATGAATTTCATGAACAAGCATGAATTTTAAGCAAGCATGACATGACATGTGCATTGCATGAATTTTTCAAGAAGAAAATTATGCAATGATTTTTATGGAAAGAATATGAGAAGTTTTATGAAACGATAAGTTAAGATTAAGGGCACCGGTCTGTACCGTACCATCAAGTTGGACTCCCATACCGAAGGACATTTATGAGAAGGATGGGTGGATCCAAGAGGCTGTGCAAGCCACACTGAAGGACATTGAGAAGGTGTGGTGCCTCCAAGGGTCGTGTCTAGCCACCAGGCCCGGGGCCACTTCAAGGGCTAGCTCGACCAGATGTAAAGTCTCTAAGGGAATTCGGGGACGGTTCCGAAGGGAACGCACAACCCTGACTTCAGGGGTCAAATGGAGCGAGCCCACAAGTAAAAGACATGAAATAATTATGAAAAGGCCAACAAGGGCACAAGTACGAAAGAAAGATTTTTAAGGGCCAAGGGCCAATTTTACAAGCAAGTATGAAAGAAAGTGGTTTTCAAGGGCCTGGGGCCGAAAACACTAAGCAAGAGCATATGCATAATTCATGAGCACGCATATGCATCAGTTATCAAGTTTTCTTTCTTTCATGATTAAGCAAGCATGAGTCAAGAGCATGATTTAAGTTTTACGTTTTTCCCTTACTGAGTCTTTTTGACTCACGTTTTTAAAACTGTGTCATTCCAGATGTATCAGGTGAAGAGAGTCAGGAGGACTACCTGACCTAGATGCCCAAGATGTTAAGCTTCGCATTTTGTTGATAGTGACATGTGTGTCACTAATTGGGTTCTAATATGTTTTAAATATTTGTTTTGTATGAATTTAATGAGAACCCTGATTATGTAAGTATTTGCTCAAACCCCTCGCGATCCTGTACGTTTCCGCCGTAATCAAGTAAGAAAATAAGTAAGAACGCTGGAGCCATCCGGGGGATAGCTCGCGGCTGTCACGGTCCCTGCGGGATGCCGTTCGGGGCATGACAGTTAAGTTGGTATCAGAGGATCGGAGGGTAGAGTCGTAGAACATAGGGAACGAAGTAGAACCCTAAACCCTAAAGCATGAGATAGCACGTTTAGGGTTAAGTATGATGAGAATTTATGAGGTTGAGGTTGTTCTAAGCTGAACGATAACGTTGAAGTGCAGGATGACACCTAGGAGGCCAACAAGAAATCAAGAGTCCGAGGCTCCCGGAGTTACTACCGAGGATGTGTTAAGGCACATGGCTCAGCTAGTTGCCGAGCACGTGCAGCCGGGTGCCCATTCTGAAGGGGCCCGAGGACGCCCTGAGGGGTGTACGTTCGATCAGTTTAACCGCCAGCACCCGCCAGCGTACAACGGCAGGGGAGATGCCATACTAGCAGAAAATTGGCTGGTGGAGATGAAAGAGCTACTTGAGGTCTTGGGGTGTACCGAGGCCCAAAAGTTAAGTTATGCTACCTTCAAGCTGCAAGGGGATGCCAAAAGGTGGTGGCAGTCCGAGAAGGTGTTGCTGGAACAGGAGCTGGGAGAGCAGCCCATAACCTGGGAGAGGTTCCAGCAAGAATTTTTAGATCGTTATTTCCCACGGACGACCCGGGAAGCGAAGGCAAGGGAATTTTCTACCCTAACCCAAGGAGCCATGACGGTGGAGCAATACGCAGGCCGATTCATGGAGCTGGTGCGGTTTGCCCCGTACTTGGTGCCCGATGAGGAAAGGAAGGCCCGAAAGTTTGAGGAAGGGTTACACCCACGGGTCTATGACAGGGTGTATAGTCACAACCTTAAAACCCTGGCAGAAGTAATTGAACGGGCAGTGATAGTGGAGAGAGGACTGCAGAGGATAGCAGTCTATCATGACCAGCAAAAAAGGAAGGCTCCTTCCAACCCAACCATTCCGCAGATGCCCTGGAAGAAAAGTAGGCCAGAGCCGTCACAGAGGCAGCCTCAGAGGTCGAACCAGAGGCCGAACCCGAGGCCAAACCAGAGGCCTGGTGGAGCTCAGAATGCCGGAGGAAATCAGTTTCCTCTGTGCAACAAGTGCAACAAGAGACACCCTGGGGAGTGCAGGCAGGGCTTATGTTTCAAATGTGGGAAGCCTGGTCACTTCGCCAGAGACTGTAGGAGTGCAGGCAGCTCAAACCAAGCACCCCGACCCACGCAGCAGGACAATGCAAGGAGGCAGGGAGGCCCAACACAGGCGAGGTTATATGCAATGACTCCGGAGGACGCGGAGAACCAGAACCGAGTGGTGGCAGGTAAGTTGCCATTGCCCCAGGGGGAAGCCCTAGTTCTGTTTGATTCAGGGGCCACGCATTCATTTATTGCATCAGCATATTGCAAGACACATGCCTTAAATAGTGAGTTGTTGGATTGTGGTGTCCTTGTGTCAACGCCCGCTGGGGGAAGAGTCGAGTGTAGCCGGATGGTGAAGGACTATCCGATACTAGCCGGATGTTGGCTGATTTGATAGTTATGGAGATGGGAGGATTTGATGTCATCCTAGGTATGGATTGGTTGTCGAAGCATGGTGCCAATATTCGGTGCTATGAGAAGAAGGTCTTGTTCCAAAAGGAGGGGAGACCGGATTGTTGTTTTACCGGTATGAGGAAGATGGAGCGAAGGCCAGCAATTGTCTCGGCCCTGCAAGCTAAGAGATTGTTGCAAGGAGGGCACGAGGGAATTCTAGTATGGGCAAGTGATGCGCGAAGCGATACGCAGAACGAGGTCCCTGCGTTTGATCAAACCCCAATAGTGACTGAGTTTCCGGATGTATTCCCGGAAGACTTACCGGGGTTACCGCCAGATAGGGAGGTGGAGTTCGGAATTGAATTGGAAGCTGGGACAGTCCCAATTTCCAAGGTGCCGTATCGAATGGCTCCGGCAGAGCTAAAGGAGCTGAAGGTCCAGTTGGAAGATCTCTTGGAGAAGGGATTTATAAGGCCGAGTGTGTCGCCTTGGGGAGCACCGATCCTGTTTGTGAAAAAGAAGGACGGAAGCCTCCGGATGTGTATTGATTATAGGGAGTTGAATAAGGTGACTGTGAAGAATAGGTACCCGCTACCTCGCATTGACGACTTGTTCGATCAATTGCAGGGGGCACAAATATTTTCAAGAATTGATTTGAGGTCGGGTTACCACCAGTTGAAGGTTAAGGAGGGAGATATATCAAAGACGGCCTTTCGGACCCGATATGGTCATTATGAATTTTTGGTGATGCCGTTTGGATTAACTAATGCCCCGGCCGCATTTATGGACTTGATGAATCGAGTGTTCAGAGAGTTCCTGGATAAATTTGTGGTGGTGTTCATAGACGATATTTTGATTTATTCTCGGAACCAGGAGGAGCATGAGGAGCATCTCAGGATTGTTTTGCAGATCCTAAGGGAGAAGAAGCTGTATGCTAAATTCTCCAAGTGCGAGTTTTGGTTGCAGCAAGTCCGATTTTTAGGGCATGTAGTGTCGGGAGAAGGAATTGCTGTAGATCCCGGAAAGGTTGATGCGGTTTTCAAATGGCCTAGACCTACAAATGTTAAGGAGATAAGAAGTTTCCTGGGATTAGCAGGGTATTACCGGAGGTTTATCAAGGAATTTTCAAAGATAGCTATGCCGATGACCTCGTTGACCAAGAAGAACGTTAAGTTCGATTGGACAGACGAGTGTGAGCAAAGTTTCCAGACGCTGAAGGCTCATCTGGTTACTGCCCCGGTGTTAGCATTACCTTCGGAACATGGGGAGTATGAGATCTATACAGACGCCTCAAAGCAAGGTCTTGGGTGTGTGTTAATGCAAGATAAGAGGGTTATAGCCTATGCATCGAGGCAACTGAGGCCCCACGAGGTGAATTACCCCACCCACGACTTGGAGTTGGCTGCAGTCGTGCATGCTCTGAAAATATGGAGGCATTATCTCTATGGGGTTAAGTGCGAGATATTTACGGACCATAAAAGCCTCAAGTATTTTAACACTCAGAAAGAGCTAAATATGAGGCAACGACGCTGGTTGGAGTTGATCAAGGACTATGATTGCACCATTAGCTACCATCCTGGGAAAGCTAACGTGGTGGCTGATGCTTTAAGCCGGAAGTCGGCTGAAACAAGTGCCGTAGAGGTGGTGGCTAAGGAGATCATGGAGGATCTAAAAAGAGAGGAGATCACGCTTGTATTGGCCGACCGGTATGTTTCCATCGCAGGGCTGTCATTGCAACCATCGCTGGAGGAGCGAATCTGTGAAGCCCAGAAGAGCGATGCGGTGATAATAGGGATTAGGGAAAGGATTGAGAAGAATAATGATCCCGATTTTGAGGATAGGAATGGAGTGCTGAGGTATCGGAGTAGGATATGTGTCCCTGGTGATGGGGGAATCAAGGAGTTGATTTTGGCAGAGGCGCATACTACGCCCTATACCATCCACCCTGGAGGAACGAAGATGTATCAAGACATCAAGAAAGTTTACTGGTGGCCGAATATGAAGAGAGAGATAGCGGAGTATGTCGCTCGATGTCTGACTTGTCAGAGAGTAAAAGCAGAGCACCAGAGGCCAGCAGGAACATTGAAGCCTCTGGAGATCCCTGAATGGAAGTGGGAAGGAATAGCCATGGATTTTGTAGTAGGGCTACCGAGAACGACAGCTGGCTACGATGCAATATGGGTAGTAGTGGACCGATTGACCAAGTCAGCCCACTTTCTGCCCATCAGGGTGAAGTATACCCCGGAAAGGCTAGCTGAAGTTTATCTCCAAGAAATTGTGAGGCTCCATGGCATACCAAAGAGCATAGTGTCGGATAGGGATCCAAGATTTACGTCAAGGTTTTGGAAAAGATTGCAGGAGTCCCTAGGCACTAAGTTGAATTTTAGCACTGCTTTCCACCCACAGACGGATGGCCAATCGGAGCGGACCATTCAAATCTTGGAAGACATGCTTCGAGCATGCGTCATTGACTTCAAAGGAAGCTGGGCTCAGTATTTGCCGCTAGCAGAGTTCGCATACAACAACAGTTTCCAATCAAGTATTGGCATGGCACCGTATGAAGCTTTGTATGGAAGGAGGTGTAGGTCACCATTATATTGGGATGAAGTAGGAGAAGGAAGACTGTTGGGGCCAGAGATGATTGCGCAGACGAAGGAGAAGATTCGGTTGATCAAAGAAAGACTTATTACGGCCCAAAGTCGGCAAAAGAGTTATGCGGACAATCGAAGAAGAGAATTGACCTTTGAGGAAGGAAGTAAAGTGTTTTTAAAGATTTCTCCAACAAAGGGGGTAGCACGATTCGGGAAGAAGGGGAAGCTTCAACCCCGATTTATAGGACCTTTCGAGATCCTAGAGCGTGTTGGACCAATGGCGTATAGACTGGCCTTACCGCCATCAATTGCGGGAGTACATGATGTGTTCCATGTATCGCTTTTACGAAAGTATGTGTCAGACCCTACCCATGTGTTAGAATATGAGCCCTTACAAATTAAGGAAAACCTTACCTATGTGGAGGAGCCAGTAAGGATCATCGATAGAAAAGAGCGACAATTGCGGACCAAGGTGATACCGCTAGTGAAGGTTCTATGGAGGAATCATGGGGTAGAGGAGGCATCTTGGGAGTTGGAAAGTGATATGTACGAGAAGTACCCCCAGTTAAAAGGAGAATAGGAACCGAATGTTTATTTCCTTCCCTATTGATTGAATGTTTGGCTTGTATGAGTATTATTGTCTGATATTTGTGCTTGACTTCCTTACATAAAGAATGCTAATTCTTTGTGATACATGATGATATTTTGTACATATACATGACTGACCGTTGCATTATGTTGTCAGATGCCGCCGAGTAGTCGACCCCCTCGTTCCCAGCATTCGGGAACGCCTTCTCAGAGAAGGATGACCGCACGAGAGTACCGCAGTTTGTTTCGGGTTAACCATAGAACCCAAGGTTCCACGAGACAGTCGGGAAGCCAGGAGGCTCCGACTCACGCATCACATGAGACGGATAGAGGGGACCCCCGAGGAGCGTACCAAACCCACGTAACGTATTGGCAGCAAGGTATGGCGGGAACCTACCAGCCCCCGCCACCCCCGGCACCAGACCAACCTGGACCTTCCAGGTGGGGTCAACCCTTATCTCCAGATTGTTCTGGATATCTGGAGGGTATTTATTGGCCAGAGTCGCCAATAAACGCCATTCCCTTAAGGACCATGTTACCCGGAAACTTTGAGGAAGATCCGGAAGAGGAACCGGAAGAGGATCCGGAAGAGGATCCGGAAGAGGATCCGGAAGAGGACCCGGAGGAGGATCCGGAAGAAGACCCCATGGAACAACATCCGATACCTAGTGAGACTAGAGAACGATCCCAAGAACGACCTAGGCGTAGTAACTCGAGACGTGAGTGTACACCTAGGCGATGTAACGAGAACCGACACCGTCGAAGAGTTAGGGCTCAAGACGCTGGATCGGAGACCCACTTTTCGTCACAGGAAGTAGAGTCTAGACCTAGGTTTCATGGACCACCCGAGAACGTCATCCATGACCCTAGTCTAGAGGAACCAAGTCAAGGAATCAGATCGCACTCTTGGACGGGGAGTAATTCCCCAGATCGCGTTTACCAGGGAGAGATTAGTAGTGGGACAAGCACTAATGTTCGTCCCAATCCCCATTGTCCTACACCTACGCAATCAGGGCAAAATTTCTGGTGGTAAAAGAAATTCCGAGGTCGGAATTTTTATAAGGAGGGGAGAATGTGAGACCCCGATTTTCCCCTACGTAATTGCTTATGTATTATTTTATTTTTCCAATGTAATAGTTTTTATTTCTTAATGGGGCTATGTTTTGGCCAATGTATGGCCTAATTTTTATGTTATGGTATTTCGATTTAAATGGGATTTTATTTCATAAAATCTCTTTAAATAATTAATATGCCATTTTATGCAAGTATAAATTATATTATACTAAGAGCCGAAAATTTCAAGTAAGTTCCTCTTTTACAAATTAATATTTTTACCTAATATGATTCATGGACCACATAAATTGAATTATGCTTAAATAATTTCCTTGTATAAGCCGAAATTATTAATAGATTGAATAATGAAATTCTTTTGAATACATGGATTAAATATTTTATGTGACATGTAATATCATGATGTGTTCTATATTATTTCCATATGAATATTCAAATGATAAGCTATGTAGTTATGTAATAAGTTTAGAAATGATTTAATTGATAAGCACACTTGCTTATCATAGTGATAAGCAAGCATGATAAGCTAGGAAACCTTTAGAGTGATAAGGCCTTGTGATTATTGTAGAGATAGGCTAAGGCCATTATCACATGATAAGAGAACATGCTTATGAGATGATAAGCTATTGGAATGAAGTAGATAAGCAAGAGAGCTTATGAAGTGATAAGTTAGGTGAGAATGAAACTAAGTTGAAAGTTGGTTGCCATTTAATGTGGAAGTAACTAGGTTGGTTGAAAAGCAACCAAACCAAGTGAAATGCAAGCCATTTACGTGTAAGGCTAGGGGATGATTTTGAAAAGCCATGAAACAAAGCCATGTGAAGTGTAAGAGATGTGTAAGTGGTGTAAGATGATGAGACAACTCATGGAAGTAAAAGAGAAGAGAAAAAGTGAGGAAGGAGGAGTGTATGTCGATGGAATGCATGGAGGAAAGAGAATGTGCAAAGAGACAAGGAAGTGATGTGAGAGAGAGGTGAAAGGAAAGAAAAAGAAAGAGAGAGGGAGGCTTAGGAGAATGTCGACCAAGGCCCCCCCCCCCTTCACCATTTTCCATTTTTGCTTTTCCATTTCTCTCTCTTGTCAACTCACTCTCTCAAACTTTATGTCAAGTGCTTTGGGAGACTCAATCTCACACAACCCTCTTGCATTTCCTCTTGACCTAAACACTCAAGCATTTCACTCTCAAACCTCTCCTCTCTTGGCCGAATGTTGCAAGTTCTCTCAACCCCTACCATTTTGCTTCTCCTAGCCGAACAACACACTCCACATTCAAGGTTTGTGCTATTTCATTTTGCACCTAAACCACTTCCTTCTAGCTTACCTAATCTCACTCCAAAAGCCAAATAAATCTCTCTTGTTGTAGACAAAAATCCTTCCTTGAAAACCTAGCAATTTGACACCATTTTTCTTCAAGCTTACCATGTCCTCTTCACCACCATAGAGCTTCCTTTAAATCAAGCTTGGTCATTTCTAAGGAGGGTGGACCGAATCTTTGGAGGAGGAAAAGGATAGGAAGATTTGGTAAAGGTTGAAGGTGAGTTTAGTTTCATTGATAAATTTTGTCTTGAGCTTCACAAGTACTAACCAAAGGTACCTTATTTTCTAGGTGCTCAAGCTTGGACAAACAACAAGGTAAGACTAAAACGATTTTTGTTGGGTTAGCATGAGTGGCCGAATGGCCTATGTGTAAGATTTTGGAGTTGTATTTTGATAGATGCCTTGATGTTGTTAGATCTTGGATGCTTAGGAACCCTAGGTTGTTTACATGTTAGATCTAACCATGGAAGCCCTAGATCTAAGGTTGTATGCGAAGAAAAAGGCAAATGAAGAACAATGTATGCTAAAGGAAGTTGGATCTAAGTTTTGATATGTTGGGTTGATGAAAAATGATATCTTTGTTTAGATCTATGGATATTAGTGTGAATAAAGAGTAGATCTATTGTTGATGAAATTGTTTGATAAAAAGGATTAAGTGTATGCATGCTAGTTAGGTCACAAATGCAAAGGATATGCATGATATGATTTTTAGCATGAAAAAGGTAACATTTTGGGTATGGCCGAAAATAAGCTATGTGGATTTTCATGTATAGTTTTGAATATGTGTAGATTTGGACATTGGCCTTAACATGTGCAAGATTTATGACCTTAAATGCATAGTGGATGATTATGTTAAGTATTGGGAGCATGCATATTGAAGGAAATAAAAGAAAACTAATCATTGGGTAAAAACTTGAGTTGGCCGAATGCCTTGAGTATGGTGTATGGTATTGGTGTTTTGATTTGTAGATATTAGGTTGTGAAATTTGTTGATTGGAGGATGGGATCACCCTTGGAGAAAAAGTTGTGATTTAATTGGTGCATAAATGGTAGTGGCCGAAAGTTACAAGAAGTTAACCCTAAGTGTAAATTTATAATTTATGTATTTTCATTGTTGTGTTGGATAAGAAAAATTAGAGTTAGGCTAGTTGGAATAATATTATATAGCCATGATCTTTATTAAATATTATGGGAACCCTAGTTAAGTTTTACTCGGGTTTTATTTGAGGTTTAAAGTCTAAGTTAAGATTTAATCATGAATAAATTATTAATAGTTAGATATAAGGTTTAATGTAGTACGTGTAATAAAAAGAGACTTAGGTTTAAACTAAACCTATGAGTATTATTTAACCCTAATCGAGACACGTACATGGATAAATATATTTTTATTTCAATAAAAATATTAATTTAATAAGTTAAGTTTTGAATATTGTTAAGGAAAAGAATAAAATAATTATTTTGTAATTAAATGAATTTCTGTGATATGTATATATAAATATATATATATATCTTCGATTTCAAAAGAAATGATTTCATAATTCTTAAAGTCTAAAAGAATATTTGAATCGCTTGTAGGCGATCCACGTGTCTGTATACACGAACAAGAAGAGCAAGAGTAAGTGGAATAGTAAGTGGATACTGTAAGTGTACAGTAAGTATTCTTTTCAAAACTGGAATGACACACTGCATCGTTTCATGAACAAGTATGGATTTTAAGAAAGCATGACATGATATGAATTTCATGAATAAGCATGAATTTTAAGAAAGCATGACATGACATGAATTTCATGAACAAGCATGAATTTTAAGCAAGCATGACATGACATGTGCATTGCATGAATTTTTCAAGAAGAAAATTATGCAATGATTTTTATGGAAAGAATATGAGAAGTTTTATGAAACGATAAGTTAAGATTAAGGGCACCGGTCTGTACCGTACCATCAAGTTGGACTCCCATACCGAAGGACATTTATGAGAAGGATGGGTGGATCCAAGAGGCTGTGCAAGCCACACTGAAGGACATTGAGAAGGTGTGGTGCCTCCAAGGGTCGTGTCTAGCCACCAGGCCCGGGGCCACTTCAAGGGCTAGCTCGACCAGATGTAAAGTCTCTAAGGGAATTCGGGGACGGTTCCGAAGGGAACGCACAACCCTGACTTCAGGGGTCAAATGGAGCGAGCCCACAAGTAAAAGACATGAAATAATTATGAAAAGGCCAACAAGGGCACAAGTACGAAAGAAAGATTTTTAAGGGCCAAGGGCCAATTTTACAAGCAAGTATGAAAGAAAGTGGTTTTCAAGGGCCTGGGGCCGAAAACACTAAGCAAGAGCATATGCATAATTCATGAGCACGCATATGCATCAGTTATCAAGTTTTCTTTCTTTCATGATTAAGCAAGCATGAGTCAAGAGCATGATTTAAGTTTTACGTTTTTCCCTTACTGAGTCTTTTTGACTCACGTTTTTAAAACTGTGTCATTCCAGATGTATCAGGTGAAGAGAGTCAGGAGGACTACCTGACCTAGATGCCCAAGATGTTAAGCTTCGCATTTTGTTGATAGTGACATGTGTGTCACTAATTGGGTTCTAATATGTTTTAAATATTTGTTTTGTATGAATTTAATGAGAACCCTGATTATGTAAGTATTTGCTCAAACCCCTCGCGATCCTGTACGTTTCCGCCGTAATCAAGTAAGAAAATAAGTAAGAACGCTGGAGCCATCCGGGGGATAGCTCGCGGCTGTCACGGTCCCTGCGGGATGCCGTTCGGGGCGTGACACTTGGTCACTTTGCCAGAGATTGCAGAAATGCCGGCAGCTCAAACCAAGCACCCCAACCCTCGCAGCAGAACAATGCAAGGAGGCAAGGAGGCCCAACACAAGCAAGGTTGTACGCTCTTACTCGGGAGGATGCGGAGAATCAAAACAGAGTAGTGGCAGGTAAGTTGTCTTTGCCCCAGGGGGAAGCCCTAGTTCTATTTGATTTGGGGGCCACACATTCATTCATTGCATCAGCATATTGCAAGGCACATGCCATACTCAGTGAGCTGTTAGATTTTAATGTTCTTGTGTCAACGCCCGCTGGGGGAAGAGTCGATTGTAGCCGGATGGTGAAGAACTATCCGATAGAAGTGGAAGGGCAGATCATGTTGGCTGACTTGATAGTTATGGAGATGGGTGGATTTGATGTTATCCTAGGCATAGATTGGTTGGCGAAACATGGTGCTACTATTCGGTGCTATGAGAAGAAGGTTGTGTTCCAAAAGGAGAGGAGACGGGATTGTTGCTTTACCAGTATGAAGAAGATGGAGTGAAGGCCAGCGATTATCTCGGCCTTGCAGGCTAAGAAGTTGTTGCAAGGAGGGCATGAAGGATACTTAGTCTGGGTGAACGATTCGCAGAAGGAGGCTCCTACACTTGAGCAAACCCCGATAGTGAGTGAATTTCTGGACGTATTCCCGGAAGACTTACCTGGTTTACCACCAGATAGGGAGGTGGAGTTTGGTATTGAATTGGAACCAGGGACAGTCCCAATTCCAAGGTGCCGTATCGAATGGCTCCAGCAGAGAGCTAAAGGTCCAACTAGAAGATCTTCTGGAGAAAGGGTTTATACGGCCAAGTGTGTCACCTTGGGAGCACCGATCTTGTTTGTGAAGAAGAAGGACGGAAGTCTCCGGATGTGCATTGACTATAGAGAGTTGAATAAGGTGACTATAAAGAATAGGTACCCGCTGCCCCGTATCGATTATTTGTTCGATCAGTTGCAAGGGGCACAAGTGTTTTCAAAGATTGATTTGAGATCGGGTTACCACCAGTTGAAAGTGAAGGAAGGAGACATACCTAAGACGGCCTTTCAGACCCGCTATGGTCACTATGAATTCTTGGTGATGTCGTTCGGGTTAACCAATGCCCCGACCGCATTTATGGACTTGATGAACAGGGTGTTTAAGGAGTTCCTGGACAAGTTTTGTGGTGGTGTTCATAGATGACATCCTGATTTACTCTCGAAACCAGGAGGAACATGAGAAGCATCTAAGGATTGTTTTACAGATCCTGAGGGAGAAGAAGTTGTATGCCAAATTCTCCAAGTGTGAGTTCTAGTTGGAACAAGTCCGATTTTTGGGACATGTAGTGTCGGGTGAAGGGATTGTTGTAAATCCGGGTAAAGTAGATGTTGTATTCAAATGGCCAAGGCCTACGAATGTTAAGGAGATAAGAAGTTTCATGGGTTAGCAGGATACTACCGAAGGTTTATCGAGGGGTTTTCAAAGATAGCTATGCCCATGACCTCGTTAACCAAGAAGAATGTCAAGTTCGAATGGACAGATGAGTGCGAACGGAGTTTCCAGACTCTAAAGGCCAATTTAGTTACTGCCCCGGTATTAGCTTTGCCCTCAGAGCATGGGGAGTATGAGATCTATACCGACGCCTCGAAGCAAGGTTTGGGATGTGTTTTGATGCAGGACAAGAAAGTCATAGCCTATGCGTCTAGGCAATTGAGGCCGCATGAGGTGAATTACCCCACTCACGACTTGGAGTTAGCTACAGTCGTACATGCGTTGAGAGGCATTATCTTTACGGAGTTAGATGCGAAATATTCACGGACCACAAGAGCCTCAAGTACTTCAACACTCAGAAGGAGCTAAACATGAGGCAACGACGCTGGCTAGAATTGATTAAAGATTATGATTGCACCATTAGCTACCACCCGGGGAAAGCAAACGTGGTGGCTGATGCCTTAAGTAGGAAGTCGGCCGAATCGAGTGCCATGGAGACGGTGTTGAAAGGGATCATGAAGGATCTGGAAAAGGCGGAGATTACGCTCATTATGACAGATCAGTTTGTTTCAATCGCAGGGCTTTCATTACAACCATCGCTGGAGGGGCGAATTCGCGAAGCCCAGAAGAGCGATAAAGTGATGGCAGGGATTAGAGAAAAGATTGGAAAGAAAAATGATCCTGATTTTGAGGATAAGGATGGATTGTTGAAGTACCGAAGCAGAATCTGTGTCCCTAGTACGGGAGGAATCAAAGACTTGATATTAGCAGAGGCACATACCATGCCCTATACCATCCACCCAGGAGGAACAAAGATGTATCGGGACATCAAGAAGGTCTATTGGTAGCCGAACATGAAGCGGGAGATTGCGGAGTATGTTGCCCGATGTCTGACCTGTCAAAGAGTGAAGGCAGAACACTAGAGGCCAGCAGGGACGTTAAAAGCCTCTAGAGATTCCAGAGTGGAAGTGGGAAGGAATAGCCATGGATTTTGTTGTCGGGCTACCTCGAACGACAGCTGGCTATATTGTTGTATGGGTAGTTGTGGACCGATTGACTAAGTCAGCCCATTTTTTGCCCATTAGGGTGAAGTATACCCCAGAGAAGCTAGCTGAAGTTTACCTTCAAGAAATTGTTAGACTTCATGGTATACCCAAGAGTATAGTGTCAGACAGGGATCCAAGATTCACTTCGAGATTTTGGAAAAGATTGCATGAATCCTTGGGCACTAAATTAAACTTCAGTACCGCTTTCCACCCGCAGACGGATGGACAATCCGAGCGAACCATTCAGATTATGGAAGATATGCTTCGGGCTTGCGTAATTGATTTCAAAGGCAGTTGGGCTCAATACCTGGCATTAGCAGAGTTTGCATACAATAACAGCTTCCAATCAAGCATTGACATGGCACCATATAAAGCCTTGTATGGGCGGAAATGTAGGTCGCCATTGTATTGGGATGAAGTAGGGGAAGGAAGACTGTTGGGTCCGGAGATAATCTTGCAGACGAAAGAGAAGATTCAAGTAATCAAAGAAAGACTTATTACGGCCCAAAGTCGACAGAAGAGCTATGCGGACAATCGAAGGAGGGAGCTAACTTTTGAAGAAGGAAGTAAGGTGTTCTTAAAGATTTCTCCAACTAAGGGAGTAGCGCGGTTTGGGAAGAAGGGAAAGCTTCAACCCAGATTTATAGGACCTTTCGAGATCCTAGAGTGCGTTGGACCGATGGCGTATAGATTGGCGTTGTCGCCATCCATAGCAGGAGTCCACAATGTATTCCATGTGTCACTCTTACGCAAGTATATACCTAATCCTACTCACATATTAGAATATGAACCTTTGCAGATCAAAGAGAATCTCACCTATGTAGAAGAACTAGTGAGGGTTCTCGATAGAAAGGAGCAACAATTGCGAACAAATGTTATACCACTTGTAAAGGTTCTATGGAGAAACCATGGAGTAGAGGAGACATCATGGGAATTGGAGAGAGCGAGATGTATGAAAAGTACCCTCAGTTGAGGGGAGAATGAAATTTAAAGTATCTACTTCCTTATTTTGAATGAAATTTGTCATGTGTGATTTGTGCATTGTTTGCTTATTATATGATTGACTTCCTTTTGTATAAAGAATATGGATGCTTTGTGATAAATGTAGATATATTTTATTCATGTACATGGCTGACTACTATATTGTGATGTCAGATGCCACCGAGTAGCCGACCCTCACGTTCCCAACAGTCGGCCACTCCTTCTCAGAGAAGGATGACGACACGTGAGTACCGTAGTTTGTTCAGGGTCAACCATAGATCCAAGGTTTGGCAAGACCGTTGAGTAGCAATGTCGCTCCGACTCATGCACCACGTGAGACCGGTAGAGAAGGTATGATGAGGTCATACCGGCCTCATTCACCCTATTGGCAATAAGGTATGATGGGGACATACCAGCCCCCGCCACCTCCGGCAGAAGACCGGTCTGGACCCTCCAGGTGGAGACAACCCCTAACCCCAGATTACTCTGCGTATCTGGAAAACCTTTATTGGCCAGAGTCGCCAATAAATGTTATTCCTTTAAGAGCCATTAGGACAGAAGATTTTGAGGAGGATCCAGAGGAGGATCCGGAAGAGGATCCAGAAGAGGACCCTGAGGAAAACTTAGAAGTGAACCCTAAGGAATATCCAATAAGAGTTCTAATAGAGGATCCTATGGAAGATGATTCATTGCCTAATGAAGTAAAGGAACAACAACAGGAAGAGCCTAGGCGAAGCAGCCCAAGACATGAGTGTACCCTTAGGCGATCTTCTAGGAGGAGACATCGTAGGAGAGTTAGAGCTCAGGAAGCCACATCTGAGACACATCTTCTTTCATAAGAAGTAGATTCTAGACCCAGGTATCGTGGACCACCAGAAAACGTAATCCATGATCCTAGTTTAGAGGAGCAGAACCACGGAACTAGGTCATACTCTTGGACGGAGAGTAATTCCCCAGACCATATCTATCAGGGAGAAATTAGTAGTGGGGCAAGCACGAATGTTCGCCCCTACCCTTATGGTCCTGCACACTCGTAGTCAGGACAAAACTATTGGTGGTAAAGAAATTCCGGAGTCGGAATTTTTATAAGGAGGGGAGGATGTGAGACCCCGTATTTCCTTTTTGCTATTTTCCTATGTATTCGTTTAATTTAACTCATGGGGCCATATTTTTGGCCAATGTATGACCTAAGTTTAATGTTTATGATACATTAACTTTATTATGAAATTTCATTTTAAGATTTCCTTAGATAATTTCTTTATCATTGTGAAAGTTTATTAGTACAAGTTCATTACTATTTTTCCTAAGAGCCGAATCTTGCTAGGTAGATTTCTTTTATGAACTTATTTTTCCATTGCTTATTATATTTCATAATTCATGAAATTAAATATATGAAGAGAAATTTTAATTTTCATAGCCGAAAATCTCTAAGTAGAAACTCATGGTATATAAGTCTATAGTTATGTAATCATGTTGAGCTAATACATTATCTTGTATTCTTGATTAGGTAATCTTAATCACTTTTGAGTAGTTTTAATGATCATTGGAGAAGATTTAGTGATAAGTTAGAAGGAATATTAGATAGCTTGATAAAGAATTTAAATGATAAGTTAGTGTGCTTATCATAGTGATAAGCTAGTGAGTTGTTAGGATGATAAGCTTTTGTGATTATCAAAGAAATAGGCTAGAGTGTTTATCATTGAGATAAGTTGTTGTGTTGATATAGATAAGTTGAGGTGCTTATTGGTGATAAGTTAGAATGCACATATTAGTGATAAGCTAATGTACTTATGTGATAAGTGAAATGAAAAGATGAGAAGGTGAATTGCAAGAGAGGATTACGTGAAAGACATGGAGAAATTTGAAATTGGTGGTTGTGAAGTTCACGCGAAAGCCTTAAGTCATAAAGAGGAAGAAGACAAATGAGAGGAAAGTGTGTCAAAGTGCCATTGGCTGCCGCCCATGCACCCAATGGACTTGGACGGAAAAAACAAGGCAGCCCTTTGCCTTGCACGTGAAGCCCCCCCTCACCTCACATCAAGTCTTTCATCTCCTCACCATTTCATTCGCACTTCACTTCTCTCCATTTTAGTTTTGCCTTTTCCCCTTGTAAGCGAACTCACCTCTCCTTTGCTCAAGCTTATTTTCCTTCTCCTTGGCCGGATATCTCTCTTCACTCAGCTCATTTCTCCTTTGTCAGAAGCACACCATTTCAGCTTGCTTTCTCTCTTGGCGAACCACTACATCTTCAAGCTTTGCCTTGTTTTCTTCAAGCTTTTTCCTGGAGTTGTTCTTCTCTTTTTCCCTCACTTCAAACCTTCATCTCAACACCTATTCAACACCTTTCTCAACCCTTGAAGCCTTTCTAGTGGGAGGAACCGAAAGCTGAAGGGTAGTGAAGTTTTTGGTGAAAGTCGAGTGCTTTAGTTGGAGGTAGAGGTAGATTTTGATTTGCATGTGCTGTTTTAGTTGTTTTCCTCCATAGTTTCTGACCTTAGATACTTTTGTGTTAGGTGCTCTCTTCTCTAATCAAGCTTGTGTCCAAACACCAAGGTAAGGCCGAATATGGTTGAAGGTGAAATTGATGTTGGCCGAACCTTCCATGTTGTTATCTTGTATACATGCATGAGTAGATCTGATTAGGTTGGGTCTGTTTAGGTTATTATGGTTTGGAGGAAGGGATTAATTGGAGGATTGAGTAAATTTCAGCTTGAGGAATTATCATGCATGTTGGTATATTGTGTGGGTTTGGTCATATTCTTCTAGATTTGCATGCATGAGATGGTTGATGGCTAAGAGGCTTGGATATGGAAATCTAGTCAAGGATTGAGCGGTTTGGAATTAGAAACCCCAAACATCTTATGTTAAGAGGGTGCCTCGGGTTGATATGTATATGAATATTCGTTTAGGCATGTATTAGAATGTGTGGAATGGTCTTTGATCAGTAGAATCAACCTTGGGATCATGTTTAGGTTGTTGGAATAGGAAGATTTTAGCACTCTGTTTTTAGGTAGCATCGCGCTCGACTAGCGTGCGTCAGGCTCTTGAGCGGCCTTAAGGAAATATGGTCGTCAGTGACTTGCCATCTGACCAACGCTCGACAGGTGCTCGAGCGGCATTTGGAAAATTTTCACACAGAGAGTTTACGCTCGACCGCCGCTCGAGCGAGGGTTGATGGAAGTTGGACAGTGTGTTGGCGCTCGACCAGTGCTCGGCAGGCACTCGAGCGGGCTTGTTAAATCTTCTATATGTCGAACTTGGAGTTTGATATCTTAATAGTTGATGTTTTTGGACTTAAGATGCTATTAGGATATGTTATATGATAATTACTTTCTCAAGTGTTTTATGTAAGTTTTCTAAAGTGAACATTTGAAAATAAAATAGTATTTTTCAGAAATGTACTTTTGGAAAACCGAATTAATTTCAAGTATTTTTCTTTGTGTGTTTATGTAATTAGTTCCTAAGCATCTAAATGTGATAATTGAATCGCTTGTAGGCAAAGAAACGTCTCATAATCAAGGAGACCAATGTAAGTGGATTGTAAGTAAACTTACATTTTGCAAAACTGGAATGATACACTGCATAGCTTTACATGAACAAGCATGACATTATAAGCAAACATTATATACACGAACATTGCATGATTTTCTAAAGAGATTTTTATGCAATGACATATGAGAAGTTTTATGATAAGTCAAGTCAAGTTAAAGGCTCTAGTCGGTACCGCACCATCAAGATGGACTCCCATACCGAAGGACGAATGCGAGAAGGTTGGGTGAATCCTAAGAGGCTGTGCAACCACACTAAAGGACAATGAGAAGGTGTGGGCCTCCAAAGGTCGTGTCTAGCCATCAGGCCAAGGGCCACTTCAAGGGCTAGCTCGACCAAATGAAATGTCCCCAAGGGTAAGGGAGACGGTTCCGATGGGAACGCACAACCTGGACTCCAGGGGTTAAATGGAGCATAAATAGCCCACAAGTTATGAATGAACTATCTTCAAAGGCCATGAGCCAAATTCAAGAACATGAACAAGTTTTTCGATCAAGGGCACGTCCATAATCATGGAACATGCATGTGCATCATGAATTATGATTTTCTCATGATAATCAAGTCCAAATTTTAAGATCATGCTTTAAAGTTATGTTTATCCCTAACTGAGTCTTTTTGACTCACGTTTTTAAAACTGTATCAATCTAGATGCCTCAGGTGAAGGAAGTCAGGAGGACTATCTAACTTAGAAGGAAGACGTTTATGTGTTTTGTTGTTGTGACCTGATCGATGTGATCTGTCACCTGTTTTTGTGTTATTCATGTATTGTGTAATTGAAGATACCATGCTTAATTGAGGACCTTTATGTTGTTATGTATTTGGCCCGTCTCTCTCTCGATCCTATGTTCTTTCCGCTGTATGTTTAAGGATGTTCGCTGGAGCTTTCCTCGGGATTGCCGACTGCGTGACAGTGGAAGGAGAACGCGTGAAATGAGTTGGGGGAGGAAAAGACAGTTTTGCCCTCCCCCTCCTCATCTTCACCTACTGCTCTTCTTCCCCTTTTTTTTTTCTCTCTTTGCTTCCCACGTGACTTCTCATTTCTCCCCCTTTTTCTTTTGAACCCATTGATCATTTAAAAGCACTCTTACTGAAGACATGCACTACTAAAAATTGCAAGCCACATAATATTTAAATAAATTTACAAAATGACTAAAAGTGCTAAAAGGGAAATATCTCCTTAATCCAAATTTTAAATCAATGCATCAACTCCTCTTCATTCAGCACCTAAATGCCTCTCAATTCCCTTAATGAAGATCAAAATAACGATTTCTATACATAAGAAATAATTATGAAAAACTTAAACTACATAGTAAAAATTGGGGACTCACACTTTTGATTATTAATTACTCTAATTACTGATGCAGCTTACTAGGAGCCGGAGACTATCACAGCACCTATCGGAGTTTGCCTCACTCGGGGTTGTACCAGCAAGGCCAATAGTAAGCATACTTATCAATTCTCAATTCTGGAACATCGTATAATGTATATGCCTATCTAACGTACATTTGTTCATGTTTTCAAAAATCCAAGAAGAAAGGAGAAGGGCAAGGGGAAGGGAAAGGCTCCAGCTGAAGTTAGATTGGGGGCAAAGGATAAAGGTAAGAAACCCCGATGGCAACTTTAGTGTTGGGAACTTTTGATACATTTTGTAGATGCTTTTCATACATTTTGAATGTTTAAGGATGTTTGCTGGAGCTTTCCTCGGGATTGCCGACTGCGTGACAGTGGAAGGAGAACGCGTGAAATGAGTTGGGGGAGGAAAAGACAGTTTTGCCCTCCCCCTCCTCATCTTCACCTACTGCTCTTCTTCCCCTTTTTTTCTCTCTTTGCTTCCCACGTGACTTCTCATTTCTCCCCCTTTTTCTTTTGAACCCATTGATCATTTAAAAGCACTCTTACTGAAGACATGCACTACTAAAAATTGCAAGCCACATAATATTTAAATAAATTTACAAAATGACTAAAAGTGCTAAAAGGGAAATATCTCCTTAATCCAAATTTTAAATCAATGCATCAACTCCTCTTCATTCAGCACCTAAATGCCTCTCAATTCCCTTAATGAAGATCAAAATAACGATTTCTTATACATAAGAAATAATTATGAAAAACTTAAACTACATAGTAAAAATTGGGGTCTCACACTTTTGATTATTAATTACTCTAATTACTGATGCAGCTTACTAGGAGCCGGAGACTATCACAGCACCTATCGGAGTTTGCCTCACTCGGGGTTGTACCAGCAAGGCCAATAGTAAGCATACTTATCAATTCTCAATTTTGGAACATCGTATAATGTATATGCCTATCTAACGTACATTTGTTCATGTTTTCAAAAATCCAAGAAGAAAGGAGAAGGGCAAGGGGAAGGGAAAGGCTCCAGCCGAAGTTAGATTGGGGGCAAAGGATAAAGGTAAGAAACCCCGATGGCAACTTTAGTGTTGGGAACTTTTGATACATTTTGTAGATGCTTTTCATACATTTTGTATTGGACATGGGCACCACTTTGTTGTCTATCTTCTGCCCAGAATGTTATATATTTTCTGATATGTGCTCAGATGTAGTTATTCTAGAGTTGGACAACCACTGTATTGTAGAAAAATGGCATATGTTTTTCATTTAGGACAACAACTACTTAAATGACTTGTACTGGAATATAAGCAGGCGATTCAGAATATATTTTCCATTTTCTGGTTTAAATATATTGTCCATATAGCTTTGCAATTTGTGGCTGAAATATAATGTCAATATAACATATAAGCAGATGATGGGAAATAAGCACAACCATCAAATAATGGCACGTAATACTGAAGGAAATATGCACAACCAGTAATTCATTGTACAAGAAGAAATTAGTCATTGCCTTACAATAATACACATCCTTATCATAATACATATCCTTGTCATAATACAATACAACTACAAAGAGACTACACAGTCACGAACTAAGTGACCAATGAGCCAATAAAAAAACATCGGGCTGGTACCAACAAAGACATCTCATGCCGGTAACATGTGCTTGAAATGACTATACAGTCTAGTATTATATAGTTGAACAACCAAAACTCCACCAGAAATACACCAGTTAAAAACCAATGCACCCTCATAACCCATAATCTGGACCTTGACCTTCTTTCTCTCTAGTTGAATCTCACACCGATGTGCAGAATGGCCTCAATTTTGGCTCATTGTTCATTAGTCATTGCCTCGATGACTAATCAGTGTTATGAAGCCATGACATTGATCTCCTCTCTTAGTTTGCTGTTGGAGTTGTCCCTAAATTGATTCTCAAGAAGTTTCTTCACCAATCTTCTGCTCCTGCATTGCTCGGAGTTACCGAATCACACTTCGTCCATATGGACACATTTTTGGATCTCTCCTTGAAAAATAATTGCAGTGAGCACCATCCTGCAATTAATTTACTATATTATAATAAACGCATGTTCAAGTAAATGTGGGGACCAGAACTCTAGTTAAAAAATATGTACAATTCATGACAACACAAAAAAAGGCCCTAAATGTGGAGACTATAATTAACCTTGTGCTTCACACAACCCTAAAAAAGGCAGCGGTTGAAATTGCTCTAAAGTCGCAAAAACATCTAGGGTCCTCCATCGAGTATGCACTTTGTACATTTCCAGAGCTACCAGTAGTATATGATTCGGACATTTCAAAGGATGAGACTAAGATAAAACAAACTGACCCATTTTTCACCCGTGAAAATTATTAACTCAACAATTGAAAATCGAAACTAACTACAACAATAAATTCACCTATGAATAATCTCCACCTAATAAATCGGCAAGCTTTAGAAGTACGCATAAAATAAAAATGCATTCCTTCTAAGAAATCTGAGAATGAGCTAGATGGGAGGGGATATGGAGCAGGAGGAAGACAGAGAAGTACACATACCTTCAACTATGCCAATGGAGAGGACGGGGAGATCGGCTGGTTCCCGACGGGGTGTGGAGGACAGCGTCGGCGAATGGAGAGGACGAGGATGGCTTTTTCGACAAATAAAAATGCGGAATCTGAAACCATAAAATGCACAAGGGCAATTCGGGAAAGGCAGGTCGAGTTCCGTCGATTATAACGGGAAATTTGACAGAGAACGATAATTGCAAATGTTTCATACTTATACGACGTAAATCACAGTTTTTAAACTTAGGGGGAATGAATGCAATTGACGCAAACCTATGGGGCGAACTATGACTTTTCCCTAGAGAAATTTATTGCAAAGGTGCAATACCAATCAAGAAGTTACTCAAAGTTTGTGTGCAGGGGCATATTGAGAACCTCTGTAATCAATATCATATAGGGAAAAGAAAGAACACTCGGTAGATTTCAAAAAGCAATCCCTCTTTGTCGTTAAAAGGAAAAAAAGTTTAGAAAGCAAAAGAACAAACAAGCTTCTTAACTCTAGGATGCCACAAACCAATATAACTATCAGAGGATTGATCTCACTCCAAATTCAACCTAAGATAAAAGCAAGAAGGAAATAAATTCTTTGAAGAGTTAACTGATCTGCCTGCTCTGGTGTGTGTGGGGTGTTGTGGCTCTCGATGGTGAAAATGATCTCCACCGCTTGGGATCGAAGGATCAAGAGGAGCGATTGCGGGTTGGTCTTCTTCCTCCGTGCAGTGGACGCTCATTTATAAAAGGGAGCGGTTGTTCACCCATGAGTGAGCTGTCCCTTAGACGTCCCATCATACCAGAGGAATCCATGGTGCATCCGACAGAGCTGCACACCTCTGAGCTACAGATTGGACCTCATGACTCAGGGTCGGTCAAAAAGGTCATTGCTTCTCTGTACCTGAGAGCACAAACAGAAGTCGGGGGAAAAGGAGAGCAAGAGGGGTCAAAGGCAAATCTGGCGTGGTCAAAAGGGCGCTGCAAATGCTGGCTTTTTGTACCCAAAAATAGAAAAAGAGCCAGGGGAGAAGAATAGGGTGATGCGTCGAAACCATAATTTTTGTCTAGTTTGGGACTGTAAAGGAGAGGACGACTCGAGATTGGCGGATTTTTACATACAAAAATTAGGGAAAATGAACACAGCACGCAGGAAGGTCATTGAAGTGCAAAATCAACCTAAAACCCGAAGGCCATTGTTACATACCACACCGCTCGGCACCAGACGCATACCTCTATTTAGGAGTAGGTCATCATTGAGAAGCAACGGGTGAGTATGGAGGGAGTCGGGGAATATTGGTTGGGTTCGTTGAAGGAACCGTTGGATGCAAGGGTTGGGTGGACTTTTCTCAGCCACTGGTGAATTTTCTGAGTGCACGACTGGAGTTTGTAGAGGTCTGCCAAGTGAATTCCAACAACATTTTGAAGTGTCAATTTTATCCTTGGTTAGAATAGAGTCAGTTGGTACAAGTGATGGGTAATTCCATAAATGTAGAAGAGACAAAATTAAATTCGCAATGCAGAGGTGGAGACCACGTGTTTCATGATTAACGAATCAGCCCTCGGAATGTTAAAATACCCTATGACGATGGGGGTATATTTGGTAATGTGTGGGGTTGTTTCCGGGACAAAAATGTCCTAAAATTTGTATGGTTCAAAATGTTGGGATATCAAAATGGTGTTTGTTTTGCTCGAAAATTTCGGCCCCTGAAATTTTCAGTAAACAAACGTTACCAAGGTAAAAAAAATGAAACTTAGTGACTAAATCGTCAGCGTGATATAAACCTTTAAAATAATATGAATTCCTCTTCAGATCCAAAAAGTCAACTTATGCAGTAATATATACATAAATCCCCTTCTGAAAAACCTCAGTGGTCGGGATCCCGGTGATGCACTGCATGAATTCATAACATGTCGTCGTTTAGGTTGGCTCGCGCTTTGCGTCGGCTTCAAAAACCCTCTCTCTCTTCCGCTTCCTTCTCACTGTCTCTCGATCGCTCCATCTTAACTTCCTTACCCTATTCTTCTCAACGAACAACGAGCCCTAACCCTGATTACTATGTCCCGTTTAGGCAGTACTACCGGTTAACTCCCAGTTTCGAATTGTCGCGCCAGGACTTCAAGTTCTCCTCGGCTTTTATACCTGTTGCCTACATATCGACCAGCGTGAGAGAGAGCTCGAAGAGGGAGGAAGATAGGGGAGGGTCGTCGAAGGCGCAGGCGTCTTGGATTGACTTGTATTTGCCGAAACAAGCTCGGCCTTATGCCCGTCTGGCTCGCCTAGATAAGCCTATCGGGATCTGGCTTCTCGCTTGGCCTTGTATGTGGTACAACTTCTTTTCCTTTTCCTTTCTTTGTTTTTTCGTCTTTGTGGGTATCTTTTGTTTGTTCTGTTGTCAATATCTGGGAAGTGTCAGAAAATCCGTTTTCCAAAACCTGCATAAGAATGCTTAGTTTTGCCTTGTTGGATTGAAAACAATGTATTGAACTCCTTGAACTGGTGATAATGGGACTGTTTGTCGTTTATGGTTACTTTAATTTGCCAATGCCTTCAAAACGTGAGTATATTTTAGCCGATAGTGGATAAAGAGTTGCAAGTGTTTGAGGAAAGGTGAAATGCCAAGGTCTTGTTGTTCTAAGAGATGATGGATAAATGGATTCTAGAGGAGTTAAAAGTGTTTTTATTGGACGTAGCTGGCAAATGGCCGGTGATATTAGATACTGTTAAGTTAGGTAAATAAGTCAGTTTGTTGTTTGTTCTGTTAACTCTGTTATTACCGAGCTCATTCATGTATATAAGGAACAATTGTATTCATTAATCAATACAATACAGTAAGATACTCTTTCATCAATCTGAGAGGTGATGCAGGGAAAAATGATGTTTTAACAAGTGGGCCAAGGACTGTGTTTTCCGCACCCCACTCTTTTCCACATTCCAGCTGAAGCTTTAAGTGACTAGCTCGAAATATTTAGAACTTAGAAAACTATGGGAAGTATGGAATTGGTCTTATTGCAATTGGTGGTCATACCTTTTGGAGACTGGTAGATTCTGCATTAACATTCTCTGCGATTGGCCTGTATCGGTGCATTTTGATATTTAATTGAAAGAGATGCTTTGACAACACTCAAGTAAGTTTTTAATTTTTTTTTTGGGTAACACAGTAATTTTGAAAGAATCTCTATTACATATTTGGAACCTAGATATTGAAAGTTTGTTCTAGATGTTCCTGTTCCAGCATTTTTGTGCTAGTTTCTGGTGTGGACTTGTAGAAGTAGATGTTCTTGATTTGGTGTTGGTTTGATTTCTTATAAAAATGTTATTTTTCTGGAATATTGGATTGTTGTTGGTACATCCTACTGTTTATTCAACTCTGTGTGTGACTATTTAATCATGTCTTCTGAACTTGTTAATTTCTGTTATTTGTTTTTGTACGTTAATGGATGATAGGTTGTGTGTGAATATCTCTAACGTTCTTGCTTTTAAGGACATGATGCTTCGTTCAAGATGAATGGGGGGGTTTATATCGCACAATAGTGTCTTTGAAACCCTTGTTTGTTGGTTTAGGTCAATTACCTTGGCAGCATCTCCAGGACACCTACCTGATTTTAAGATGTTGGTGCTGTTTGGTTGTGGGGCTTTGCTTTTAAGAGGTGCTGGATGTACAGTAAATGACCTCCTTGATCGGGATATTGATATAATGGTTAGTTTTCTCTTCATTTCTACTCCTTTGCGTAAGCGTATTCGTCTTATCTTTCTACTAAGATCCGATGATCTTTTACTTGCTAATGTTTGTCTAGATGTCTTGCATGTTTGTAGCGATTCTAATTGTAAGTATTGTCATTTTTTAAGTACAACACGAAGTGTAACTGTTTAAAGTTTAATGTTCTGTGTTGTCTTGCAGATTCCATTTTTTTTTTCAGATGATAATATTAGGATTCATACTAATCAGATGTGAGTAAGCTCTATATGCTGTCAATCAATTAACAACCTTCCTCCAATATTTGTCTTAGGATGGCTGTTTATGGATAGGACATCAAAGAACGTAGTGTCAGTATAGATCTTGGACTTTACTGATATTGTATAGAAAACATCAGGAAGTGTTAACGAACATGCTATACTTTAAAAGCACTGTTCAGGGTTTCTTTTCTATCCAAGGGATTTGTTCCCTTTCATGTAACGTCTTTGCTGGTTCTGATAAAAGAATATGAAATTATGCGACTATTTTTCTATTATATCTGCTACCTTGGTCTCGATGGGGTTTTTTTGCCACGAGAAGTTACCATAGAGGGAATCATAGTATATGTTTTGTTTTAAGTCAGGCTTATTTTTTGTAATAATGTTTCATGCTTCATTTTGTTGTGATGTGAAGCCCATAGTTGGCCTATGTTCTTCATGTGCCATTTATGTAGATCATGGCTAACAATTTGGTGCATTTAAAACTTACTTTCAATCGGATGAGTCAATTTTTAGTATAGGCCTTTGACTATGTCAAGTCATGTTGACCCTTTGAACTTTTTAAAACAAAAACCCAGTAGAAGTACGCATGATCTATTAAGGTCGGATCAACAGTGAAACGTTTGCCCTTTATTATTTATTAAAATTTGCTCTCCACTGATTAAGTGCCTTGAAAGTGCAAATTGCATGATCAAATTTGAAGAAAAAATGTCGAGAAGAAATATTTGCAGTTGTCTTTCTACAAACATAATCATATTCTTCTAGTTTACTTTTTGATGGAATACTTTTCCCTTTATGTTTTTAATTTACAAAAAAAGAAGAAGAAAAACAACTCAGAATGTTTTTTTGATTTTGGATAGATGATTAAATATTTACTTGGGCATAATGTTTAAGAACTTTGTGTCATGCAGGTGGAACGTACGAAATTGCGACCAGTTGCGAGTGGTCTTTTGTCACCATTTCAAGGGGTTTGTTTTCTTGGGTTCCAATTGCTTTTGGGTCTTGGGATTCTCCTTCAATTGAATAATTTTAGGTTAGTGTTTTTTTTCATATGCCTTCCTTAATTGCTCTGATACATCATCAATGTTTGCAACATTTTGTGACTAGAGGTGAGGCTCATCAAATCATCATTTAAGCAAAGGTCCTACAAATGCAATCAATGGAATTTGTTCCTTCATTGTCAACCACTATTCAATTCTTAAGACTTTGGATTTATTTCTCTACTGCTAGAATTGTTGGCATAGCTAGGTTACAAGTGTGCGTAGCCCAGTTGACCACCCGGTTAGGTGCTGTCCAAGCTTATAATTGCAGCTCATAAAGAAAACATGGACCTAGCTACTAGGGTTGAGACCTTAGACCTTAGACGTCATCGTGATAAGGGAGATGGCAGGATGCATTATAGGTGTGATCATAGACAAAGGGATCATGATCAAGAGCGAGATCGCTACTGCCATGGTAACGTGTCTTCTCCACGTCACGAAAAACAACTCTTCAAGACCATTTAATTAGACGTCCCTACCTTTGATGGCTCTCTAGATCTCTGGGTTTATACTCAATGGATTAGGGATGTGGATCGTTTCTTTGAGTGGTCTGCAGTGTCAGAGGATAGAAGAATCCAATTTTCCAGTTTGGAGTTAGTTGGGAATGCTCAGCTTTATTGGGAGAGCGTAGAGGATTTGAAAGGGACCTCGACCTAGGCCACTAACCAATGCCTATCCCTCTTGTAAGTATGACTTACGAGCACTCTTGTTTAGCACACGCCTCGGTTAATACTCCAAATGGTCGTCCCTTTAAGGCACTCAAGAGCAATATAGCCCGAGTATCGAACTAAAAGAAAAGAAAGAGAGAGAAATTAAAGAAGACAGGAGGTAAAGTGATGCGGAATATAGTGGAGAAATAAGAATGAGAAAGAGAAATCAAGAAATAATAGAGAAGAAGAGCAGAATAAAGATGAGGAGAGGGAGAAAACACATTTTAGTGCAAAAGGCAGCCGCCAATAAACTTTATAATCTTAGTTTAAATAATTTATGTTTTCACAAACCTTAAATAGAGAACAAAACGTCCTAAGTAAACCCTAAAAGCCCATGGGCTAAAATCTATTAAAATATAATAACTACTAATCTTTCAAAATATGAATCACAACCAAGTAATGTAAAACAATTAAATTAAATGTCCCCATTAACTCTCCCCAGGTGGGAGAAACTCGACCCCGTCGAGTAAAACAAAAAGTGATGAAATCATCACTTTCAAGTACCCAACCACAAACTAAGTGGTAGTCTAGTCTTCTTCGTACTTTCATAAACTCATATCAGTGGAGGTCTGAATGTAATGTTCCACTAATTGTCCTGGGGTGGGAGGCACTACTGTCGGAGAATTAGATGAGACTTCCATAACAATTACTGCAAACACAACCGACTCTTAACCCCTTTTGTCTACAACTGTCTTGGGGTTATGGACATCAACAGGTATTGGGGGAAGAGGATTAAGGAGAATCTTCTTTTCCTTGTACAAAAAGGAATAAGAGTTGGAGCTTGGAGCGACCACGTATGGTCACATCCAAATCGAACAACTAAGGGCAACCAAGGATAACACAACCTACATCCATAGGGATAACATCACACCATATGTAATCTTTGTACTCTAGGAACTGAATGGACACAAAACATCGTTCCTTCACTGCTGTAGAGGAAGTATCAACCCATGAGACACTATAAGGGTTTGGGTGAGAGATTGGTTGTAACCCAAGACGAGAAACAGTAGTAGCGGAAACTACATTAATACAACTTCCACTATCTATAATGACCTTAAAACCCTTATCATTGATTTTGATATAGGTATGAAAGATATCATGACAACGCCAGTATGTAGCATCTTTGGGCTGGGTAAGGATACAACGAACAACACCCAAGAGGGAGGTATCGGGGAGCAAGGTTGGATTAAACCTAGAAGGGATAGTTCTAATACAGCCTACAGTAACATCATCACCTTCACCTAAGTCACTAAACTCATCAGTTGGAGGCTCATAAACTTGCTCAACTAGATGTTCCTCATTACACACGCTGGTATGTCCCTCAAGGACCATAGACTTACTGGGACAACTTGCTGACATATGGCAAAAACCCTTACAATTAAAACATTGCTCGCGGGAGTTAGTACGAGGAGCATCAATGCCCGTTCCCTTAATATCCCAAACAAGGGGCGCACTAGGATGGGGAGGTCCTAACACAGATTTAGATTGTGAGGGTGAAGGCTGGGGAGAAAAAGGACGAGTGTTGCCACGTTTTCCGTAGGAGTTCTAGTAACCAACTCATAGTCCTGAACCAAAGTGTAGGCATGATTGAGGGTGGAGACTCCTCTAAGGACAAGCTATATCTTAAGGTCATCAAGCAAGCTATGTCGAAATTGACTCAAAGTCATATCCTCATCCTCAACAATGTGACAACGCATCCTAAACTCATAAAATTTGGCGGAATACAGTCGAGAAATCAAGAAATAATAGAGAAGAAGAGAAGAATAAAGCCAAGGAGAGGGAGAAAACACATTGGAGTGCAGAAGGCAGCCGCCAATAAACTTTATAATCTCAGTCTAAATAATTTAAGGTTCTCACAAATCTTAAATAGAGAACAAAAGGTCCTAAGCAAACCCTAAAAGCCCATGGGCTTAGACCTAATAAAATATAATAACTACTAATCTATCAAAATATGAATCACAACCAAATAATGTAGAAACAATTAAATTAAATGTCCCCATTATAAAGAAGAAGGATGAAAATAGGATATGTGGATACATAGACGTTCGCAAAGAACCTAGGATTGAGGAACACCTTTAGTTGAGGAACATCAACTCAACTAGCCCAAGCCAATAGATATGAGAGACCACCACTCACACCCAAAGATCAAAATCTAACTTGAGGGAGCACCACCCAATCTAGCTCAATTGAATTAGGCATCAACCTAAACACCGAAGATAAAAGGCAGACAGGCCAAATGCTCATATAGTGACCAATTTGACAAATATTCAGAAGATTCAAAGATGAATGAAACTAGAGCCATGAGGTGGTATTTATACACATCCCATGGGCTTGGGCGACAAGGGGTTTCCATGTGGGAAAAGCTCTAGCCGCATGTGCCTAAAGGCACCTAGGCCTAATAGAGGCTAAAGGGGTGATCTTGTAAAGATCCCATCCTTGTAGCCCAAAGTTGCCAAAAAAGGAACCAATCAATCTTGATTGATTGACCCCTAATTTAGCAACATGTGGCCGGCCATAACCTTCCGTATACGGAGAAAAACCCTAATCGTCACATGGACTCTAATTGTCATTCATAAAATCAAATCTAAATCAATTGGATTGATCCCATAATTGTCACGTGGAAAGTTCTAAAAATAAAAGATAGACTCTCATATATATGGGATTCGGCCACATAGTTGTTAGTATTCTATTTCGTCCATTACGTTCAGTTAGGCTGTTAGAAATTCTGGGATTCTCGGAAACTGTTAGAAGGGATATAGATGAAGGGGGGCATCAGGAGGGAGTAAGTGAGAAACTGACAAATTTGCTTTCTATTTTCCTGGAGGTTGCTGGCCTCAAACTAGCCTGTATTTCTCCTTTTTTCTTCTGTTTTTTCAGATTGTAGCCGTTCATTTACAGTGTTCATCAGCAATCAAAAAATACAAAAACAGAAAACATTCAAAACCCGATCAAATTGTTTCATTCTTCCATGAGCAGCTTTGTCCATGGTACAAGCGTCAACAGATTGAAGACCATATTTGAATTTGTCCAAAAGTATTGACACCATAAAGAATTTTGAAATGACACGTCAGCTTAGACTAGAAGATTCAAAAGTCAAAATTGAAGATCGACCTTAAGTGTCGACACATTGCCCAATAAGTGTCGCCACCTTTTGGCGGAATTCAAAACGGACAGCTTGGAATTCAAAATTTCAAATGGCTCTTTACGCATTAAATGCACCCCATTGGTAAAAAATCTTTGTCTGAATATAAAAGGAGTCCAATGGAGAGAAATAATGAATTCTTGCACATATTTTGAAGGTTCTCTCAAGAAACGATAGAAAGATCTCTCTCTTCATTCATTCGTTTTCTCTTGGGTTGCTGTGAGTTTTAAATTTACTGTTCATCGATTTATTTTTATTTAAGGCTAACAAAAATTTTGTAAAACCACTTCACTTCCCTCTTGAGTTGCCGACTGGGACTCACAATTTGTTTCCATGAAATCTGGCTAAACAAAATTTTGCAATAAATGTTTTGTGCTACAACAGTTTTTTTCATGTATTGTACGAATTGCCTCTCTTAACTTTATCTTCAGTTTGCAAATTCGATTAACTTGAGGTTTTCTGCTAGTCTATTAATCTTGTGAAATTCTTTCAAATTAATGCCGCTTGTATATTTCTACCAGCCGTATTTTGGGGGCTTCATCGCTGTTGCTAGTCTTCTCCTATCCCATCATGAAGAGGTTGACATTTTGGGTATGATGTCTGCTACCTACTTCTGCTAACGCATGCGAGAAACTGTTTTATTTCCTTGTTTACCTCAATCAGCAGTTTCATGAAGTTGACCGCTGTTCTGATCAATGTAACTATGCGACTGCAGCCTCAAGCCTATCTAGGTCTGACCTTTAACTGGGGTGCTTTGTTGGGGTGGGCTGCAGTTAAGGGAACTCTGGAGCCAACTGTCGTTTTCCCATTGTATCTTTCCGGTGTATTTTGGACCCTTGTGTATGATACAATATATGCACATCAGGTATAGTCTATATCTTTTGGGAACTATAAGCACATTGTTATTTTGTGCTTTTACACTCCAAGTGCTGCAGGTAACAAAACTGATTTCCGGGAACCTGTTACAACCAGAGTTTCTAAGAATAGCTCTGGCTTATGGACTCTGTCGGTTTTGAGATGTATTTTTGGCCTTTTGTGAAAGATATGTGTTTTTTTTTAGTGAAAGATATGTTTAGATAATAGTTAGCAAATTTGCACTAGAGCCTTAATTATTTGGAGTTCGTGTAGCATGCAGCAAATCAAGATCTCAGATTATTGTAGGGCAGGGGCCCCTATTTTATTCATTTTAGTTATGTTCTGGGCAGTTAACTGCTTTTGTTTTCAGTTTATGCAGGCCCACCTTTTTGTGTTTCACTCATTTAATCAGTTTTGCATTCCCAGCCAATATGGCTTCTAGTTATGTTACCTTAAATTCATCCATTTCTAGGCTCTATATCTGGTCTTTTTCTTATGTTTTCAAAAGACAAAATGAAAAGGAAAAGGTGCAATCTACTTTTCTTTTTCACCATAGTATCTTATTGTTTTCGAAGATTTGAAATCTAATATTGCACTTTAAAAGTAAACTACTTTTCGATTTTATCCAAGTATCTTGGTACTTTTCAAGGTTTGGAATCTCAAGCATTGACTTGTAGTATATTGTTCAGGAGTGAAGTCTTTTTAAAGTTTTCTCCCTAGCAACTTTTTCTCTATGATTGGAAGTGTCCCTGTTCCAGATCTGTTGGATTTAGTGACATATGGACTTCTTTTGGGTAATGTCTACTTCTTCTTGCTACCTGATAAACAATGTTTTTTAACCGGTATTCAGGATAAAGCTGATGATTTGAAAGTGGGTGTTAAATCTACCGCTTTGAGATTTGGGGATTCAAGTAAGGAGTGGATTACTGGCTTTGGAATTGCATGCATCAGTAGCCTTGCCATTAGTGGGTTTAATGCTGGGATTGGTATTGACTCTAGCCTCTGTTTGTGGTAATGTTATGATTGTTCGTTACTTATTCTTTTCTTGGGGGAAAAAACCGTGGAGCAGGTTGGCCATATTATGCATTTCTGGCAGCTGCATCTGGACAATTAGCTTGGCAGATATTGACAGTTGATCTATCATACCGTGCGGATTGTAACAGGAAGTGCGTACCTGTTCTTTAAGGAATTTATTTTGGACTTGACAACAGCAGGTGTTTTTTTTTTGGTCAATTCTGTTGACCGTAGTTTCACTCATATGATCCATACATACATTCTGAATCCCTCTTGGGGCCCTCTTAGGGATATGCATGGTTAATGATCATATTCCAGTCTCCATCTTCTTTCTGAAGTTTTATTACTTATCCACGGTTGTAATCTAGATTGCATGTGAGCCTTTTGTTTAAGTACTTGAGGGACGCAATAGTTTTTGTTAAGCACTTAATTACAGCACTAAGTGATGCCTAAGGTCCTAATAGTTTACATTCATATTCAGGGAGAGTCAAGTACAGAAATTTGGTGATAATCAATTTCTTAAGATTATGTTGGTTAACTTAGCCCCCCCCCCCAAAAAAAAAAACAAACGAACAAAGATATTACTGTATTAATCTTGTTTCTTCTCTACATCTCTCACAAGTCTCTGGGTCTCAATTTCAGTTTTGGGAATTTTCTCTGTCAAACTTAGACCATTACTTTTTTGTCTCTTGGTAAGTAAGCTTTTGCATTATCTACTTACCTTTCTTTATTATCTTCTTTGCTTGCTCTCAGATTTGTGTCCAACAAGTGGTTCGGTGCTATAATCTTTAGCGGAATCTTATTTGGAAGACTTTGGTCATAGTGGTATGTACCTTTCTAGAATAGATGAGACATTGTAGAGATTTCAAACTTAAGTGTTTCCAGGTCATCTAACCTTGATTACATGATGATGTCGTTGATTTCTATCCCATTTGGGTGATTACTTATTTATGCATCTCTGATTTGCCTTACCCCAGCGACACTTATATGCTGAATTTCATGTGATTCACAGAGGTATTTATATTGGATTTGCAGGGAAAAGAAGGCTTCAAGATCAAATAAATGGCCGAAGTCTAAGTAAGTGAATTGCACTACTATAAGCTACTGTAACTCCCATTTCTTGTTAGGAATAGGTATACGACAGATGGTTCATGTAGAAAGCACAAGCATTTAAAAAACTCTGTTAGACCAAGGACCAAGGTAAACTTTATTGCGTAACTTAACCAAAACCATCCAAGTCAGAGCAACCTTAAAAGAAACTCTGATTTTATTTCTGTCTTTAATAAGAAATAATTAACAGAAGATGAAGCCTCTATTTTGCGGGAAGCACTTGGTAAATGGACGCTTTCTAGATAATGACTCCCAACTCTCAATATACTGACCTGGAGATTTGTCCTTCACAGTATCTCTGTAAGTTGAAAACATTAAGGGCATGTTCGTTTTAGTGAATTTTTTAGAATTTAAATCCAACCTTCTAGAATTAAAATCCCAATATTACTTTTACACGAATACCAATACAACTCAACATTACATTTTTTACAAACATCAATACAACTCAACTTCTGCACAAATACCAATAAAACTCTAACATCACGTAAATATTCACACCATACTTAAAATTCATAAAATTTTACCAAAACGAACATGCCCTTAAAAATAAAGTGTGAATTGAATACTTAGTAGGTACATCATTAAGTAAATAAGTTGCGGACATCTTTTATTTCTTAAACACAATGTAAAAGGAGGGGCTGACAGTGTTTTATTTCTAAGTTGCCGAGAAGGGGCTGGCAGTGTTGGATCCTTTTGCGGGGGCTAAGACTTTGGCTTGTGTTGAGAGTTCACACTCTCTAGAGTTGGAGGAGGGGGAGTGTTCTTGGGTTTTGTCCAAGACTTTGGCTTGTGTTGAGAGTTCACACTCTCTAGAGTTGGAGGTTGGAGTTCCTGAGGTGGGAGTGCTTGAAGCAGCGGGCATGGTAGGGGGGAATTGTCTTTGGTGGAGGTGGTACAACCAACTCTCGAATCTCAACCCTTGACGGTCAGTTTCCCTGGTAAAGCTTTGGGGGGGAATCTCCGGCGTGGGTCTTGGACATGGTTTCCTCTGTGGGTCAGATGGTTGGGGTGTCATGTGGTGGTCAAGAGGAAAAACTGAGGGACCTCTTTGCAGCGTTGGAACACAATCAGGTGCCGCTTATTTCGCAAAAGTCCAGAAAGTCATGGGGGAGGATGCTCAGGGAGTTGAAGGGGTTGAAGTCTTCGGTTAATTATGAAGGGTCTTCTTCGCTCGCTAAGAAGTCTAAAAGCTATGGGCTGGACTGCTAGGGGACTCTTTTGTGGCGTCTTGTTGGCACTGAGGGCGGGTGGGAGAGTCTGGTTGGCTAGTGGGTTGAGGGTGTTTTTGTTTCTTGGGAGAGTTTTGTTGGCTTCTCTAGTTTGCTTGTGTTTGGCTTCTTCAGTATATTCTCTTCTATTGTTGTTTCCATTGTTGCGTGTACTTGGTTTTTCTTCTTTTTAATAAGATTGGCTTAATTATATAAAAAAAAGTGTCCAGCTGCATCATGTATTGGCGCGATCAATGAGTGTACACTGTACACACTCGAGCAAGAGTGTCGCGTAACACCCCCACCCCAATAGGGGTTTTGAAAGTCAAGCTATTATATACATAATCATAGAAAAATTACAAGAAGAATTTCATCATGCTAAAATACTTATTCTTTGGTAGTTTAGACATGAACCTTTTCTATTTTCTATGGTCCATAGACCCGGCTCTATCAAAATCTAGAATTTAAAACATAAAAAAACAAAAATGAGTCGAATACTCTGAGCAATACATCAAGTAGTAAAAACATAATTGAAATAAATTTTCTTCTGAAAGCATCTTTAGAACACGTTTAAACTCACATACATCTCTATCTTCAAAATATACTTACATTCACATGCACATTGAAAACAAAACTAGAAAACCGTTATTTTTTCTTTTTTATTGGCCAACAGCACAATTACGTCCTGTGTGTGAGGGTTGGCGATCATAAGAATCCTGATTTCATTCTCGTCGCCATACGAGTGGAGTCACGTCTAAGATATGGGTATCGCTCAATAAATAGTGGTGCACTTGAGTGAGCATAGGATTGAATCTCTATCAGTTTATTTTTAAAGTCAAATATAAGATTAGATCTTTATCCTTAATTTTTAAATCCAAAAATACTATTCGGACTATCTTTTAGCTTTTAAAATCAAAAATAGGATTAGGCCTTTATCTCTTCAAATTTTAAACATAAAAATGCTTATATAGCACATCTTTTAAGTACCAAAAAATAAGGAATACGAAAATTAAAAATTTAAGAATAACAAATAAAGTAAAAAGATATAAATACCCCTGTTTTTATGGTTGGGGTGTTACATATCGCCACAGATCATCCGTGATGGCTGTCTGGGCCTGTCTTCCACCCTTCAGCTTTGTGTCATTGCACATCACGTCATAAGACCAAAAAATTTCAAAATATATGATGCATTCATACCATTGTGTTTGTTCTGTTTCTTTCTTTATTGTGCTATATAGGAGATAAATCCTTGTTCTTTGGTTTTTAAGGTTCTTTTAAGGCCTTTATTTCAGCAGCTTTTGAGTACTAAAAGATGTATTGTTTTGGGCCAAAATAAAGGCCTTTAATATAGTTACTCAATTCTTGAGCACATCACAACTTGTCCTAGTTCTTCTTACATATATGAAGCAGAATGAAGTGTTTATGCATATTTTATACTAGTCCTCAGATGTCGGGTTCAGATGATAGTGGGATCAAAGTGTTTAAAGTTAACCATGTGAAAATATAACCACGTATGGTTATATATGAACAGATTTTGAGCCTGTGGTTTTCTGAAAATCCTAGCTTTTTTCATGACTTGTAAAATGCATGCATTATCCAATAATCCTCCAGATTTTGTGGCATCTATTTGGTCTAGTAAATGTTCGAATTTGAAAAAATGCTATTTCTGGAAGAAATGTAGCTCTTTGAGTGAAGCTTTTGGAGATCTCAGGGGCTATTTACTATAACAGTAGTTAGGGTTTTCTTTTTATTATGGCTATGGTAATATTGGGGGTTTTGTTTTCTTATGGCTACTGGTAATATTGGTCTCCAACTCCTTGTAAGACTGGGACTTCTTGGATCCGCTTAGGCAAAACTTAGCCCAATATGGTTTGGCCTTGCTGTTTCATAATTCTAGGCACTGGACAATTTCTGAATGCCTCTTCAAAGTCTACGAATCAAATCAAGAGAAAATAGGGGACTGTAAACCCAGGTGTGGCAGCTGCTTCCTCTCTCGCTCCTATTCACAATGTATGTACACTGAAGTGCTCAACTTAAACCCAAGTAGCTATGTAATTCATTTGAATGGAGCTCAAAATTATTTTTCATTGAGATACATGGTTAACAGGTGAATGGAAGGATCGGGGTTCTATAAAACTGCTGGACCATTTTGTTTGCTTTAATGTTACTAGTAGGGATGGGTTTTTTTTTTTTTCATTAGGTGTTGGATGCTTCCTCATGCAGTGGTTTGGCAGGACTTGGTGTTGCTGATGTTAAGTGGCTACGGGAGGAGGCTGTGGTGAAGAATTAGAAATAAAAAGGTGAAGGATATCAAGCCTCTTAAATTTTGCTCCTTGTGAGAAACTGAGGGAGATGCCCAATTGGGTTTGCTTGAATTCTAGCTTTGGAAGTTCAATTTTGTCATCGTTGGGTGGGAGAGCGAATTTCTTTTTACCAAACGGGATACATTGACATTACATTTTATAAAATGGATATTCTTCGTTCTTTTTATGATGTTAGATGCCGCTGTGAGGTTTGATTCCCTAAACCTCCTGCTATTATATATGTAACGTCCTAAATTGTGTGCCTAATTCAAAGGCGCAGCTCCGAAACACTTAGAAATGCCGTTGTGGTCGCCTTGTGGATACTTCTGTTTCTAACGCTATAACATCTCTCATCCAGACAGCCAATCGCCCCAAGCGTTAAGTGTTTCCATCGAATTCAATCTTTCAACCCAAAAAGAAAAAAGAAATTATTTTAGTCCATGGGTTTATGTTTTCTTTTAGCATTTGGGTCTTTCTGTTTCAAACTTTAAATTTATTACTCTTATATTTTCGACATTTGACCAAAAACATCCTTCGGTTAGCCTTTCGACCACCCTCTTAACAGAAGTTCCATGTCATCAGCCAACTAAATAGACACCCGTCAATGCTTCAGTTTTGAAATATTTAAAAGGAAAACTCAGGAAGGATATTAGTGGAAATGCGAGAGCTCTTAAGAGGCTAAGAACTGCTTGTGAGAGAGCAAAGATGATTTTTTCTTCTGCAATTGAGACTACCATTGAAGTTTATTCGTTGTACAATGGTTTCGATTTCTGGTCAACTATTACTCGTGCGAATTTACGGAACTCAATATAGATTTGTTTAAGAATTCTATGAAGCTCGTGGACAATTGTTTGATTGACGCAAAGATTGGCAAGACAAGAATAGATGATGTTTGTTCTCACGGGTGGTTCTTCCAGAATTCCCAAGGTCCAGCAGCTATTGCATGACTTGTTTGATGGGAAGGAGCTTAACAATAGCATTAACCCTCATGAAGCTGTGGCTTTTGGAGCTGTTGTTCGAGCTGCAAAGTTATCTAGGATGGGTAATAAGAAAGTGCGAAGTGTTGTGCTCCCAATGTCACCCCTCTATCCCTTGGGGTGTCAGTTGATGAGGGTGATATGTGTGTTGTGATTCCGAGGAATACCCCCACTCACAGGAAGATAGAAAGCAACCAAACTGAAGCTTTGTTCCTAGTTTACGAGGGTGAGAGAGCATTAGTTAAGGATAACAACTAGTTGGGGGAATTTACTCTTTTTGGCATTCCGGCCGCACCCAAGGGTGTTGCTAGAGTTGAAGTATGTTTTGATATTAAAGCCAATGGTATCTTAAATGTTTCTGCTGTGGAGAAGACAACTGGCGCGAGATGCAAAATCATTATCACCAATCACAAAGCGAGACTGTCCAGGGAAGAGGTTCGTAGGATTGTTAGGGATGCTGAGTTATATACAAGGTTGAAGATGATTAGCACAGGAAAAGAGCTGAGGCTAAAGCAGCTTTGGAGAACTATGTTTACGACATGAGGAACATTGTACAATGATGAGAAGAATGGTGCCAAGCTTGCCCCTGCTGGCAAAAAGAAGATTGACTCTGTCTTTCTCTGTTGTTTTCAAAAGTTTAATTCTAGTGCTTTTCTTGCTAGCGCGTTCTAATTTCAACTATTACTCGTGCCAAATTTGGGGAGCACAACTGGATTTGTTCAGGAATTCCCTCGAGCTTGTAGAGAAGTGTTTAACAGATGCTAAGATGGACAAAACAAGGGTCGATGACGTAGTAGTCACTGGTGATTCTTCCAGAATTCCCAAGGTGCAGCAACTGTTGCGGGTCTTCTTCGAACTTAACAATGGATGAAGTTGTGGCTATGGAGCTGCGGTTCAAGATGCAAACTGGGCCGTATGGGTAAGTGAAAAAAACTGTAAATGACTTTAGTTGGTATAAACTTCATGTTTGTATTTGTGTTATATTTCTGAAGATTCAAGAGTGAAAGTACTGCATGGTTCGAGCGTCTCAGCAAGCAAATGAGTGTGTCTAGAGAATATATAGTATGACAAGAAGTCTGTCTACTAGTTTGATAACATGTAGCTGGAGCACAGTATATTTTATGTTAGCACAGTTTATCGGGAGTTGCCTGCGGTTTACCAGAATTACGGAAGCTAAACCTGAATGCCTCAAACTAATTTATAAGAGCCTCAAACTTAACTGATTTCGTGAATCTCACCTCAGTGGCCTGAGGTATAAAAAGTATTCTCTCTCATTTGGCCAAAGATACGAAATATACTTAATTACACATCCAAGAATTGTTTCTTTATTTAGAGAGAGTATAAGCCTCCATTGTTATCTTCTCCAAGAACTATATGTTGTTGTTTCTTAGTTAACTTTGTAAGGACTAAAGCGTACCAAAAAGTTTGTACCTGTTCTGTAGTTCCATCAGGTTTGTTGATCACATACAAAGATTACCCGATTGAAGTCTTGGGGTGACTAGAGTTCTGGTTCCTAAGCATGTTTGGGTGACATTGATCTGGTGGCAGTTAAAGTGAGGTTCACTGGGAAGACTACGTTCAAGATGAGAAGGTGAAGGTGCTAGAGATGAAGAATGGATGAGACCAGGTCTCAGTCCCAGCAAGGTTTGCTAAACCAGATTCAAAATTTGGGTAAGACATTCGGTGTGTTAGAGTAGCAAGGGTTTTGTGTACTGCTAACGAATCACTTTGTAATTCCAAGTTCTTATATTAGTGGATACTTTTCCCGACCACAAGACTCGTAGAGTTTTTCCTTTTGAAGTTTGCCTTCAAAGGATTTTCTCTTCGATACCAATATGTGTCATGTGTGTTGTGATTGTTGTTGATTTACATTGTTAATGTGTTGGTTCTTGATTGGATATTAAATTGTTCATTATTGTCTAAAGTTAAAAGACAGTTTGCTTGAATATCTTGAAGCCTTAATAAAAATTTTATTAGTTTCAAAGATTTACTTGATTCTGCATATACATATTAATCATGATAAATATTATAAAGATTATAGGTTCTTGAATGTGCTAATACTCTTGTGAAGTGTGCAGCAAAGTGAAAGATCAAAAAAGAATCTAAAAGAACCTATTCACCCCCCGCTAGGTTCGAGTGTACTGTATTGAGTCTAAAACTGTCTGGATCAATTGGTATTAGAGCAGACTTCGACTCTTTAGGCTCAAAATATTCAAGATGGACAAGTGTCAATCTCTTAATGTTCCACCATATTTTGATGGATCAAATTATGTGTACTAAAAAGTGAGGATGCGGGCATTCCTCAAGTCAATAGACGAATAAATGGATATCTGTTTATGATGGTTGGAAAAAGCCAACACTTACTGTCAATGAGGAAGTCATTAATAAAGAACCTAGTCAATGGTCGAATAAGGAAAGGGAGACAACAAGTTGGAAAAAAAGAGGGATAAATTCAATCGTTTTGAGTGTGTCCCTGAAGAGTTCATGAGAATTTTGAATTGTGAAAATTCGCAAGAAGCTTGGGATACTTTGAAGTTGCAGATGAATATTTCAGGTTTGAAGAACAGAAAATGAAAGAAGATGAATGCTTCGATGATTTCTACAGAAAACTCACAAGCTTAGTCAATTCAAGTTTTAGTTTGGGGGAAAGAATCTCTAATTCAAAGGTGATTCGATAGATTCTAAGATCATTACCTAAAAAATTTAGACCCAAGGTGACTACTATAGAAGAAAATAAAGATTTGGATACTATAAGGCTTGTTGAGTTGGTTCGTTCTCTTCAAACGTATGAACTAACGTTTCCTACAACTAGAAAAGGAAAATCCATTTCACTGAAGGAAATGGATTTAGATTCAGATTCAGACGAAAAGTTGTTTGATGAAGATGACATGGTGTTATTCGTCCAAAAAGTTCAAAAAAACATTTCGGTTTAAGAAGAGCAAAAACTGGAAAAGCTGGAAATCGAACTCTAAAACCATTTGGCAGACCAAACTGGAAGAATGATGATCAAAAGGATAAACTAGAGAAAAGAGAGTTCAGAAAGAAAACAGAGCAAGGACTACAATGTCACGAGTGCAAAAGATTTGGGCACTTTAAGGCTGAATGTCCTACCTATTTGAAATTGAAGGGAAAGAATGGTATGAATACATCTTTCTCAGATTCTGATCCTGAGTCACTTTCCGCAGACCATGATGACTAACCGCCATACTCCGACGCTAACCCGAAGGGGTTAATGACAGCCGCGAACATCCACTCGATGAATGTTCCAGCGCTTACTCTTAATCTCGCAGCGGAATATTTTTTTTTAAAAAAACAACATAACATGGTTGCATGGCTGAGATACATGATCTAAGAGATTCCATCAAAACCTCTTCATATTGACTTACTCATAACGTCTTTACATTACATCTAGAATCTTTATATACATTACATTATTGTTTAGCAACATACTGCCTCAATATGATATCAAGTACTCTTAGGGCTTCTTGTGCATTCTCCAACTCCTGACCCATAGTGCATTCCCAATGGCCTATGACCAACAATATTACAATCTAATACTTACTAGTCAGGTAATCCTCAGGACTCCTGCCACCTGACAAATCTGGAATGATACATTTTGAAAACTGAGTCAAACGACTCAGTAAGGAAATGAACTTGTAATCATGAACTTGGAAACATGAGCTTGTGCATCATTCCTAAGCTCCTCTAACTCATTGTGTTTGAGTTTTCTATGGGCACTTGCTTTATCAAGATCAAAATTTAATTGCTTAATAGCCCAAAAGACTCTATGCTCTATCTCAACAGGGAGGTGACATGCCTTACCAAACACAAGTCGATAAGGAGACATTCCAATAGTGGTTTTAAAAGCTGTACGGTATGCCCACAATGCATCATTAAGTCTCAAAGACCAATCTTTTCGAGTAGGGTTAACCGTTTTCTCCAAAATTCTCTTGATTTCTCTATTAAATATCTCGACTTGACCGCTTGTTTGTGGATGATAGAGAGTTGCAACTTTATGATTAATTCCATATTTCTTCATTAGTTGCTCAAACACCCTATTGCAAAAATGTTTTCCCCCATCATTAATAATGACACGTGGTGTACCAAACCGTGCAAACACATTTTCCCTAAAAAACTTGACTACAACCTTGTGATCATTGGTTCTACATGCAACTGCCTCCACCCATTTAGAGACAAAATCAACTGCAAGAAGGATGTATAAATTACCAAAAGAATTAGGGAATGGACCCTTGAAATCAACACCCCAAACATCAAATAGTTCAATAATCAAAATAGGGGTCAATGGCATCATATTTCTTCTTCCGATACTTCCCAATTTTTGACATCTATCACAAGCTGAACAATACGCATGGGAATCACGAAAAATAGAAGGCCAATAAAATCCACACTGTAAAATTTTGGCAGCAGTCTTTCTTGAACTGAAGTGACCTCCACAAGCATGATCATGACAAAAAGAGCTGATATTTTGTTGGTCACTCTCAGGAATGCATCACCTAATTATTTGATAAGGACAATACTTAAATAGGTGTGGGTCATCCCAAAAGAAATATTTTACCTCAGCTAAAAATTTAGATCTATCCTGTTTAGTCCATATTGAAGGCATTTTCTCAGTAACAAGATAGTTAGCAATATCAGCAAACCAAAAGGTCTTTGGGAGAGATGCATCAATTTCTCATCAGGGAAGGACTTTAGAATGGGTGAACTATCATAAGTATGCTCAACTATCAATCTGGATAAATGATCTGCTACAACATTTTCGGGACCCTTCTTGTCTCGAATCTCAAGGTCAAATTCTTGTAGCAATAAAATTCATCGGATGAGACGAGATTTAGCATCTTTTTTGGAGAAAAGATACTTCAATGTAGCATGATCCGAATAAATTAAAACCTTAGACCCTAACAAATAGGACCTAAATTTATCCAATGCAAAAACAACTGCTAACAGTTCCTTTTCAGTTGTGGAATTATTTATTTGAGCATCATTGAGAGTCCCGCTAGCATAATAAATCACATGGGGAAATTTTCCAATGTGCTGTCCCAAAACAGCACCAATTGCATAATCGGAAGCATCATACATAATCTCAAAAGGCACTTCCCAATTAGGTGGTCTAATGATAGGTGCTGAAGTCAACTCAGTTTTTAATCTTTTAAAAGCATGGAGACACACACATCATCAAACACAAATGGAGAATCTTTGGCAAGTAAATTGCATAAGGGTCTTGAGATCTTACTATAATCCTTGATGAACCTTCGATAAAATCCTGCATGGCCCAAAAATGATCTAATTTCTTTCACAGTCTTAGGAGGTGGAAGGTTAGAAATTAAATCAATTTTAGCCTTATCAACCTCAATGCCATTTTCTGATATTACATGTCCAAGAACAATTCCCTTTGTGACCATAAAATGACATTTTTCCCAATTAAGAACAAGATTTTATTCTTTACACCTAACCAACACTAAGGATAGATGGTGCAAGCATTCATCAAAGGTTGACCCAAAAATTGAAAAATCATCCATGAAAACCTCTAAAAACCTTCCTACCATGTCAGAAAAAAAATACTAATCATACACCTTCGAAAGGTGGCAGGGGCATTACATAAACCAAATGGCATGCGACGATAGGCAAATGTCCCAAAGGGGCATGTAAAGGTGGTCTTTTCTTGATCATCTAGTGCAATGGGAATTTGGTTATACCCAGAATATCCATGAAGAAAACAATAATAAGAATGACCGGCTAACCCTCCAACATTTGGTCAATAAAAGGAAGAGGACAATAATCTTTCCTCGTCATGGCATTCAGCTTACGGTAGTCAATGCGTACTTTCCATCCTGTTTGCACACGAGTTGGGACTAATTCATCATCATCATTCTTGACTACTGTTATGCCAGACTTCTTTGGCACAACTTGAACTGGACTCACCCAGTTACTATCAGAAATTGGGTATATGATACCCACATCCAAGAGCTTCAAAACTTCAGCTCTCACAACTTCTTGCATTACAGGATTTAGACGCCTCTGTGATTCACGTGAAATTTTGGCATTCTCTTCCAAGTGAATTCTATGCATAACCACAGAGGGACTAATACCTTTAATGTTAGCAATTGTCCAACCTATAGCTTCCTTGTGTTCTTGAAGTACACTTATCAATTGACATTCCTTAAGATTGTCCAAATCTGAAGCTATAATGACAAGCAATGTTTCAGAAGAACCCAAAAACACATATTTCAGAGTATCAGGCAAAGGTTTCAACTCTAACTTGGGTGGTTCTATAGCAGATGGGAGTAGGGGTGATGCAGAAAGAGGAGGAGGAACTACTTTTGGTTGCCACTTGTTAAAATTTAAGAGAGGGACAAAATCTAACAATGAATTGACTTCCTCAATTGATTTTTCAATATCCAATTTACAACCAAAATGGGTCAAACAAGCCTCTAATGAATTCTCACAACTTGACTGAATGAAATTATCATGTACTAGATTTTCAATCATGTTAACTACACAGACATCCTCATTCTCTGTCACTTGCTTACTTATATGAAAAATATTTAGCTCAACAGTCATGTTCCTAAAAGAAATTTTCATCACACTACTCCTACAATTTATCAAAGCATTGGATGTGGCTAAGAAAGGACGACACAAAATGACATGGATTTGCAAACTAGAGTTTTGAGCAGGTTCAGTGTCGATCACAACAAAATCAACAGGAAAATAGAATGCATCCACCTTAATCAACAAATCCTCAACAACACCTCTAGGGATTTTTATAGACCTCTGCTAGCTGGAGTGTCATGGATGTGGGTTTTAACTCCCCCAAACCTAACTGCACATATACTGAATATGGCAATAGGTTCACACTTGCCCCCAAATCTAACAAAGCTCTCTCAATTTGATGATCCCCAATCTTACATAAAATTGTCGGAGATCGCGGGTCCTTACATTTCACTGGATATTTACTCTGAATGACTGAACTAGCCTGCTCCGTTAAAAATGCCTTTTTAGGAACATTTGTTTTCCTCTTCACTGTAACAAGATCCTTCAGAAATTTAGCATAAGCAGGCATTTGGCGAATTGCATCAAGGAATGGGATATTTATTTGCACTTGCTTAAAAACCTCTAAAATATCTCCAAATTGGGCATTTTTCTGAGAACTTGCTAACCTTTCAGGGAATGGAGCTTTAGGAGCAAATTTCTTATCAAGATGGGAAGAACTAGAATCTTGAATTGGAATGGAAATTGAGTTGCCCCTATTTTCATCAAGATCATCTTGTGAACTCTGAGCTCCTTTTTCTTTTGACACAATTTTTTCACTACCCTCCACCTTAGGTATTTCCACTTGATTATCAATCTCTCTACCAGACCTAAGGGTGGTGATGGACTGAACGTTCTCCTGTGTGTGACTTGAGCTAGGAGAGCCATTGACAAAAAAACTGTCCTTTTGGGTTGGGTATTTCCCTTTTCCCTCTCTCCAACTTGGGTTGCTAACTGGCCAACTTGATTTTCCAATTTTAAATAGCTTGAGTATTTAATTGACTGGAATTTTTCATCTCTTGAATGGCCTGGTTAGTTGACTGCATGAAAGCTTTAAGGGATTCCTCTAAAGATGATTGTGGTCTTTATGATGCCATAACTTGAGGAGTAGCTTGAGGAAAAGGAGGATATGCTTGGGTAGGTGGACGGAATTGAGGTTGTTGATGAATTTGTTGTCCACCTACATTCATGGGAGGCTGGTTCTGCCTCCAAGAAAAATTGGGGTGATTCCGCCAATTTTGATTGTATGTCTCTGAGAATGGACTAGCAAATGGCTTTCCAAAATTATTGAGTGCATTTGCTTGCTCAGCATAGCACTCAGGATAACCGGCTGTGGAAGGACACATTTGTGTTGTATGCATGGGACTAGCGCAAAGAGACACACTTCAGTTGGAACTAGATTAACAGAATTCACACCTCTACCTAGGACTAAAGCATCAACCTTACGGGTGAGATTGTCTAACCTTGTTTTCATGTCTAGGTTCTCACTAATCTCAAACAACCCTCCTTTCTTAATTGAAGGGACTGCTCTCTCTTTACGATTAGAAAAATCTCATTGTTGAGAACTATCAGACAAATCCTCATGAAATTTCTATGCCCCATCATCTATAAGACTCAAAAAACCACCACCATTCATAGACTCAATCATGTTACGATTCGTTTGAGTCAACCCATTATAAAAATACTGCACAAGTCTCCATGTCTCAAAACCATGGTGGGGGCATTTTAAAATCAAATCTTTAAATCTTTCCCAACTCTCATAAAATTTGTCATGCTCTTCCTGATAAAAATCTGCAATTTCTCTCTTCAAGGCATTGGTTTTGGACATTGGAAAAAATTTAGAAAGAAACTTAGTGACCAAAAGTTCCCATGAGGTGATAGATCTAGGGGACAATGAATTACGCCACGATTTCGCCTTATCTTTCAAGGAAAAAGGAAACAAACGAAGGCGAATAGAGTCATCTGTAAAGTTTTGAAACTTACAGGTAGCACAAATTTCGAGAAAATCCTTTACATGCATGTAAGGATCTTCTCTGTCCAACCCATGAAAAGTGGGCAAGAGTTGAATTATTTGTGGCTTCAGCTCAAAGTGTGTTGCAGGCAACACTATACAAGGAGTATTGTTGGTAATGGGTGAAAATAACTCCCTAAGAGTTTTAGCATCCTCAACGTGTTCTTCCATTACGAATGGCAAATCACAACAGACAAGACGATGTGTTTGATCACGTTTCCACGTTCTCATACACCACAAAACATCAGATTTTATTTTTTCCATAAAAATCCCTTAGCAGCCCTTTTCCTTTTCTTCTTTTTCCATTCGCCAACAGCCCTTTTTCTCCTCTTTTTTTTTCTATTCCGTAGGTCCCTTTTTTTGTTTTGCAGCCCCCTCCCCCTTTTACTTCCGTAGGTCTTTTTCTCTTTTAGTCATGCGGCACTTCTTATTTTTCCTATTTCCATCAATGTCCTTTTAGCTAGGTTTTCTTTTCTTTCCTCCAATCCCACGTGCTAGACTTCTCTTCCTTTAGTTTTGTATTTTTTTCTTTTCTTTTTCATTCTTCTTGTCCTCACGTGCTAGACTTCTCTTCCTTTGGTTTTGTATTTTTTTTCTTTCATTCATCCGCTTTGGGTTCATCACTTGGACATCTTTCGTTCCAATTTTGTCATTAGAGTTCTTTGTTTGTTCAAGCCTGAATTTAACTCCTGCAACACAAATGTTCTTGCATTAATATGGCATTTTAAACGCAAGGAAATATAATTACACATTATTCCACAATTAATTAAAGTGCAAGAATTAAAGTAATATACTCATGATAATGCTTAATTTAATAAGAAGAATTATGCATAATGAATGTGTAAGCATGAGCTAGGAAACATAAACTTGTAAATCATGAACTTGGAAACATGAGCTTGTAAACATGAACTTGTATCATGAACGTGTAAGCATGAGCTTGTAACATAAACTTGTAAATCATGAATGATCATGAATCTTGATGTGCATGTATGTTTCATGCTTGCATATGCACATGCACTTGCTCTTGAAAACATGTACTTGAACTTGCAAGATCTTGATCTTGAAAAAAATTCATTTCTTATCTTGTGGGCTACATGCGCTCCATTTAACCCCTGAAGTTAGGGTTGTGTGTTCCCATTGGAATCGACCCCTTTTTTCCTTGGAGACATAACATCTGGTCGAGCTATCCCTTGAAGTGGCCCCAGGCGTTGTGAGACCCCGATTATTTCCTATGTTATTTCTTATGTAGTAGCTTTTAATTTCCGATGTATTAGCTTTAATTTTATTATGGGGCCATATTTTTGGCCAATGTATGGCCTAAGCTTTATGTTAAGGTACATCAATTAATATGAGATTTTATTTCATGAAATTTTTCCTAAATAATTTTCTTGTCACTTTGGAAGTTTTGTGCAAAGTTTAAATTATATTTTCCTAAGAGCCGAAACTTGCAAGGTAAGTTTCTCTCATGTATTTATATGTTTCATTTGCCTAATATATTTCATAATCCATAAAATTTAATTATGATTAAAGATTTCTATATATAGGCCGAAAATAATTAATGGAATAAAATCATGAATTTATTTTAATAATTTATTGAATATTTTTGTGTCATTAATATGTGGCATATATTATTATTATGTGGCCTAAATTAATAAGTTGAATTGTCATTTGAATATTAAATGATAAGTTATTAAGCATATGATAAGGTTTAAGAGAGATTAAAATGATAAGCACACTTGCTTATCATAGTGATAAACAAGCATAATGATAAGTTAGGGAAACCTTTTAGGTAATAAGTCATTGTGGCTATTGTAGAGATAGGCTAGAGCCATTATCTTAAGACAAGAGATCATGCTTATGAGATGATAAGCTAAGTGATTGAACTAGATAAGCTATAGAACTTATAAGAGATAAGTTAGGTGAAATAGTAACCAAGTTGAAAGTTAGTTGTGGGATAGTAACTAGGTTAGTTGCAATGCAACCAAACAAAATAAATAAGCTTAAAGGGAGAGCCATTTACGTAGGAAAAGGGAGCCAAAAAGCTAATTGCCCATGTGAAGTTGTAAGAAGTGGAAGAGAGCCATTAATTGAAAAGACAACACATGGGAAGAGAAAAGAGAGGAAAAAACAAAAGGAGATCAAGGCATGGGGTGATTCACGTGTAGATCAAGAGGGAAAAAGGAGAAAGAAATCCAATGCAAGGTCATGCTTTAGGAGACAAAAGGAGATCAAGGCATGGGGTGATTCACGTGTAGATCAAGAGGGAAAAAGGAGAAAGAAATCCAATGCAAGGTCATGCTTTAGGAGACAAGAGTTGATGTGAGGAGAAAGGTGAAAATAAGAGAGAGAAGAAAGAATACATGCTTGGTCGACCAAGGCCCCCATTCATCCCCTTTTCTCCTTCAAACCTTCTCTCTTGTCAATTCCACCTTGTCCTTGTCATGTGTCATAGCCATAACTCACCTTGGGAGACTCATTCTCTCACACTTCACAATTGAATGAGCATTTGGCCGAAAATCAAAATTTCCATTTCAACAATTCCTCACTTGGCCGAACACTTCATCTCTCCCAACTCTCTCTCTTTTTCTCCTATTGACCGAATCCTTCCTCTAAGATCAAGCCTTGTTCCTTTCCCTTTTACATCCTAAATCACACTCCAAAAGCTCAAGTTTAGACCTCTCTTTGTGGTGACCGAATCTTCACATTGTGCAAACACCATTTTCTTCTTTGAAAACCCTACCCATTAGCCACCTTTCTCTTGAAGAAGTTTAGTTCATTTCCATTAGAACTAATCATTCAAGCTTACCATATTTCCCCCCACCATAAAACCCACCTTAGCACCTCAAATCAAGCTTGGAACTATTTTAAGGAGGGTGAACCGAAAGTTGGAAGAAGGAAGAGTTTTGGTAAAAGTTTGGTGAAGGTAGAGGTAGGCTTGATTCTATTTAGTGTTCTTGCTTAAAGTTTTTCATAAGTTCTAACCTAGGGTATTTTATTGTGCTAGGTACTCAAGCTTGTGATAATCATCAAGGTAAGGCCAAAGATGTGATGTTGTTGGTTTTGAAAAATAGTGTTGGCCGAATGTATCATAGTGGGATCTTGAGTTAGTGTCTTGAGTTTTGTTAAATCTTGAGGTTATGCAATCAAACTTAAGGTATAATGCTAGATCTGGCCATATAAACATGAGATCTAAGTTTGAATGTTGGAAAACTGCAAGGATTGAACAATGTATGCTAGATAAGTTTAGATCTAGACTTATGTTGTGTTTGGCCGAATGTAAGTTGGATATTTCCTTAGATCTATTATTGTTGAAGTTCCTAAAGTGTAGATCTGATGTTGTTGGTTGTATATGATGAAGATATGAAGTTAATGCATGCTAGTTAGGTTATAAGATGCAAAGGGAAGTGCATGTTGCGATTTTGGCATGAAAAGTGTGATATTTGGTGATTGGCCGAACCATGTGTACCTAGATCTTCAAGTATGATTTTGTATATGTGTAGATTTGTTGGTTGGCCATAATATGTGTAAGTTGGTAACCCTATGCATGATATTAATCATAAAATATAGAAGATGCATGCAAATCGAAAGATTCAAAAGAAAACCTAATTGTTTTGTGACTAATAGGTGCTGGGCGATTATGATGTGTTGCTAGATCCTAGGTTGTGAATCTGAGAAATGGAGGATGAGATCACCATTGGAGATGAAATTGTGACCAAAGAACACATGAACTTGATGTTGGCCGAATGACCTAATGAAAGGAAACCCTAATTGCAAGCTTATAATAGATGAAAATATATTTACATGTGATGGATACATAAAATTAGGGTTATGACTAAATAAGTTAGAAGATTTAAGTTCGATCATAAAACCCGTCATATTAGTAAGAGAAAAACATAGATGATAAGTTAAAGACCCGGATTAAAAGAATTAACAAAGTTTTGTGGTGTTAAGTATCGATTGAAGGATTAACTAGGTTGGCCGAAACTTAGGATGAACAAAATAGCTTATATTTTCGGGTTGCATAGGAGTTTAATGTTAAGCTAAAGATTAATTATGATTAGGTTTAGTAATTGGCGAATTTAAAGACTTAGTGTGATATATGTAATAGGTGAAAGATTAAGATTCGATTAAGTGCAATTAGCTTGCTAGATTAGAAAATTTAGTAAGATTAATTAATAAAGAATTCTATATAAAACTTTGAGAATAATATTATATTTTCAGAAATATATCCTTGGTTGATAACCGATTTTAAAATGCAAATATTTAATTTATTGATTACGTACTTATTTCTTAATGCTAAGAAACGTTTAAATCGCTTGTAGGCGATCTACGTGTCTTTATACATTACCAAGGAGACCAAGTGTAAGTGGAATTTGTAAGTGGAAACCGTAAGTGGTTCTTTTACAAACAGGAATGACACACTGCATCGTTTCATGAACAAGCATGAGATTTTGATCGAGCATGACATGACATGTGCATTGCATGAATTTTTCTAAAGAGAATTTTTATGCAATGATTTTATGAAAAGATTATGGAAAGTTTATGAAACGATAAGTTAAGTCAAGGGGCACTGGTCGGTACCGTACCATCAAGATGAACTCCCATACCGAAAGACGAATGCGAGAAGGATGGGTGAATCCAAGAGGCTGTGCGAACCACACTGAAGGACATTGAGAAGGTGTGGGTCTCCAAGGGTCATGTCTAGCCGCTGAAGGACGAATGCGAGAAGGTGTGCTAGCTTGACCGAATGTAAGGTCTCCAAGGGAAATAGGGGACGGTTCCAAAGGGATTACACAACCCTGACTTCAGGGGTTAAATGGAGCGATTAAGCCCACAAGTATGAATAAGTGATTTTCAAGGGCCAAGAGCCAATTTCAAGAACAAGTACGAAAGAAATATTTTCAAGTGCCTGGGGCCGAATTCGAGCAAGAACATATGCATATCCATGACATGCATGTGTATCACGAATTAAGTTTCTTTTTCATGATTAAGCAAGTATAAGTCAAGAGCATGTTTCAAGTTTATGTTTTTCCCTTACTGAGTCTTTTTGACTCACGTTTTTAAAATTGTGTCATTCCAGATGCCTCAGGTGAAGAAAGTCAGGAGGACTACCTGACTTAGAAGAACAAGATTATGTACATATTTTTGATAATTGTGACTCGATCGATGAGATCCGTCACTAGTTGGGTTTTAATATGTTATATATGTTTTGTATGCAAACTTAATGAGAACCCTGATTATGTAAGATTTAGCTCGAACCCCTCGTGATCCTTACGTTCCGCCGTAAGTGCGCAAGATTGCAAGTAAGAACGCTGGAGCTATCCGGGGGATAGCTCGCGGCTGTCACGGTCACTGTGGGGTGCCGTTCGGGGCGTGACAGGCATGATGGCTAGACAAGACCCTTGGAGGTCCATACCTTCTCGCATTCGTCCTTCAGTGTGGTTGCACTTTCGTCGAGGACTACCCATCCTTCTCGCATTCGTCCTTCGGTATGGGTGCCCTTAGTTGTCATCCATCCTTCTCGCATTCGTCCTTCGGTGTGGATGCACCTTCTTGATGGTACGGTAACGACTAAAGCCCCTTAACATAACTTGTCATAAAACTCTTTCATACTTTCATTTGCACAAAAACTTCTTTTTCTTTCAAGAATTTATGCAAATGCTCATGTCGTGTCATGCTTGATAATCAATATCTCATAAAACTTTCATGCTTTTATTTGCACAAAACCTTCTTTTTCTTGAAAGAAATCATGCAAATGCTTATGACATGTCATGCTTGATAATAAATAACATGTCATGCTTGATAATGAAAAATCATGATGTGTATTATTCCAGTTTTCATAAAAAGTAAGTTTTCACTTACTTCCACTTACCTCGATCCTCTCGAGCTTAGAATGGGTCTTTGCCTACAAGAGAGTTACTTTCGTTACTTAACGCTTAAGAATAAACATTCAAAGAAAATAATTCATATACGTACTCGGTTTCAAAATCTGTATCTTTAAACATGGGATTCTTTTACGTGAAATCATACATGAAATCGTACGTGAAATTTCTTTTAAACATTTTAGCTTTCATAAAAGCAAATTGGAAAACAACAACAATCATACACATCAAACAACTCCAAATTAAGTGATCTTCTAGGATATTTCAACTTGATCTTACAACATCGTCTTTCATAACCTCAATATCCAAGATCGGATCCGTAATGATTCAACCTTATCAACGATTCCATACCAAATCAGCAACCTATATCATGTCGAATTATATTTCCTTGTTCCACACTTTTCAATCTTACTTTGCGTGGACTAATGACCATCAATTCCATCACTTAAACCTCAAGGAATATTCTATATAGTTGCTGCCGAGACCTATAGGACTTGACCTAATTTCATGTTCTTTTATCTCTAAGTTTTTCTGTCATGCCCAAGACGTTAGTTTGACGAGGCTAATGACAACCGCGAGCATTCCCAACAAGGAACGCTTTAGCGTACTTACTAACCTCTTGCAGCGGAATTTTTTTTATAACTCTATATCGATTAACGCGCATACGGAATATTAGAACCTGCTCCTCCTACGATAACGTGAAGTAGTAGCTGCAATTACACCAGAATCTAAAAAACAATAAGCTGGTTAACAGCTCTCATCCTACAAGGCCGAATAGCCCATGACCACCACACATCGGAGGCTCATGACGGCTCTTTCAAAAATTATATCTAAACCCTTACTGAAATAACAAAAGGGAGAGAACATCCTCGACAGTCCCTCACCTAGGGTTCAAAGTTCTCTTCTTAGGTTTCCTCACCTGAAATATTGTCTGGAATAATACAATTTAAAACTGTGAGTCAAATGACTCAGTAAGGGATCATGTAAAATAAAGATGCATGTCTTGCATGAACATGGGTATTCAGGTGCATGAATGTCAATGAAATGCTTGCATATGCATGAGACATCCGTACTTGATCTGAAAAACAAACACTAAAACTTAAAAAGAATTTCTTCTTGATTTGGGCTACTTAACTCGCTCCATTTACCCCTGAAGTCAGGGTTGTGCGTTCCCTTCAGAACCATTCCCCTTTCCCAAGGGAATATGTCATTTGGTCAAGCTAGCCCTTGATGTGGCCCTAGGCCTAAGGGCTAGACACGACCCTTGGAGGTACACACCTTCACGTAAACGTCCTTCAGTATGGGCGTCCTAGGTAACATTCATCCTTCACGTAAACGTCCTTCAGTATGGATGTACCTTTTTAACGTGGTGCGGTACCGACCAGAGCCCCTTGCTTAACTTGTCATAAAAACTCTCATACTTCCATTTGCATAAAGAATTCTTTCATGCTTTCATGCAAATGCTCATGTCATGTCATGCTTGATAAAATGAGAGTTCATGCTTGATAATGTCATGTTGTGTATCATTCCAGTTTTTGGAAAAGCGTAAATTTCCACTTACCTTCGTCCACTTGAGCTTATGGCAGCACCTTGCCTACAATTGATTCATACTAATGTCATTTATAGGTTTACTAGATGTAGAGAATAGTCATTCAATTAAATTTCAGCACATCATACAAAATCGTCCATATTTCTTGATTTCCCAATGGTGATCTTACAATGCAAAGTATTCTCTTAAGGATGCCGAAGCCATAAGAATTGGGTTCTAAACTGATCCTTACACTAATTTTCATAACATATCAAAATTCTAAGTAATTTGGAGCTCATTTGCCACTCAAAACATTTACCCGAAAATAGAAGCTGCTGAGGACGTCCAAGCGGGCAGCCCCAACGTCTCCAATTTAAAAATTCATAATTTTAAAGACATGGCTCCAAATAACATGAAATTTCTTTTTAACTAGTCTCCTTTCATAGTTCAAGATTGAAGATAAAAATCACATACATCGGAATTACCATGCATTTTCAACGACACTTCATATCGGGTGAAAAATCCTAAGGCAACACTGCTGCTGCCTCCAGCTCGGCCTCCTATTTTCAAAACACAATAACTTATGTATTACACCTCCAAATCACACGAAATTCACCTTAAAATGTTATTCTTTCATAAAATTAAATTTCAAGACCATTTCCCAGATCTAGCCATATCTCCTCATGGTTTCATACAAGATCTACACTACTTCTTTAAGAAAACATGTAGATAAGGAGAAAACAACCTAATATAATGACCAACAACAATTGTTTTCTCCCAACTTCAACATCACCCACATTCATGCTAAAATCTTCAAAGACAATAACCCATACTCTAATCTAGCCAAACCATGGCCTCCAAGATCCTCATTCACCAGCAAATCACAGCAAACACGACCTTAAGATCTTATATCATGAAAGAGTTCAAAAGAAATCACAACATCCACCTCATTCGGCCAACAGAAAATTTTTTACAACAATTTTACAACAAAGGGCCGAACTCTACCTTTCTTTTCTTCTTTTTATCCTTCTTCTTCTTCCTCTCCTTTTCTCCTTCTTCTTCTTCTTCTTCTTCTTCCCTTCCGTTGGTGTGTGAGGGTGATAGGCCAAATGAGTGTTAGGGCAAATGAAATGAAAAATGCGGTAGAGGGGGGGGGGGGAGAAAAAGTGGCGTGAAATGGCTTGGGGGAGGAAAAGACAAAGTTGTCCTCCCCCCTTCTTTCCCTTCTTCATGTGAGTTCCCATCTTTTCTCCCTCACTTTTATTTTATTTTATTTTATGTTATTTTCTGCTACTACATAAACTAACCCTAACATGCCTTCCCATCTTTATTTCAAGAAATCATACAGTTTTCAAAAATCGAGCCCCTACTTAAATTCTTCCAAATATTTCAAACTTAGGGATATACTCCAACAATAAAATGATTAGCTTAATCAATCCCACATACTCAAATTTAATACTATTAGAACTACAACAATATAACATTTCAATTATAATTAAGGATGCATAAAAATGCTAGGGCAAAATCCCACCTAGTCATGGTTTTAGATTAATTCAACCATACATACCTTTCTCAATAATTAGAGTAGTACCAAAACTCAAAGAGTCCAAAAGCAATGATAAATAAAGTCGGGGTCTCACATTTTCCATCAAGAACATTGATTTTCAAGACCTATCTTGAAGGTCAGCAACAATACTTATGGTTTAGCTTGCAAATCAGCAACCTACTTCTACTTTCCTTGCTTCACAATTTACAACCTATCCTTGTATGGAGTAAAGACTAATTGTTTTCTCTTTTTTCCCTCTATTAAACCTCAAGGAGAAATCATTCTAGGTACTGTCGAGACACTTATTGTCATAACATATTAAAATTCCAAGTAATTTGGAGCTTATTTGCCACTTGAAAGATTTACCCGAAAATGTAAGCTGCTGAGGATGTCCAAGCGGACAGCCCCGACATCTCCAGCTTCAAAATTTATAACTTCGAAAACATGGCTCCAAATTACATGAAATTTCTTTTAAACTATTCTCCTTTCATATTTCAAGCTTGAGGATAAAAATCACAAACATCGGAGCTAAAATGTATTGTCAAAAACACTCCTTATCCGATAAATTCTTAGAGTAATACTGCTGCTGCCCCAGCTCGGTCTTCCACCTTTAAACGATCACAACTTATGCATTACATCTCCAAATCACACGAAATTTACCTCAAAATGTTCTTCTTTCACAAACTTAAATTCCAAAACCAGATTCATAACATTTGGACTTAAAATGATCACTGAAAAGGTATTCAAACTGAGCAAGAGTTCTGGGCGTGCAAGGCTGCTGGCAGCTTGATGTGTGGACATTTAAAAATTCATAACTAATTCAATACTTATCGAAATGACCTGAAATTTAGTTTGAAATCTTTTACTTTCATAGAAATTTGTCATAACCTAAGGTTGAAGGGTAAACTATGCCATCAAGGTTAACTTAACCCGAGTCTAGTGATCTGCCAGAGCTTGTGATTGCATGCATTGTTTTCTAATTCTTTGGCCAACCTATGGCTCTCTTGCACTTTAATCCATCCTTAGTTTACTGACCTAAACCAAGATCAGGTCAGCATGTATATTTTTCAGTCTCAAAATCCTCAAGTTTCATGATTCCCCATGATTTATGCAAAGATTCACAACATGTAAGTAATCACCCAACCCTAGCATACTTGATCATTTACTCTCCAAGCATAACTCAATTCCTTTAAGTGCTTAGCTTGCTGTTCTTCCCACATTACTAACATGCAATACATCCATCAGGAAGCAATCAACAAGGAAAAATAAAAAGAAAATAGGCCATGAGCATATTCGGCCAACATGTGCAAAACAAATTTCAGATTCTTGACAATGTCTTACCCTTGAAGCCCCAATTCAAGATCCAACCGTGCATGCCTTCCTAGACTCTAAGATCTTTCTTTTATTTATTAGAACTAAGAGATCACAACAGATTCCAACAAAGAGGCAACAACAGAATCCAACCAACACCCAAAGAGGCTCACGATTTTCCTCATTCACAACCCTATGGAAATTTGCATTTCTATCATCCAATCCCAACTCCTCTACACCTTAATCTAATATGAAAACAAATGTCAATAGAGGGCAGCAACAGAAACCAACTCTAACAATTCCAACACAACACACACGGGTACTAAGCATTTCTTCTAAATCCAAGTGTTAGAATTTCTTACCTTGGCTTCTCCTAGATTTTTCCCTACTACAGGTGGTTGAACTCTCTCTCTCTCTCTCTCTTCACTGTCAAACAGCAAGCTTCTCCTCCTCCTCTCCTTCCCTCTTTTTCTTCTTCTCGGCTTCTCTCTCCTTTCTCTCTTTGTGTGCTCTCTTATGCAACCAAGTGAGAAATGAATGTGTGTGGAAAGGGAGAGGCGTGAAAGGCAAAGTGGCAAGGCTGAATTTAGCCAAGTTCACGTCCAAATGTGGGGGGGGGGAGAAAAGTCTTGCTTGTATTGCTCATGTGATATTGTCAGCTCATTTAATGCCCTGCCACTTCTCCATTATTTCTTTTTCTCTTTCTCTTTGCCTTTCAAAGCCTTTCACGTGATTCTCCTATATCAGCCACTTTAACACTTCTCTTTTGCTATTCACGTGAATCACCACTCACTTCTCTTGACTTTCTTTGCTCTACAAGTCATGTCATCTAGTTAATGCTTTTTCTCCTTCTTTTTATTTCTTTTGTTTCCTTATGCTTCAAGTGAACCACAAGCCTTGTACACCTAATAGTCATTTAGTTCACCTAATGAAGATTAAGATTACTAAACAAAAGACATAGTAGAATTAACAATAAAATAATCATAATTTAGTATACAATGAGCATATTTAAGATAAATTCAGAACTTATAAAGTTTAATAAATGTACTTTAAATGAAACACCACATACTAACATCTCTTACATTCTTTTCCATATATTCAAAATAAGAAAGTCTTATACATAAGAAATAATTATAAAGAACTTAAACTTCATAGTGAAAATCGGGGTCTATCCAAACCCAAAGGTTAGCCAAAATACAAGATATCAAGCCCATAAAAACAATACAAGGGTCAGAAAATAAGACCAATTTGATTTGATATAGAATAGACCCGTTTTTAGAAAACTCAGTGTTTGAACAAAACTTCAAAAATTCATAACTAGTTCATCTTAGTTCCAAATGATACGAAATTTTAACTGGAGACCCCCAATAATAGCTGATTTCAAACCTCAAAATTTCACATCAATCCAAGATATTTTTCTATATAAGAAAAATCTTTAAACACACTGTTATCAAGAATTAAGCTAACATAGACTAGTTTCAACCTAGTTAAGCAAATCTTTTAATTCTCCCATAAATCATTGCACAAATCAATCCTATATGCTTCTAATACCTCTTAAGGACCTAAAACTTGTGTCATGCAGTGTTATGTCTACATTATCCTTCACATGTCCTAACTGTCGATTGCACACAGAACCAAGCAACTCTTTAAAATATTGAGGTCCCATTTGGTCAGAAGAAAACTAGGCCATAAAAATGTGTCTATACTATTAAGAACTGCTCGATGCTACTAGTCTAAGTCGGGGTCTCACACTAACAATGATAAGGTACCTAGTTGCATTTACAACTTCAGTAATACTAATAAGTTTGATGATTTTGATGATGTAGATAATAGTATCGCTGAAAAGACAGATGAACTTGAGTGTTTGAAAGAAAATTTTCAAGAGTTGTATGGAGAGAGTATTAAATTATTGAAGGAGAATTGTATGACTCTTAAGAAAATCATTATCGTTGAAAAAGAGAGATATGAGTTAGCTGGAAAATTACTAGAGAAAAATTCTATGGTTCAAGAGCTTATTGAGATTAATGCTTCTCTTGAAGAGAGTATTTTGAAATTAACAAAGGAGTTGGACCAAGCTAATGTACAACTAAAGAATTTCTCAAGTGAAACCAGCAAACTCGACAAGATGTTGAGCATTGGATATTCGGGCGGTTATAAAAGAGGACTGGGGTTTAAAAATAATGCATCAGTCCTTACTTATCTAAGAAAATTATGTATGTATCAGCCTTTCAAAAGAACCATTCCATACCCGCAGGTTTGAATGAGGTAAATTAGCACATATTGCCTTGAAGGCAAAGAGTAATGTCATTTGGTAGTAAATATGAGATTCTTGAGCTGTTACATATGCATTTAATGGGCCCAACAAGGACTAAAAGCCTTGGTGGAAAAAAAATACATCTTTGTTGTTGTAAATGATTTTTCCAGGTTCACTTGAATTGTACTTCTGAGGGAAAAGTCTGACGCTTTTGAGAAGTTTAAAAGCTTGAGTATTAGACTGCAAAATAAACAAGGATGCAGAATCTCAAGAATTCGAAGTGACCCTGGGAAGAAATTTGACAACTCCAGCTTTCAAGCTTATTGTCTTGATGAGGGGATACATCAAGAATTTTCTGCACCAATAGCACCTCAACAGAGCGAAGATGTTGAGAGGAAGAACAGTGTGCTCCAAGAAATGGCTCAGGTTATGCTACATGTTAAAGATCTCACAGAAGCAAGAGATGTTGTGAGATCCCGAACTTTGCTTTTGCTATTTTCCTATGTATTCATTTGACTTAACTCAAGGGGTCATGTTTTTGGCCAATGTATGACTTAACTTTGATACCTATGGTATTTCATTTTAATTTCCTTTAAAGAATTTTACTATTGTTGTGAAAGTTTTTTAGTACAAGTCTATTATTATTATTCATAAGAGCCGAATTTTTCAAAGTAGATTTCTTTTATGAATTTATTTTTCCATTTGCTTATAATTATACTCCATAATTCATGAAGTTAGATATATGAAGAGAAATTTTTTTTCTCATTGCCTAAATTCTTTAAGTAGAAATCATAGTATAATAATTTATAGTTATGAAATCATGTTGAGCATATAGATTATTATGTGCCTTTATTAGGTAGGTTTAAGCATCATTAGAGAAAATTAAGTGATAAGTTATTAAGTTTATAAGATAGCTTGATAAAGAATTTAAAAGAGATAAGTCAATGTGCTTATCATAGTGATAAGCTAGAGAGTTTATTAGGGAGATAAGCTATTGTGATTATCAAAGAGATAGGTTAGAGTGTTTATACTAGAGATAAATTGATATGTTGTTGGTGATAAGCTAATGTACAAATATTAGAGATAAGCTAAAGTACCTATGTGATAAGTGGTAGGTGAAATGAAAAGAAGAGAAAAGTGAATTAGAAGAGAAGAATTTCGTGATTGTCAAAGTGGGAATTTGAAATAGCTATAGAGTGCATCACGTGAAGGCTTAGAAAGCAAAGAAATAAAAGAAGACAAAGCATTTAATGTGCCACCCATCCAACCAATGGCTGTTGTCAATGGAACCAAGGGAAAATTTCCCCTTGCTCATAATCTTGGCCAAGTCCATTTGGCGGAACTCTTCACCCATCCTTGTCTTTCATGCCTCACACATCTCTCAACCTCACTTCCTCATTTCAGCTTGCTTTTTTTCTTTGTGACCGAAACTCTCTCTTCTTGCTCAGCTTACTGTTCTTCTCTTGTGGCCGAACCTTTCCCTTGCTCAGTTCATTTTCCTTTTGACAGAAAGGCCATCCAACCAATGGCTGTTGTCAATGGAACCAAGGGAAAATTTCCCCTTGCTCATAATCTTGGCCAAGTCCATTTGGCGGAACTCTTCACCCATCCTTGTCTTTCATGCCTCACACATCTCTCAAACTCACTTCCTCATTTCAGCTTGCTTTTTTTCTTTGTGACCGAAACTCTCTCTTCTTGCTCAGCTTACTGTTCTTCTCTTGTGGCCGAACCTTTCCCTTGCTCAGTTCATTTTCCTTTTGACAGAAACACACACCACTTCAGCTTGCTCTTGTTCTCTTGGCCGAACCACTTCAAGCTCCAAGCTTTGCCCTTGTTCTTTCTTCAAGCTTTTCCAGCAGTTGTTCATCTCTTTTCCCTCACTTCAAACCTTCATCTCAGCACCTATAAACACTTATCTCAGCCCTTGAAACCATCCAAGTGAGAAAAACCGAAAGCTTAAGGAGTAGAAGTTTCTGTTGTTTAGCCGAGTGCTAAAGTTGGTGGTAGAGGTAAAGATTTAGTCTTTGCATGTGCTGTTTTGATTGTTTTCCTCCATAGATTCTGACCCTAGATACTTTTATGCTAGGTGCTCTCTTTCCTAATCAGCTTGTGTTTCAACACCAAGGTAAGGCCGAATATGGTTAGTAGTTGAAAATGTTGATGGCCGAACCTTGCATGTTCTGTTTCTCTTTGATTTGGCCAATATCTTTTGCTGTCATTTTGTATATACTTGTTAGATCTGATAGGTTGGGTCTGCTGGAATTAGGTTGTGATGTGGTTGATGGAAGAAGGGATTAATTGGAGGTTGAATATATTCTTGCTTGAGGAACTTTATGCATGTTTGAGTATTGTGTAGATCTGGACATTTCCTGTTGATTAGCACCTCCTAGGTTGTGAAATTGGTTGCTGGAGGTTGGGAATATATGTTTGGTGGATTGCATGCACATAGGTTGTTGGTGGCCGAATGGCGTAGAAGTGAAATATAGGTTGATAGCCGAATAATTGGAGTTAGAGAACCCTAGGTTTGATGCTATGTTTTGGTTTAATGTTGCATGCAATTGGAAATCACTGAATAGATCAAGATTGAAGGTTCATTAATGATATTGTAAGTGTTAAGTTAAGATGGAAAGAAACTCTAAGTAGTATAAGAATAGCAAATGAATTTATGTTGTAAGTGCTAATGGCCGAATAGATGTAGTTGAATTAACGAAGTTTATTGTAAAAATGTAAAACCTAAGTATCATATACTAAGCAGAGAGTCACGGGTTGGATAGTAGATGGAATAAATAATCATGGATTAGCCATGATTAGAGTTGGATAAGATGAAGTAGCTAGTTAACAAAGAATAGCCTTGATGCATAAGATTAAGAAGATGTCAAGCTTGGATTTAAGCACTAAATAGCTTGCTGTTTGGAGCCTTGATTAAAGATATGATTATAATCGATTGCAAGCCATGTAATTATGATAAATAGGGCTTTGGTCAGCAGCCTATCTTAAGGGATTAATGTGAAGAGCAGTAAATCAGCAAGTGTAGAAAGTTAATTAGTGAATTTGATGGACAATAGGTTTGATCAAGTCAAAGGCAAGGAAATGGAGTTAGACACTATACGAGTTGCTAATTTGAACTTAGGATTCTATGATGTTGTATGTTGATTTCTTTCTTCAAGGTTTTATGAAAGTTTAACTATGTAACCCTTTGAAAATAAAATAGTATTTTCAGATATGTATCCTTGGTAAAACCAAAACTATTATAAGTATTATTTGAATGTTTTTATGATTAAATTCTTAAGCATCTAAGAAGTATTTGAATCGCTTGTAGGTGAAGCACCGTCTCATTATCAAGAGAACCAAGGTAAGTGGATTGTAATGTGTAAGTGGACTTACATTTTTGTAAAACTGGAATGATACACTGCATTGTTTTATATGAGCAAGCATGACATCATAAGCAAGCATGTCGTAGCACGAGCATTGCATGATTTTCTAAAGAGATTTTTATGCAATGACATATGAGAAGTTTTATGATAAGTCAAGTCAAGTTAAGGGCTCTGGTCGGTACTGTACCATCAAGATGGACTCCCATACCGAAGGACGAATGCGAGAAGGTTGGGTGAATCTTAAGAGGTAGTGCAAGCACACTGAAGGACAAATGTGAGAAAGTGTGGACCTCCAAGGGTCGTGTCTAGCCATCAGGCCTGGGGCAACTACAAGGGCTAGCTCGACCAAATGAAATGTCCCCAAGGGTAAGGGAGACAGTTCCGATGGGAACGCACAACCCTGACTTCAGGGGTTAAATGGAGCGTAAGTAGCCTACAAGTCAAGAACGAATTATTTTTCAAGGACCATAGGTCAATTTCAAAAACAAGAACAAGTTTTAAGATCAAGAGCATGTGCATAGCCATGAAACATGCATGTGCATCATGATTTATGAATTCTCATGATATTCAAGTTCAAGTTTTAAGATCATGTTTTCGAGTTATGTTTTTCCCTTACTGAGTCTTTTTGACTCACGTTTTTTTTAAAACTGTATCATTCCAGATGCTTCAGGTGAAGGAAGTCAGGAGGACTATCTGACTTAAAAGGAAGACGTTTATGTGTTTTGTTGTTGTGACTTGATCGATGTGATCTGTCACCTATATATGTGTTGTTCATGTATTGTGTAATCTAAAATACTATGCTAAATTGAGGACTTTTATGAAGTTATGTTGTTATGAGTTTGACCTGTCTCTCTCTCGATCCTATGTTCTTTCTGTTGTATGTTTAAGGAAGTTCGCTGGAGTTAACCTCTGGGGTTGCTCGTGGCTGTCACGGTCCCTGCAGGACTGCGTTCGGGGCGTGACAGATGTTCCAGTAGACACAGAGTCTAAAAAAACATCAGATTCTGATGAAAACAAGGAACCGACATCATATATGAAGAAGAATCATCACAAACATAATGTCATTGGTAAGATCAAAGAAGGTATGAGACTAAGAAGTAGAGTTCTAAATCAAATTTCTTACTAATGCTATGTTTCTTTATATGAACCTAAGAATGTTGATGAAGCTCTAAAAGATGAATTTTGGATTAATGTCATGCATGAAGAACTGAACCAGTTTATTAGAAATGATGTTTGGTTTTTTAATTCTGAGACCTACTGATTCTAACATCATTGGTACTAAGTGGATATACAAGAAAAAATAAGATGAAAATGATGTTGTGATTAGAAACAAAGCTCAACTTGTAGCTCAAGGCTATACACAAGTCGAAGGCATTGGTTTCGGTGAGACATTTGCATCGGTAGCTAGATTAGAGTCTATTAGAATTCTATTAGCTATATCTTGCACTATGGGGTTTAAATTACACCAAATGGATATAAATAATGTGTTTTTAAATGGTATTTTACAAGAAGTTTTTGTAGAACAACCTAAAGGTTTTATCGACCCAAAGTTTCCTAATCATGTCTTCAAACTGAAGAAAGCACTTTATATAGACTATAACAAGCTCCTAGAGCTTGGTATGATAGGCTGACTGCTTATTTGCTGGAAAATGGTTTCACAAGAGGAAGTGCTAATCGTACACTATTTATTAAGAAAGTTGATAATAACATCATCATTGCACAGATTTATGTTTATGATATTGTTTTTGGTTCTCCTATGAAATTGCTTGCATTAGAATTTGCTGAATGCATGAAGAATGAATTCTAGATGAGCATGGTTGGAGAACTTCATTACTTTCTTGGTTTGCAAGTTAAACAAAGCAAAAATTTTTTGTATATTTCTTAATTGAAGTATGCAAAAAGTCTTGTGAAAAGATTTGGCTTAGATAGCAAAAAGCACTCAAAAGTTCTATGAACACTTTAGTTAAACTTAATGTTGATTCATCTGGTAAATGTGTAGACCATACCATGATTGGTAGTTTATTGTATCTAACTGTCAGTAGGATAGACTTGTCTTTTAGTGTAGGGATATTATGCAAGGTTTAAAGCAAATTCCAAAGAGACTGATCTGGAGGCTGTAAAGAAATTCATAAGATATGTAAATGGTACTGTAGACTATGGAATTTAGTATCCCAAAGATTCTAATACTAATTTGGTAGGATATACTAATGCAGACTGGACAATAAACTTAGATGATAGGAAAAACACTTCTGGTGGTTGTTTTTATTGGGTTCAAATTTAGTAGCTTGGCTTAGTAAGAAGCAAGACTCTATTTCTCTCTCCATTGCCAAGGCAAATTATATTGCTATGGGTAATTGATGTACGCAACTCCTATGGATGAAACTAATGTTGTATGATTATTTATGGTTTACATCACAAGTCTGTGCATATATACTGTGATAATACCAGTGCCATAAACCTAGTGATTAAAATGCCAAATTCCCCCCCCCCCAAAAAAAAGAGGGTCCTCTAAAATTTGTATAGTAGTTGAGTGGCGTACTTCATAAAAGTATAACTATTCTTTACAAATTGAATGAAGATAGATATACCCATCGTGTTCATCACTTTCTACAGCATATTATAACATGTAGACAATAATGGCAAGATCTTTTAAAGTACAATATCTTAGAACATGTAGACAGTAATGACAAGAACTTTTAAAGTAAGCACAAAGCTATAGTAAAAAGCAATTACGGTAGGAGCCAATGAGTGGGTTCTACCAACTCCTTAGCTACCAATAACAATTAGAGCTCTCTCTCTCTCTCTCTTTTTTGCTAAGTCAATTAGAGTTCATTTAAATCTAAAAATTCCAAATTCCTTCTTAGATCACAAAAATGTTCATTACTCAAGAGTTTTGTATAAAATTCAACTGTCCTTGGTGTTGACCAATTTAAGTGAAATATCTCTTTTTTGTATATATCTCAAGAAGTGATATCTCACATTTAAGTGTTTGGTTCTTGAGTGTTGGATGATATTTTTGGACAAACTTATGGCACTTGTATTATCGCATCGAATGAGGATGTGATAAAAATTTAGTCCAAAATCTTTCAGAGTTTCAGTCATCCAAAGAACTTGTGCACTATAATTACCAGCGGCAATATATTCTGCCTCAGTAGTTGATAAAACTATAGAATTTTGTTTCTCACTTAACCACGGAAATGATAAATGTCAGTTGTGCTACTTTTTTTTTTGACTTTGCAATCAGAAAAGTAGGCTTCTTAATAGCTTATCAAACTGTGTGTGTGCCTTTGGGATACCAACGTCTCAACTTTTTTGTGCCAATAAAATAACGAAAAATTCTTTTAACAAAACACTCAAATAAAATTCTTTTAGACATGCTTGAAAACGAGCACTAAACAAAATATCGGGCCTACCGTGGTTAAATAAAATAGAGAGTCAATAATACTTGGATATTTGGTGTTGTCCACTTTAGCTCTATTTTCATCTACATCAAACTTCAATGAAGTGGTCATGGCGAGTTTCCGCAGATTTGATATTTTTTCATGCCAAATCTCTTTAATAAATCTTTAACATATTGAATTGATTTATGAAGATCTCATCTTTGATTTGCTTGATTTTGAGTCCTATAAAGAAAGGCTTAATTACTGCATTGGTCGATGGGGTATGGCTGAATCTCAAATTGATCCCTAGGGTAAATTTTGTCCTAAAATTGTCCCTAGGGATCTTATCCAGTCTTGGAATGACCATTCCTTTAGGTTGGCTGGCGTGGTTAACAGGAAAATTCCACGTGGCCAAATAGGGACACGTCAGACCCAATCCCCAAGCACCATGTGTCCCATTAAATTGTAACTTGCCAAGGTGGACCGGAAACCATTAAAATGGATGCCACAACACCTATCCCTCGCCACCTCATTTAAAAAAGTTGCCAAGTCAGATTAGTAAAGGCCACCTCGAGAGCTTTCATCTAAAATCACCATCATATTCACTTCGGTTCCATTTCTCCCCGCACCCCAAATCTCCAATGCCTTCGCAAATTCTAAATCCTTAGCTTTTCCGCCTAGTATCATTTCACTCAAATACTTTGTATACGTTCTGTAGTTTAGGTGACTACCTCTATTGAGGCTACGTGGAACGGATATGCTTTGTAGGTTGCTAGGGTGCAGTGTGACGTTAATGCACATGGGATAGATTTCTTTCTTTGTAGGGCTCATGTTTGACCACCTGACAGTACTTGAGATATTCCTTAATTAGGTGGAAAGGCAGTTAGATGCAAAGGTAAAAATCATCATATCGAATAGAGGTGGTGAATACAATGTCGGTATGATGAATCAGGTTGTAACTCTGGCCTATTTGCCAAACTCCTTAGCATAATGATGATGTTGAAAGGTCTAATTGGAAATTATGCGATAGGAAAATTGGCATTTTAGTCTATGGGTTTTGGGCACTTTTTCAATTTAGTTCTTCACTATCAACCTTCAAAAATTTAGTCATTGAGTCTTTCTTTTTTTACGAAAACACCATTCCGTCACTCCTCCGTCTAAATTATTAATGGTGCTATCTGCCACGTCAGCAACGATGACACGTGACATCACTTCGGCTCCAGGTTAGAGGGAAAACTCATCTTTATCAAAACGGTGTCATCCCGGCTTTAATAGAAACGCAGATGTGATTTACCCTCTTGCCCTTACATTCAAAATGCACTGGACTCATCTCATTGAACTAAATTAAACGCCATCATCCTGCCAAAACATAAACGCAGCAAAAAAACACCAATCATTAATTAGTTTAATGCAACGCAGAGGCAGGGAGAGTTCCCTGAAATAGGATAACAAATGGACATCAAAGCATATCTCAAGAAGCCACCATGTCTGCACCCGTGTCTTAAATTCTCAATCGCCTCTGTCTTCTTCTTCTTTTACTTCTATAGTCTGTTTCTGTAAAGAACATAAAGTCTATCCCTTTGTCTACAATTACTATTCAAACACCTAAATCTACTCCAACAACTCAGTTTCCCTGTAACAATTTGAATATCGTTCAAATTGTTTATGAAATTTGTTTTCTATCTAACCAATCACAATGCCATCTACAACCTTAATTCACCCCTAATCGTAGATCCCTCTATGACCTTCTTCTCAATCAATCACAATGCAAGCCCAAAGTCGAACCCTTCCATCAGCTCTCATTCAATCAAATTTGTTTTCCCTGGACTTGAATGCTTTGTTTGCTGCTATTGGGGGATCTTACTTTGTTTGTTGCTGCTATAGGGGGTTCTAGGGCTAATAAGAAAGGGGGGAAATCTGGGTTTCTTTGAGTGTTGTGTTTTGAGGTGTAGGAGTTGGGACGAAGCTGTGTTTTCCTTTCTATTTTGGCAGAACGACGACATTTAATTTACTTCAATGAGATGGATGCAGTGCATTTTTAATGTAAGGGCAAGAGGGTAAATCACATCTGCATTTCTATACATGCTAGGACAGCGTCGTTTTGATGAAGGTGAAGGTTCCCTCTAACCTGGCACCGAAGTGATGACACGTGTCATCTTTGCTGACGTGGCAGAGAGCATCATTAATTATTTCGACGGAGGAGTGACAGAAGAGTATTTTTGTAAAAAAAAACTCAATGACTAAATTTTTTAAGATTGAAAGTGAAGGACTAAATTGAAAAAGTGCCCAAAACCCAAGGACTAAAATGCTAATTTCCCCATTAGATATGATTAGGAGTATGGTACGCAATTTTACCTTATCCAAAATCTTGTGCAGTGTAGCCCTTAAGATTGCAGTATATGTGTTGAATCATATGCCCAGTAAGGCAGTTTCAAAGACTCATTTTGAGTTATGAACTGGAAGGGTACCTATTTTGAGACACATGCATGTCTAGGGTTGCCAAGTTGAAGCGAGGTTTTATAATCCACATGAAAAGAAATTGGAACATAGAACTGTAAACGAATACTTTATTGGTTGTCGACAGAGATCCAAAGGGTATTGATTTTACCATCCTAACCATAGTCCGAGAATTGTTGAATCTGGAAATGTCAAATTCATTGAGCTTAGGTGAATTCAATGGTAGTGAAGAAATGATATATGTGATCATTGAAGAAGTATGAGTTGATATTCTTATTCTGGCCACTTCAGAAAAAGGCTATTGTTAGACTTGATTATTCTAATGATGTCATGGATCAAATTGTCATGCTTCGTGCTAGTCTTACGCTATCGGCTTTCGTATAAGAATCGCATCCACACAAATGGGAATTACCCCACGATAAAACTCTTAGTGGAAGACTTGTGATTAAATATGGTTATTTGTTAAAAGGAGGCCATTAAAAATTTAAAATTCGTAAATTTTTTAACGAAAAATATGAAATCGCGTAAAATATTACATCGTGATAATTGCACTTTATTTAGGAAATCTTAGTTACACTTAAGTTGAAAACTGATTAATATTGAAAGTGATTAAAACTTGATTTAAAGAAATTAATGAGCTTACAGAAAGAAGTCAACATAAAGCAATACACATTTTCCTTAAGTAAAACACGGTTTTGATACAAAAGGGTCCTTCAAGAGGACTACAAAACAATAGGCCTACGATATACAAAAGTGTGAGCTTCCTATAGTTCACTTAGCCTATACAACCGTGTTTGAAGGATTCAAAAATAGTTGAATCCCTATCATCAAAAGAAAACAAAAGAACTATAGGGGGTACAAAACAAATCCTAACCCCAACTCCTCATCCTCGGTATCTGAGGTGAGGTCGCTAATGTCGTCGCCTTGCGTGCTAGGAGTACCCTCCACCAGGAGGGTCGAGGGAGATGGGAAAGGGACAGACGGCTCGGGTGGAACATCCACCCCGCCAAGATCGTTGAGGCTGGGAACTGGAAAGTCCTTAAAGTACTAATGGGGCTCGTGCTCCATTGAGACTTGAAAGTCTTCGAGGATCCACACTTGGATCTTTAAAGCTACCACGTATTGCCCTGCTCCATAATAGAAAGACAAACGCGAAAAAAAATAAAAGGGGTGAGTCTTGCAGACTCAATAAGGTCGGGGAGGGGACATGCTATGCATTCAAACAATCCATGCTCCGAAGAAAATAACAAAAATGCAATGATCCATAACAATTATTGCATAAAAATAGTGCAATAATGCATGAAATGCACTCGCTCAACATATGAGTTCTTAAGGTATTCCCAGTGTCTACTATGCTCACCCCTAGAGTCGGGTTGTTCGTCCCTCCTCTACTCGTGGGACTTGTCCCTTGCCACCTACAGCAGGACCCCTTTGACACCGAAGCTCTTCAAAGGGAGCCAACCCACTCCCCGTAGTGGGAGGTTGCACACTCCCAATGTGCCTGGTACCGTCACCCTTACTTCGGGAATCACCTCGGAGGCTTAGGGTTCCTCACACTTCTTTTCCCTCTCTTGTCGTGAATATCATTGATGCTCAAACATTGCACACAATTGATAATTCAAACATACATTGACTTAAGGGAAACAATCAACATGTACTTAAATGAAATTAAAAGCTTGAATAAATCCAAGTTCTTATACTAAGTTCTCTTACTAGATCAAACACATGTATTTAGTTAAAAATTCCAAATTAGTAACATTATCTTATGGTTCTAAGTTAATTTGCCTTTTTCCTTTAATTAAGAATTAATACCCTTTTTTCTTTTAATTAGACTTAATAAAGAATTAATCAAGTAAATTATTAGTCAATATTAAATCTTCACTAAATCCATGAGTTAAGGCATCTTTGGCCTCCTTAGACCCTATTGGGTCTATCCCTAAGGTTTCAAGGCTTAATGGGCTTGTTTGGGGTTAGTGGGCCTAAAGTCCATTTTGGCCATTAAACAGTCTTTATTATTTGAGCCCCTAAATCTATTTGGTTTTAGCTCAAATTTGGGCTTCCCCATCCATTTTTTATGCTCTACATAGAAATAAAGTAATTTTCCCATTTGGGCAGTTTTACCCTAACGTTTCATTGAAAATTTTGAAACTGCCCTTAGAGATCTCCAGGGGAATGTTTTGATCTTTACCGACCTGAAAGTTTTGTTGGGACCTCATACAACACGTCTATAAAGTTTCATGCAAAAATTCCAAAGGAATCTAGGGGCCATCATTATTTCAATCATCATACTTAAAACAATGGAGTCACAACACACATTTGATTATAGAGCAGGAAAAATCCCAAGCGACCTCGTGCCCCTTCTACATTGGCACCGTGTTGCACCTACTCGGCAATGAGCTGAGCCATGTGCCTTAATACGTCATCAGTGGTAACACCCTGACCCTCGGGTCCCCGATTTCTCTGTTGTCCTCTAGGTGCCATCCTGCACTTCAAGGTTATCGTTTAGCTTAGAACAAACCTCAACTTAGAATTCTAACGTATTTGACTCTCAACATATAACTCATATCTTAGGGTTTAGGGTTCTAATCCATTCCCTATGTCTTATGGCTCTACTCTCATATCCTCTGATACCAACTTAACTGTCACGCCCCAAACGCCATCCCGCAGGGACCGTGACAGCCGCGAGCAATCCCCAGGAAAGCTCCAACGCTCGTACATACATACATACAGCGGAAAATATACAGAATCGCGAGAGAGACGAGCCAACTCATAACATGGTTAAGGTTCTCAATAAACTTGTATCTTAATATACACATAACATGATAACACTTAAACAAGTGACGGATCTCATCGATCAGGTCACAACAACAAAACATAAAAAAATCTTTCTTCTAAGTCAGGTAGTCCTCCTGACTTCCTTCACCTGAGGCATCTGGAATGACACAATTTAAAAAAAACGCGAGTCAAAAAGACTCAGTAAGGGAAAAACATAACTTTAAAACATGATCTTAACTTGGACTTGCTTAACATGAGAAATCATAATTCATGATGCACATGCATGTCTCATGGTTATGCATATGCTCTTGCTCGTAGACATAATCTTGTTCTTGAAATTGGCCCATGGCCCTTGAAAATATTTCATTCATAACTTGTGGGCTACTTACGCTCCATTTAACCCCTGGAGTCCGGGTTGTGCGTTCCCATCGGAACCGTCTCCCTTACCCTTGGGGACTTTTCATTTGGTCGAGCTAGCCCGTAGTTGCCCCAGGCCTGATGGCTAGAAACGACCCTTGGAGGCCCACACCTTCTCATTGTCCTTCGGTGTGGTTTGCACAGCCTCTTAGGATTCACCCAACCTTCTCGCATTCGTCCTTCGGTATGGGAGTCCATCATGATGGTACGGTACCGACCAAAGACCCTTAACTTAACTTGTCTTACCATAAAAATTTTCATATGACATTGCATAAAAATCACTTTAGAAAATCATGCAATGCTCATGTCATGCCATGCTTGCTTGAAATGTCATGCTTGTTCATGAATCTATGCAACGTGTCATTCCAGTTTTGAAAAATGTAAGCTTACTTACACACTTACTTCTACTTACCTCGGTCTCCTTGATTATGAGTAATGGTACGAAGATCGCCTACAAGCGATTCAAACACCTCTTAGTTACTAGGAATTAAGCACATAAGCATACAAGAAAAATATTTGTATATAGTTCGGTTTTTCCCCAAAAATACATTTCTGAAAATACTATATCATTTTCAAAGGTTTACTTAGAAAACTCTTATTAAACACTTGAGAAAAATATTTATCAAATCAACATAGAATCCCAAGTTAAAAACAGCAATTATTAAGGCATCAACTTCATTACCTTGCTCTTAACTCTATCAAACCTATTGTCCATCAATTTCTACTAACTTACCCTCTTGCCCTCTATAGACTTGCTGACCCAAGCCCTAATTAATTAAATTTCGAGGCTTGAAATCAATTATAATCATATCCTAACCAAGTCTCCAAAACAGCAAGCTAATGGTACCAAAAATCCAAGCTTTGATAATCACTCTAACTACTACCAACCCGTGATCTTTAAGCTCCATCATTTATGCTTAAGTAACTTGCAAGAATTCTCTTAACACTAAACCTAGGTTTTAACCTCTAACTCATTCATTCATGACATTAAATCCATTTATACATAACATGCAAATCAACAATCATCTACCATTCATTCGGCCATTAGGGTTCTTTCACTAAACTATTCGGCCATGCATCACTTACTAACATTTATTGAATCAATTTCATCTTCAACAAGATCTCATCCTCCAATATCAGTTTCACAACCTAGGATCTACAAATCCTAACATAATTTCAAGATCTAGCAAAGGATAATATTCGGCCAAGCATATTGTGAACCATCATCCGAAACTTAGCATGCATTACCAACTTCATTGCATTTTCCATAAGCAACTCACAACCAAATCATTATTTCTTTCTCCATCTCTAACTTATCCCTTCCTCCAACAACTACATCACAACCAACCTATCAAATCCACCATTTTTATACAAAATATCAACAAGGACTATGGCCAAACAAAGAAAAATAGAACATGCAAGATTCGGCCATCATCATCAAATTTCACCTTCAACCATATTCGACCTTACCTTGGTGATTGGACACAAGCTTGCTAAAAGAAGAGCACCTAGCATAAAAAAATCATCTAAGGTCAGAAACTATGGAGAAATCAAGCAAAACAACACATGCAAATCAAATCTACCTATACCTTCCACTAGAACACTCGGTTTTCACCAAAATCCTCCACTACACTTCAACTTTCGGTTCCACCTTCAAGAATGGTTCCAAGGGCTGAGAATAGTGTCTACAAGGTGCTGAGATAGAAGTTTATGGTGAGGAAAAGAGAGAAGTACAGCAGCTGAAAAATAGCTTGAAGAAATCAAAGCAAGGCTTGAAGCTTTGAAGTGATTCGGCCAAGAGAGTGAGCTGAGTTTCTGTCAAGGAAAAATGGCTGAGTGAAGTGAGATTTCCAGCCACCAAGAGAGAAGAAATAAGCTGAGCAAAGGAGAGGTTTCGGTCACCAAAGAAAAGAAGGCAAGCTAGAGCAAAGAGAGGTGTTTCGGGTTCAAGAGAAAAGAAGCAAAACTTGAACCAAGAAGGTGAGCTTCGGTCAAGGAAAAGAGAGAAAGAAAGTTTGAAATGAGAAGTGTGGTTCGGCCAAGAGAAAAGAGAAGGAGCAAGTTGAAATGAGAGAATTGGAATTCGGTCAAGGAGAAAAAGGGGTGAAGCTTGGGTATTGCCGTCCAAGCCAATGCCTTGTTTTTTTATGACCTTATCTCTTTGTCTCCTCTTGCTTAGCCATTCACGTGAAGCTCTCTTGCCTTATCTTTTCAATTCAATTCACCTTATCTCTTCTTTTGCTTAGCCATTCACGTGAAGCTCTCTTGTCTTGTCTTTTCAATTCAATTCACCTTATCTCTTCTCTTGCTCTTCACGTGATCACCAAGGAAAAAGCAACTCTTTAGCTCTTTAGCTTTCACGTGAACAACACATAAATTCTAGACTTTCTCCTCTTGTTCTCACGTAAAGCACCCTTGCCACTTCACCTATATTTTCTTTTGATTTCACTTATCTACTTTTCACTTCTCTTATCATATAACTACCTTGACTTATCACACATATATGTATTCTAACTTATCTCCAATAAGCACTTTAACTTATCTAATTCAACACCATAACTTATCAACTTATCAACATGATAACTTATCTCAAGATAATTATTCTAGGCTATCTCTAAGATAGCCACAACAACCTATCATCTTAAAAACTCTCTAGCTTATCACTATGATAAGCATACTCACTTATCAATTAAATTCTTTTCAAGCTATCATATAATCTAGTAGCTTATCATATAATATCTCTAATGATAATTTAAGACTAATGATAATTAAGGCTACATAATGATGATCAAGGCTACCTATTAAAAGACACAAAAATATTTAAATGCTTAACATAAATTTCATGATTTTCTACTTAGATATTTTCGGCCATGATATATCAAATTTCTCTTCATAAATTTAATTTCATGGATTATGAAATATAATAAGCAAAATGGAAAAATATAAGTCAATAAAAGAAATTTACCTAGCAAGTTTCGGCTATTAGGAAAAATAGAATTTAAACTTGCACTAAAACTTCCACAATGAAAAAGAAATTATTTAAAGAAAATTCTTGAATAAAATTTCATTATAAGTTAATGTACCATAAATATTAAACTTAGGTCATACATTGGCAAAAAATATGGCCCCATAAATTAAATTAAAACAAATACATAGGAAATAGCAAAGGGATAAACGGGGTCTCACACATATTCACAAACTACCCCTTACCTATACTTGGTTGCAAGCTTTCCTTCTCCACTTCCTTTTTCTTCTTCTTTCTCTTCCTTTCTCTCCCTTTTCTCTCTTGGCCGACCCTCTCTTTCTCTCTTCTTCTTTTTCTTTTTCTTTACTCTCTTCTCCTCTCTCTCTCTCTTTCTTCTCTCCCCTTTTTCTCTCTCTAGACTCACACAATGAGCATTGCTGTGAGCCCCTTGCACTTAAGTACTAAATCTTTTTTTTTGTCTTATCTTACCTACTTACCTAGGGACAATCTACATTGATTAGAGACATAATGATTAGGGAGACAATAACCACCACAAGTGATTGCATTTATTGGGTATTGATGAGTGTACGAAAGTGCTCTCTAGATACCCTATTACTAGACTAAAATACTAAAATGTGAATAAAAATAATTGGAATTAATGTGTATTCTTGAATTGAGTTATTATTTACTTTGGGATACTCCTAAGCAGATTTTTATGTTTAATTTCAGAGTTTATAAAAGAGCGAGTCAAAGCCTTGTCAAATTCAAAGGATGACTCTCATGGGGTTGAGAGCAATTCGGATCAAGAGAAAAAAATGAAAAAGGATCACAAAGGAAACTGCAAAAAGTTCAAGTCCGAAATTCATAGGAGATTGCCTGGACATATTTTTGTATTTTGATCATAACTTTCCACTCACATATCGGATGGATGAAATTCGTGAAGCGTAGTAAAGCTATTTTAAGGGGCTACAATTCATTGTGATATATATAAGCATAACTTTTTTTATTATAAAGAGGGGGGAGGCAGACTTGGGACTCAAAGGGTTTTATTCTCCATAATTTTTTTTCGTTCATCTTATTATGGAGAACTAAATTCTCAAATGGGGCTAGGGATGAACTTGCACACCGGACGGTATTTTCAATGCATTTTTAATTTATGTATTTGATTTTCAATTACTAAAACTCTTTTGTTTTATCATTCTCAATTCATTGTTGATGTTTTCTTCTCCGAATAATCATAGAATTTATTTTGTTAATGAATTTAGTAATGCTTTTTCTATTGAATGAATTAGTTCTTTGATTATGTTTGGATCAATTATTTATTTATATTGTTTTACTTCTTTCCTGCAATATCGCTCCTTGAGTATATTGTGTCGTTGGATTTTCTCAATAGGGATAATAATTTACGTATTCTAAAAGTGGTGAATGGTTTTTCAAAGGATTACATTTGGTTTAATTTTGGTTTATAAATCTATACCTTCCGATTGGGAATTTTGGGAATTGAGTTGTGGAAGGGATTCATGACACTTTACTGTTAGTCAAATTTGAGTACTTTTTCCTCTAGTCACTCTGCTTCACTTCAATTTTCATTTAAAATTAATCTATGTTCTCCATGGATCATATAATATTTTTTTAGTTTCTTTGTTTCTTTTGCTATTTTTTAATTTCTCTCTGTGGAATCTGATGAGAATTCGAGCAAGGTTTCAAATGAGCTAGTTCAAGTTCCCGTAGAACCGGTTACGAGAGAACGAGACAAGAAGTTCAGGGATGGAATCGACGAACTCATTCAAGAGATATGGGCTCAAGCAAAGTCATGGAGGCCCATTAAAGATGATCCACATTCTAGAAGGATCCGGTCAAGAGTTATTTTTGGGTCTATTCTAGAAGAATCGGATTGCATGGCTATTCTAAGGGCCAAATCCTTTCCTTTCATGGTCTTTTGATCATTTCCTAATTTTTAGGAATAATTAATTTGAACTTGAATTCAAATCAAATGCTAGTATTTGAATTAGTTTCCCTTTTTAATTAGAATCCTATTCTTGGAGGGATGTTTCAAGTATATTTAAAGGGTCTTTGGGCATGTAGAAGACACACACAACTTTGAGATTAATATTATTTGAGAGGTCTTGTGATTCTCTTTGGTTCTTTGAAGAACTTCTCAAACTTATCGGGATTTCCCGTGGCGTTCAACTCGACTTATCAAACGGATTTTCATCCCCGTTTGTGGCGTAATCACCATACCGAGGTTCTTGCTTTCCTAAGCAACGGGTCGAGGTTCCACTCAAATCCATTCGAAAGTGATTTGTCCTCAAATCATCGCAGACATCAAAAGGAGCGCCATATGGTGTTTCTTCGGGAATGACAACCTCATATTCCGGAACATATGGATCCTCATATACTTGCGTCGGTTTCAAAGCTTTGCTTGCCGCCAATGGTAATGCCTCAGGAGCTAAATGATCCTCCACGGAAATTTCCTCCAATTGTGGCAGGTTGTCAGCGGTGGAATCATTATTTTTGGCAACGATGCAACAACCCTCTTGAGGTATGTCGCCGACATTCGTGGGCTTCAGCTCGGATTTGTTACGAGCAAACATGAAGTCTATCTTCTTCTCCCACTTCATCCCGTTTGTGGCGTCATCACCATACCGAGGTTCTAGCTTTCCTAAGCAACGGATCAAGGTTCCACTCGAATCCATTCTAGAAACGATCTTGGGTTCCCTAGTTGTTGGGTCTCGTTACGGGATAACGGGGTTCACATCAGAATCTACACCCCAAAGTTGTGCTACAACTACGGCATTATTCTTTGGGCGTAATCAAGTTGCCACTTTTAGAAAAGAGAGAGTTGACCACATGGTAAAGTGTAAGATTTTGAAAATCTACACATTAAATGGCCAGCCATGGGGTGGTTGGAGTGGGCTTCTTTATTTAAATGAAGATTCTCTGCATAGAATCATACATCACGATCTCAAACCTAGCAATGTTCTACCAGATAGTAAAGTTAGGCCATGCATTGAATACTAAACAAAACTAAACACATCAGACTTCACGAAAGTTAGGCCATCCATTGAATACTCCAGAGACATGTGACCACAACAACGAAATTATGATATATATATAAGTATCAAAACAATTAACAACAAATTTGTCAAAAATATTAAATATATAAAGACAATCCTATATTGACATGGGTTTGACAAAACACCAATCAGAGAATAGATTGGCAATATAATAAAGCTCTGAAATCAAACAAAGCCACATATTTTCGTCCTTGTAATTCTACTGTGACTTAAGACAATAAATAGGTCTAACGATTTGAAATTCACTAGGTTCCAACAATTTTATTTGTTTCTCCATGGATTTGATCTACTAGAAATATCCTTGACAGTTTCATTTGTTACTCTCTATAATTGAGGTCACGATGAATGATTCTAAGCCGACAATCTTCATGTAAATAAAAAATCCATTGAGCAATTTCTTTGATAATTTAGAAATAAATAATATCATTGTGTGTATTGTAGCCGATATGGTTTTAGGCTATCATGCATTCCCAAAAACATAAAAATCAAGTATAATTCCAAGAAGACGAAAAGAGTTCAGATGGACCAATCCGTTTAAGAAGTTATCAAGGCCTCCGTTGGACACATATTCATAAACGAGTATCATGTCTTCTTCTGTCATACAAAATCTCAATAGCCTCACTAGATTTCTTTGTTGAATTTTGGCAACCACCATAACCTCATACCTAAATTCTACTGCACCCTACCTAGAGCTTCTAGATAACGTCAGGGAGCAATTCCTGATAGTAATGAAGAGGCTATCCAGATTCCAATAGGCAACATATATAGGAATATTCAAGTCGCAAAAAAATTATAAAAGGAATTGCTCGAGGGCTTCTTTATTTACATGAAGATTCCCAGCTTGGAATCATACATCGCGATCTCAAACCTAGCAATGTTCTACTAGAGAAAAATATGAATCCGAAGATCACATATTTAGGATTGGCAAGGACATTTGTAGTAGATCAAATAAAAGGAGAAACAAATAAAATTTTCCGAATCAAGTGAGTTTCAAATCATTACAAGTATTTATTTTCTTAAAACACAGTACAATTACAAGGAAGAAATTATGTCGCTTGTTTGATTTCAGACAGTTATTACATTGCCAATCTATTCTATGATTAGTGTTATGTCAAACCTCTATCATTATAAAGGATTGGTTTTATATATTAATTATTTTTGATAAATGTGTTGTTAATTATTTTGATACCTAAATATATCATGATTGGGTTGTATTGGTTACATGTCTCCAAAGTTTGCAAAGCATGTCCTAATCTCCATGAAGTTTGATGTGTTTATTTTGCTTCTTGAGATTGTAAGTGGTAAGAAAACAACTCCAATCGAGCAGAACGTGGTCAGGACCTCTTAAAATATGTGATTCTATTTTTTTTCTCCTTTGATTTGATCTAATAGAAATATCCTTGCCAATCCAATATCTCAGATCTTCAATTTAATTTTACTCTCTAGTATAACATTGCCAGGTTTGAGATCGCGATGTTTGACTCTAAGCTGAGCATCTTCATAAAAATTGCCCTCGAGCAATTCCTTTTATCATTTTGTAGCAATTTAAGCAATCCAAAATCTAACGCCTATTGGAATCTATAAATTTTGTCAGCATTAAATATTTTATTTAAATTTTTTTACAAAAGAGTAATGTATAGTGTAGCTGATATGGATTTAGGCTATCATGCATTCCCGGAGACATAAAAATCAAGTAAATCCAAGAAGATGACAAGAATTCACATCGACCAAACTTAGTAAGAAGTTATGTGATTCTATTTATCTCTCCTTGGATTCGATCTAATAGAAATGTCCTTGCCAATCCAAAATCTGCGATCTCCGGACTCATATTACTCTCTCATAGAACATTGCTAGGTTTGAGATCGCGATGTACGATTATAAGCCGAGTATCTTCATATAAATAAAGAAGCACTAGAGCAGTTCCTATTAAATATATGTTGCTTATTGGAATCAATAAATTTTGTCAACATTAAATATTTTATCTTAATTTTTTTTATAAATGAATAATATCATTATGCATATTGTATTCCATATGGTTTTAGGCTATCATGCATTCCCATAGAAACAAAAATCAAGTAGAAATCCAAGAAGACGACAAGAGTTCAAATGGACGAAACCGTGTAAGAAGTTATCGAGGCTTTTGTTCGACACATATTCAAAAACGAGTATCTTTTGTTCTTCTGTAATGCAAAATCCCAAGAGCCTCACTAGATTTTTGTGTTGAAGTTTGGCGACCATCATAACCTCATTCCTAAATTCTACTGCACCCTTCCTAGATCTTCAAGATAGCCTTTGGGTGCACTTCCTGATAGCAGTGAAAAGGCCATCAAAAAACTCTTGGCAGTGTGCAGTAGAATTTAAGAATCAGGTTACGGAAGTAGCCAAGCTTCAACATATAAATCTAGTCAGCTCTTTCGGATTTTGAATGACAGAAGAAGAAAATATACTCCGTTGTGAATGTGTCCAACGAAAGCCTTGATAAATTCTTACACGGATTGGTCCATCTGAGCTCTTTTTGTCTTCTTGGATTTATAGTTTATTTTTATGTCTTCAGGAATGCATGATAGCCTAAAACCATATGGGCAACAATATAAACAACGATATTATTCATTTCTAAAAAACTTTAACATAAAATTTTTAATGTTGACAAAAAATTTACTGATTGCAATAGGCAACAGATATTGGATTCGTCAAGTTGCCACAAAATTATAAAAGGGATTGCTCGAGTACTTCTTTATTTACATGAAGATTCTCGTCTTAGAATCATACATCGCGATGTCAAACCGAGCAATGTTCTACTAGGGAGTAAAATGAATCTGAAGATCTCAGATTTTGGATTGGCAAGGACATTTCTATTAGATCAAATTGAAGGAGAAACAAATAGAATCGCTTATCTTAAAAGATCCTCATCACCCTCTGCTCGATGGGAATTATTTTTCTTTCCACTTACAATCTCAAGAAGCAGTTCTCCAAAACTAAACACATCAAACTTCACGGAAAATAGGTCATGCCTTGAATGCTCTAGAGACAAGTAACCACTACAACATAATTATGATATATATAAGTATCAAAATAATTAACTGATCATCTATCAAAAATATTTATTATATAAAGCCAATACTTTATAATAACAGGGGTTTGGCATAACAATAATCAGAGAATAGGTTGAAATTTAAAAAAAGCTCTAAAATAAAGCAAAGCCATATATTTTCTTCTTTGTAATTCTACTATGTTTTATGACAATAAATACGTGTAATGATTTGAAACTCACTTGGTTCCGACAATTCCTTTTGTTTCTCCTTGGTTTTGATCTACTAGAAATGTCCTTGCCAATCAAAAATCTATGATCTTCAATTTCATATTACTCTCTAGTAGAACATTAAAAGGTTTTAGATCGCGATGTATGATTCTATGTCTATAATCTTCATGTAAATTATGAATCCCTTTAGCAATTCTTTTTATAATTTTTTAGCGACCTGACCAATCCAATATATGTTGCCTATTGGAATCTATAAATTTTGTCAACATTAAATATTTTATCTTAACAAATTTTATCAGATGGAACAAACCGTGTAAGAAGTTATCAAGGCTTCCGTTGGACACATATTCACAAACAAGTATCTTTTCTTCTTCTGTCACGCAAAATCCCAAGAGCCTCACTAAATTTATGTGTTGAAGTTTTGCAACCACCATAACCTCATTCCTAAATTCTACAGCACCCTGCTTAGAGCTTCTGGATAGCGTCTAGGTCCACTTCCTGATCGCACCAAAAAGGCTATCCAAAAATCTTGGCAGGGTGCAATAGGATTTAATAATGAGGTTAGGCGGTTGTGAAGCTTCAAAACATAAATCTAGTGAGGCTCTTGGGATTTTAAATGATAGAAGAAGAAAAGATACTCGTTCATGAATATGTGCCCAACAGAAGCCATGATAACTTCTTACACGGTTTGGTCCATCTGAACTCTTTTTGTTTTCTTGGATTTATTTTCAATTTTTATGTCTTCGAGAATGCATGATAGCCTAAACCCATAAAGTCTACAATATACATAGTGATATTATTCTTTTCTAAAAAATTTAAGATAAAATAGTTAATGTTGACAAAATTTAAAGATTCTAATAGGCAACATATATTTGGATTAGCCAAGTCGCCACAAAATTATTAAAGGAATTGCTTGAGGGCTTCTTAATTTACAAGAAGATTCTCGACTTAGAATCATACATCGCAATCTCAAACTTAGAAATGTGCTACTAGAGAGTAATATGAATCCCAAGATCTCAGATTTTGGATTGGCAAGGACATCTCATAATTGTCGGAACCTAGAGAGTTTCAAATTATTACACCTATTTATTGTCTTCAAAAACACAGTAGAATTACAAGGAAGAAAATATGTGGCTTAGTTTGAGTTTAGAGATTTATTAAATTTCCAATCTATTCTCTAATTGGTGTTATGTCAAACCACTGTCAATATAAAGGATTGGCTTTATATATTATATATTTTTATAAACGTGATTTTTATTATTTTGATACTTAAATATATCATAATTGGGTTGTAGTGGTTACATGTCTCTGGAGTATGCAATGCATGGCCAAATCTTTGCGAAGTCTGATATGTGATTCTATTTCTTTTCTCTCGGATTTCATCGAGTAGAAATATCCTTGCAAATCCAAAATCTAAGATCTTCGTATTAATATTACTCTCTACTAGAACATTGCTAGGTACGAGATCGCGATGTATGATTCTAAACCGAGTATCTTCATATAAATAAAGAAGCCCTCAAGCAATTCCTTTGATAATTTTGTAGTGACTTCACCAATTCAAGATCTATTGCCTATTGAAATCTTTAAATTTTGTCAAAATTAAATATTTAATAGTAAAAAAATTTACAAATGAATAATATCATTATTGTAGCCCATATGATTTTAGGCTATCATGCAATCCTGAAGACATAAAAATCAAGTACAAATCAAAGAAGAGGACAAGAGTTAAGATGGATCAAACCGTGTAAGAAGTTATCAAGACTTCCGCTGGACACATATTCATAAACGAGTATCTTTTTTTCTTCTGTCATGTAAAATCCCAAGTGACTCAATAGATTTATGTGTTGGAGCTTGACAACCACCATAACCTCATTCCTGAATTCTACCGCACCCTGCCTAGAGCTTCAAGTTAGCCTCGGGGTACACTTCCTGATCGCAGTGAAGAGGCTATCCAGAAACTCTAGGCAGAGTGCAGTAGAAATTAAGAATTAGGTTATGGTGGTTGTCAATCTTCAACACATAATTCTAGTGAGTATTGGGATTTTGCATGACAGAAGAAGAAAATGTACTCGTTTTTTTAATATGTACCCAACGGAAGCCTTGATAACTTCTTACACGGTTTGGTCCATCTGAACTCTTGTCGGCTTCTTTGATTTATACTTCATTTTTATGTCTTCGAAATGCATAGCCGGAAACCATATCGCCTAACATATACATAATGATATTATTCATTTCTAAAAAAATTTACGATAACATATTTAATGTTGACAAAATTTCCAGATTCCAATATGCTACAAATATTGGATTGGTCAAGTCGCTATAAAATCATAAAAGGAATTGCTCGAGGGCTACTTTATTTCCTTGAAGATTCTCGTCTTAGAATCATACATCGTGATCTCAAACCTAACAATGTTCTTCTAGAGAGTAATATGAATCCGAAGAGCTCAGATTTTGATTTGGCTAGGACATTTCTATTAGGTCAAATCCAAGGAAGAAACAAATAGAATCACATATCATAAGAGGTCCTCATCATGTTCTGCTTGATAGAAATTGCTTTTCTCTCACTTAAAATCTCACGATGCAAAACTCCAAAACTAAACACATCAGACTTCATGAAGAATAGGTCATGCATTGCATATTCCGGAGACGTGTAACCACTACAACCCAATTTTGATATAAATATAAGTATCAAAATAATTAATATCTCATTTATCAAAAATATAAAATATATAAGTCAATACTATATATTGATCGGGGTTTGACATAACACTAATTAGACATTAGATTGGCAATCTAATAAAGCGCTGAAATCAAACAAAGCCACATATTTTCTTCCTTGTAATAAGACAATAAATAGGTGTAACGATTTGAAACTCACTTTGTTACGACAATTCTATTTGTTTCTCCATGGATTTGATCTACTAGAAATGTCATTGACAGTCCAAATATGAGATCTTCGGATTCATATTACTCACTAGTAGCACATTGCAAGGTTTGAGATCGTGAAGAATGATTCTAAGTTGAGAATCTTCTAGTAAATAAAAAAGCCTTCGTGCAATTCCTTTCATAATTTTGTAGTAATTTGACCAATCCAATATCTGTTTCCTATTGGAATCTGTAATTTTATCAACATTAAATATTTTATATTAATAAAATTTAGAAATTAATAGCATCATTGTGTATATTGTAGCCGATATGGTTTTAGGCTATCATGCATTCCCGACAACAAAAATATCAATTATAAATCCAAGAAGAAGATAAGAGTTTAGATTGACCAATCTGTATAAGAAGTTATCAAGGCTTCTGTTGGACACATATTGATAAACGAGTATCTTGTGATCTTCTGTCATGCAAAATTCCAAGAGCCTTAATAGATTTGTGTGTTAAAGCTTGGAAACCACCATAACCTCATTCCTAAATTCTATTGCACCTTGCCTAGAGCTTCTGGATAGCCTCTGGGTACACTTACTGATCGTAGTTAAGAGACTATCCAGAAACTGTAGGCAGGGTGCAATAGAATTTAGGAATGAGGTTATGGTGGTTGCCAAGCTTCAGCACAGAAATCTAGTGAGGCTCTTGAGATTTTGCATGATATAAGAACAAAAGATACTCATTTATGAATTTGTCCCTAAGGGAAGCCTTATAACATCTTACACGGAATGGTCCATTTGAACTCTTCTCGTCTTCTTAGATTTATACTTAATTTTTATGTTTTTCAAGAATGCGTGATAGTCTTAAATCATATAGGTTGCAATATACATAATGATATTATTCGTTTATAAAAAATTTTAAGATAAAATATTTAATGTTGACAAAATTTGCAGATTCCAATAGGCAACAACTATTGGATTGGTCAAGTCGCTACAAAATTATCAAATGAATTTCTCGAGGGCTTCTATACGTACATGAAGATTCTCGGCTTAGAATCATATATCGCGATCTCAAACCTAGCAATGTTCTTTTAGAGAATAATATGAATCCGAAGAATATCTTAGATTTTGGATTGGCAAGGATATTTGTATTTGATCAATACAAGGAGAAACAAATAGAATTGAGATTCTAATCATTACAACTTTTTATTGTCTTAAAACACAGTAGATTACAAGGAAGAAAATATGTGGTTTGTTTGCTTTCAGACCTTTATTACATTGACAATCTATTCTCCGGTTATTGTTATGTAAAACGTCTGTCAATATAAAGGACTGCTTTTATATATTAATTATTTTTGATAAATGTGTCGTTAATTATTTTGATAACTAAATATATCATAATTGGGTCGTAGTAGTTACATGTCTCCAAAGTATGCAAAGCACGTCCAAATCTCTGTGAAGTCTGATGTGTTTAGTTTAAGTGTATTGCTTTTTGAGATTGGAAGTGGTAAGAAAAGCAATTCCTGTCGAGTAGAACGTGATGAGGACCTCTTAAGATATGTGCTTCTATTTGTTTTTCCATGGATTTGATCTAATCGAAATGTCCTTGCCAATCCAAAATATGAGATCTTTGGATTCATATTACTCTCTAGTAGAACATTGCTAGGTACGAGATCGCGATGTATGATTCTAAGCCGAGTATCTTCATATAAATAAACATGCCCTCGAGTAATTCCTTTGATAATTTTGTAGCGACTTGACCAATCGAATATCTGTTGTCTATTGAAATCTTTAAATTTTGTCGTCATTAAATATTTTATCTTAAAAAAATTTACAAATTAATAATATCATTATGTATATTGTCGCCCATATGTTTTTAGGCTATCATGCATTCCCGAAGACATAAAAATCAAGTATAAATCAAAGAAGATGACAAGAGTTTAGATGTACCAAACCGCGTAAGAAGTTATCAAGGCATGCGTTGGACACATATTAATAAACAAGTATCTTTTCTTCTTCTGTCATGCAAAATCCCAAGTGTCTCACTAGATTTCTGTGTTGAAGTTTGACAACCACCATAACCTCATTTCTAAATTCTACTACGCCCTGCCTAGAGCTTCTAGATAGCCTCTGGGTACACTTCCTTATTATATTGAAGAGGCTAGCCAGAAACTCTAGGCATTGTGCAGTAGAATTAGGAATGAGCATATGGTGGTTGCCAAGCTTCTACACAGGAATATGGTGAGGCTCTTAGAATTTTGCATGACAGGAGAAGAAAAGATGCAAATTTATTAATATGTGCCCAACGGAAGCCTTGACAATTTTTCTTACACAATTTGGTCCATCTGAACTTTTGCCGTCTTCTTGGATTTATACTTAATTTTTACATATTCAGGAATGATGATAGCCTAAAACCATATGGGCTTACATATTCATAATGATATTATTCATTTCTAAAAAAATTTAAGAAAAAATATTTTATGTTGACAAAATTTACAGATTCCAATAGGCAACAGATATTGGATTGGTCAAGTCGCTACAAAATCATGAAAGGAATTGCTCGAGGGATTCTTTATTTACAAGAAGATTCTCGACTTAGAATCATACTTTGCGATCTCAAACCTAGCAGTGTTCTTCTAGAGAGTAATATGAATCCGAAGATCTCATGTTTTGGTTCGGCAAGGAGATTTCCATTTGGTCAAATCCTAGGATAAAGAAATAGAATCACATATTTTAAGAGGTCCTCATCACGTTTTGTTCGATAGGAATTTTTTTCTTTACACTTGCAATCTCAAGATGTAGGACCCCAAAACTAAACACATCAGACTTCATGAAGAATAGGTCATGCATTGCATACTCTGGAGCATTGTTACCACTACAATCCAATAATAATATAAATATAAGTATCAAAATAGTTAACAACTCATTTATCAAAAATATTTAATATATAAAGCCAATACTTTATATTAATAGGGGTTTTACACAACACTAATTAGACAATAGATTGGCAATTTAATAAAGCTCTGAAATCAAACAAAACTACATATTTTCTTCCTTGTATTCTACTATGTTTTAAGACAATAAATAGGTGTAACTCACTATGACATGAAGAAACCAGTTTAATATATACTGCCCAGGTCTATAAATATTAACAGAATAATACATCAATGTCAATTTCCCTAGGGCGTGAACGCGGTAAATAAGAAGCTAATTGTTACCTTGAGATCATCCTGAGGCTTGAAACACGCAAAATCGATAAGGTATATGGAGCGCGCGCGGCCGAGACATGAATTGCCAAGCACAGTCCCATTTGACTGGGTACTCTTTGTTCCTCTCATCGCCACAAGGAAACGATAAAGCGTGCTTAGTGATAGGGCTCGAAAGCTCAGCGAATGACAGTGAAAGGTCATGCAAAAAATGGAAACTCGCATTAAAGAACCTTGACGCTGTTATCAAAGCTTTCCTTAAAAATGCATGCCCTAGCTATCCCCACCACCCCCTTCTTGAACTAGACTCCTGACCTGACCCACGAGGACGAATATCATGTAGCAGCAGCGCCTCAAAGAGAGAAATTCTGAGCCTTTCTTCTTCTATTTTCCCAAGTTTTTTTATTTATCTTTTTAACTGCATATATCAGCAAACGCTATACATTCGTGAACAGCACACGGTCCAACTGACGGCCGAGTAGTGGTTCAGAAAGCTGACAGTGGGTACTTTGAGCGTGACCAGAAATACTATGACATGTGATAGATATGAAGAAGCGGGGAGAGAGATTCGAGAGAATAAACACATGCCTTCCGATTTAAGGGACAAAAAGATCGGTTGGGATTTTCAATTTGTTCCTTATATTTAAGAAAATTTAAAAATTATTGTCTGAATATTTTATGAGATTTTATAAAATTATAATTATAAAAATTAAATAAATGAACAAAATTCCTAAATTAATTAAAAAGTATTAAACTATAAAAAGCTATTTTTATTTTTATTTAATTTTTAAACATGTGTCATGCTACTTACCTTTATATATAGACACTTGTTGTGTTGTGTCACGTCGTCAATTCAATTAAAAATCTAGAAAAAAGAAATATGAATGAGTGAGTGATTTCACGAGTACTTAAACCAAGGCAGTAATTTACGCGATTTTTTAAAATCTCATGAAAACTCGGATAATGATTTTTAAATTAGAGTATATGAGATAATTTTTCTTAGAAGATAGAATTTTAAGAATAAGAATATTAAACATGCAATTGTACAAAGGGAAACATAGGGCGTAAGTGAACTTTTCACCCACATTTCATATAATGATTCCTATTTTATATATGAAAGGGACGAATCAAGATTTTATCTAATTTATTATTTGGTCTAATTTTATTTTTAAAAAAGACATTATAAGCTCTACAACATTTAAAATTATTCTTATTAATTATTAAATAGTGTGAATCTAAATCATTTAGTATTTGTTCTGTTTATCTTTTCTCTCTCTAATTTAGACGCCATCGCAACAAATTAAGAAAAATCTCAATAACCACGGAAGGTCGGCTATAAGTACTAACTGTACATATTCAATTGCACCATCTGGAAAGCCCCTCCAACAGGTGCTGTGAAGGTTAACGTCGATGTTGCGGTACGTGAGAACTTTGCGGTTATTACTGCTATTATGCGAGATGACAAGGACGACTTACAGGGTTTTAAAGCTGAACGGATAGATGTTGTGGGCTCGTTAATCGGAGAAGCTGAGGCAGCAAAACTTGGCGTGGAGCTTGCGGTTCAGTTGGGCTGTTCAAATATTATACTGGAGGGCGACTCGGAGGTTGTTATTCAAGCTTTACAACAGTATCCCCGGGCGAGAGATTGGCGAATTCATCAAATTATAATAGACACTGTTGATTTGCTGAGGCCGCTAAGGCATTACAAGTTTCAACATGTTCGTCGAGGTACAAATGTTGAAGTGCACCAGTTCGCTTGTTGGGGCGCCACTGAGATTCTCTCAGGAGGCAATCCCGGTACTATTGAGCATTTTCCTGATTTATCTTGGTTGTATGCTGGGATACACCCCCTTAAGTTTTTTCCTGGGGTATCTTTTATTTTAATGAATAAATTGGTGTGTTCTGATAAAAAAAAAACAAATTGCACCATCTGATCACGAAAGGGACTGCTAACTCCTACCATAAATATCGAATCAAAGTCGCAGCTAGCTAGGCCTTTGTAATTCCTAATCAGCTAGCTATTGAAAGGATTCAGATCCCCTGCAATTCCTAGGTCATTGCAGGGGATACAATTCTTTAAATCTTAGCCTTTTATTCAAAATAAATGGTGTAGATGATAGACACCTCATCAATCCATGTAAAAATTGTAAAATAATGTTTACAAGTTTGAAAACCACGTCTGAACATTGTTAACGCCGTTGCCTTCCTTGGTTTTCCTTTTTCGTTTTTTTTGTTGCCTTCTTAGTTTTGAAAGCCACGTTTGAACATTTACCCTTTCTCTCTTTCGTCTCCCTCTCTTCCATGTCTTTTCTACAGAGTTCTTCAACAGTGGATGTTCACAAAGTCTCTTCGCCTCTTCAACGCCATCATCTCCTCTGGTTTGTTTTATTTCTCTAATTTATGGGTATGGTCTTCTTCACACCATGGGTAATCATAGAAAACATTTAGCTATGCCATGCTGCCTCATGGCTCTTGCCCTTGCCCGCTTATTCTCTCTCAGCTTCTTCTCTCTCCCCCTCTTTTATTTCAATCGCTGGTACTCTCTCTCCCTTTCTCTGGTTTGTTTTATTTTCTCTAATTTGTGGGTATCGTCTTCTTTACACCATGGGTCATCCTAGAAAAAAAGTAGTCACACCGTCGCTGCCTCTTGCCCTTGTATGTTACCCCTTTCTCTCCTACATTTTGAGCCGATAGAATCACGACAAGGCTGCCCTTCGTCCTTGGAGTCTTTTGGCATGAATGTTTGTCTGTTAAATTTAATCATTATACCTTGTAATCTAGTTTGTTTGTTAAATTTTGAGTCTGTTGACATGTTTGGTCATTCATCCTTCCAATTGTTTTATTAAGGCAAAGTGTTTTACGTCCTCTGTTTGTGTATTTGAGGCTTTTATAAATGACTTATAGGTGAATGTATTTGGGTTTATATGATTATCTTCTACTTCAATGTGATTGTTAGTGTGTGCTTCATAATTTTGTATTGTGCAAGATTTTCTTTATTTTCATTGAACATCTTCATTCAATTGCAGGAAAAAAATGAAAATTGAAGTAATCAATTTCTCAAGCTTGCTTATCAGCTTGCTTTGCCTTGTGGATGATCGTTTAACTTTTGAAATGATATTAAACCCATGCCTTACAGGGTCCCCAATAGATTTTTTTTACTAAATATTGTCTATGCATACTTCCTTGTATTTGAGAAAGAAAATTCAATTGCTTTCTTTCATTGTCTATCTCGCCTATGATTTCTGTTTTGGTCGACTCTACTGTTGAAACAGCAGGTGGTGCTGCGTCTTTATGGTTCGACTTTTGGTGCCTCCGTTCAAGACTAGCAAGAAGCATGAAGTGTACATTAGTTTTCATGTGCTTTCCAAGAAGCATTTGTATTGTTGTTGTCTTGCTGCTTGCAGCCATTGCACTATATTGAGTTTTTAAGAACTTGGATTTTGGGTTGTTATGTACTCCTACGCCTTTTTTTGGTTTGCTCTGTTCTCATGTTGTATTTAAGGTTTGAGCTTTATAGAATAAATTTTAAAAGAGTTAATGAACTTGTATAATAATATTACTTATTCAATTAATTTTCAGAGTTTATAAATTTGACTTGTGGATGATCGTTTCCTATTCAATTTTTGCATCATCTTAGCTTGTTTCAAGGAACTGAAAAATAAGTAGGCATAGGTCAAAAACATGTAAAATTTTCATTACATGGCTAAACAAGCAGGTAATAAGGTAGTTATCATGAATGGAAAGTTCCCATAAAAGTATTACAAATTGTCGCCCAAAATACAAACTATAAATTCTCCAAATAATTATTCAATGACATCTCATTTGAAACAATAATTTCTCATAGACATCTATAAATGGAGTCCAACGTCCATTCCCTGCGAAAAAAACAACAAAGGAATAACATTAATCAAGGATCTTCATATGGTAAATATTTGACTATTTCCTCCTACTTGATGTGTTGATATAATATTTGTCCCTACTTACAAATTTACTTTTCTCTCAGTAAAGAAAATTTTTTTTACCTGAGCATTACAGATAGTATTTGATGCTTGAGAAGGTGAGAAGAAAGTGCTATCATCAAATGACCCCTACATTGTCACATAAATTATTTAAAAGAAAAATTACAAGAAAATCAATCAAGAGCTAAAATAAGCTAAACTTGTAATGAAGTTTACCATTAAGAACTCAACATAGTTGTTTTCAATCTCGTGTCTTTGCGATTCTTTTTCTACCCCTTCTTCAAAATAAGATGCACGTTCAACTTCCTACATTATAAAATATGGCCTGAGATTTACATAATTAAGTATATAAAAAAATTACTATGGTACAACAATACCTTCAACACTTGTTGCTCGCTATGATCATTTGTTATATTCTTCTTTCTTCTCCTTGGTCGCTTCTCAACCCAACTTTTCAATCGTTTTCCACCTTTACGACCTTCTTTTTTTTTAAGGCCTTTAGCCTTTTGAATTAAATTCTCTATAGCAATTCCTTGATTCAATAGCTCATTACCACCCAATAAAGACATGTTGGGTTGAGAACTTTCAGGATTTACATCCAAATTCTTTATTGTAATATCTTCAACTCGTTTTTCCAATTCTTCCATCATCCGCTCAACCAACTCATAGGCTTCTTTGTCATCGGCAGCTCGGGAAGCTAATCTCACCATCCTAGGACATAGTCTTCGATACCGTTGTACAACATTCAAGCTGTCATCTCCTCCACAATCTTTCATAGTATTACCACCTAATATACATCCATTTTTTGCCTCCCTTTTCCATCTTTTCAAAATATAGATATCCGGAATTATTTTTATATCAAGTAAGTCAAAAACCTTAAGAGCATGACAGCACAAAATTCCAAATGTCTCAAACTTTGGACAACTGCATGATATTACCCTATTAATAGGGTCACAATCAACTTTATACTCACCATACTCATCAAGCAGTGCAACAATATATTTGTGTACTAATTGACCCTCACTTCGAGATTTTATGATTGCGGCGGAAGCATAGTCGTACTCATCTTGAAACAATTTAAATATCACTGGTGTATACACTTCTGCTGCTTGCCTTAACAAGGGTGAATTCTTTAAACTTAATGGAGGCAATTTTTGCCTGGCATTATATTCTGCTTCAAGCTCTTTATTCCGCTTTTGCTCCACCACCCTTTCAAAATGTTGAAAAAATTGCACAATATCTAAGTTTGATTTCAAATAACATTTCAAGTCTCCATTCAAACTTTCACTAAGTTGAGTACTTCGGACTCCCAACGTAAATCTCATCTTCATGTAACACTTTGCCCATTTCATCTTCAATTTGTATATGCCATCCAACCAACTCAAATCTGCAAAATTATATTTTTGAATCATAGACTCCTAAGCTTTTTCAAATTCACTTTTATCATCATACTCATACATGCAAGCTTTAAAATCTCGAACGAAAAAAGAACCATCTTTCATCAAATTTCCCAAATGCTTGATTCCATTTTGCATGATATGCCAAGTACATAAACCATGCCAAGTTTCTGGCATCACGTGAGCTAATGCCTTTGCCATTGCTGGATCTTGATCTGTAAAGACTGTCTGAGGCTTTTTACCATTGTGTGCATCTAAGAAACTTTCAAAAAGCCATTTAAATGATTCCGTTGTTTCATCATATAACAATGCGGCTCCAAAAATCACTACTCCTCTATGGTGATTAAAGCCAGTAAACACACCTAAGGGTCTAAGTTCCTTATTAGTGCCAAATGTAGTATCAAAAGTAACCACATCACCAAAATGAGCATAATCAAATATCATTCTAGCATCAGCCCAAAAAATATTAGTTATGCGTTCTTCACTATCCAATTGTACTGCATAATGGAAGGATGGATTATTAATCATTTGTTGCTGAAAGTACCTTAACAAACTACCTGCTTCACCATATATCAAGCTTTTTTGCCGTCTAGTTCGAAGGTAGTTTCTTTGATCAAGCTCAATATATCCAAGATTAGCCCTTCCACCAGCTTCTCTACTCATCAGCTCATGTGCCTCCTTAGGTCGAATTCCTGAACTATATGCCAAATTAATTGCCAATGCTTGAGCTTCAGACATATTTCGTTGTGATCTCATCATATGAATAGTCTCTGAAAGATGAAGTACATGGTTATGCTCAAAAATAAAATCATAGACTTTGTAGTTTCCAGTATCTCGAACTAATGAAAGGCACAGTCGTACAGGGCAGTTAGTCCTTGTTTGTTCTCGAGGGCGAGTGACCAAATTATCTCTTTTATCTACTCTTCGAACACCTTCTTTAGCACATACAAATCCTCTTGATGTCACTTTGCCAGATGTCTTGCTTTTATTTTGAAAATGCTTCCTAACACTGAAACCTATTTGTCTACCATAATTCTCCCAATGTTTCCATGCCTCTTCCAAAGTACTAAACTCCATATCCATACGAGGTGTCCAGTCAACTTCGAGATCCAAGTTTTGAGAGGTGTCCATCGTACTACTTGAAGATCATGAAAAACAAAAAGTATGTTAGCTTGAAAAATAAAAATATCCCACTAAAATAGTTATGTGAAAGCACCAAAATAGTTAATACATTACCTACAAAGAAAATTATCTATATACGTATATGTTGGTAAGAGAGTGAAGGGAGCACATGCAATACCAAAGGAAGCTTTTTATCTGTTTATAAAAGAAAAAGAAATTGGGACCACAATATCAATCTCAACAAAAGGCCAAATGGGACCACAATATCAATCTCAAGAAAAAGAAATATAAAAGAAAAAGAAATTGGGACCACAAATAATACCGAGGGAAGCTTTTTATTTCTCTGCCGGTGAGTGAGGTGCGACTCTTTCTCTATTCACCCAGCGTGGTTTTTTGTTTGTGATCAGTCCGTCTCCATCTTTGAAAGAGAGTGAGAAAGATAGAAAAAAGAAGAAGAAAAGGGAAGCGAAAATATATTGTTGAAGAGGAACTCCTGTAGAAAAGACATGGAAGAGAGGGAGACGAAAAAGAAAGGGTAAATGATTAAATAAATTTAGAAGGAGGAGGGAAAAGAGTAAAGATGCCGCTCAGCTAATTAAAAGGGAGGGAAAATTGCAAAAAAAAAAACGAAAAAGGAAAACCAAGGAAGGCAACGGCGTTAACAATGTTCAAACGTGGTTTTCAAACTTGTAAACATTATTTTACAATTTTTACATGGATTGATGAGGTGTCTATCATCTACACCATTTATTTTGAATAAAAGGCTAAGATTTAAAGAATTGTATCCCCTGCAATGACCTAGGAATTGCAGGGGATCTGTATCCCTATTGAAAACCATTCATGTGGGTGGCCGTTGAGAGCCATCAATACCATCTGCCAAACCAAGAATAGACAACGATCAGTGCCGACTCAAGGGTAAGGCCACTTAGGCTATAGCCTAAGGCCTCACCCTTAGCAAGGCCCCATAAAAAGATCCAAGAGACTCAATATTTTTTTTGTATTGTAGATGACCCAAGAAATAAAAAAAAGACAATTGAGCTAAAAAAAATGGCAAGATGCAATATTTTTTATTATCATGAGTGTACTATTTTTTTGCTCATTGATATGTTTTTCCCAAGTTTCATAATCCTTTTTTCACATTATGAACTTTGCTAAAAGAGAAAAAAGTCCTATAATAAATTAACTATACAAATTATATGAATGTCTTATAAATTTCTTAATTGTACAAATTATGGGGCTTGATGTCGTGAGTAAGAGCCCTAGAGAAATAATTAATGAGGCTTTTCAATATTTTATATTAAATTTATTAATTGGTAAATATTTTATATTAAAATTTATACAAAAGGCCTGCAAATTTATATAGAGCCTTAGGCCTCCATTTGGTTTGAGCAGGCCCTGACAACGATCCGGACAGTTTTGCAATTAAGCAAACAGCAATTACTTGGCAGCTAAGATTAATATTAATGGCTCTCTTTTATTTTTCTACGCAATATTAATGGCTCTCACTTATAAAAAGTGCTCTGTTCATGACATAAAATAATGGTGAGGAATATCGATCGGAAGAGGCCGTACGTGTTCAAAAGATCATTATGGTCCTTATGGTTTTCTTTTTCTTAAGTGGGGGATCGAATTTGACCTATATGTCTTCGATTAGGTGGGATTTAATTATCAAAGAAAAAAAAGGTGGGATCATGAGAATAGAGTGTCGAGGTCAGGGCCGGGGTATGGGCAAAAGATGAGGAATTAATGGATCGAATAAGTACCTCGGACGCCCTATAATCTATATAGACTTCCATATGCGATCGTGGGATTCATTAATGGAACAGATCAAGTTGACTAAGCAATTGGTGTGGGAAAGGTACGAGGAAATCTAAGTGGTAACATTAATTCGTATTGGACATTTTAACAAATGCATGTCCGGAGCCTGGACTTTGTCATCAATATTATTAAATGCGGTACTCTGAAGGGTGTAAGTCCGGTCCGGCTACCGGTAGGCTCCGGTTCCGTTACGGTCATGGGTTCCAAAAAGAAGATGTCCGTATCTTCTGAAAATTGAAACTGGAAGTAATTTTTGAGCCTTCCCGGAGACGGAATTGGAAGGGGATATTTATGCCGATTCAAAGGAAAATCGATTTCGTTTTTTTTACCCTCATAATAAAATGACGTCGACGTCATTTGGTTGTTTGGTTTTTTTTTAAAAAAAAAACCTAACTCTCAGTCTCTCCCCCCCTCCTTCACGAGCTCTCTCTCTGACCTCTGTTCTCTCTCTCTTCTCTAACTTTCAGTCTCTCCTTCCCCCTCTCTCCCGCGAGCTCTCTCTGACCTCTGTTCTCTTTCTCTCTCTATCTGAGCTTTGTCTTCTCCGGCGCCGCACCTTTGCTACTCTCACCATGTATATTTCTCTCTCTATCTCTATGTCTCTATCTCTCTCTAGTCTCTGAGTGTGTGTCTCTCTCTCTCTATCTCTAATACGTCCTTCTGCCTTAGCTGATATTGCTGCTGGCTTCGACAGTAGGAAGAGACCTGTACAATAGTAGATCTTTGCGTCACTGCGTGTATCAAAGTTTGCTACTTATGGCTTGTTTAGGGGGTTCTTTCATTCTGGTATTTTAGTCTCTAGTTCAGGCTGCAATTGTGCAGCCAAAGGCTCTATGAAAATGTTACTTTTCTTCAGTATCTTTTTCCAATTTTTCTTTCATTTTTGTTGCATTAGCGCAAATTAATTATAGTGGCTCATTCAAAGTAAACACCCATGCATTAACAGATTGTGTAAATCTCTGTCTCGATCTCCAATCTCTCTGTCTTTCTCTCCCTCATATGTGTTCTCCTTCAATTCGGCACTTATTTATGAGTCTTAAGGTATAGACTAATCGTTGATAATATCTTTGTTGATAACTAATTGTAGGCGTGTAAATTGTATGTAAGAGAATTGTTACTGTAGCTTTATGGATTCTTGAGACAATTGTAAATTGTATATAAAGATTTTTAATTTTGTTGTGACTCCGTAACCTGTTAGATGCACTTGTGAATCTATTTAGCTGCTAAATTTGTGAATCTTTATTTTTGTAAATAAGGGGTAAATGGGCCAAACAATATGGTCAAAAACATTATCGAAATTTCATTTTGGACATCCGCTAGTTAGCGGACCGGATGTCGGAATGTTAAATTATGCTTCCGACATGTCCGCTATACACCCCTAGTACTCTATATCGATAGTTAGGGCATGCATCTGAGCCTCAACAAAAGCGAATCAAGGGCGACCCGTGATGTGCGGGCTGTGTCCAAAACTAAGAATTTAATCTTTAACTAAAGTTGGAATCACAGTAGCTTCATTATGTTTTTGTGGTCTTTGCGCTATGTAAAATTCTTGAGTTTAAGTGGTGATGGACTTCGGCCTAACTTCATGATGGTCCATTTTCTTAAGAATTTTTTTGCTTAAAAAAGAAAAAAAAATAGCGCCCGCTAATGTGTAGTCAAGTGAAACAACTCTAGACACTTCTAAACATATATTAATTAACAGATCTCATAGAGTCATAACACGCCAACGCCACAGAAAGAGAAGAGAATTGACAGTAGCAAGAATAAGTTGGTTATTAACAACTGAGGTTATTTTGGTTTTTCAGCTTGAGATAAATAATAATCCCACCAATTCTTTAATTGGTCTGTAAATCCTATAATTAAACAATTAACAACTTGTATATCAGTACGATTACTATTTTTTAAAACATTAGAATACATAGTCATTTCATGCAAAATATTAAGAATTTCATATTCAGAAACACCATCAATATTCCATTCGTAAAGAATATCAGAGGCAAAAGTCGCTGTAGATGTAAGATGTCTTTCTTCAAATTGAAGATCATGAGGAGTAGGACAAGGATAATAATTACACGAAGTGCCCCGCGTATATTTGGAAGGAATCGTAGAAGCTTTTATTCTTTGATTAATTCAATTTATTAAGACTTAAATTGTTGTTCTGAAGTGGAAACCACTTTATCAAAAGAAGCATTATCTGAAGAATCACAAGGTTCAGTTTGATTTAAAACATCAATACGAGAAGTAGAAGGGAACTGGATTGATTTGTTTGGAGTAGGATTAGGGGGAGTACTAATATTAATTTAAGACAACATATCTTCTATTTAATGCAAAACAGATTCAGTTTCAATAGAAGAAGTTTTAACAAAAGGAGCCATCTTCGGAAATTCGTGAAGAATAAAAAACAGTTTTTTGGAAGAACTTGATAACGAAGGGGGTTTAATTAAATTTTCCAACTTCGTAAGATGGATACCAAATTTATGTAAGTAAGTATTTGTATAATTGTTTTGTTGAATAATATTATCTAATGTTTTATCACTATTGGATAGACTATTGGTTTTAAAAGGAGTAGCCAGAAAATTGCAAATATTATTACTAGAACTAATAGTTTCATTGATGGATAAAATTCAAATATTTTTTGTTGATCATGAGTAATCCAAGGGATATCCTGAGTAAGAACATTTAAAGTAATATGATTTTGGGCAAACCAAGAGAAAACGGGAATTTGATTTTGAACACAAATCATGTCATCATAATACTTAGTTCGTATAATAGTGTGTTCTGGTAAAGAGAATTTATCTAAAAACCATAGATGTTTGGCAGAGTTTTCAAGGGATTGAAAATCTGCACGAAGTATTTCTTTGTTTAAAACAAATTTAGATTGTAAAATATTCAATGAATGTGGTCGTTGAAGAGAAAAAACTTCAGATTGTGTAGGGGAAGTTCTTTCAATTATAGGAGGAGGTTCATGTTCATAAAGCGAAAATTGAACTGGTGGTTCAGTATGTATACTTGTTATTTCTGGTATTTGTACATTACGTGTATGACTTGTAGAGGGAAATGTAGAAGTACTAGGAATAAAAGAATTTAAAGCAAATTGAAAATTGCGAGAACTTGAAGTGCGAGAATCAATAGAAGATCGAGAGTTTGTCCTGTTATTAAGAAAAAAGAGTATAATAGATTCGTCTGTATGTTGAGCAAAATATTCAATTTCTCTATTTTCTTTTTTCTTTTTTTCGGAGGAGGAAAATGAAAGGAAGTTTCCATTGATCGGATAAAATAATATCATCCTATTTAATCATACGAGAGACTGTGATATTAGAAAATTCAGTACTAGTATTTAAAAGTACAATTTTACCGGAATGAGGGTGTACTTTAGATCTAGGGTCAAGGGTAGTTTTCATAAGTTTATAATGGAGTCTATATATAACAACATGGTATTGAGCACCTTTCCATCATATTATAGCCCGATGATTTAATATTAAGAATGAGAGAATATAAAATAATTACAGCAGATAAAGAAATGAGAAAACAAAGATAACAATTAAAATATATTGGACCTTGATGTAAAGAAGATTCAACAATACGAGACTGTGATTATGAAGGCCATCACGTAGTCAAAGAAAATAGAAACATTTAAATCTTATCTAATAAGAGGTGTAGCTGTTATTTGTACTAAACTCATGTGCATATATTTAAAACTTTGGTTAATATGTTATTTAATCATATTAGTATTCAGAATATGTAGTTATTGATATTCTTTACTAATAGGTATTAATTATTAAATTATTTTAATTGATTCGTATTCTTTGTGTGTGTATATATATATATATATATAACCAGGGCCCTTGGTACATGTTACGCCTGACAACTTTGTCCCATGATCACGTACGATTGGATCACCAAACGTTGTTCAGATAGCTTTCTCATTGAAATGACACTACCTTTTGTTTGTTGACACGATGATCGACAGGATTTATAATAAGCTTGCAAATTTAAAATTTTATTAGATTTTAAGATGAATCGGTGAAAATGTAAAATTTTATAAAATTTGGTTAGAATTTAATCTCAATAAAAATTAGAATCACAGTAATTTCGTTAGCCAAAAATAAGAGCTAAAATAGAGAAGTTACTGATAATGTCGAATTCCTGTAATACTGTAGTGCAGTGATTATACTACTGCTACCGAAAATGGCTTACTGTCAGTCATCTGAAGGAATAAGGACTAAACAGCAACATTAACGAGCTTTCCAGCTGTCTAAAATGGCGCAGCGCAACATCTGACAAGAAAATCAATAAATCAAATCCCTCACAACTGAAGTTGTGTTTTCAAATCTCTCAAGTCTCAAAAATTTAAGAAATCTTATGAAAATTGAGAAGATGATAATTTCATTGAATTTTGTAAGAATGTTTGGTAAAATATGGTGATAGGTGATTTTAGACTTTTTAGATCAATAATAGTTGGAATTTATGAAAAAGATAGAAAGAGGAATTAATTGTATTTTTAAAATTGAGAGTAATGTTATTATTTGTAAATATTAATAAAGACAAAAGAGTCAACTAACCTAAAGTGTTTACAGATGGGAAAAAATTGATGGCAGCATATAGATTCAGCACAATCACTTTCAATTATCACATTTGTAATTGCCAAGTTTCTGCTCCATGGAACACGCTAGCTGAATAGCCAAAGATTCCCGAGAGAGAGGCTGAGTATAAAATGAGAAATTATTTGAACGTTAAAAATTTGAGGAGGTTAAAATTTTAGTATATTAAAATTCGTAAAAAAATAAAGAGATAAATTATTTGAATGGATTTTTTATATTTATTATAATAAAAAGTAATGATTTGAAGAAATAAATATTATATTGTAATTATTTTATTGTATTAAAAATTTTAGAAACTTAAAATTTAAGTAAACAAACGTCCAGGATATCCAGATAATCGGGGCAAATATCCCGAATATTGCCCTGACTATCTCGACAAACTGCAGCAAAATAAGTCCCATGGGATCTGCAAGCTGCATCTGCACGTTGATTTTATAAGAATTCGTATGACGAGGATTCCACAAAACTTGATTGAGAGTGGGTAAGGGTAATATAGATATTATAGATATAATTTGTTAGGTAGGTTGGTGGGTCGAGAATAGTAAATGTTACCACCAACCAGATGTGGATATCGTTGATCGAGGAATTGAATCGACTTAAATCCTTCATTGATTGAGAGAGTCAGTCAGGGGAAGGTGGGGGGCGCTTTTAACTTTGTTGAAGACAATAGGGTACGTTTGTTTCTCTAAAAATTCTAATCAAGTAAATATATTTTAAAATTTTCAATTTTTACATATATTTTTTAAATTTTTCACAAATTTTAAAAATCTTTAACATTAAAAAAATCCAAAAAATTTTAAAAATATTGTTCAAAATTGCGATAAACAAACATTTCATAATATAGTTGACAAAACTCTCGCTCAAATTAAAACCGCGAAAGTGAAAGCCACATGGCAGGGAGCCCCCAGGTGGCCCCGCGGTAGCATAATATGGTTTAGAATTTAGATACCGCCTTCATGGCGAGCACATATGCAGATTGAAAAAGCTATGTATACAGCTCCAGCTCCGTAATCATAAAAAACAAAACAAAAAAGTTTGCCCAAGCTTTTAAAAGAGGCTGCGGGCAAGAAATGGGACCCAGAATTCCTCATTAATTCAGCTCATTGCCATCCAAAACAAAGTGGTGGCAGTAAAAGCTTTTAAAAGAGGCTGCGGGCAAGAAATGGGACCCAGAATTCCTCATTCATTCAGCTCATTGCCATCCAAAACAAAGTGGTGGCAGTAAGATGATAAGCTATGTATTTGAAGTAGATAAGCTAAAGTGCTTATAGGAGATAAGTTAGATGTGACAAAAGTAACTAAGTTGATAGTTAGGTGAGACAAGTAACTAAGTTAGTTGAATTGTAACCAAACAACATAAATGAGCTTTGAGACAAGGCCATTCACGTGAAGAGCATAGAGAGTGGAAGAGTAAAAAAGCTTGTGGACCATGTGAGTTGCAAAAAAGAGATAAGGTGAGCAATTAAGTGACAAGACAAGACAAAGGAAGAGAAATGAGAGAAAATCAAATGGAGAAGCAAGGGTTCGCGTGGGATAGCAAGCTTGAGGGGACAAAGAGATGATGTGAGAGAAAGTGAGAAGAAAAAGGTGGGAAAAGACCATGCATTGGTCGGCCAAGCTCACCCAAATTCATCCCCCTCTTTCCTTCTTTCTCTTTTGTCACTTCCAACACCTCATGTCATTGTCATTTTCACAATTTCATCTTGGGAGACTCAATTGCTTCCTACGAACTCACTCTCACACTTAGCATTTCAAATTGCTTTGGCCGAATATCACACTTCATTCAACTCTCTCTCTTTTCCTCTCTTGGCCGAAACTTCCCCTTTGCGTTGGAGTTATTTATGATTGATTTCCTTTGCATAAAGAATGTTAATTCTTTGTGATATATGTTGATATTTTATATATGCACATGACTGACCGTTGTATTGTGATGTCAGATACCACCGAGTAGCCGACCCCCACATTCCCAGCAGTCGGGTGCCCCTTCTCAGAGAAGGATGACGGCACGCGAGTACCGTAGTTTGTTCCGAGTCAACCCTAGATCTCAGGGTTTGACGAGACTGTCGGGAAGCCATGTGGCTCCAACTCCTGCACCACTTGAGACCAATAGAGAAGACACGAGGAGAACATACCGGCCTCATTTACCCTATTGGCAAGAAGGTATGGTGGGGACATACCAGCCCCCGCCACCTCCGGCAGAAGACCAGCCTGGACCCTCCAGGTGGGGGCAACCCCTATCCCCAGATTACTCTGGATATCTGGAAAACCTTTATTGCCAGAATCGCCAATAAATGCTATTTCCTTGAGAACCATTTTACCAGAAAATTTTGAGGATCCGGAGGAGAATTCAGAAGAGGATCCTATGGAACAGGATCCAATACCTAATGTAGAAAGAGAACGACCTCAGGAAGAGCCTAGGCGAAATAACCCGAGGCATGAGTGTACCCCTAGGCGATGTTCTGAGAGAAGACATCGTAGGAGAATTGGAGATCAGGATGCTACATCTGAGTCATATCTTTCCTCGCAAGAAGTTGAATCTAGACCTAGGTATCATGGACCACCCGAAAATGTAATCCATGACCCTAGTTTAGAAGAACCGAACCAAGGAGCTAGATCACAATCTTCGACGGGGAGTAATTCCCTAGATCACATTTATCAGAGGGAAATTAGTAGTTGGGAAAGCACGAGTGTTCGCCCCTACCCATATGGTCCTGCACCCTCACAGTCAGGACAAAACTATTGGTGGTAAAAAAATTTCGGGGTCGGAATTTTTATAAGGAGGGCAGGATGTGAGACCCCGTTTGTTTCTTTTGTTATTTTCTATGTATTAGCTTTAATTTAAATTATGGGGCCATATTTTTGGCCAATGTCTGACTTAAGCTTTATGTTAAGGTACATTAACTAATATGAGATTTTTATTTCATGAATTTTTTCTTCAATGATTTCTTTTTCATTATGGAAGTTTAGTGCGAGTTTAAATTTTAATTTCCTTAAAGAACCGAAACTTGCAAGGTAAGTTTCTCTTATGAATTTATATTTTCCATTTGCTTAGTATATTCCATAATCCATGAAATTAAATTATGATTAAAGATTTATATATATATTGGCCGAAAATAATTAAATAGAAAAATCATAAAATTCCTTTAAGTATTTGAATATTTTTGTGTGGCCTTAATTAGTAGTTTTGAATTATCATTAGAAATATTAGATGATAAGCTACTAAGCATATGATAAGTTTTAAGGGAATTTAAATTGATAAGCGCACTTGCTTATCATAGTGATAAGCTAGCATGGTGATAAGATAGAGAGCTTTTAAGATAATAGGTTGTTGTGGCTATCGTAGAGATAGACTAGAGCAATTATCTTGAGATAGGTTGTCATGCTTATAAGTTGATAAGTTATGGATTTGAACTAGATAAGCTAAAGTGCTTATAGGAGATAAGTTAGGTGTGACAAAAGTAACTAAGTTGATAGTTAGGTGAGAAAAGTAACTAAGTTGATAGTTAGGTGAGAAAAGTAACTAAGTTAGTTGAATTGTAACCAAACAACATAAATGAGCTTTGAGACAAGGCCATTCACGTGAAGAGCTTGGAGGGTGGAAGAGTCTTAAAGTTGTGGTCCCATGTGAAGAGATAAGGTGAACAATTAAGTGACAAGACAAGACAATGGAAGAGAAATGAGAGAAAAGTCAAATGGAGAAGCAAGGGTTCACGTGGGATAGCAAGCTTGAGGGGACAAAGAGATGATGTGAGAGAAAGTGAGAAGAAAAAGGAGAGAAAAGACCATGCATTGGTCGGCCAAGTTCATCCCAAATTCATCCCCCCTCTTTCCTTCTTTCCATCTTGTCATTTTCAACATCACTTGTCAATTTCATTTTCATAATTTCATCTTGGGAGACTCAATTGCTTCATACGAATTCACCCTCACACGTAGCATTTCAACTTCACATTTCAAATTGCTTTTCTCCCTTGGCCGAATATCACACTTCATTCAACTCTCTCTCTTTTCCACTCTTGGCCGAAACTTCCCCATTGTGCTTAAGCCTTGTTCTTTTCTTCTTGCAACCAAATCACTTCTCTAAAGTTCTAAGTTTGTTTCTCTTCTTTTGGTAACCAAATCCCCCCCTTTGTGCAACTCATTTCTTCTCTCTTAGTGGCTGGAAATTTCTATTCACCTAGCCATTTTCCCTTGTTGAAATTTAGCTCACTTTCTTGGAACTAAATCACTTCAAAGTTTCAAGCATTTCCTTGTTTCTTTAAGCAACTTTTAGTTGCTCTACACTTCTCTTTTACCCACCATAAAACCCCTATCTTAGCACCTTGAAGACACATATCTCACCCTCTTGGAATCATTCCCAAAGGTGGAACCGAAAGTTGGAGTTAAAGAAGGATTTTGTGATAATCGTGTGTTCTAAGTGGAAGGTAGAGTTAGATGTGATAATCACATGTTATATTTTGTTTAAGTTCTTTATAGTTCTAACCTAAGATGTTTGACTATGCTAGGTACACTTCTTTTATCAAAGCTTGTGTTCAATCGTCAAGGTGAGGCCAAAAATGGTTGTTGGTGCTAAGTATTGATTGTTGGCCGAATGTCTCTTGGTTGGATCTTGAGTTGGTGCTTTGATTTTTGTTAGATCTTGAGTTTAGAAGACCAACCCTAATTTGTCATGTTAGATCTGGCCATATAAGCATGAGATCCGAACTTGAATGTTAGAAAAATGTAAAGGAATGCATGTTGCAAGTTTTGGCATGAAAGGTTGATGTGAACCTCGCCAAGAGTGACGAGACCCGACAACTATAGGGAACCCAAGATCGTTTCTAGAATGGATTCGAGTGGAACCTCGACCCGTTGCTTAGGAAAGCAAGAACCTCGGTATAAGGAAGACGCCACAAACGGTGGTGGAACTCCGTTTGATAAGTCGGGTTGAACGCCACGGGAAATCCCGATAAGTTCGAATAATTATTCAAAGAACCAAAGAGAATCACAGACTTCTCAAATAATATTAATCTCAAAGTTGTGTGTTTTCTACATGCCCAAAGGCCCTTTAAATATACTTGGAACATCCCTCCAAGAATAGGATTCTAATTAAAAAAGGAAACTAATTTAAATTTGAAAGAAATTAAATTCTCCTAAAAATCCGGCTAAGTAAAAGGGATATAAACTAGCATTTGATTTGAATTCAAACTCAAATAAATTATTCCTAAAAATAAGGAAAATGGATAAGCCAGCATTTGAAAGCTCAATCTGGACCGGATTCTTCTAGAACTTGGATCAAGTTGACAAGTCTTTGTTGTTCACTTGGATCTTGTTCAATGGGCCTCCGTGAAGTTGCTTGAGTCCATGCCGCTTGAATTAGCCCATTGTGTAGCTCCTTGAACTTCCTAGCTTGTGCCCTCGTAACCGGCCCAATGGGAACTCGAATTGGATCATCCGATGATGTGCCTTGATTCCCATCATTCCCCTCCTCTTGAAAAGGATTTGCCCTCAAATCTTCACCGACATCAAACGGACTCGTCGGCCGCTCTAGAATTTTCACTCACTCTCTGATTTTCACTCTCTTTCTTTTGCTCACTCTCTTTTTTTATCACTCTCTTGCTGCAACCTCACTTGATCTTCATATACTTGCTGCGGTGTCAAGGGTACAAGAGTGATTGACCGCTGATTAAGTACAAAAAAGTACTTATTTGTAAAGCCATCATGATTCACATGTCGATCGAATTTCCACGGACGCCCTAGCAACAAGTGTCCCGCTTGCATCGGTACTACATCACACAGCACTTCATCTTCGTACTTACCGATTTGAAAACAACTAACACTTGCTTGTTCACCCTTATTTCTCCACTTTCTTTAGCCACTGCAACTTATATGGCCTAGGGTGTTTCAACACGGGCAATCCCAACTTCTCAACCATGATTGTGCTCGCAACATTAGTACAACTACCACCATCAATAATCACACTACATACCTTATCTTTGATGTAGCATCTAGTGTGAAAGATGTTCTCCCGCTGTACTTCCTCATCACCCTTTGCTTGCAAGCTCAAGGCTCTCCTAGCCCCCAAGGTCAACGCATCAGGGGCCATGTCGCCGGTGTCAGATTCTTCACTATCGGTCACGATCTCTCCATTGGCCTTCAACACCATGACTTGCTTGTTTGGACATTGGCTTGCTATGTGTCCCTTGCCTTGACATCGAAAACACTTGATATCACGATTTCTAGAAGTAGAAGCTTCAGTTTTACCTTGAGAAGTGTGGTTGGTGGTAGGGGGTTTGGGCTCGGGTTTGGACACTTGTGACTTGTCCATGGGCTTGGTATAACTCGGCTTCAAGGAGGTAGAACTAGAATTATGGCTGGCACGTCCCCCACTCCCTCTCTTGAGTTGCTGCTCAACTTTGATAGCTATATGTACCATGTCTTCTATCTCCACATAATGTTGCATCTCCACCCTATCATGGATCTCCCGATTCAAGCCATGTAGGAAACGAGCCATGGTAGCCTCTCGATCCTCATCAACATTTGCACGGATCATGGCCATCTCCATCTCCTTGTAATAGTCTTCTACACTATGACTTCCTTGCTTAAGGCTTTGTAACTTTTTGTACAGCTCCCGGTAGTCGTAGCTTGGAACGAATCGTTTTCTCATGACCGCCTTCATAGCCTCCCATGTCTCTATTAGACGTTCTCCATTTCGCCTCTTATTTATCACAAGTTGATCCCACCAAGTTATAGCATACTCAGAAAACTCAATGACTGCTAATTTTACCTTCTTGGTTTCGGAGTAATTATGGCAATCAAACAAGAACTCTATCTTCTTCTCCCACTCAAGATAGGCTTCCGGATCAGATCTCCCTTGAAAAGACGGAATCTTCATCTTAACTGACGTTGTTATCTTCTCGGTTCCTAGCGTCTCTTCGCCCTCCATATCTCCTATAGCCAACATGAGAATTACGGTCTTCTTCCTCCTCAAATTCAGATCTATAAGGCTCTTCTTCGTCCTCCCTTTCCTCCATCCGTGGTGCTCTCTCCCGTCTACGGAAGTTGCGGTCGTTTTGGTGTTGCTTCGTCTCCAGCTGAGCTACCCGTTCGTTTGTGCGCTCCACCGTCTCGTGGACTGACTCTATTTCCGCCTTCAGGGATTTCTCCAGGCGACTCACCAAGGCCTCCATAAGTAATATATGTTCAACAAAGCTCGTATAAGGAACCTCGCCAAGACTGATGAGACCCGACAACTATAGGAAACCCAAGATCGTTTCTAGAATGGATTCGAGTGGAACCTCGACCCGTTGCTTAGGAAAGCAAGAATCTCGGTATAAGGAAGACGCCAGAAACGGTGGTGGAACTCCGTTTGATAAGTTGTGTTGAACGCCACGGGAAATCCCGATAAGTTCGAATAGTTCTTCAAAGAACCAAAGAGAATCACAAGACTTCTCAAATAATATTAATCTCAAAGTTGTGTGTTTTCTACATGCCCAAAGGCCCTTTAAATATACTTGGAACATCCCTCCAAGAATAGTATTCTAATTAAAAAATGAAACTAATTCAAATTTGAAAGAAATTAAATTCTCCTAAAAATGAAATATTCCTAAAACTTAGGAAAATGGATAAAATATCATTTGATTTGAATTCAAATTCAAATAAATTATTCCTAAAAATAAGGAAAATGGATAAGCCAGCATTTGAAAGCTCAATCTGGACCGGATTCTTCTAGAACTTGGATCGAGTTGACAAGTCTTTGTTGTTCACTTGGATCTTGTTCAATGGGCCTCCGTGAAGTTGCTTGAGTCCAACCCGCTTGAATTAGCGCATTGTGTAGCTCCTTGAACTTCTTAGCTTGTGCCCTCGTAACCGGCCCAATGGGAACTCGAATTGGATCCTCCGATGATGTGCCTTGATTCCCATAAAAGGTTGTGTTGATTGGTGTTGGCCGAACCTTGTATGTCTTTTGATCTTCAAGTATAATTTTGTTAAGTGTCAATTTGATGAATGGTCATGATATATGTAATTTTAGTAAACATATATTCATATAAGCTAGTCTTGAAATGTTGAGGTTGTATGCAAATCGAAAGAATTAAGGAAAACCTAATTATTCTATGACAATGTGTGTTGGCCGAATATGATGTTGTGCTAAATCTTGAAGTTGTTTTGTTATTTGTAGATCCTAGGTTGTGAATCTGAAAATGGAGGATGAGATCACCATTAGGGAAGAAAATTTAGAGAAGGAATACTTAAAATGGAGCATGGCCGAATGACCTAGTAGAGAAACCCTAATGGCAAGCCTATAACAATGAAATTATATTTACTTGTGATGGATAAATGAAATTAGGGTTATGCCAAATGGATTAGAGGATTAAAGCTTAAGTTCAATCATAAAACACACCATATAAGTAAGAGAAAAACAAGGTTATATGCTTAAAGGTTCGGGTTAAAAGGATTAGCAAAACCTTGTGATGTTAAGTATAGATTAAGGATTTAATTAGGTGGGCCGAAACCTATGGTGAACAAAATAAAGCTTATATTCGGGTTGCATAGAGATCAAATGTCAAGTCAAGGATTAATTATAATTAGGGTTAGTAATTGATGAACTTAAAGACCTAGTTTGATTTATGTAATGAAAGAAAAATTAGGATTTGATTATAGAGCAACTAGCTTGCTAATTAGAAACCTAAGTAAGAATGATTAATAAGAGTTTCTATGTAAACGTTTGAGAATAATATTATATTTTCAGAAATATATTTTGGGGAAAAACCGATTAAAATACAAATATTTATCTTGTATGATTATGTACTTAATTCCTAATACTAAGAAGTGTTCGAATCGCTTCTAGGCGATCTTCGTATCTTTATTCATAATCAAGGAGACCGAGGTAAGTGGAAGTAAGTGGAACTTGTAAGTAGAAACTTACACTTTTATGAAAACTGGAATGACACACTGCATTGATTCATGAACAAACATGATATTTCGAGCAAGTACGACATGGCATCAGCATTGCATGATTTTTTTAAAGAGAATTTTTTATGCAATGTCGTATGGAAAGTTTATGGAAAGACAAGTTAAGTCAAGGGGCTCTGGTCGGTACCGTACCATCATGATGGACACCCATACCGAAGTACGAATGCAAGAAGGATGGGTGAATCCAAAGAGGCTGTGCAAACCACACTGAAGAACAATAAGAAGGTGTGGGCCTCCAAGGGTCGTGTCTAGCCATCAGGCCTGGGGCAACTACGGGCTAGCTCGACCAAATGAAAAGTCCCCATGGGTAAGGGAGAAGGTTGTGGTGACTTGATCGATTAGATCCGTCACTTGTTTAGTGTTGAACATGTTATGCATATATTAAGATGCAAGTTTATTGAGAACCTTAATTGATGTGAACCCCGTTATCCCGTAACGAGACCCAACAACTATAGGGAACCTAAGATCGTTTCTAGAATGGATTCGAAGGGAACCTCGACCCGTTGCTTAGGAAAGCAAGAAGCTCGGTATGATGAAGACGCCACAAACGGTGATGGAAATCCGTTTGATAAGTCAAAGTGAACGCCACGGGAAATCCCGATACGTTCGAGAAGTTCTTCAAAGAACCAAAGAGAATAACTCTCACAATTTCATTGATCAATGTCTGTTTCAATTACAATGCAAGAGCTCCTATTTAAAGGGCTGAAAATAACAAGGAAATAAATCTAACATAGAAAACCTAATAAAATTCGAAATTAGGCAAGGAATTAAATCCTAGCTTGCCTAAAACACATAAGACAAATAAGGAAATAAAATACTTGTCGCCTAAACCAAAAAGGAAGACTAAGGAAATAACTCCTTAGTTGCCTAAAACAACAACCTATTTAAGGAACTATATTTTGGACGTGAACAGTACCAAAATAAACTAAAGAAAAATTCTTTATTTGCCTAACTCTAGACCTGGACGTGAACAGTACCCAACAAGGAAATTAAATGCTCAACAAAATAAATAATCAAAAGATTTCAAAAGGAAAGGATTTTGCCCTTAGAATTTATTTCCATGCAATCTGATTCTTCTAGAATAGTCCCAAAATTATCTCTTGACCGGATCCTTCTAGAAAGTGGGTCATCTTTGATGGGCTTCCACGAATGGGCTTGGGCCCATATCTCATTAATGATTTCGTCGAGTACGTTCTTGAACTTCTTGTCTCGTTCTCTCGAAACCGACTCTACGGGAACTTGAACTAGCTCCTTTGACGCCTTGCTCGTATTCTCATCATTAATCACGTTATGAGTTGGCTCGCTTCTCTCGTGATTCTGTATTTTTCCGCTGTAACTATGTATGTACGAACGCTGGAGCTTTCCAGGGCGCGGCTATCACGGTCCCTGCGGGATGTCGTTCGGGGCGTGACAACCATTGTCAAAGTTCGATTCGTTTTCAAAGTGTTTTTTTACTTTGATCCGTTTCTTTTCAAAATTTCTTCCAAAAGTTGTTTTTTCAAAGCTTGAACATATTTCTTTTGAAATATTTCTTTTGATTTCAATACTTTTCATGTCAAAATTAGTATTTTCTATGTGGTGATTAAGCCGGTTTTTAGCCGAGAAATCACAGTATTGTTTTTGCCTTCACAACATTTTCCTTTGAGAAATGTTTTATAATGTTGTGATGATGGAAACGAGTTAAGGGGTTGCATATCATAAATGAGATGTATGGGCGTTGATATGAGACATGCACACTTAACTTGTACGTTGGAAAGAAATATTTGATGTTAAAATGTGGTTAAGGTGTTGCATATCATGAATGACATGTATGGGCGTTGACATGAGACATGTATACTTAACTCATACTGTGAAGACATGAGACACTACTATGCATAAAAGAATGCATTGACTTGTTGTGACATTATGCCTCTTTGTCGTACGTGGAAAGATTCTTTGTTAGGATAACTCGCTCTGGGAGCTTGAGGCCGTATTGTGCTCTGGGAGCACTTCTGCAAAGATACGGATGGTTACATGTAACCCGTCACTCTGGCCAAGTAAATACCATTATACTGCCTTTAATTATCCACATTTTTCATTTATTTGTAGTCCATTTAATTTTCTTTTTTCCTATTTAAATTATCGTAAGTGAAGAAATTTATGTAATACCGCTGCATCATGATATAATACGGTAATACCTCCTCTAGTCAATATATATATTTAATTTCGTTTTAATTTTGTAATGATATTTGACACTTTCATTTAGGTCTAGGTATTTGAAAAGCTCTTTGTTCATTTTTATAAGACTTTGAGATTGCGATTCTCTCCGTTGATTTTATTCACTCTTTTCCCTTGGTGATGATTCTTAGGGTCTGTTTTGTATGCCTCTAGAATTTTTTTTTTTGTAAATTCTTTTACATGTTTTCTAATACTCGATTTAGATTGAAGAAGCCTAAAATGCAGAATAAGATTATGATGGATTCAATCCAAGCAGTGGAAAGATTTTTATGGCACCCAATCTTCCCATGACTCTAGTTCTACCTACCCCACCAACTTTTTCACTAACGCTATCCCTGCACTTCCTTTCTCTAGGCCTAAAAAAAGGAACAGTTTTCTATCTGTTTTCTGGATGAAGTTGGGGAAATGGAAAATTACTCTATGGTAGAAGAAGGGGAGGGTTTCTTGATTACGTGTAAACCAATGCATTTTTTTCACTACCAGAAAATTGACCTCAGGTTTCAAACTTTCGGGTGTCAAAATAAATTTTGTCACCAAATCCTGCGTTTCTTTGTCAAAATAAAAATTCTGTTATACAAGTTGTGCCAAGAATTATAAAACCGTCTGGACGTCCTAAAACCTCATCTGCACGATATTCAGGGTTGACAAAAGGTAAAACGCCATATATTTGTGACTTCAAACATTCGTCAAGCATCTACAAAAGCGTCCGAACGATATGCGAAGACGTGTGCAAATAGTTTGTGACAAAAACACTGTTGTCACCTATTAGTGACGTCAGTAAAATCGTCATAAATTCTACATCAACGTCCGAACGACTAGGACAGTCTGCGCATGATTGATACACGTCTATGTCAGATGACCGTGGCGAACAGCTATGCGTGGCCGCACGGTTCCAGCCCGTCTGGACGTGGATGATTATAATTTCAGCGAATGATGGTACTCCACATTGCACGTTGCAGACGTTAGCTCGTCCGCTCTGACTCATACTATCCGAACGCCATCGTTTCGAAAAGATTTTAGTAACCGTTCACGATTTGGAATTTAATGCATATGAATTTGATTGGTCCATGTGGAAAATAGTAATGTCTGAACAGCAATGAATGGCTAGTCCAAAATACGTGGATGGATTTTAAAGTCAAACAGAAGCCATTTGAAAGACATTTTACACTGCAGTTTTTACACCAGTTGTCACGCCTTGAACGCAGTCCCGCCGGGACCGTGACAGCCGCGAGCAATCCCGAGGGAAAGCCCCAGCGAGCTTCATAAAATATACAGCGGAGAGAAAACTAGGATCGCGAGAGAGATGATCCAGACTCATGACTAATCTTGTAGTACAGTTCTTAAAAGAGGTTGATATCTTAGTTACAATATAAAGGTTCACATAATCTAAGTGACGGACCACAACGGTCAACCGCCACTCCAACAAGATACATAGTTGTCTTCTCTCTAAGTCGGATAGTTCTCCTGACTTCCTTTACCTGGAGCATCTGGAATAATACAGTTTTAAAAACGTGAGTCAAAAAGACTCAGTAAGGGAAAACTTAACTTGAAAACATGAGTTTATGACTTGAAATCATGGTTTGAAAACATGAACTTGTACTTGAACTCATAATCATAAATCTTGAAATCATAAGCATATAAACATAATGTAATTCATGCATGATCATGAATTTTGATGCACGTGTATGCCTCATGGTTGCATATGCACATGCTCTTGATTGTAAAACTTGTTCATGTTCTTGCATTTGGCTCATGGCCCTTGATCGTAAAACTTGCTCATGTACTTGAATTTGGCTCATGGCCCTTGAAAATATTCCATTCATAACATGTAGGCTACTTACGCTCCATTTAACCCCTGAAGTCAGGGTTGTGCGTTCCCATCGGAACCGTCTCCCTTACCCTTGGGGACATTTCATTTTGGTCGAGCTAGCCCGTAGTTGCCCCAGGCCTGATGGCTAGACACGACCCTTGGAGGCCCATACCTTCTCATTGTCCTTCAGTGTGGTTGCACAGCCTCTTAGGATTCACCCAACCTTCTCGCATTCGTCCTTCAGTATGGGAGTCCATCTTGATGGTACGGTAACTTGACTTGACTTATCATAAACTATCTCATATGTCATTGCATAAAATCTCTTTAGAAAATCATGCAATGCTCGTGCCATGACATGCTTGCATATGATGTCATGCTTGTTTGAATATCATGCTAGAAATCAACTTGTCATGAACAACATTTCATGCTTCTTATCATGCATCTTTGAACATCATGCCCTGGTTTATGAGAATACGAGCAAGGTGTCAAAGGTGCTAGTTCAAGTTCCCGTAGTGCCGGTTACGAGAGAACGAGCCAAGAAGTTCAAGGACGTACTCGACGAAATCATTCATGAGATATGGGCCCAAGCCCATTCGTGGAAGCCCATCAAAGATGACCCACTTTCTAGAAGGATCCGGTCAAGAAATAATTTTGGGACTATTCTAGAAGAATCGGATTGCATGGCAATTTTAAGGGAAAAATCCTTTCCATTCATGGTATTTTCATTATTATAGGAGGGTGTGTCATTTCCTTTTGAAAAGTCAAAAAAAATGAGTTTTTTTTAAACTATTAGTTTTATTTTGTCTTTTGTCGTCCAGCACATTCCTTAAATGGCTGGTTGTCCATTTCATTATTTTGGCATGTGCTGTTTGCTGTTCTACGTCCAGCTCACTTTCTTTTGTTATAGTCTTTTTATTTTGGCAAGTGGGTTTGGCATCCAATTAAGTTGTTGTCAAATAAGGAATATTCTATTCCATTAGTCTAGTTTTATTGTTTCCGTCCAGGTCTATGTTCTATAAGGAATCTTATTTCCTTGGTCATATTTTTTTTAGGCTAGTAAAGTTTTCTTTATTTAGCTAATTTCGAATTTTATTAGGTTTCTATGTTAGTTTTATTTCCTAGTTATTTTCAGCCCTTTAAATAGGAGCTCTTGCATTGTAATTGAAAGAAACATTGATCAATGAAATTGTGAGAGTATTTCTCTTTGGTTCTTTGAAGAACTTCTCGAACTTATCGGGATTTCCCGTGGCGTTCAACTCGACTTATCAAACGGATTTCCATCCCGTTTGTGGCGTCTTCACCATACGAGGTTCTTGCTTTCCTAAGCAACGGGTCGAGGTTCCATTCGAATCCATGCTAGAAACGATCTTGGGTTCCCTATAGTTGTTGGGTCTCGTTACGGGATAACGAGGTTCACATCATTTGGTATCGGAGCTTTGGTTCTAGTTCGGGTTTGCCTATCCTTTTTTTGTGTTCTTTCGTTCCTTTGTTTCTTCGTTAGCCATTCACATATCCTTTGCCTATCATTTTAAATTTCGTTTCTTTGTTTTGTTTTTCTCTCTTCTCCAATTTCGTTCACACCATCTATCTTTCCTGAGCCGAATTTCCGGAAAAAAAAATCCGAAAATCTCATTTATTGATGTTCCTGTTATTCTGAAATTCACCCCACCCCAAAGCCCTATTATTTTGAGTGAAACACGAGTGACGAGTGATCTATTCTTGAGTGTAAACACGTCAGGGAGCGATTTGAGAGGTCCTTGTTACTTCTTTCCTTCTAACACTATTTTTTTGCAGTAATCATGTCTCGTGATAGTGGAAAGAGCGTTGCTAGCGATGATACAAGCCTTGCTGAGCATAGATTACTTATGGAGGCCTTGTTGAATAAGCTGGGGAAATCTCTGACTGCGAAAATAGATTCAGTCCACAAGACGATGGAGCGCACAAACGAACGGGTAGCTCAGCTGGAGACGAAGCAACACCAAAACGACCCCAACTTCCGTAGACAGGAGAGAGCACCACGGAGGGAGGAAAGGGAGGACGAAGACGAGCCGTACAGATCTGACTTTGAAGAGGAAGGAGATCGTGATTCTCATATTGGCTATAGGAGATATGGAGGACGAAGAGAAGCTAGGATTCGAGAAGATAACCACTTCAGTGGTATTAAGATGAAGATTCCGTCTTTTCAAGGGAGATCTGATCCGGAAGCCTATCTTGAGTGGGAGAAGAAGATGGAGTTCGTGTTTGATTGCCACAATTACTCCGAAACTAAGAAGGTAAAATTAGCAGTCACTGAGTTTTCTGGGCATGCTATAACTTGGTGGGATCAATTTGTGAAGGCGATCATGAGAAAAAGGTTCGTTCCAAGCTACTACCACCGGGAGTTGTACAAAAAGCGACAAGATCTTAGACCGGGACGCCGGATTGTAGCGGACTACCAAAAGGAGACGTATGAGTCACAAAAGTCTAAATCCGAGATCAAGCAACTTCACCAACGTCGGGATTCATTTGAGCAGCAGCCACAAAACGTCCCCAAATTCCGTAGAGGATTCCTTGAGGAATTCCTTGAGTGGGAGAAGGAGATAGGCTTCATGTTTGCTCATAACAAATCCAAGCTGAAGCCCGCGAATGTCAGCGACGTACCTCACGAGAATTTTTGCATCATGGCCGACAATAACGATTCCACCACCGATAATCTACCCTTGGAGGAATCCTACAAGGAGGTGGATGAATCACAAACAGCCCAATCCGAGTTGAAGCCCGAGAATGTCAGACACGTCACTCACGAGAATTGTTGCATCGCTGCCGAAAATGACGATTCCACCCCTGACGATCTGCCACCCTTGGAGGAAATTTTCGTGGAGGATCCTTTAGCTCCTGAAGTATTGCCATTGATGGCAAACGAAGCATTGCCACCGACGCAAGTATATGAGGATCCCTATGTCCAGGAATATGAGGTTGTCAGTCCCGAGGAAACACGATATGACACTACTTTTGATGTCTGCGATGATTTGAGGACAAATCACTTTCAAGAGGAGGGGAATGATGAGAATACGAGCAAGGCGTCAAAGGTGCTAGTTCAAGTTCCCGTAGTGCCGGTTACGAGAGAACGAGCCAAGAAGTTCAAGGACGTACTCGACGAAATCATTCATGAGATATGGGCCCAAGCCCATTCGTGGAAGCCCATCAAAGATGACCCACTTTCTAGAAGGATCCGGTCAAGAAATAATTTTGGGACTATTCTAGAAGAATCGGATTGCATGGCAATTTTAAGGGAAAAATCCTTTCCATTCATGGTATTTTCATTATTATAAGAGGGTGTGTCATTTCCTTTTGAAAAGTTAAAAAAATGAGTTTTTTTAAAAAAAAATATTAGTTTTATTTTGTCTTTTGTCGTCCATCACATTCCTTAAATGGCTGGTTGTCCATTTCATTATTTTGGCATGTGCTGTTTGCTGTTCTACGTCCAGCTCACTTTCTTTTGTTAGAGTCTTTTTATTTTGGCAAGTGGGTTTGACTTCCAATTAAGTTGTTGTCAAATAAGGAATATTCTATTCCATTAGTCTAGTTTTATTGTTTCCGTCCTGGTCTATGTTCTATAAGGAATCTTATTTCCTTAAGTGTCTGGTGAGTTTTAGGCTAGTAAAGTTTTCTTTATTTAGCTAATTTCGAATTTTATTAGGTTTCTATGTTAGTTTTATTTCCTAGTTATTTTCAGCCTTTTAAATAGGAGCTCTTGCATTGTAATTGAAAGAAACATTGATCAATGAAATTGTGAGAGTATTTCTCTTTGGTTCTTTGAAGAACTTCTCTAACTTATCGGGATTTCCCGTGGCGTTCAACTCGACCTATCAAACGGATTTCCATCCCGTTTGTGGCGTCTTCACCATACCGAGGTTCTTACTTTCCTAAGCAACGGGTCGAGGTTCCATTCGAATCCATGCTAGAAACGATCTTGGGTTCCCTATAGTTGTTGGGTCTCGTTACGGGATAACGAGGTTCACATCACTGGTTGATATAAAATACATATCATGCTTGATCATCAAAACTTGCTGTGTATCATTCCAGTTTTGAAAAAATGTAAGTTACACTTACAATCCACTTACCTTGCTTCTCCTGATACTCGGTGGTTCTTCGCCTACAAGTGAATCACATTCGTTACATAAATGCTTAGGTAATAACTTTCAAGTTGACATACAAGAGTACCCGTAACCGTTTCCGATTTCCAAAAATAAATATCTAGAAAATATGATTTCTCTTGCAAAAGATTTCTTTAAACTTTGGCTTGAATAAAATAATTTAAAAATAATTAAACACGTACATCAAACAACTTCAACTAGATTGTTGTTTTCACCTACTCCGTGGCCAACTCGTATCCAACTTGTTCAATTAATTCTTCCTGTCACTCATTGATTCCAAAGCCTGTCCATGAAATCAACAACAACATTTCGTCTTAAAAATTCCAAGTCAAAACAACAACTTATCTACATCTAGCTTATATTCCTTTGTCCCACACTTGTCATCGTATTATACATGGACCAATAGCTATCATCCTCCACTAAATTAACCTCAATAGATGTGTTATATGGACACTGCCGAGATCTATATGATTTAACCTAAGTTCATGCTGCTTGAGTTCACATAAGCACCAATGTATCAACTACTTACTTACTTTGATTCCTTATTTTCTTATGGACAACCCCTGGCCTTCTTGCCCTTACTTTTGCTCTTAAGCTTACTGACCTAAACCAAAAATATCTCAGATTCAAAATCCTCAAGTTTCATGCAAGGATTCATACAAGTCACTTAGAGACATCAACATGAAATCAATTCCCACTTAACCCGAGTGTATATAGTCTATACCCAGCAAATATAATCGATTTACTTAGGTGACTAACTTGCTGATCTATCAACTTTAATCCTTCTTGACATCCAACAATTCATAAGTTGCACATATAACACCTTCTTCTTGACATAGGCAGCAACATCATTTGGCTCCCATGTTCCCTTTTCTCCCATTTTACAACATGTTCTTGCCTATTCATGTTCAATTTACCTTAATCATTACAAATCACACTAATCATAATTAAATCACATTAACCCCTAGGTTTAGGCCACTGACCGAAATTTTAATACACCTCAAATCTTACATTTTTCACTTTCATTCCCAAGCTTTAGCACAGCAAGCTTATAGCACCTAAAACCCAGGATTTATACCTTACACTTCACATGCACTTAGTTTATTTTGTACTCTCACAAGCTAACCCATTATCCAGCCTTAACTAAAGCAAAACCGTGGCATTTAAACACAATAATGAACTTCAATTCATCAACAACACATCACATGAGAGAGGTATATGGTTCGGCCAACATCAATATACTACATATGTTAACCTCAATTCATTCTTGATATCCCAAGCTTTGTTAATCACCATAACTAATACCAACCCGTGACCTTTAAGCTTCATCATTTATGGTTTACTTACATGCAAGATTTCTTTTAATACTAAATCTAGATTTTAACCTCTAATTCATTTAGCCATAATATTAATTTTACTTATACATCACATGAAATTACATTTTAAATTACTAATCGTTAGGCCATTAGGGTTTCCTTCACTACATCATTCGGCCATGCATCAATATGGAAGTCAAAATTCATCTCCAATGTTTTCCCATCTTCCGTTCTCAGGTTCACAACCTAGTTTCTACAAATCATGACACAAGTACAAGATCTCACACATTATATCATTCGGCCAAGTCATGAACAACACCCAAAACCTACTTTTAGTCAATGGCAACTTCACATGCATTATTCATTAAATCATCCATTCAGATTCTCTTGCATACAATACCAGATCCATCATCACAACACAACCTAAAGTGTTCTAAGCTCAAGATCTAGCAAGAACAAAACAACTAAACTCAAGATCCAATTAAAAGAAGACATTTGGCCATCAAAGCTCTTATCCTCTAAGCCATTCGGCCATGAATCAACCACATGCATCAAATCTTCATTTCCAACATAAATCTCATCCTCCATGATCAGTTTCACAACCTAGGATCTACCAATCACAAAATAACTTCAAGATCTAGCAAGATCATATATTCGGCCAACACATCATTTTGCACCAACAACTATATTTGGCCTTACCTTGATGATTGGACACAAGCCTTGCTAAAAGAAGAGCACCTAGCATAATAAAACATTTTAGGTCAGAAATTATAAAGAACTCAAGCCAAAACATCATATGAAAATCAAGTCTACCTCTACCTTCCACTAGTCACACGATTTTCACCAAAATCCTCCCTTAACCACAACTTTCGGTTCCACCTTTAGGAATGGTTCCAAGGGCTGAGATTTGATGAGAATACGAGCAAGGCGTCAAAGGTGCTAGTTCAAGTTCCCGTAGAGCCGGTTACGAGAGAACGAGACAAGAAGTTCAAGGACGTACTCGACGAAATCATGCATGAGATATGGGCCCAAGCCCATTCATGGAGGCCCATCAAAGATGATCCACTTTCTAGAAGGATCCGGTCAAGAGATAATTTTGGGACTATTCTAGAAGAATCAGATTGCATGGAAATTCTAAGGGCAAAATCCTTTCCTTTTGAAATCTTTTGATTATTTATTTTGTTCAGCATTTAATTTCCTTGTTGGGTACTGTTCACGTCCAGGTCTAGAGTTAGGCAAATAAAGAATATTTCTTTAGTTTATTTTGGTACTGTTCATGTCCAAAATATAGTTCCTTAAATAGGTTGTTGTTTTAGGCAACTAAGGAGTTATTTCCTTAGTCTTCCTTTTTTGTTTAGGCGCCAAGTATGGTAGGAAATAAGGAAATTTATTTCCTTATTTGTCTTATATTTTTTAGGCAAGCTAGGATTTAATTCCTTGCCTAATTTCGAATTTTATTAGGTTTTTTCTATGTTAGATTTATTTCCTTGTTTTTTTCAGCCCTTTAAATAGGAGCTCTTGCATTGTAATAAAAAAACAGACATTGATTAATGAAATTGTGAGAGTATTTCTCTTTGGTTCTTTGAAGAACTTCTCGGGATTTTCCCGTGGCGTTCAACTCGACTTATCAAACGGATTTCCATCCCCGTTTGTGGCGTCTTCACCATATCGAGGTTCTTGCTTTCCTAAGCAACGGGTCGAGGTTTCCTTCGAATCCATTCTAGAAACGATCTTGGGTTCCCTATAGTTGTTGGGTCTCGTTACGGGATAACGGGGTTCACATCAAGATTTGTGTCTTCAAGGTGCTAAGATAGAGGTTTATGGTGGGGTAAAGCGAAATGTAGAGCAACTGAAGGTTGCTTGAAGAAACAAGGCAATACTTGAAACTTTGAAGTGATTTGGTTTCAAGTGAGTGAACTAAGTTTTTGTCATGGAAAGATGGCTAAGTGAAGAGAGATTTCCAGCCACCAAGACAGAAGAAATGAGTTGGATCAAGGGGGAAATTCGGTCACCAAGGAAGAGAAACAAACTAGAGCATAGAGAAGTTTTTTGGTTGCAAGAGGAAGGTAACAAGACTTAAGCCAAGTGAGGAGTTTCGGTCAAGAGAGAAAAAGCGAAAGAGAGTTGAATGGGAGTGCTATTCGACCAAGGCAAGTGAGCATTTGAAATGTGAAGGAGTGGGGGGATGAATTCGTAGAAAGCAAATTGGATTTCCCTAGGTTCAATTATCACAATGACAAAGAGTTGAAAATAACAAGAGGAAAAAGGGGGTGAATTTTGCTGGGGTGTGGCCGAATATATGATCTTGCTAGATTGCCCTAGCCTCATCCCTTTGTCCCCCCCAAGCCTTGCCCTCCCACGTGAACTCCTTGTCATTTACTTCATTTTCCCTCTTTTCTCACTTAGCCTTCACGTGAACATCACACCCTTTCATAACTTTTCTCTTCACATGGACCTCAACTTTAAGACTTTTCCCCCTCCCTTACTCTTCACGTGATACACCATTCTAGACTCTTCTCTTTTGTTGCATTTCACTTATCTTATTTTACTTCTCTTATCAAATAACTATCTCAACTTATCACCCACATATGTATTACAACTTATCTCCTATAAGCACTTTAACTTATCTAGTTCAATCCCATAACTTATCAACTTATAAACATGATAACCTATCTCAAAATAATTGCTCTAGCCTATCTCTAAGATAGCCACAACAACCTATTATCTTAAAAGCTCTCTAGCTTATCACAATGATAAGAAAATGTGCTTATCAATTAAATTCTCTTCAAGCTATCATATATATTTAGTAGCTTATCATGTAATATTTCCAATGATAATTCAAAACTAATAATTAAGGCCACATAATGATGATCAATACTACCTAGTAGCTTACATGAATTTCATGATTTTCCACGTAGTTATTTTCGGCCATAATATATAAATTCCTCTTCATAATTTATTTTCATGGACTATGGAATATAATAAGCAACGGAAAAATATAAGTCCATAAAAGAAATTTACCTAGCAAGTTTCGGCTCTTAGGAAAAATAGAATTTAACTTGTACTAAAAACTTCCACAATGAAAAAGAAATTATTTAAAGAAAATTCTTGAATAAAATTTCATAATAAGTGAATGTACCATAAACATTAAACTTAGGTCATATATTGGCCAAAAATATGGCCCCATAAGTTAAATCAAAACAAATACATAGGAAAATAGCAAAAGCAAAGTTCGGGGTCTCACACCAGTACTCTCATTTCTCATACCTACATTCACGTTTCTCGTCGAACAATCTTTCATTTTTCGTGGAGTTCTTCTTATCAAGGTACATTTCTTATGTTTTTATTTGGTTTTTTTCTGCATAAAAATCGTGTTTTTTAATTTTGTGTTGTTTGACATGGATTGCCTAATGTTGTAGGATTGTTTAGTAATGTCTGAACAACAATGAACGGCTAGTCCAAGCGGCATGGATGGATTTTAAAGTCAAACAGAAACCATTTGAACGAAATTTTGCACTGCAGTTTTTACACCAGTTCTCTCATTTCTCAGACCTACATTCATGTTTCCCGTCGAACAATCTTTCATTTTCGTGGAGTTCTTCATATCAAGGTACGTTTCTTATGTTTTTATTTGGTTTTTTTTCTGCATAAAAATAGTGTTTTTTAATTTTTGTGTTGTTTGATATGGATTGTCTAATGTTGTAGGATTGTTTACGCTATAATTTTGTGTTGTTTGGTGTTAGTTTGGGGGAGTTTTGGAGGTGGGAGAGAGGCCGGCCATGGCTGAGTCGACTATGTCTTCTTCCCCATGACAGGTCCGGATGGGGTTGAAGTCTTCTGGTAGATAGTTTTAAATTTTCTACGATTAGTTTTGAAAACGTTGTCGTTTTAATTATACCATGAGGAAGTTTGCTAGTGTATTGTGTGGATAGCGTTGTAATGTATATGCCATCGTTTACTTTAAGATAAGTACTTATGTTTATGTGTGCCGAACTACATTGTTTTTCACCAGACGCTCGTTTTCTTTTGTGTGCGGACAATTGTCCTTTATACCCTGTCGTTTTGTTGCAGACGGTGATCTGAGCGTCCGCACATATCTTTGCGTTGGGACGTTTTTCATACATACGTTATCGTTTTTTAGGATATATACACATGTTACAATTGTTTTTTAGGATTATTTTTGTTTCAGACGCTTATGATAGCGTTCGCTCGTTTATTCCCTACTACTATGTCATTTTACTTACAGTTCGAACGTTTAATGAAAAGTTTGAACGGTTATTTGGATAAGATGGCACCGTTTTATATGATGTGCGATTGCTATGTACACCGTACGGGCTATTTTCCCTAATAGTTTATTTATTTTTATTTTTTTTACAGATTGAAAAATGTTTAAATGCCACCGTTTTTCATCTATTTCATTTGCCGAGAGCTCTACGCAGCAGAATCCTCAAATTTAGGAAGATTACATGTTGCGGAAGGAGTGGCTGCCCCAGCAGTGGTATCAGGATGAGTTTTACGTGGCTGACTTCAAGGAGATAAAGTATCAGGGCGGATGTATAGGCGATGTTTTGGATGATTAGGGTTGTATCGGGTACCAAAAGACAGAAGGTGTGGCCTCTGTAGATCTTGTCAAGGAGTTTTACACAGCATTGTTGGACGTTACGGATATTGATTCACAAGTATAGACCGTCACTATACGCGAGGTGATGATGTGAACCCCGTTATCCCGTAACGAGACCCAACAACTATAGGGAACCCAAGATCATTTCAACCATGGATTCGAATGGAACCTCGACCCGTTGCTTAGGAGAGCAAGAACCTCGGTATGGTGAAGACGCCACAAACGGGATGGAAATCCGTTTGATAAGTCGAGTTGAACGCCACGAGAAAAATCCAGATAAGTTCGAGAAGTTCGTCAAAGAAACAAAGAGAATTAAACCTCACAAAAACCGTATGTATTGAATGAATTTCGAACTACAACTTAGGCCTCTATATATAGGCCATCTAAGACATGAAAACCCTAAAAGAGACTCTCACAAAAAAGGCAATAATGGGGCTGCAAACCCTAGTAAATAAGGTAACTTATTGACCCCTAAAATAGACTCTATCACTAAGGAAATAAAGCTTGGCGCCTAAACCAAAAAGGAAGGCTAAGGAAATAACTCCTTAGTTGCCTAAAACAACAACCTATTTAAGGAACTATATTTTGGACGTGAACAGTACCAAAAGAAACTAAAGAAATATTCTTTATGTGCCTAACTCTAGACCTGGACGTGAATAGTACCCAACAAGGAAATTAAATGCTGAACAAAATAAATAATCAAAAGATTTCAAAAGGAAAGGATTTTGCCCTTAGAATTTCCATGCAATCTGATTCTTTTAGAATAGTCCCAAAATTATCTCTTGACCGGATCCTTCTAGAAAGTGGATCATCTTTGATGGGCCTTCACGAATGGGCTTGGGCCCATATCTCATGAATGATTTCGTCGAGTACGTCCTTGAACTTCTTGTCTCGTTCTCTCGTAACCGGCTCTACGGGAACTTGAACTAGCACCTTTGACCCCTTGCTCGTATTCTCATCAGGTGACCTTTCTGTTGTCAGTAGATATCCTAGCTGCATTTTTGGGGCTGCAGAGGTTGATTGGAGCATACCGTACAGTGGAGATGAAGAACAAGCCAAATGCGGAAGACATCTTCCGTCCATTCACGGGCAAGGATCTGGTGGTCGTCGGACCCTTTGTAAGATAGAAGTTCAAGCTCTCATTCCGGTGTATTCTGCATCTCATCTTCGCCTACGACATCGAGCCAAGAAAACACAAAGGGGGAGCTGATGTTGTACGTGGCTAGACAAGGTATTGTGGATTTGCAGTTGCTATACAGTCTACTCCTGACAAACTTCCTCCATATTGTGGGTTGCATGGAAAGTCGTGACAAGGAAAGGAAGCTGGCTCTCGGTCCCATCTGTTGGACTACTTTGAGCCGTTTCGAGGCTCAGATTAGGCAGCAGCAGCAACCGCGGGCTCCTGCTCCCGAGAGCCACAGCTAGAGGAGGAGCCCCTCATCATGATGCAGGGGAGCGACCAGCCTGGGCTGATGCTTGGATGATAGACAGGAAGGAGATGGTTGATGTTGTTATTTTACTGACGCATCAGTTGTGGGTCGACTTGGGTACTCATTTGATCTCTTTGGAGTCTCAAATGATGGGATTGCAGCCTTTTCTTATTACCACTCAGAAATAAATATCCAGCCAGTCCAAATAATTGGATGTATATAATATGGGATGGATAGATCTTCTTGGAAACTACTCTGCCAACTAGGGATGCCTGACATATATGTTTAGCCCTACTCAGATTTGGCTTCAGCAAGCCCGAGAGATTGTTCCACTTAAACAACAGCAAATACGATATCTCTAGTTTGGTAAAGGAGGCAAAAGAGACGGCACACTATAAGAGCCCTGGTCTGGAAAAGTAGGACAAAACAAGTCACGCTACAATGACCCTAGGCTGGTATAGGAGAGCAAAACCGGCACACAACAACACATTCTGAGGAAAGAATATGGGGAAGGGAGAGGAGAAACAAGATGAACGAAGCACAGGGCATTCACTAGGATGGGAGAGGAGAGAGCATTTTGCTCAGAGGCTCACAAGGAGCGGTCGAGGATGTGTTCCACTTGTTAGAATAACTCACTCTGGGAGTACTGCTGTAAAGATACAGAGTGAGAGTAGTAGTGATTGAAAAATGGAAAAGATCATATTCTAAAAATTGAGTCTTTTCATTTACTTTATTCTTATGTTGAGATTTTATTGATGAACGAGTTTACTTCAATATTTTGTTCTTGTTTCTGCTATTCTGTTGTACTAACTGCTGGCCTTACTAAGTCATTTGGACTCGCCGTTGTTTGTTAAATTAATTTTAAGCAGATGTCTGAAGTTGATCTAGGTGAATTTATGAAGGCCATTAAACTTGGCAGTATCACTCTGGAGTTGAATTTTCGTATCTATGTCACTCTTGACTTACTCCTCACTCAGATAATTATGTCAACATCTCATACTTGGATGACATTGATAACGAGTATTATAGAGATCTTTGGTTTTCTTTGTTTTTTCGATGTAGTTTTCTTTTTTGTACTTTAGTATGTACATTATAAGAAGTGAGTTCTTTTTTGTAATACTTCGGTATTAATAAAAGGTTCTACTTGTGTTATGCTTAGTATCTTATTGCTTTGTCGATCCTCCATAGACCGTAACCTTAGCATAATTGTTGTGTTCATTACTATACGACAATGTTGGAAGTCTTAACGGTCCGGGCTATTACATCTTCAAACACTCAAATCTCAAGTTTTATTCTACTTGAGAACCTTCACAAGAGATCTTAGTTAATACGCTCTACAAATGGCTCTACAATTGCTTGATCAAAATGACAATAATGTCCTTAACCCACTTAGCATGTGTTGAGTATATTGTTGTCAATTCATTAAGTCATCAAGGGTATTATAGTTAGATCGAGGGAACAAAGTGTCTAAAATTTATAGTTTGAGTGTGTACTGTGTCAAATCCTTTGTACTTGATGGGTGAATAGTGTATTAGATTGAAAAGGGAAATTCACTTTTTAGTCTATAGGTTTTGGGCACTTTTCCATTTTAGTCCTTCACTTTCAACTTTCAAATTTTTAGTCATTAAGTTTTCTTTGTTTCACGAAATGGTCCTTCCGCCAGTCTGTTGTCCATATGCTTAACGGAGCTCTCTGACACGTCAGCAAATTTGTACTGGTTGACCGCTCACTTTCAACACATATACCCGGTCGACCGCTTCATGTGCCGTTAAGCATATGGACGGCAGACTGACTGAAGGACCATTTCGTCAAAAAAAGAAAACTCAAGGACTAAAAATTTGAAAGTTGAAAGTGAAGGACTAAAATGAAAAAATGCGCAAAAGCTAAAGACTAAAATGCTAATTTCCCTAAAATGAAAATGAACGACAATTTATCCCATGCGAAGAACAATTAAACTTATGTATCGGAATAGAGGTCAAGACGGGACCCCAGAAGTAAGTACTGCTGCCCTTTGGTGAACGACAAGGCCAAATCTTGTCCAATTTCTTTGACTATAGTTGCGTCGTGTGTTAAGGAAATTACATGTTGAATAGAAAGAAAGAAACATATTGTTGGTCAGATTGCCTCAATTATAGAAACAAAGCTCAATACATGATTGGCCCATAATTTTCAAACTTTTCTTAGGGGGTTGACTCAAAATCTTCTTGAGTTAGTATTTATACGATAATCGGGCCGGTTATTCTTGTCTCTAGGGACTCAATGTTCTCTTTTAAACCATTTCGCGTCTTTCTTAGGTTTGATTGTAAATGGTATAAACTAGACTTTGAATCCTTTAGGATTAGGAAATAAGTTACTTGCTTGTTTTGGACTAAGAGAGAAGTAAATGAATTCACTCAATCCTAGGGTCCTCGATATTTCTCGTCTTTTCTCTCAAGGCTTGAATCGAGGGAAAGTTATCCTAATTACTTTTTGTGGTATGAGGTTTGAGCCTCTCCGGCCTCTAATATATCTAATGCACAAGAAAGTTCAAGCAATCAAATAAGGCAGAGAGCATCTTTGATTCTTCTTTATCCAAAACAATTAAAATCCGACTAGAAACTTGTCATAGTTCACATGAAATGGTGAAATCTGACAAGAAAATCACTATGAGTTCGTGAGAAGCAGCTCAAATTCTTTCTATGGGCCACTCATAGTTAGACGAGGAAGTTGGCATGTATGAATTTGCTTTGACTCTTTTTTCTCTGAAGAACATGACATCTTTCAACAAGCACATTGCCAGTAGGCTGGAACAACTTTGGGCAGAAACCGAACCTGCTGACCCAAACCGATCGAAGCCCATCAGTGAGAGCGGTTGTAAGATGGGCCGGCGTAGTTGTTGGCCCAAACTTTTTAAACCGAGTAAATTGGTTCAGTTTTTGGTGTAAGGGGTTGGTTAACCGAAAACCAAACCGACCGACCTTAATACCCCTAAATTGCAAAGACCTCTGTCTTTTTCCTTGCACCGTTCCACTTCTCCCAAACCTTTAACTTCTCTGGTCTCTTGCACGCCGCTGTCATCTCTTTTCCCTTTGTTTCACGCCGTCTTCCTTCATCCATAACCCACGTTGTCTCTGCCTCCCTAGGCTCCTAGAACCAAAACGCCAAATTGCAATAAGGCAGGGTGCATCGAACATAAGCTTTCTCTTGGAGGCCAGCGGCATTGGGTGGTCTTGAATTTCTAAGTTGCTATGTAATTGTTGGTTTCTAACTTTCTACATCTTTATTTTCTTCAAATTTAATTCACTTTACTAACAATTGGAGATTTTAATTTTTATATTATTCAATTCAATGCAATAATGTCCATGTTCTTTCTCTCGGTGTCTGCTTCTCCTTATTCCGCCGACTTTGATGGTATAGGCAGACTTCCAGGTCAGTTGGTGATCTTTCAATTATTTAGAATTTTAGAGCCATTGATTGACTTTTGTTTTGTCTATTAACAAAAAAATTGTACCAACTTTGATGTTGACGAAGAAGACAAACATGTTTGTCGTTGGGTTGCTTGGTTCTTGTTTTAGTCTTTTAGACATTCCAAGTTTAGAATGATACAGCTTTAAATAAGTTGATGAAGAAGACAAACTTAGGTTGCTTGGTTCTTGTTTGAAGTCATTGGTTGTTAGACACCCATAAATTTGTGCCTTTGTGATGCCGTTTGGTAATAGTGCATTATTATGATCTCCTTTATAAACTTTCTGAATTTCTGGGGTGCGTGCTTCAAATAAAATTAATAATTTATGCCATTATAATTTCTTGCATATGTTTGGAACTTTGAGAGTTTGGATTGCTATTGCAACTTGCAAACGAGGAGCTGCAGCTTGGGAGTTGGATGCCAGATGGTTATTATTTTGCCTGTAGAAATTGCTTGGAGCTGCCTTGCTAGTGTTGAATTTGCTGTTTTAATTGCATTTTTTTTAACAGTATGTTCTGGAAATTGCTTTGAGCTGCCTTGCATTGAATCGTTAAACAATTTGTATTTTGAGCAACGAAATGACAAATACTGAAGTCACAACAGGCCAATATACAAAAGTTGGATCCGGGCCAAAAAGACCAGAGGTCCAGACCGACCGACAACCGACCGAACATTTGATACTTGGTTTGGTCGGCCCCCAAGTATTCTTGGTCAGCCTCGGTTTGTCGAAATCATCTTCAAACCGAACTGATTGGTCGGTTTACAGCCCTAATTGCTAGGGTTTCGTACGATTCGATGAAAAGATTGAAGCAATCCACATGCTGAAAGCATGGCAAAACAACTCCCTCAAACTGGCGGGATGAACCTCTTTTGGATGGCTGCATACCTTAGAAGTTGAATGGTAGTAATACGAGGACCATCGTTTTCTTTTTTCAAAGAGTATACGAAGAACTCAATTGTACCATTTCTAAATGGATACGAAGACCTTATCAAGGGAATTTAAATAATTCTTAATGACATTCAAATTGTGGACCTCCAAGTACTACATTCTTATGGGAGACCATTGCGAGGAGGGTGTCAATGGGACTGTTAGTAAAATGGAACTTAAAATTTGATTTTTTTTAATAGGAGCATATGTTAAAAAGATACCCACTGACTTCAAAATTTTAGCTGTGGGAAAGGGTAAGAATTTTAGATGGTCAAAGCCTCAATCAAGGCTTTTTTTGAGATATTAGTTGATGAAGCTAGGAAACACAATTACTAGCCCTCCACATTCGCATGTGTTGCAATAGAAACATCAAAGAAATTCTCGGTTGACTGGCATCCTAAGTAAGTTAAAGCCCATCTCCAAACCATAACTTGGAATGTAATTGTAAGACCTAATGTTAATAAAACCAGTTTTGGCTGAGATGACAACCTGAAGATGATTACATGTTTAAAAGAGACATATGACCAAGAAATACAGGGATAATCTTTAAGTATCTTTTTTTTTTTTGAGGTCAATGTTACAATGTTCAATTTTTAATTTTTACAATGTGATTATTAACGGATAACGAGATCCTATACAAGTTACTGTGCAACTCGTCTCTCCTCTGTTTTTCTTTTTCTAGTGTTTCTGATTTCGACATTATAGTTTTTTTTTATGTAGAAAGAGAAGTGGAGATTATATTTTTTCAAGTATAACACTTTTTCAGATTGAAAGGTAGAAGTGGAAAGATTGTAGATAGCAAACTGTGATGCTAGAGTGTTTAAAATTCAAAATTTTACCCTAACTAAAAAACTACAAAATAACGTCTCTTCCAATCATATTATTCGTTTTCATTATAATATTCCTTCAAATCTTCTCTCCACTTCTTCACCAATTCTCATAGCCAAAAATTTTAACTCAAACACCACCTGACAAGATCTTCTTCTACTACTCTGATCATGGAGGGCCTAGAGCTCTCACACTTCTTTTTTATTTGTGCTTTGCTTTTGTTTCCTTAACTGTTACTTAGCAACATTTTTTAATTCGACATGTAAGTAAACTAGCATTTGAGTATTTTGACAAAGAGTAATAAATGTTAGTATTGTTTGTTCAAATTTAATCTATATTATAAAGAGCTTTGTGAGCAATTACTTGCTTTGCACTTTAGTCTTAATTAGCTCAGCTTCCAATGTGTAACGCTAGTAATAGAAACATGCAGGTCCATTTTTTTGCAAGGCAAACAGACAAATGTTGTGAGGCCAGGGGGGCCGACCCAAGCAAGGTTGTATAGTTGTGTTATTGCCTATTAGTGGCAGAGTCAATTGAGATCGAATATTGAAGAATAGTTCGATAGAAGTTGAAAGGAAAATGATGATTCCTGATTTGATTATAATGGAAACAAGAGGAAATTAAGATTTGTTCTAGGCATGAATTGGTGGGGCAATGCTCGGTGTTAGTATAAAGTGAGACGAAGGTCGTATCCCAAAAGGAGGGGAGTTTGGTATCAATTTAGGACCAAGGTCAGCTCCAATAATCGAGGGCAGAGTGCAATTGTGGCCATGCCTTGATGATGCTAATTAGGTATTGATTTACTAAAACTTGTGCGAGCTTTGGAGATTTCGAGTTGAGGAACTAGAAACTTTTGTGCTACCTTGGCTTAGATTCGGAATAAGAAGAAAAGCAAAAATATGCAGCAGAATTAGTTTGGAGATTTGATCGTTAAATTCTCTACATAAGTCAGCTTGATGCTTGTGGATAAGGGATTAGTAGTGTGCTGAAAGAAAAGAAGTAATAATCAAGGAGGGAGTTGGGATGACCAAAAGTTAGCAGAAGAGGTATGCAAATGCTTAAGGCATTATGTGAATGATTGAAGAAAACTCGAACTTGAGGTTGGAGCAATAAGTAAGAACTAAACTCTCTCTTTGAGATAAAGAAGTTTATTATGCTTTTGTGTGTAACTAATTGTTCTCAAATTAGTTCATTATAATTATAAATTTCTTCTGCCTTATTTTCGAGCTATTAACCATATTTTAAGAGGTATCTCAGTATGATATCAAAACTTTTAAAGCCAAAGGAAATTCCGGGGTCGGAATTTTTGTAAGGAGGGGAGAATGTGAGACCCCGATTATTTCTTATGTTAATTCTTATGTATTAGCTTTTAATTTTATTATGGAGCCATATTTTTGGCCAATGTATGGCCTAAGCTTTATAATAAGGTACATTAATTAATATGAGATTTTATTTCATGAAATTTTTCTATTACATTATTTTCCTTTCATTATGAAAGTTTTGTGCAAGGTTTAATTATATTCTCCTAAGAGCCGAAACTTGCAAGGTAAGTTTCTCTCATGTATTTATATTTTTCATTTGCCTATTATATTCCATAATCCATAAAATTAAATTATGATTAAAGATTTTTATATATAGGCCGAAAATAATTAAATGGAAAATCCTGAATTTCCTTTAGAGTATTGAATATTTTTGTATGTCATTAATAGGTGGAACATAGTATTATCATGTGGCCTAAATTAATAGTTGAATTATCATTAGAATGTTAGATGATAAGCTACTAGACATATGATAAGTTTAAGAGAGTTTTAAGTGATAAGCACACTTGCTTATCATAGTGATAAGCTAGGAAACTTTCATGCAATAAGTTGATGTGGCTATCGTAGAGATAGGCTAGAGCCATTATCCTAAGATAAGTTGTTGTGTTTATGAGGTGATAAGCTATGTAATTGAACTAGATAAGCTAGAGAGCTTATAGGAGATAAGTTAGGTGAAAAGTAACTAAGTTGGAAGCTAGTTGTGAGAGTAACTAGAAAGTTAGTTGTGATGGTAACTAAGTTAGTTGTATTTTAACCAAACATCATGAATGAACTAAACAAAAATCAAACCAAAAGGTGACAAAGCCATTTACGTAAAGAGCATGAAGTGAATTGAAAAGCAAAAGCTAATTGCCCATGTGAAGTTGTAAGATGTGTAAGAGAACCATTAATTGACAAGACAACACATGGGAAGAGAAAAGAAGAGAAAAAGCAAAGGGAGATCAAGCTATGGGGTGTTTTACGTAGGAATGAAAAGTGAGAGAGGAGAGGAGATTTATTGCAAGGACATAGCTTTAGGGAACAAGAATTGATATTGGGAAAAAGGTGAAAAGAAGTGAGAGAAGGAAAAATGCAAGCTTGGTCGACCAAGGCCCCATTCCTCCCCTTTTTCCCCTTCAAATTTCTCTCTTGTCACTTCCACCATCTCTTGTCATTTTTCATTGCAATAAATTATCTTGGGAGACTCAATTGCACCAAGAGAACTCCGCCTCACACTTAGCATTTCTTCTCTTGGCCGAATATCACCCTCCCACTTCAACTCTCTCTCTGTTTCTCTCTTGACCGAATCTCCCCTTTGAGCTTAAGCTTGTTCTTTTCTTCTTGCAACCAATCACTCTCTAAAGCTCTAATTTTGTTTCTCTTCTCTAGGTAACCAAATCCCCTTTTGTGCAACTCATCTCTTCTCTTGGAAATTTCTATTCACCTAGCCATTTTCCCTTGTTGAAATCTAGCTCACTTTCCTAGAACTAAACCATTCAAGTTTCAAGCATTTCTTTGTTCTTATTTTCCCCACCATAAAAACCTCCATCTTAGCACCTTGTGATCAAGCTTGGGACCATTGCAAAGAGGGGTGAACCGAAAGTTGGAAAGGAAGGATCTTGGTGAAAACTTGGAAATTTGGTGAAGGTAGAGGTAGGCTTGATTTCGTATAAGGTTTTGCTTAAGTTCTTCATAAAGTTCTAACCTAGGGTATCTTATTGTGCTAGGTACTCAAGGCTTGGGATAGTCAACAAGGTAAGACCAAATGTGTTGTTGTTGGTTAAGCATAGTGATGGCCGAATTATATGGTTAGATCTTATGTTGTTGGTCTTTTTAATATTAGATCTAAGTGTTTAACTATGTTCTTGATGATGTAAAAACAATGTACATGTGAAAGAGGTTCGGATCTATGGAGTTATGCATGCAAATAGGTCATAAATACAAAAGGAGAACAATGTATGCTAGATAAGTTTAGATCTAGACTTATGTTATGTTTGGCCGAATGTAAGTTGGATATTTCCTTAGATCTATTGTTGTTGAAGTTTCTAAAGTGTAGATCTATGTTGATGGGAGTATTTGATGAAGATATGAAGTTAATACATGCTAGTAAGGTCATAAATGCAAAGGATATGCATGTTATAATTTTTAGCATGAAAAATGTAACATTTTGAGGTATGGCCGAATATTATATGCTTAGGTCTTCATGTATAATTTTGTATATGTTTAGATCTGGACATTGGCCATGATTTGTGCAAGATTTATGACTTAATGAATGGTAGATAATTATGTTAGGTAAATGATGCATGCAAATTGAAGGAGACAAAAGAAAACATAATTATTTGGACGAAAAACATGTGTTGGCCGAATGGTGTAATGCATGATATATTGTGTTGGTGTTTGGATTCTTAGATCCTAGGTTGTGAAATTTTTGAATGGAGGATGAGATCACCATTGGAGTTGAAGTTGTGATTAAAGGATGCATAAAAAAATTGGTGTTGGCCGAATGTCATAAGGAAGAGAACCTCTAATTGTAAATTATGATAAATAGGTTATAATTGTTGTGTTGGATACTTGAAATTGGGAATTAGGCTAATTGGATTTTATTGTTATGATGAACACTTGTGATTAGGGTTTTGACCAATTGGAATACAAGCTTGAAGAACCATGAGCATGTAATGAAAATATTCGAAACCCTAGTTAGGATTAGTATCTCGGATTAATTAAGGTTAAGGTCTAAGTCAAGATATAATCGTGATTAAGTTTATTAATGGTTTAATGTAAGGTTTTAGTAGAGCACATGTAATAATGGGAGACTTAGGTTTAATCCTAATTTATTAATTGTTGATTAAAACCCTAATCGTGAATAGATATATAAGTATATTGTAATAGAGTTTAATAATTAAATACCTAAGTTTTGAATATTAGTTAAAGAAAAGATTAAATAAAGTATTTAATGATTAAAAGAATTATATTGATATATATATATATATATATATATATTATCAAAAAAGAAAAGAAATATAATATAGTTGCCATTCGGAAACGTTCCGACGAATGGAAGGTACGAAGTCAAGTGATGAACGGGAAGTTCAAGATGGGTTAAGAAATATCCGGCAACTATATTATACCATTAAATTAAGTTAAGCGCATAATTATCGCTATTCATTCGTTAGTGGATTTCACGATAGATTTCCTCGAATAGCTTAGTAGAACCAAAACGTATCGATATATTTTATCGGATGCTCAGTGTATTGAGAAGGAGATCTATTTCTTGTAGGCATCGAGCCAAGTAAGAATCGGGAAGGAATTTGCAAGGAGTACTGTAAGTGAATCTTACCCCTTTTGGAAAACTGGAATGATACACTGCATATTTTATTGTGCATGGCAAGATGTTTTAATACATATGTAATGTATTGCATGAAGAATGTTTCAAGTACGCATGATGTTTCGAACATGTCATAGCATGATCATTTGCATGAACGCATGAGAGACGTTTTGATGCAAATGAGATTACGATGTTTTCAAGAGTGGCATGGCATGTTCATTGCATAGAAAACATGAAAAGTTGTTTTATGCAAATGAAAGAGAATTTATGTTATGATTAAGCCCGGAGGCTTTGGTTGAACACGTACTAAGTTAAGTGAGGTTCGACATCCATGCCGAGGGACGTTGTTCGTGAAGGATGGATGGATGGAACCTGAGACATCCATGCCGAGGGACGTTGTTCATGAAGGATGGATGAATGGACGCCCATACCGAGGGACGTTGTTCGTGAAGGATGGGTTAGTCCGTGAGGTATTTGCAACCACACCGAGGAACGTTGCTCGAGAAGGTGTGGCGCCTCCAAGGGTCGTGTCTAGCCATCAGGCCTGGGGCCACTTCAAGGGCTAGCTCGACCAGATGTAAGGTCTCCAAGGGAATTCGGGGACAGTTCCGAAGGGAACGCACAACCCTGACTTCATGGGGTCAAATGGAGCGAGCCCACAAGTAAGAGATACGAAATGGTTGTGAAAACGCCAACAGTGGCACAAGTATGAAATGAATGATTTTCAAGGGCCAAGGGCCAATTTTATAAGCAAGAATGAAAGAAAGATTTTCAAGGGCCTGGGGCCAATTTCGAGATTTTAAATGCATTTGAAAAGGCCAAGAATGGCAAGAGATTTTAGTGCATGGCATGTGCATCACGGAGCATGCATATGCATCATGGTTTTTATGCACTAACTCATGATTTACAGTTTTGCATTTCTTATCTTATCGCTACAGTGTGTTGAAGTAAGTATGCTTTTAAAGCTATGTTTTATTAAAGTTCATGTTTCAACTGTTGTTCCTTACTGAGTCTTTCGACTCATAGTTTTTAAATCGTATCATTCCAGATCCACAAGATAACTGGGAGCAGAGGAGTATCTCACGTAGAAATCCTGGAAGTTGGGGATTGGAGCCGGAGTTGGTGAACTCCGAGGTAGCACTTGGGAGTGCTGGTTTTGATCAAGTGGCAGTATGTTGCCCTAGTACGTTTTGTATAAGTTGCGAACAAGATGCAATGTATAGACTTTTCTGAATTATGATGTGTATACCGAGAGGTTATGATCATTGGGCTTGTATCTCAGCCAACATGTGGATCCTGAGTGAGCCATCCTATGTGTATAGTAAAAAAAAAAAAAATTTCCGCTGTAAGAGTTAGTGTAAGCGCTGGAGTGTTCCCGGGGAATGCTCGCGGCTGTCACGGTCCCTGCGGGATGGCGTTCGGGGTGTGACAAATGTATAGTAGCAATCCTTCTTGGAAAAGTAATTGAATGTTTGACTTGCGTTCTCAAATGAAAATTAATGTCTTGATTTGTCTAATCCTGTTCATTCTGACAAAAAATCGAATGAGGGAAAATAGTCGTGTGAGCGAAAGTAGACAAGACGAGAGAGGGGGTGATCTGGATTTTATAAAAGGTTATTGAGAATAAAGCACAATAAAACCCAATGTAATCGAGTTCCAATTAAATATGCAAATTGTAGCATAGAGTAGCACAAAAGCTAAAAACTTGATCAAGAATATAAGCAAAAGAACAAATATAGCTTCATCTTAGATCTTGTGTGTCACGTCCTGAACGCTAGTCCGAAGGGGTTAATTACAGCCGCGAACATCCACTCAATGAATGTTCCAGCGTTTTCTCTTAATCTTGCAGTAGAAATTTTTTTTATACTACTGAGATTGCTGAAAGAGACGGGCCAAGGAGATTTACATAAGCTTCAACTTACACAAAACGACTTCATCGGTAATAGTGTAAGCATCTTAATTACATAACATGGCTGCATGACTGAGGTACATGATCTAAGGTATTCCATCAAAACCTCTTCATATTGACTTATTCACAACGTCTTTACATAACATCTTGTATCCTTATATACATTACATTATTGTTTAGCAACCTGGCGCCTCAATATGATATCAAGCACTCGTAGGGCTTCTTGTGCATTCTCCAACTCCTAACCCGTAGTGCTTTCCCAATGGCCTATGACCAACAACATTACAATCTAATACTTACTAAGTCAGGTAATCCTTAAGACTCCTGTCACCTGACAAATCTGGAATGATACATTTTGAAAACTGTGAGTCAAACGACTTAGTAAGGAAAATGATGTGAACCTCGTTATCCCGTAACGAGACCCAACAACTATAGGGAACCCAAGATCGTTTCTAGCATGGATTCGAATGGAACCTCGACCCGTTGCTTAGGAAAGCAAGAACCTCGGTATGGTGAGGACGCCACAAACGGGATGGAAATCCGTTTGATAAGTCGAGTTGAACGCCACGGGAAAAATCCCGATAAGTTCGAGAAGTTCGTCAAAGAACCAAAGAGAATTAAACCTCACAAAACCGTGTGTATTCAATGAATTTCGAACTACAACTTAGGCCTCTATATATAGGCCATCTAAGACATGAAAACCCTAAAAGAGACTCTCACAAAAAAAAGGCAATAATGGGGCGGCAAACCCTAGTAATTAAGGTAACTTATTTACCCCTAAAATAGACTCTATCACTAAGGAAATAAAGCTTGGCGCCTAAACCAAAAAGGAAACAAAAATTAGGCCACCAATTCAGCTACCCCATCCGACCACTATGGAAAGAAAATCCTATCATAGCCATTCACGTCCAAGCCACTTATGGAATAAAAGTGGCGTGTAAATCATGTAGATCATCCTTGCTCGGCTTCTAGAACGTGTATCACATTGACACTCCTTTGTGGGCCACGTGGGTCTTGTTCTATGGGCCTCCATGAATTTGCTTGAGCCCATTGAGTAGCTCCTTAAACTTCTTGGCTCGTGCCCTCGTAACCGGCCCAATGGGAACTGGAATTGGATCCTCCAACGTTGTACCGTGATTTCCGTCATTCCCCTCCTCTTGAAAAGGATTTACCCTCAAATCTTCACCTACATCAAACGGACTCAAATCAGTAACATTGAAAGTGTCACTGACGTTATACTCACCAGGTAAGTCTAGCTTGTAGGCGTTGTCGTTGATGCGCTCTAGGATTTGAAAAGGTCCATCTCCTCGGGGAAAGCAATTTTGAACTTCTTTTGGCTGGGAATCTTTCCTTCCGCATATGTAACCAAACCCAATCTCCTGGTTCAAACAGCATCTTGTGACGTCCCTTGTTGGCATGTTTTACATATTGCTCCATTCGTCGCTCAATGTTGAGTCGTGCCTTCTCATGGATCTGCTTGACAAAATCAGCTTTCTTTTTGCCGTCGAAATTAACATGTTCAGTCACAGGCAAAGGAGACAAATCCAAGGGGGTTAAAGGATTAAAACGTACACAATTTCAAATGGTGAAAATTGAGTAGCAGAATGAACGGCTCTATTATAAGCGAACTCAACATGTGGTAAACACTCTTCCCATGTTTTGATATTCGTTCTAATGATCGCTCTCAACAAAGTAGACAAAGTCCTATTGACAACTTCAGTTTGACCATCAGTTTGTGGGTGGCACGTAGTGGAAAATAATAACTTAGTACCTAGCTTGCACCACAAAGTCTTCCAAAAATAGCTCAAGAATTTAGCATCCCTATCTGAAACAATCGTTCTAGGCATGCCATGTAATCTTACAATCTCCCTAAAGAACAAATCAGCAACATGTGAGGCATCATCCGTTTTGTGACATGGAATAAAATGTGTCATTTTAGAGAATCTATCCACAACCACAAAAATTGAATCTCTTCCTCGTTTAGTTCTAGGCAATCCTAACACTAAATCCATTGAAATATCAATCCAAGGCTCACTAGGAATAGGTAAAGGAGTATACAAACCGTGGGGCATACAAGATTTCAGATGCACTACATGATCGTCCATGTTTTTGCTATAAATGAGGATATCATCAAAATAGACAACAACAAATCTTCCTATAAAAGCACGCAAAACATGGTTCATAAGTCTCACAAAGGTGCTCGGAGCATTAGTTAAACCAAAAGGCATAACTAACCATTCATACAAACCATATTTTGTTTTAAAAGTTGTTTTCCATTCGTCTCCTTCTTTTACTCTAATTTGATGGTATCCACTCTTCAAATCAATTTTTGAAAACACACAAGAACCATGCAACTCATCTAACATGTCATCTAAGCGAGGAATAGGATGACGATACTTTACCGTGATGTTGTTGATGGCTCGGCAATCAACGCACATTCTCCACGACCCATCTTTCTTAGGTACAAGTAGAACCGGAACAGCACATGGGCTCATGCTTTCCCTCACGTGCCCCTTATCCAACAACTCACTGACTTGCCGTTGAAGCTCCTTGGTCTCCTTGGGATTGTTCCTATAAGCTGGTCGATTTGGAATGGCAGCACCGGGAACAAAATCAATTTGATGTTCGATCCCTCGAATCGGAGGTAATCCATGTGGTGTTTCTTCGGGGAAGACATCGTCATATTCCTGCAAAAGCTTGGTCAAGATTTAAAAGGGCCTCTTTGTACAAAAGTTCAATCATCGGCTGATTTGAAAGCATCGCTTGCTTGATCTCACTTACTTTTGCATAGAAACTCTTTTTTCTCTCTAATTTTCTCTCAAGGGCCGAACCTCCTCTCTCTTTTTTTCGGCCTCTCTCGAATTTTCACTCACTCTCTGTTTTTCACTCTCTTTCATTTTCTCATTCTCTTTTTTTTGCTCACTCTCTTTCTTTTGTTCACTCTCTTGCTGCAACCTCACTTGATCTTCATATACTTGTTGTGGTGTCAAGTGTACAAGAGTGATTGGCTTCTGATTAAGTACAAAAGAGTACTTATTCGTAAAGCCATCATGCTTCACATGTCGATCGAACTGCCACGGACGCCCTAGCAACAAGTGTCCCGCTTGCATCGGTACTACATCACACATCACTTCATCTTCGTACTTACCGATTCGAAAAGCAACTAACACTTGCTTGTTCACCCTGATTGCTATCATTCAACCACCGCAACTTATATGGCCTAGTGTGTTTCAACACGGGCAATCCCAACTTTTCAACCATGACTGTGCTCGCAACATTAGTACAACTACCACCATCAATAATCACACTACATACCTTATCTTTGATGTAGCATCTAGTGTGAAAGATGTTCTCCCGTTGCACTTCCTCATCACCCTTTGCTTGCAAGCTCAAGGCTTTCCTTGCCACCAAGGTCAACACATTAGGGGCTATGTATTCATCCTCGGAAACATCCTCCAAGGGTGGCATCTCGTCGGTGTCAGATTCTTCACTATCGGTCACGATCTCGCCATTGGCCTTCAATACCATGACTTGTTTGTTTGGACATTGGCTTGATATGTGTCCCCTGCCTTGACATCGAAAACACTTGATATCACGATTTCTAGAAGTAGAAGCTTCATTTTTACCTTGAGAAGTGTGGCTGGTGGTAGGGATTTTGGACTCGGGTTTGGACACTTGTGGCTTGTCCATGAGCTTGGTGTGGATTGGCTTGGAAAAAGTAGAATTCGAATTATGGCTGGCACGTCCCCCACTCCCTCTCTTAAGTTGCTGCTCCACTTTGATAGCCATATGCACCATTTCTTCTATCTCCACATAATGTTGCATCTCCACTCTATCATGGATCTCCCGATTCAAGCCATGTAGGAAACGAGCCATGGTAGCCTCACGATCCTCTTCAATATTTGCACGGATCATGGCCATCTCCATCTCCTTGTAATAGTCTTCTACACTTCGACTTCCTTGCTTTAGGCTTTGTAACTTTTTGTACAGCTCCCGGTAGTAGTAGCATGGAACGAAATCGTTTTCTCATGACCGCCTTCATAGCCTCCCATGTCTCTATTGGACGTTCTCCATTCCGCCTCATATTTATCACAAGTTGATCCCACCAAGTTATAGCATAGTCAGAAAACTCAATGACTGCTAATTTTACCTTCTTGGCTTCGGAGTAGTTATGGCAATCAAACACGAATTCCATCTTCTTATCCTACTCAAGATAGGCTTCCGGATCAGATCTCCCTTGAAAAGAAGGAATCTTTATTTTAATACCACTGATGTTGTTATCTTCTCGGTTCCTAACGTCTCTTCGACCTCCATATCTTCTATAGCCAACATGAGAATTACGGTCATCTTCCTCCTCAAATTCAGATCTATAAGGCTCTTCTTCGTCTTCCCTTTCCCCCCTCCGTGGTTCTCTCTCCCGTCTACGGAAGTTGCGGTCGTTTTAGGGTTGTCTTGTTTCCAGCTGGGCTATCCGTTAATTTGTGCGCTCCACCGTCTCGTGGACTGACTCTATTTCCGCCTTCAGAGATTTCTCCAGGCGACTCACCAAGGCCTCCATGAGTAATCTATGTTCAGCAAGGCTCGTATCATCGTTGGACACGTTTTTTCCACTATCACGAGACATGATTACTGCAAAATTATAGTGTTAGAAATAAAACAAGAAAAGGACCTCACAAATCTCTCCCCTACGTGTCTCACTCAAAGATAGGGTCTCTAGTCACTCGTGTTTCACACACATGATATGGCTTTTACCCTCTAATAATCTCACCACTCTTGCCTTTTTCCACTCGGTAATCCTCTTGCGGTTCTTTTGGAACTAAACAAACAATCAAAGAATTCCAGCAACGATTCAACAAGAACTCATCAAGGAATTTCAGAGAAAGCAAGATAAATAATATCAAGGGAATAAGAATGCAAAGAACACGATGGATTAGAAAGGTGGAAACTAGAGTAGGTAGTGATTCGTCACAGCAGAAAAAAATATACTTGTTTGGGGTAAAGAGATTTTCGGACTAATAGGGACCCCTAATAGGAATTTTTTTTCCGGACCCCTTCCTTTCTTCTTCTTTTGGGAGTCTCTTTCTCTTCTCCTTTGATAACAATAGCACAAGATCTCAATACACTAAGATATTAAATTTTCGAACAAGAGATAACAAGAACCAGCTCTAGCAAAGCTTGAATAGAGAAGTCAAGAAATTTCGGCTAAGTAGTTGATAGGACCCGACTGTAGGACAGAAACAAAGGAAAAGAAATTAGAGAAGGTAGTCGAAGGATATGAAAAGAAGAAACAAAGGAACGAAAATAAAAAAGGATAAGCAAACCCGAACTAGAACCAAAGCTTTGATACCAAATTATGTGAACCCCGTTATCCCGTAACGAGACCCAACAACTATAGGGAACCCAAGATCGTTTCTAGCATGGATTTGAATGGAACCTCGACCCGTTTCTTAGGAAAGCAAGAACCTCGGTATGGTGAAGACGCCACAAACGGGATGGAAATCCGTTTGATAAGTCGAGTTGAACGCCACGGGAAAAATCCCGATAAGTTCGAGAAGTTCGTCAAAGAACCAAAGAGAATTAAACCTCACAATTCACCTAAGGAAACTTATTGACCCCTAAAATAAGGTAACTTATTGACCCCTAAAATAGACTCTATCACTAAGGAAATAAAAGCTTGGCGCCTAAACCAAAAAGGAAACAAAAATTAGGCCACCAATTTAGCTACACCATCCGACCACTATGGAAAGAAAATCCTATCATAGCCATTCACGTCCAAGCCACTTATGGAATAAAAGTGGCGTGTAAATCATGTAGATCATCCTTGCTCTGCTTCTAGAACTTGTATCACATTGACACTCCTTTGTGGGCCACGTGGGTCTTGTTCTATGGGCCTCCATGAATTTGCTTGAGCCCATGCCGCTTGAATCAGCCCATTGAGTAGCTCTTTAAACTTCTTGGCTCGTGCCCTCGTAACCAACCCAATGGGAACTGGAATTGGATCCTCCAATGTTGTACCGTGATTTCCATCAGAAAAGAACTTGTAAACATGAACATTAACTTGTAAACATGAACTTGAACTTGAAATCATGAACTTGTAATCATGCACCAGTAACATAACTTGAAATCATGAACATGTAATCATGCACTAGGAACATAACTTGAAATCATGAACATGTAATCATGCACTAGGAGCATCACTTGAAATCATGCACTTGTAAACATAATGTGCTTCATGCATGATCATGACTTCCTGATGTGCATGTATGCTTCATGTGTGCATATGCATATTGTCACGCCCCGAACGCCATCCCGTAGGGACCGTGACAGCCGCGAGCATTCCCCAGGAAAGCTCCACCGCTCATACATGCATATTTACAGCGGAAAAATACAGAATCGCGAGAGAAGCGAGCCAACTCATAACATGATTAAGGTTCTCAATAAACTTTCATCTTAATATATACATATCTTGATTAACATTTAAACAAGTGACGGATCTCATTGATCAATTCACAACAACAAAACATAGAAATAATTTTTCTTCTTAGTCAGGTAGTCCTCCTGACTTCCTTCACCTGAGGCATCTAGAATGACACAATTTTAAAAACTTGAGTCAAAAAGACTCATTAAGGGAAAAACATAACTTTTAAATCATGATCTTGACTTGGACTTGCTTAACATGAGAAATCATAATTCATGATACACGTGCATGTCATGGTTATGCATATGCTCTTGCTCGTAGGCGTATCTTGTTCTTGAAATTGGCCCATGGCCCTTGAAAACATTTTCTTCATAACTTGCGGGCTACTTACGCTGCATTTGCGGGCTACTTATGCTTCATAAACTGGAGTCCGTGTTGTGCATTCCCATCGGAACCGCCTCTCTTACCCTTGGGGACTTTTCATTTGGTCGAGCTAGCCCGTAGTTACCCCAGGCCTGATGGCTAGACACGACCCTTGGAGGCCCACACATTCTCATTGTCCTTCAGTGTGGTTTGCACAGCCTCTTAGGATTCACCCAACCTTCTCGCATTCGTCCTTCGGTATGGGAGTCCATCATGATGGTACGGTACCGACCAGAGCCCCTTGACTTAACTTGTCTTTCCATAAAACTTTCCGTACGACATTGCATAAAAATTCACTTTAGAAAATCATGCAATGCTCATGCCATGCCATGCTTGCTTGAAATATCATGCTTGTTCATGAATCTATGCAGCGTGTCATTCCAGTTTTGAAAAAATGTTAGCTTACTTACACACTTACTTCCACTTACCTCGGTCTCCTTGATAATGAATAAAGGTACGAAGATCGCCTACAAGCGATTCAAACACCTCTTAGTTACTAGGAATTAAGTATATAAGCATACAAGATAAATATTTGTATATAGCTCGGTTTTTCCCCAAAAATATATTTCTGAAAAATATTATATCATTTTCAAAGGTTTACTTAGAAAACTCTTATTATTCATTTAAGAAAAGTATTTAGCATATCAACATATCCTAATAGCATCTAAGTCCAAAATTACTAATCTAATGGTACCAAAATCCAAGCTTTTGCTAATTTCCTTAACAAGTACCAATCCGAGGTCTAAGCTCCATCATTTCTACTAACTTGCAAGATTTCTCTTAATACTAAATCTAGGTGATGAGAATCAGAGCAAGACTTTGAATGGAGTAGTTCATCCCATACAGCCGGATACGAGAGCCCGAGACAAGGAGTTCAAAGACACACTCATTGAACTCAGTAAGGAGATATGGGCCCAAGCCCATTCGTGGAGGCCCATTCAAGATGATGCACATTCTAGAAGGATCCGGCCAAGAGACAAATATGGCTCTATTCTAGAAGATTCAGATTGCATGGCTATTTTAAGCTCCAAATCATTTCCATTCATGGTTTTTTGACATGATGGTTGGCCATCACCCTGTTGCCATTTGAAGAGTGTTTTATTTAAGGCAATTAGGGTTTAGTTCGGCCATGTGGGGGATTAGTTCGGCCAAGATGTCTTCCTTAGGTTAGTTTATTATTTTGGTCGAGTAATTATCATATTTCCTTAAGTAGAATTCTATTTTAGGCGTCCAAAGGTTAGTTAGGCAAGCAAGGAATTGTTTCCTTAATTGCTCTCTTTGTTTTAGGTAAGCAAGGATTTCTTTCCTTGTTCAAAAATGCCTTACTCGACCAGCCTTTGTTGCCTAGGTTAGATTTATTTCCTTGTTATTTCTAGCTTATAAATAGGAGCCTCTTGCATTGTAATTCGAACAACTTGGATGAATATATTTTGTGAGGTTTAATTCTCTTTGGTTCTTTGAATAACTTCTCGAACTTATCGGGATTTCCCGTGGCATTCAACTCGACTTATCAAACGGATTTCCATCCCGTTTGTGGCGTCTTCACCATACTGAGGTTCTTGCTTTCCTAGGCAACGGGTCGAGGTTCCATTCGAATCCATTCTAGAAAACGGTCTTCGGTTCCCTATAGTTGTTGGGTCTCGTTACGGGATAACGGGGTTCACATCACTAGGTTTTTAACTTTTAACTCATTTGTCACAATATAAATTTCACTTATACATCACATGAAATTACATTTTAAATTACTAATCGTTTGGCCATTAAGGTTTCCTTCACTACATCATTCGGCCATGCATCAATATAAGTGTTTATGGAAGTCAAAATTCATCTCCAATGTTTTCCCATCCTCCGTTCTCAGGTTCACAACCTAGTTTCTACAAATCATGGCTCAAGAGCATGAATCCACTTAAAATACCATTCGGCCAACACCATATTTCATACATTTTTATGCTATGTACCACATGCTTTTATATTCTCTTCATCATAGTGAAACCCGTGACTTATAACCATGATAAGTCTAGCAAATCAGCTTCACATTCAACACAAAAGATCCATATTTCAATCATGACAGAGGTATACTAAACCTAACATGTATCTCGGCCAAATGTGGTGCAAGTTAATATCCGAAACATTACTAACATGCATAGACCATCCCTTCACATTTTCTAACAACCAAGTTAGGATCTTAGGCATGCATGTTCGATTTCCAAACTCACATTATATCCTACAAGTTATCCAAACTCAGATCTAGCAAATACAAGCCATTCGGCCAGCAACATCAATTTGCACCAACAACCATATTTGGCCTTACCTTGATGATTGGACACAAACTTTGCTCAAAGAAGAGAACCTAGCATAATAAAACATCTAAGGTCAGAAACTATAAATAACTCAAGCGAAAACATCATATGAAAATCAAATCTACCTCTACCTTCCACTATAACACACGGTTTTCACCAAAATCCTCCCCTATACTTCACTTTCGGTTCCACCTTTAGGAATGGTTCCAAGGGCTGAGATTTGTGTCTTCAAGGTGCTGAGATGAAGGTTTATGGTGGGGAAAGGAGAAATGTACAGCAGCTGACGGTTGCTTGAAGAAACAAGGCAAGACTTGAAACTTTGAAGTGTTTTGGCCAAGAGAGTGAGCTGAGTTTTGTTAAGGGAAGATGGCTAGGTGAAGAGAGATTTCCAGCCACCAAGAAAGAAGAAATGAGTTGAGCCAAGGAGGAATTTCGGTCACCAAAGAAGAAGAAGCAAACTAGAGCATAGAGAAGTGTTTTGGTTTCAAGAGAAAGGAAGCAAGACTTAAGCCAAAGAGATTAGTTTCGGCCAAGAGAAAAGAGAGAAGGTGAGTTGAAATGAGAGTGTTATTCGGCCAAGGGAAATGAACAATTGAGATGTGAAGGAGTGGGGGATAATGCGTAGAAAGCAAGTTGAATTACACTTGGACTCAATTATGACAATGACAAAAGAAAGTTGAAAATGACAAGAGAAAAAAGAGGGGTGAACTTGGTTATGTGTGGCCGACCAAGGTGTTGTCACTTTCACTGTCAGGCCCCGAACGGCATCCCGCAGGGACCGTGACAGCCGCGACCTATCCCCCGGATGACTCCAGCGTTCTTACTTATTGTTTTACTTGATTACGGCGGAAACGTACAGGATCGCGAGGGGTTCGAGCTAATTCTTACATAATCAGGGTTCTCATTAAGTTCATACAAAACATATATTTAACACATCAGAACCCAATTAGTGACGCTCATGCCACTATCAACAAAATGTGAAACATAATAATCTTGGGCTTCTAGGTCAGGTAGTCCTCCTGACTCTCTTCACCTGATACATCTGGAATGACACAATTTTAAAAACGTGAGTCAAAAAGACTCAGTATGGGAAAAAAAACATAAAACTTAAATCATGCTCTTGACTTATGCCCGCTTACTCATGAAAGAAAGAAACTTGATAATTGATGCACATGCATGTCATGAATTATGCATATGCTCTTGCTTAGTTTCGGCCCCAGGCCCTTAAAAATCTTTCTTTCATTCTTGCTTGAAAAACTGGCCCTTGGCCCTTGTAAACCGCTTATTCGTACTTGTGCCCTTGTTGGCCGTTTCATAATTATTCCATATCTTTTACTTGTGGGCTCGCTCCATTTGACCCCTGAAGTCAGGGTTGTGCGTTCCCTTCGGAACCGTCCCCGAATTCCCTTGGAGACCTTAACATCTGGTCGAGCTAGCCCTTTAAGTGGCCCCAGGTCTGATGGCTAGACATGACCCTTGGAGGCACCACACCTTCTCAATGTCCTTCAGTGTGGCTTGCACAGCCTCTTGGATTCACCCATCCTTATCATAATTGTCCTTCGGTATGGGAGTCCAACTTGATGGTACGGTATCGACCGGTGCCCCTTATCTTAACTTATCGTTTCATAAAACTTCTCATATTCTTTCCATAAAAATCATTGCATAACTTTCTTCTTGAAAAATTCATGCAATGCACATGTCATGTCATGCTTGCTTAAAATTCATACTTGCTTAAAATTCATGCTTGTTCATGAAATTCATATCATGTCATGCTTTCTTAAAACCCATACTTGTTCATGAAACGATGCAGTGTGTCATTCCAGTTTTGAAAAGAAATACTTACTGTCCACTTACAGTATCCACTTACTCTTGGTCTCCTTGTTCGTGTATACCGACACGTGGATCGCCTACAAGCGATTCAAATATTCTTTAGACTTTAAGAATATGAAATCATTTCTTTTTGAAATCACTAAAGATATATATATATATATATATATATCACTGAAATCCATTTAATTATAAAAAATATTTTATTCTTTTCCTTAACAATTATTCCAAAACTTAGCTAATATTTTTATTGAAATAAAAATATATTTATCCATGTACATGCCTCGATTAGGGTTAAATAATACTCATAGGTTTAGAATTAAACCTAAGTCTCTTTTTATTACACGTACTACATTAAAACCTTATATCTAACTATTAATAAATTATTCATGATTAAATCTTAATTTAGACTTTAAACCTCAAATAAAACCCGAGTAAAACTTAACTAGGGTTCCAATAATATTTAATAAAAGATCATGGCTCTATAATATTATTCCAACTAGCCTAACTCTAATTTTCTTATCCAACACAACAATGAAAATACATAAATCATGAATTGCACTTAGGGTTACCTTTTCTTACAACATTCGGCCACTACCATTTATGCACCAATTAATCACAACTTTTACTCCAAGGGTGATCCCATCCTCCATTCAACAATTTCACAACCTAGGATCTATAAATCAAAGCACCAACGCAACACATCATACCCATAGCATTCGGCCAACACATGCTTTCATCCAAAAATTAGGTTTTCTTTTGTTTCCTTTAACTTACATGCATCTCACACTTAACATAATCATCTACCATGCATTGGGGTCATAAAGCTTGCACATGTTATGGCGAATGCCCAGATTTAAACATATTCAAAACTATACATGAAATCCTACATAGCTCATTTTCGGCCATACCCCAAAATGTTACCTTTTCATGCTAAAAATCATATCATGCATATCCTTTGCATTTGTGACCTAACTAGCATGCATACACTTAATCTTTTCATCAAATAATTCCATCAACAATAGATCTACTCTTTATTCACACTAATATCCATAGATCTAAACAAAGATATCATCTTTCATCAATCCAACACATCAAAACTTAGATCTAACTTCCTTTAGCTTGCATTGTTCTCCATTTGCATTTTTCTTCACATACAACCTTAGATCTAGGGCTTCCATGGTTAGATCTAGCATGTAAACAACTTAGGGTTCTTAAGCATCCAAGATCTAACAACATCAAGGCATTTAACAAACTAAAACTTCAAGATCTTTACATAAACCATTCGGCCACTTATGCTAAACCAACAACATCACATTTGGTCTTACCTTGTTGTTTATCCAAGCTTGAGCACCTAGAAAATAAAGCATCTTTGGTTAGTACTTGTGATGCTTAAGGCAAGAACATCAATGAAACTAATCTTACCTTCACTCTTTACCAACTCTTCCTATCCTTTTCCTCCTTCAAAGATTCGGTCCACCCTCCTTAGAAATGTCCAAGCTTGGTTTAAAAGGAAGCTCTATGGTGGTGAAGAGGACATGGTAAGCTTGAAGAGAAATGGTGTCAAATGGCTAGGTTTTCAAGGAAGGATTTTTGTCTACAACAAGAGAGATTTACTTGGCTTTTGGAATGAGATTTGGTAAGCTAGAAGAAAGTGGTTTAGGTACAAGATGAAATAGCACAAACCTTGAATGTTGAGTGTGAGATTCGGCTAAGGGAAGCAAAATGGAGAGAGTTGTGTGAGCTTGTAAAATTCGGCCAAGAGAGAAGAGGTTTGAGAGTGAAATGCTTGAGTGTTTCGGTCAAGAGGAAATGCAAGAGGGTTGTGTGAGATTGAGTCTCCCAAAGCACTTGACATAAAGTTTGAGAGAGTGAGTTGACAAGAGAGAGAAATGGAAAAGGAAAATGGTGAAGGGGGGGGGCCTTGGTCGACATTCTCCTAAGCTTCCCTCTCTCTTTCTTTTTCTTTCTTTTCACCTCTTTCTCACATCACTTCCTTGTCTCTTTGTAATTTCTCTTTCCTCCCTTGCATTCCATCGACATTCACTCCCTCTCCCACACTTTTCTCTTCTCTTTTTACTTCCATGAGTTGTCTCATCATCTTACACCACTTACACATCTCTTACACTTCACATGGCCTTGCTTCATGGCTTTTCAAATTCATCCCCTAGCCTTTTACGTAAATGGCTTGCATTTAACTTAGTTTGGTTGCTTTTCAACCAACCTAGTTACTTCCACATTAAATGGCAACCAACTTTCAACTTATTTTCATTCTCACCTAACTTATCACTTCATAAGCTCTCTTGCTTATCTAATTCATTCCAATAGCTTATCACCTCATAAGCATGTTCTCTTATCATGTGATAATGGCCCTAGCCTATCTCTACAATAATCACAAGGCCTTATCACTCTAAAAGTTTCCTAACTTATCATGCTTGCTTATCACTATGATAAGCAAGTGTGCTTATCAATTAAATCATCTCTAAACTTGTCACATAACTACATAGCTTATCATGTATATTCAAATGGAAATTCTATTAATAATATAGGCCATATGATAATATTACATGTCACATATAGAAGATGTATAAAATATTCGATCCATGTATTCACAAAAATTCATCATTTAATCTATTATAATTTTCGGCTTATACAAGGAAATAATTAAATCATAATTCAAATTCTATGGTCCATGAATCATATTAAGCAAATGAAAAATATAAATTTGCAAGAGGGAAACTTACTTGAAATTTCGGCTCCTAATATAAATATAATTTATACTTGCATAAAATGGCATTAAAATTATTTAAAGAGATTTTATGAAATAAAATCCCATTTTAATCGAAATACCATAACATAAGGATTAGGCCATACATTGGCCAAACAATAGCCACATGAAGAAATAAAAGCTATTACATTGGAAAAATAAAAATAATACATAAGGAATTACGTAGGAGAAAATCGGGGTCTCACATTCACCCTTTTCTCTCCCCTTATCTCTTTGTCCCCTCATGCCTTGCCCTTCACGTGAAACCCCTTGCTTACTCACTTCAATTTTCCTCTTTTCTTGCTTAGCCTTCGCGTGAACGTCACACCATTTCACAACTTTTCTCCTATTGTCTTGTCTTTTCAAATTAAATTCTCATCTTATCTCTTCTTGGGTCTTCACGTGAATCACAAAACTTTAAGACTTTTCTCCTCTTTGCTCTTCACGTGATCTACAAATTTCTAGACTCTTCTCACCTTTTGCACTTCACTTATCTCTTTTTTTTTATTTCACTTATCTACTTTCACTTCACTTAACTACCTTAACTTATCACACACATATGTATTCTAACTTATCTCCTATAAGCGCTTTAACTTATCTAATTCAATCCCACAACTTATCAACTATCTCAAAATAATTACTCTAGCCTATCTCTAAGATAGCCACAACAACCTATTATCTTAAAATCTCTCTAGCTTATCACTATGATAAGCACACGTACTTATCAATTAAATTCTCTTCAAGCTATCATATATATTTAGTAGCTTATCATATGATAATATAAGACTAATGCTAATTAAGGCTACATAATGCTATTAGAATACACAAAAAAATATTTAAATGCTTACATGAATTTCATGATTTCTACTTAGATATTTTCGGCCACAATATATAAATCTCTCTTTCATAATTTAATTTCATGGATTATGGAATATACTAAGTAAATGGAAAATATAAATCCATAAAAGAAACTTACCTAGCAAGTTTCGGCTCTTAGGGAAAATAGAATTTAAACTTGCACTAAAACTTCCACAATGAAAAAGAAATTATTTAAAGAAAATTCTTGAAATAAAATTTCATAATAGTTAATGTACCGTAAACATTAAGCTTAGGTCATACATTGGCAAAAAATATGGCCCCATAATTTAAATTAAAACTAATACATAGGAAATAGCAAAAGAAATAAACGGGGTCTCACACACATGCACTTGCTCTTGAAAACGTGTACTTGCACTTGTAAAGATCTTGATCTTGGAAAACATCAAATTCTTATCTTGTAGGCTACTTGCGCTCCATTTAACCCCTGAAGTCAAGGTTGTGCGTTCCCGTTGGAACCGTCCCCTATTTCCCTTGGAGACATAACATCTAGTCGAGCTAGCCCTTGAACTGGCCTCAAGCCTGGTGGCTAGACATGACACTTGGAGGTCCACACTTTCTCACATTCGTCCTTCAGTGTGGTTGCAATTACCTCGAGGATCACCCATCCTTCTCGCATTCATCATTCGGTATGAGTTTTCTTGATGGTACGGTACCGACCAGAGCCCCTTAACTTAACTTGTCATAAAATTTTCATACTTTCATTTGCATGAAAACTTCTTTTCTTTTTTCAAGAAAATCATGCAAATGCTTTCAATAAACTCCATCACTCGGTTTTGGTCGGCCAGCCTCGATAATATTAGGGTTTTACAAGTCTTCAAAAAGGAACTCCAAAAATTCAGCATTTTCTAAAACTCGTCGGAGTCCGCTCGAGTGTCGGTCGAGCGCAAAGCTTTTGTCCTAGCCTCGCTCGAGCTGTTGTCAAGCGGTTGTCGAGTGTTATGAGTCTGTATAAAATCCTCCAAGTTTGCTCGAGCACTGGTTGACAGCTGGTCGAGCGGTACCAGTCTGTCTGATATTTTTTTAAGGACGCTCGAACGTGAGTCGAACGCTGGTTGAGTGTGATGACACCTTAAACAGACCACAACCTATGCATTACATCTCCAAATCACACGAATTCTACCTCAAAGTGTTCTTCTCTCACAAACTTAAATTCCAAGACCATATTCATAACATTTGGACTTAAACTAATCATTGAAAAGGTATTCGAACTGAGCAAGAGTTCTGGGCGTGCAAGGCTGTTGGAAGCTTGACGTCTGGACCTTTAAAATTTCATAACTAATTCAATACTTATCAAAATGACCTGAAATTTTGTTTGAATTCTTTTACTCTCATAACCTAAGTTTGAAAGGTAAATTACGCCATCAAGGTTAACTTAAACCGAGTCTAGTAATCTGCCAGAGCTTGTGACTGCATGCATTATTTTCTCATTCTTTGGCCAACCTATGGCTCTCTTGCACTTTAATTCATCCTTAGTTTACTGACCTAAACCAAGAGCAGGTCAGCATGGACATTTATCAGGCTCAAAATCCTCAAGTTTCTTGCACAATCTATTAAGAGAAACAACATTCAAGCCAATCCACTTAACCCGAGTATGCTTAATCCATTTCTCCAAGTATAACTAATCTCTTTAAGTGTTTAGCTTGCTGATCTACCCACATTATTCACATGCAAGACACCTACATCAAGCTATCATCAAGCAAAAACATGAGACATAATGACTCTACTAAAAATGATTAGTGAGTTACTCCCAAGCGTAGGAGGTTGTCAAGTAATACTAGGGAAGTCCTAGGTCATCTCTACAAGGAACGATGTGTTCAATTTTTCATTCCAACCACCATTACAATAAAAGAAAGCTATGTTCTATTTACAGTGAAAATGATATTTACAAAGGGAAAGGTTGGATTTTTGGATACCATCCATGATATTCTGTAATGTACGACCAGCGCGCGACGTCGCACTCGAACGGCCAGCAGAATTCAAACAGAAGCTTAACGCGCGACAAGTACTCGAGCGACCATGCACATTCTCAAACAGAGACTTCTCACGGGATAGAGCGCTCGAGCGGCTCCGGATTTGCAGACAGAGACTTCACGCTCGACATGCGCGTGACAACCGCTCGACCGACTCTTTGATTCCAGCCTCCCTCTCACTTCCAGGAGCTCACTTCATCTCCATTGTTCACATGGAAAACATCAAAACAGAAGTTAATATGGGAAATATTCCAATCATATTTATGAAAATGGAGACATGAAAATATGATGAGAGGGGAGAAAGCAAATAACTTAAAATTACTCAATTACACTTGCTTTTGTCAAAATTAACAATTCGCCCCTTACTAATGTCCAAAGCATAATTTTCTCATTTTCTAGTGGAAATGATGTAATTGTGGAACTTTCTCAAGTGATAAATTAGAAAAATTGTGATAGAATCACACAAGGCATTGAATATACTCGGCCAATATGCATGCTGAAATCTCCCAATATCATATCACCAACTTACATGCATGTTAGAACTTCTCCAAATAATTTTCTTTTTTTCCATAGTTTATAGCCACTGACTAAAGCCCTAATACTTCCCAAATCTAACATTTTGACACCCATTTCCAATGTTTAGAACAACAAGCTTCACAGCCTCCAAAATCAAAGATCTATACATCTAACTTCACCTTCAATTAGTCAATATTCACAAACTCATCACAACTACAATATCCAACATTTTCCAAACTCCTGACTAGCCCAAGCCGTCGCCTTCACACTTGTCCTCCATCAGCAAATCACTTTAACTCAACTCAAAAGATTTCATATCATGAAAAGTTCAAGAGAATACACAACAACCTCATTCGGCCAACAAAAATTTTCACAACCAAAGTGGCCGAACCATACCTTTCTCTTCTCCCCGTTTTTCTTTTTCTTTTTCTTCTTCTTCTTCTTCTTCTTCTTCTTCTTCTTCTTCTTCTTCTTCTTCTTCTTCTGCTCGGCTTTCTTCGTTTTCTTCTCCCTTTCTCCTCTTCTCATGCTACTTGAATGTGTGGCTGAATGAAGTGTGTGAAATGAGAGGTGCAAGTGACCACTTCACCTGAAATGGGGGGAAAAGTCTTGCATGATATGACCAGCTCATTTAATGCCTTGTCTCCTCTCTTTTATTTCTTTGCCTTTACAAAGCCCTTTCACGTAATTCTCATTCAACCTACACTTACTTCTCAGCCTATACTTGCTCACTTTTCAGCCTACCATTGCCTTGCTTGGGCCCATATCGCTTCGGGGTGGGGTGAATTTCAGAATAACAGGAACCTCAATAAATGAGATTTTCGGAATTTTTTTTTTTCGGAAATTCGACTCAGGAAAGACAGAAACGAAAATAAAAGGGATAAGCAAACCCAAACTAGAACCTGGCTCCGATACCAAATGATGTGAACCCCGTTATCCCGTAACGAGACCCAACAACTATAGGGAACCCAAGATCGTTTCTAGCATGGATTCGAATGGAACCTCGACCCGTTGCCTAGGAAGGCAAGAACCTCGGTATGATGAGGACGCCACAAACGGTGATGGAAATCCGTTTGATAAGTCAGGATGAACGCCACGGGAAATCCCGATAAGTTCGAGAAGTTCTTCAAAGAACCAAAGAGAATAACTCTCACAATTTCATTGATCAATCTTTGTTTCAATTACAATGCAAGAACTCCTATTTAAAGAGCTGAAATAAACAAGGAAATAAAACTAAACTAAGACACACATATGCTGGACGGAAACAACATGCTAGAATAAGGAAATATAATATTCCTTATTTGACTACCACAAAAACTGACGTAAAAGGCTAAGAAAAAATACTATTTCCTTATTTGACAAAAGTTGTACGTAACTCCTACTTGCCAAAAGAACAAAAACAACCAGCGATTTCATTGGCTGATCCTACACGGCAAAACATAAAGGAAAGAAAAGATGCAGCCATTTAATTGGCTGAACACATGCTTTTCAAAAGGAAAGGAAAACTTGCCTAGCTATCTACCTGATCATGTAAACAATCCTAAGGAAATAAAATATTGCTTTGTTGACAAATCAAACCTGAACGTAAAGACAATTTGCTTAAATGAGCACATGCCAAAATCACTTTAAGAAAGTAACGTTCTCCCCCTGGCAAGACCAAGATTGCAATGTCTTTAAGAAAGTAAATTGTTTTTGCCCATTTAATCTTAACTTTGGGCAATCCTTTGTGCCAATTTGTTGGCATGCAAAGATATGTCAATTTTGCCAATATGAAGCTTAGCCTTGACTGGATCCTTTTAGAACGCGGATCATGTTTAATGGGCCTCCACGAATGGGCATGGGCTCATATCTCATAAATGATTTCGTCGAGTACGTCCTTGAACTTCTTGTCTCGTTCTCTCGTAACCGGCTCTACGGGAACTTCAACTATCTCCTTTGATGCCATGCTCAGATTCTCATCAAAAACAATACATGGGTTAGAAAATAAGACCATTTCGATTTGATATAGAACAGACCCGTTTTTAGGTAAAACCCAGTTTTTGAACAAAACTTCAAAAATTCATAACTAATTCATCTTAGTTCCAAATGATACGAAATTTTAACTGGAGACCCCCAATAACAGTTGATTTCAAACCTCAAAATTTCACATCAATCCAAGATATTTTTATATATATAGAAAAGCTGTAAACACACTGTTATCAAGAATTAAGCTAACATAGACTAGTTTCAACCTAGTTAAGCACATCTTTTAATTCCCCTGTAAATCATTTCACAAATCATCCTATATGATTCTAATATATCTTAAGGACCTAAAACCTGTGTCATACAGTGTTATGTCTACATTATCCTTCACATGTCCTAACTGTCGATTGCACACAGAGCCAAGCAACTCTTTAAAATATTTAGGTCCCAGTTGGTCAGAAGAAAACTAGGCCATAAAAATGTATCTAATTTGTGATAAGAATACTATTAAGAACTACTAGATGCTACTAGTCTAAGTCGGGGTCTCACATTGTCATAAATGTGTCGATTGATAAAGTGATATGATTAGTAAAAGGATATGGCAAAGATAAAGACTTTGATCACTCTCAAGTCAAAAGTAGAGTCGGTTTTAAAGACAACCATATTACAAAAAATTAAAGTACAGAGTACATAGTCGAGAGATACGACACCAAGTAGTTATGGGGTTTGTTCAAAACCAGTTTACATCCACTACCAAGGATCCTCCCTTGGGTTTTCCACTATTCATAAATAGTACACTCTAACTTGTTGATGCTAGTAAACCTTACAAGTACTATTGCGGGCTTAAAACTTATATAACACAAGTATTTTTATGGACTCAACACTTACAACCCAAGTGTCTTTCCAGGAGCAACACTCACAACCTAAGTATTTTTACCAGGAACAACTCTCACAGCCTAAACTGAGGCTACCCTCATAAGGATATTCCTAACCTAGTGGTTCTTCACAAGTGTTTATCCCCAAACACTTTAATCTAAAATTTATGATACGTATGGGAAAAATGTGATGTAGGAGCATCCTTGCACCTCGGAATAACTATCCCGGGGAAACGATGCATCACTTGCATCTCTGGCCGAGGTAACAAAGCATCACTTGCATCATCTCAGAGTCTGCACCTTGGCTGAAGGATTTAAGAAGAGTTAGCAAGCGTGAAATATATCGTTCGAAAGTTCTACGTCTCTAGTTTCAAATGCACTTGACCTTAGATCATTTGATAGGGAAAGTTATGACATTTTTACTGCGACACGGCGGGACTGACAACAGAGGGAATTTCAAAGTACATTTAATTTCTTTTGTGTTGGAATTGTCTAGAATTTACTATTCCATTTTTCCTAGCTTGACCATGATGTATGAACTCTATATAAGAGTGATTATCCAAAATAAAGGGAAGAACTTTTGAATTCAAAATTATAATTCTTGCAAGTGTATCTCTTGCTTTGGAGTTGAGTGTCATCCTCCTATCAATCAAGTGTGTGGCTTGGTTGCGTCGAGTGGCTTCCGCTAACCCTGGTAGAGTGGCTTCCCAGAATTATCCTCTTCCCTTAACTCAATCCTTTTCGGATTTTGCTAAGCCTTACGGACCCCGGTCTGCATCAAATTGGTATCAGAGCAAGTTTTCCTACAGTGGTGATTGGGTTTCTTTTCTGTTCTTCAGAATTTCGATATTTCTATCTTCTTCCTATCTCCTGGCCTTTCACAATGCCTCCACGACGTCAAATAAATACAGAGCATGATGATGTACAAGCTGAACTTGCGGCAATACGGGAATCAAATCAAACACTTACAAACATGGTGAATTAACTTTTTCAGCATATTCAAATTTCACCAACTCGAAGCCATAGGAGTCGGTAAAGTGCATGCAATGTCTTCTTCAAAGATGACAATAATCGAGATGACCATTTATCTTCTTCTAGTTTTTTTGTTGAACCAAGAGTTGCTGCTCAATGGTTCATAGAACGTTTGGCTCGTGCTTTAGAAAATAATGATCAAAACATCCAAGTACATGTGCAAGACTTTGATGGGAAGCTTGATGCAGATGAGTACTATGATTGGATGACATCTTTAGGTGCTTTATTTGAATGGAAAGATCTCTTAGAGTAAAGAAAGGTGCAGTTTGATGTGAACCCCGTTATCCCGTAACGAGACCCAAGAACTATAGGGAACCCAAGACCGTTTCTAGAATGGATTAGAAGGGAACCTCGACCCGTTGCTTAGGAAAGCAAGAACCTCGGTATGGTGATGACGCCACAAACAGGGATGGAAAGCTGTTTGATAAGTCGAGTTCAACGCCACGGGAAATCCCGATAAGTTCGAGAAGTTCTTCAAAGAACCAAAGAGAAATACTCTCACAATTATATTGATCAATGTCTATTTTTGAATTACAATGCAAGAGCTCCTATTTAAAGGGTTGAAATAAACAAGGAAATAAAAGCTAAACTAAGACACAAATGCTGGACGCAGCAAACCAAAAAGACAAGGAAAATATTCCTTATTGGACTCTCACAACAACTTGGACGGAAAAGCCAACTTTGACAAGTCAAATAGAATTCTTTATTTGCCTTCTCAAAAGCTATACGTAAAAGCCACTTTTAGAATAGTCAAATAACTTTCCTTATTTGACTTCTTTCAAAAGCCATACTTAAAGGCAGGTTGAAATAGGAAATAAAATTCCCTATAAAGCTTAGACCAAAGCTGGACGTGAACTACAACAAAACAAATCTAATAAAATTAGATTCCTTATTTGACTAACTGCTGGACGTGAACAACCCAACTCCTATACGCCTAACATAAATTAGGAAAGGACAAAAGCTTGAAATGGATGCTGACCTCACACGACTAACAAAGGGAAATTAAATGCTGAAATCAAAATAAATAATCAAAAGACCATAAAAGGAAAGGATTTTTCCCTTAGAATTGCCATGCAATTCGATTCTTCTAGAATAGTCCCAAAAATATATCTTGACCGGATCCTTCTAGAAAGTGGATCATCTTTGATGGGCCTCCACGAATGGGCTTGGGCCCATATCTCTTGAATGACTTCGTCGAATACATCCTTGAACTTCTTGGCTCGTTCTCTCGTAACCAGCTCTTCGGGGACTTGAACTAGCTCCTTTGAAGCCTTGCCCGTATTCTCATCACAGTTCGTTGCTATAAAGTTGAAGGGTCATGCTTTAATATGGTGGCAGCAATATCAGCGAAGTAGAGATCGTAGAGGAATTCCATGAATAAATGTCTGGGCTGAGATGAAGCTGAAGCTTGATAAGAAGTTTCTGCCATTAGATTATTCGCAAACTCTCTACCAAAAGTTCCACCAATTACATCAACAAATGGAGCAATCTGTTGGTGATTATACAGAACAATTTTACAAGCTTATGATCCGTGGAATTTACAAGAATTTGATGATCAATTGGTGGCAAGATATGTTAGTGGGCCGAAGTATAATCTCAAGGGTGAGCTTATGATGCATTCATTTCATTCTCTGGAGGAAACATACCAGAAATCACTAAAGGCGGAGGAAAAATGAAATGGAGTTCATACCGAAAAGCTGAAAGTTCGAAGGTGGTGAAGGAGAAAGAAAGAAAGTTGGCTCCTATCTCTCAAAAGCCAGCTCAACAACATGGTGGGGTGAGTAAGGATTGTGGAAAATCTGATTCATTTTCCAATAGATGTTTCAGATGTAATGAAGTTGGGCATATATCCTATGGATGTCCAAAGAAGAAAAGATGAATTGCATTTGTTGGAAGATGAAGGAGATGTGGAGTGTGATGCGTCATATGTCGGTATAGGAGCTGTTCTTTTGCAAGGAGGAAAAGCCATTGCTTATTTCAGTCAGAAACTCAATGATGCAAGCTGAAGTATTCAACCTATGATAAGGAGTTATATGCAATTGTACAAGCTTTACGACATTGGGAACATTATCTCATTGGTGTGGAGTTTATTCTTTTTTCAGACCATGAAACTTTGAGAATCTTGAAGGGACAAAAGAAGCTAAATTCTCGTCATGCTTGATGAGAATCCGGGCAAGGCTTCAAAGGAGCTAGTTCAAGTCCCCCTAGAGCCGGTTACGAGAGAACGAGACAAGAAGTTCAAGGACGTACTCGACGAAATCATTCATGAGATATGGGCCCAAGCCCATTCGTGGAAGCCCATCAAAGATGATCCACTTTCTAGAAGGATCCGGTCAAGAGATAATTTTGGGACTATTCTAGAAGAATCAGATTGCATGGAAATTCTAAGGAAAAAATTCTTTCCTTTTGAAATCTTTTGATTATTATAGGAGTGTGTGTCATTTCCTTTTTAAAAGTTAAAAGTTGAAATTTTCAAACTATTAGGAGTGGACGTCCAGGTTTTAGATTTAGGCAAATAGGGAATTTTGAAATTAGCTTATTTTGTGTTGATTCTTTACGTCCATGTTAGTGTTAGTCAAATAAGGTATTTTATTTATTTAGTCATGTTTGTCTTTTCCTTTTCTGTTAGGCGTGTAGGGTCAGCCACCTAATGGTTGTTTGTCTCTTTCTTTAGATGTTTTACGTCCAGCTTTTGTGAAGTTAAATAAGGAATATATTTCCTTAGCTTGTTTGGTTGGTGTTAGGCGTGTAACCCAGTAGATCAGCTAGGAAAGTTTTCATATCTTTTTTAGTAGCTTGATTTTCGTTTTAGGCAAGTAAGGAATTTATTTCCTTAAGTGTCTGGTGTGTTTTAGGCTAGTAAAGTTTTCTTTACTTAGCTAATTTCGAATTTTATTAGGTTTTCTATGTAAGATTTATTTCCTTGTTATTTTCAGCCCTTTAAATAGGAGCTCTTGCATTGTAATTGAAGACATTGATTAATGAAATTGTGACAGTATTTCTCTTTGGTTCTTTGAAGAACTTCTCGAACTTATCGGGATTTCCCGTGGCGTTCAACTCGACTTATCAAACGGATTTCCATCCCGTTTGTGGCATCTTCACCATACCGAGGTTCTTGCTTTCCTAAGCAACGGGTCGAGGTTCCATTCGAATCCATGCTAGAAATGATCTTGGGTTCCCTATAGTTGTTGGGTCTCGTTACGGGATAACGGGATTCACATCATTTGGTATCAGAGCTTTGGTTCTTGTTCGAGTTTGCTTATCCTTTAAATTTCGTTTCTTTGTTTTTTTTTTCTCTTCTCTTCTCCAATTCGGTTCACACCATCTATCTTTCCTGAGCCGAATTTCCGAAAAAAAAATATCGAAAATCTCATTTATTGAGGTTCCTGTTATTCTGAAATTCACCACACCCCAAAGTCCTATTATTTTGAGTGAAACATGAGTGCCGAGTGATCTATATTCTTGAGTGTAAACACGTCAGGGAGCGATTTCAGAGGTCCTTGTTACTTCTTTCCTTCTAACACTTTTTTTGCAGTAATCATGTCTCGTGATAGTGGAAAGAGCGTTGTCAACGTTGATACGAGCTTTCCTAATCATAGGTTGCTTATGGAGGCCATAGCGAGTCAGCTGGACAAAACGCTGAATGAGAAATGGGAATCCTTCCAGGAGACGATGGAGTAGCAAATACGCGAACGGGTAGCTCAGCTGGAGACGAAGCAACCCCAAAACGGCCCCAACTTCCATAGACGGGGAGAGAATGATAATTTTTTTAATAATGCTGTGAATGATGATTCCAGTGTGTTATCTTTTAAGAGGAAAATGGATGTTAATCCAACCTACTTGTGGCATCTAAAACTTGGTCATGCCAATATTGACATGATCAATAGATTGGTAAGGGATGGGTCATTGCAATTTCTGAAAATTTAGCCCTATCCAATCTGTGACTCCTGCTTGCAAGGAAAGATGACCAAAAAGTCATTTTACTAGAAAAGGAATAAGAGCCACAGAAGTATTAGGATTAATACATACTGATGTTTGTGGTCCCTTCAACCACTTGGCAAGAGGAGGTTTCTCTTATTTCATTACTTTCATTGACGATTATTCCAGGTATGGTTATCTATACCTGATGAAGCATAAATCAGAATCTTTTGAAAAGTTCAAGGAATTCCACAATGAAGTTGAGAAACAGATTGGAAATTCCATTAAAATGATTCGTTCCGATAGGGGAGGCGAATACCTCTTGGATGATTTTAAAGTTTATCTTAAAGATAATGGAATCATATCTCAACTCACACCACCAGGTACACCACAACATAATTGTGTTGCAGAGAGATGGAATTGAACCCTACTGGATATGGTTCGTTTCATGATGAGCATATCTGAATTGCTCATATCATCTAGGGGACATGCTTTGGAGACCATTGTTTACTTGTTAAACAGTATCCCTACAAAATCAGTTCCTAATACCCCATATGAGTTATGGACTGGCAAGAAGCCAAGTCTTAATCATTTTAAGATATGGGGTTGTCCAGCTCATGTTAAAAGGTTTAATGTGGATAAGCTGGGATCAAGAACTGATAGATGCCTATTTGTAGGCCATCCCAAAATGACTACTGGTTTCTACTTTTTATAATCCTAATGAAAACAAAGTGTTTGTTAGCAAAAATGTTATTTTTCTTGAAGAGGATTATAGTTTGAATGAAGGAAGAGCCTTTGGGAGACTATAAATCATCTAGCGCAGGATTCCACTCCATGGATGCTAATGGGTGATTTCATGCGGTCAAATTTCCTTCAGAAAGATGAGGAGGATCAGATAATTTGCCCCATTGGAAGAACGACTTTGAGAATTGTATATGTGACAATGTGCTAGAAGATCTGAAATTCTCTGGAAATTTTTTCACTTGGAACAACGAAAGGGAGTTGACCCCAATCATGGAAAAGGTAGATAGAGTCTTACTGAACTGTTGTTGGGAGGACTAGTTTGAAGCCTCTGAAGCTTACTTTTTACCCAACGAAATTTCAGATCACTCCCCTATGGTGGTTCAGCTGGTGAAGATGATGATGTATGCATAATATTTTAGGTTTTTCAATATTTGGGCTGATCACCCGCTAATTATGGATGTGGTGACACTACAAGAAAATTGCTTTTGGGTGTCAAAACAGTTTTTCACCAAAGGCAATAATTTTAACGCCAAAACGTTTCCGTGTCATGCAATATTTTGAGTGACGGTTTTCCAGTTTTGTTAGGAAAAATCTTTCGGGCGGGAAATGTATGGGTCCGGATGGTTTTCAGTTGGTGTAACAATTACACATACATCACGCATGGGTTGTTTTTGGTTTGTTCAGATAACAAGTTTGCACACTTTATGGTGCGTGACGAAAATCTAATTCTTCGCTGAAACACTTCCACATGGTCCAAACAAACTATTCCAATGTATTATATACTTCTAATTAAAATATAAGTGTCACAGAATGTAACGTCCGACCACTTGTCCAACGGCTCAAATGTGCTCACTATTTTCAGGAAAAAAAGATAATGGATAAAAGCCAAATTGGTCCCTCTAGAATACGAGAAAATCGATTTAGTCCCTGTGTTACCAAAATGATAAAATCAGTCCCTTTATTCACTAACTCGTTTGCAGATGGTCCTGCCTCTCCATTCCGTTAGTTATATCGCCGGATCATAATCCACGTAACTTGCATGACCCACTGACCCGTCCTGTACTTTTTCATCCCCACAAAAGAACATTTTTTTTCTTTAAAGCTTCCCAGTTTCTTTGGTTCAGAGTTTCGTCTACCATCTTCTCTAGTTCGTGCCTTTTTCCGTTCCCCTATTTTTGGAATTGCACCCAATTCCAAGCATTCAACAACTAACAAACATGGACTCATCTAGTTCGACATTCTTTGCTTCTGGCGTTGATGCTCACTTGTGCAATTGTGACCTCCAAGCATCTCTGAAGACATGTTGGACGGAGAGAAATCCTGGAAGGAGGTTCTTTGGATGTCCAAGATATGGTACAAAATCGGTAAGTATAACTGTGAGACCCCGTTTTTCCTTTTTGCTATTTTCTATGTATTCGTTTAATTTAACTTATGGGGCCATATTTTTGGCCAATGTATGACCTAAGTTTAATGTTTATGGTACATTAACTTATTATGAAATTTTATTTAAGAATTTCCTTTAGATAATTTCTTTTTCATTGTGGAAGTTTTTAGTACAAGTTATCACTATTTTTCCTAAGGGCCGAATCTTGCTAGGTAGGTTTCTTTTATGAACTTATATTTTTACATTGCTTATTATATTCCATAATTCATGAAATTAATATATGAAGAGAAATTTTATATGTCATGGCCGAAAATCTCTAAGTAGAAAATCATGATATAATGGTCATGAAATTTATGTTAAGCATATAAAATATTTTCTGACTTTTAATAGGTAACCTTAATCATCATTAGGTAGTTTTAATTATCATTAGAGAAATTTAAGTGATAAGTTATTAGGTATATAAGAAAGCTTGATAAAGAATTTAAATGATAAGTTAGAGTGCTTATCATAAGTGATAAGCTAGTGAGTTGTTAGGATGATAAGCTTTTGTGATTATCAAAGAGATAGGCTAGAATGATTATCTTTGAGATAAGTTATTATGTTGATAAGTTGTTGGTGATAAGCTAATGTGTGTGTATATATATATATATATATGTTTGTGATAAGCCAAGGTACCTATATGACAAGTGAAATGATAAGTAGATAAGTGATATAGCAAGAGAGTTATATGTGAGGCAAGAGGTGAGAAAATTCTAGAGCTTTAGGTGTAGTTCACGTGAAAGGCTAAAGAGCAAATTGAATTTGCATTTCCTTGGTGATCATGTGAAGGCCTTGGGGGATAAGTTTGAAGTGCTAAAGTGTGTTGCAGCAGGTGGTCTTGCATGGTTGGTTGCCGCCCATGCAACCAATTGGCATGGACGGAAGAAACAATGTGACAATCCTTCTCCCTATTGCCAACATTCGGTCCAAATTCATTCTCCACCTTTGTCTTTCACACCTCTCTTAGTTTCAACATCGTTTCTTCCATTTCAGCTCCTCATTCACGCAAACCTCTCTTCATTTCAGCTTGCACACTTTCCTCTTGACCTCACTTCACTTCCATTTCAGTTTGCTTCTCTTTTTCCCTGTGGCCGAAGTTCATCCCTCTCCCTTTGCTCAGCTTGTTTTCTTCCTCCTTGACAGAACATCTCTCTTCACTCAGTCCATTTTCCCCCTTTGACAAAAACTGATTTTAGCTTGCTCACTCTCTTGGCCGAACCACTCCAAGCTCCAAGTATTGTTTTGTTTCTTCAAGCTATTTCCAGCAGCTAATCTTCTCTTTTTCCTCACTTCAAATCTTCATCTCAGCACCTATTCAACATCATTCTCAGCCCTTGAAGCCATTCTTCTGGGAGGAACCGAAAGTTGAAGTGTAGTGGAAGATTTTGGTGAAAACCGAGTACTCTAGTTGGAGGTAGAGGTAAATTTGATTTGCATATGTTGTTTTAATTGATTTCTCCATAGTTTCTGACCTTAGATATTTTTATGCTAGGTGCTCTCTTCTTTAAGCAAGCTTGTGTCCAAACACCAAGGTAAGGCCGAATATGGTTGAAGGTGCAATTTGATGTTGATGGGCGAACCTTGCATGTTCTGTTTCCCTTTGATTTGGCCATGAATTTTGCTGTCATTTTGTATATTGTGGTTAGATCGAATAGGTTGGGTCTGTAGGAGTTGATTTTGTGATGTTGTTGATAGAGGAAGGGATTATTTGAAGGTGGAATGTATTCTTGCCTGAAAACATCATGCATGTTTGAGTTTGGTGTAAATCTGGACATTTCATGATGATTAGCACCACTTAGGTTGTGGGTTTAGTTGTTGGAGGTTGGGATTATATACTTGGGTTGCATGCACATAGGTTGTTGGTGGCCGAATGGGTTAGGAGTGAAATCTAGGTTGATGGCCGAAAGATTTGAGTTAGAGAACCCTAGGTAGATGCTATGTGTTGGTTTAGATCATGATTTAAGGTTCAATAATAGTATTGTAAGTGTTAAGTTAAGATAGAAAGAAAGCCTAGGTAATAGATGTATAGCAAATGAACTTTATGATACAAAATGCTATTGGCCGAATATATGGATGTGCAAAGGAAGTTTTATGGCGTTATGTGAACTTAAAATCATATTCTTAGAAGGGTGCCACGGGTTGGACATTAGATGGAGTTTATATTATGGCTTAGTCATGTTAAATGTTGGATAAGATGAAATAGCTAGTTAGCAACGTGTAACCCTAATGTATGAGATTGAGAGTATGTCAAGCTTGGGTTTTTTAGCACCTTTTAGCTTATTGTTTTGGAGACTTGATTAAAATTGAATTTAATCCATTGCAAGTTGTGTAATTTAGTTAATTAGGGCATTGGTCAGCAACATTATCTTAGTGATTAGTGTGAAGCGAAACAGATCAGCGCCTATAGAGAACAAGAGGTTAAGTTAGTGGTATTAGACCTTTAAGTTGCTGTTTTTAAACTTAGGATTCTATGTTGTTAATAAATACTTTTCTCAAGTGTTTAATAAGATTTTTCTAAAGTGAACCTTTGAAAATGATATAGTATTTTCAGAAATGTAATTTTGGGAAAAACCGAACTAAATTCAAGTATTTTTCTTGTGTGTTTATATGATTAACTCCTAAGTATCTGAGAGTTATTTGAATCGCTTGCAGGCGAAGCACCGTCTCATAATCAAGGAGACCAAGCTAAGTGGGAGTAAGTGGATTGTAAGTATAAACTTACATTTTTGTAAAACTGGAATGATACAATGTATAGTTTTACATGAGCAAGCATGACATGATACGAGCATTGCATGTTTTTCGAACCCCTTCCTTTCTTTTTCTTTTGGGAGTCTCTTTCTCTTCTCCATTGATAACAATAGCACAAGATCTCAATACACTAAGATATGAAACTTTAGAACAATAGATAATAAGAACCAGCTCTAGCAAAGCTTTGAATAGAGAAGTCAAGAATTTTCGGCTAAGTAGTTGATAGGAGACGACTGTAGGACAGAGACAAAGGAAAAGAAATTAGAGAAGGTAGTGGAAGGAAATAAAAAGAAGAAACAAAGGAACGAAAATAAAAAGGGATAAGCAAACCCGAACTAGAACCAAAGCTCTGATACCAAATGATGTGAACCTCGTTACCCGTAATGAGACCCAACAACTATAGGGAACCCAAGATCATTTCTAGCATGGATTCGAATGGAACCTCGACCCGTTGCTTAGGGAAGCAAGAACCTCAGTATGGTGAAGACGCCACAAACGGGATGAAAATCCGTTTGATAAGTCGAGTTAAACGCCACGGGGAAATCCCAATAAGTTCGAGAAGTTCGTTAAAGAACCAAAGAGAATTAAACCTCACAAAACCGTGTATATTGAATGATTTCGAACTACAACTTAGGCCTCTATATATAGGCCATCTAAGACATGAAAACCCTAAAAGAGACTCACAAAAAAGGCAATAATGGGGCGGCAAACCCTAGTAAATAAGGTAACTTATCGACCCCTAAAATAGACTCTATCACTAAGGAAATAAAGCTTGGCGCCTAAACCAAAAAGGAAACAAAAATTAGGCCACCAATTCAGCTACACCATCCGACCACTATGGAAAGAAAATCCTACAATAGCCATTCACGTCCAAGCCACTTATGGAATAAAAGTGGCGTGTAAATCATGTAGATCATCCTTGCTCGGCTTCTAGAACTTATATCACATTGACACTCCTTTGTGGGCCACGTGGGTCTTGTTCTATGGGCCTCCATGAATTTGCTTGAGCCCATGCCGCTTGAATCAGCCTATTGAGTAGCTCCTTAAACTTCTTGGCTCGTGCCCTCGTAACCGGCCCAATGGGAACTGGAATTGGATCCTCCAACGTTGTACCGTGATTTCCATCATTCCCCTCCTCTTGAAAAGGATTTGCCCTCAAATCTTCACCTACATGAAACGGACTCAAATCAGTAACATTGAAAGTGGCACTGACGTTATACTCACCAGGTAAGTCTAGCTTCTAGGCGTTGTCGTTGATGCGCTCTAGGATTTGAAAAGGTCCATCTCCTCGGGGAAGCAAATTTGAACTTCTTTTGGCTGGGAATCTTTCCTTCCGCATGTGTAACCAAACCCAATCTCCGGGTTCAAACAGCATCTTGTGACGTCCCTTGTTGGCATGTTTTACATATTACTCCGTTCGTCGCTCAATGTTGAGTCGTGCCTTCTCATGGATTTGCTTGACAAAATCAGCTTTCTTTTTGCCGTCGAAATTATCATGTTCAGTCACAGGCAAAGGAGACAAATCCAAGGGGGATAAAGGATTAAAACCGTACACAATTTCAAATGGTGAAAATTGAGTGGCAGAATGAACGGCCTATTATAAGCGAACTCAACATGTGGTAAACACTCTTCCCAGGTTTTGATATTCGTTCTAATGATCCCCCTCAACAAAGTAGACAAAGTCCTATTGACAACTTCAGTTTGACCATCAGTTTGTGGGTGGCACGTAGTGAAAAATAATAACTTAGTACCTAGCTTGCACCACAGAGTCTTCCAAAAATAGCTCAAGAATTTAGCATCCCTATCTGAAACAATCGTCCTAGGCATGCCATGTAATCTTACGATCTCCCTAAAGAACAAATCAGCAACATGTGAGGCATCATCCGTTTTGTGACATGGAATAAAATGTGCCATTTTAGAGAATCTATCCACAACCACAAAAATTGAATCTCTTCCTCGTTTAGTTCTAGGCAATCCTAACACGAAAGTCATGGTCATCAGGATATAAACTCTTAATATGATCAAAACCTAATAACTTGGCATCTAGTGTGGAAAGTAGAGTATACTTGCGAGAAAGGGCATCGGCTACCACATTCTCCTTACCTTGCTTATACCGAATGACGTATGGAAACGTCTCAATGAACTCCACCCAACGCGCATGCCTTTTATTTAGCTTGTGTTGGCCCTTCAAATGTTTCAAGGATTCATGATCGGTATGAATCACAAACTCCTTAGGCCATAGATAGTGCTGCCACGTCTTTAAAGCTCGGACCAACGCGTACAACTCCTTGTCATATGTTGGGTAGTTTAAGGCTGCCCCGCTGAGTTTCTCGCTAAAGTAGGCTATTGGTCGTCCTTCTTGCATAAGAACAGCGCCTATACCAATACCTAAAGCATCACATTCAATTTCAAATGTTTTAGAAAAGTTAGGTAAAGACAACAAAGGTGCGTTAGTCAACTTCTCCTTGAGTAATTGAAACGCCTTCTCTTGCTCTTCTCCCCATCGAAATCCAACGTTCTTCTTGATCACTTCGGTAAGTGGTGCGGCTATGCTACTAAAGCCCTTCACGAACCTCCGGTAAAAACTAGCAAGTCCGTGAAAACTACGAACATTACCTACACTCGTGGGACTCGGCCAATCTTGGATTGCACGGATTTTCTCTTCATCAACCTGTATACCTTGTGAACTAACAACAAAGCCCAAAAATACAAGCTTATCGGAGTAAAACGTGCACTTTTTCAAATTAGCAAACAACTTCTCTTTCCTTAGCACATCTAACACAGATTTCAGATGCACTACATGATCGTCCATGTTTTTGCTATAAATGAGGATATTATCAAAATAGACAACAACAAATCTTCCTATAAAAGCACGCAAAACCTGGTTCATAAGTCTCATAAAGGTGCTCGGAGCATTAGTTAAACCAAAAGGCATAACTAACCATTCATACAAACCATATTTTGTTTTAAAAGCTGTTTTCCATTCGTCTCCTTCTTTTACTCTAATTTGATGGTATCCACTCTTTAAATCAATTTTTGAAAACACACAAGAACCATGCAACTCATCTAACATGTCATCTAAGCGAGGAATAGGATGACGATACTTTACCGTGATGTTGTTGATGGCTCGGCAATCAACGCACATTCTCCACGACCCATCCTTCTTAGGTACAAGTAGAACCGGAACAGCACATGGGCTCATGCTTTCCCTCACGTGCCCCTTATCCAACAACTCACTAACTTGCCGTTGAAGCTCCTTGGTCTCCTCGGGATTGCTCCTATAAGCTGGTTGATTTGGAATGGCAGCACCGGGAACAAAATCAATTTGATGTTCGATCCCTCGAATCGGAGGTAATCCATGTGGTGTTTCTTCGGGGAAGACATCGTCACATTCCTGCAAAAGAGAAACAATAGAACTAGGCAAAGCATGGTCAAGAGCGTTAGTGTTTAAAAGGGCCTCTTTGTACAAAAGTACAATCATCGGCTGATTTGAAAGCATCGCTCGCTTGATCTCACTCACTTTTGCATAGAAACTCCTTTTTCTCTCTGATTTTCTCCCAAAGGCCGAACCTCCTCTCTATTTTTTTCGGCTTCTCTCGAATTTTCACTCATTCTCTGTTTTTCACTCTCTTTCATTTTCTCATTCTCTTTCTTTTGCTCACTCTCTTTCTTTCATTCACTCTCTTGCTGCAACCTCACTTGATCTTCATATACTTGCTGCGGTGTCATGGGTACAAGAGTGATTGGCTTCTGATTAAGTACAAAAGAGTACTTATTCGTAAAGCCATCATGCTTCACATGTCGATCGAACTGCCACGGACGCCCTAGTAACAAGTGTCCCACTTGCATCGGTACTACATCACACATCACTTCATCTTCGTACTTACCGATTCGAAAAGCAACTAACACTTGCTTGTTCACCCTGATTTCTCCACTATCATTCAACCACTGCAACTTATATGGCCTAGGGTGTTTCAACACGAGCAATCCCAACTTTTCAACCATGACTGTGCTCGCAACATTAGTACAACTACCACCATCAATAATCACACTACATACCTTATCCTTGATGTAGCATCTAGTGTGAAAGATGTTCTCCCTCTGCACTTCCTCATCACCCTTTGCTTGCAAGCTCAAGGCTCTCCTTGCCACCAAGGTCAACGCATCAGGGGCTATGTATTCATCCTCGGAAACATCTTCCAAGGGTGGCATCTCGTCGGTGTCAGATTCTTCACTATCGGTCACGATCTCGCCATTGGCCTTCAACACCATGACTTGCTTGTTTGGACAATGGCTTGCTATGTGTCCCCAGCCTTGACATCGAAAACACTTGATATCATGATTTCTAGAAGTAGAAGCCTCAGTTTTACCTTGAGAAGTGTGGCTGGTGGTAGGGGTTTGGGCTCGGGTTTGGACACTTGTGACTTGTCCATGGGCTTGGTATAACTCGGCTTCAAGGAGGTAGAACTAGAATTATGGCTGGCACGTCCCCCACTCCCTCTCTTGAGTTGCTGCTCCACTTTGATAGCCATATGCACCATTTCTTCTATCTCCACATAATGTTGCATCTCCACTCTATCATGGATCTCCCGATTCAAGCCATGTAGGAAACGAGCCATGGTAGCCTCTCGATCCTCCTCAATATTTGCACGGATCATGGCCATCTCCTTGTAATAGTCTTCTACACTTCGACTTCCTAGCTTTAGGCTTTGTAGCTTTTTGTACAGCTCCCGGTAGTAGTAGCTTGGAACGAATCGTTTTCTCATGACTGCCTTCATAGCCTCCCATGTCTCTATTGGACGTTCTCCATTCCGCCTCCTATTTATCACAAGTTGATCCCACCAAGTTATAGCATAGTCAGAAAACTCAATGACTGCTAATTTTACCTTCTTGGTTTCGGAGTAGTTATGGCAATCAAACACGAATTCCATCTTCTTCTCCCACTCAAGATAGGCTTCCGGATCAGATCTCCCTTGAAAAGACAGAATCTTTATTTTAATACCACTGACGTTGTTATCTTCTCGGTTTCTAACGTCTCTTCGACCTACATATCTTCTATAGCCAACATGAGAATTACGGTCATCTTCCTCCTCAAATTCAGATCTATAAGGCTCTTCTTCATCTTCCCTTTCCCCCCTCTGTGGTGCTCTCTCCCCCCGTCTACGGAAGTTGCGGTCGTTTTGGGGTTGTCTTGTTTTCTAGCTGGGCTATCCGTTCGTTTGTGCGCTCCACCGTCTCGTGGACTGACTCTATTTCCGCCTTCAGAGATTTCTCCAGGCGACTCACCAAGGCCTCCATGAGTAATCTATGTTCAGCAAGGCTCGTATCATCGTTGGACATGCTCTTTCCACTATCACGAGACATGATTACTGCAAAATTATAGTGTTAGAAATAAACAAGAAAAGGACCTCACAAATCTCTCCCTTACGCGTCTCACTCAAGAATAGGGTCTCTAGTCACTCGTATTTTACTCATAATATACGGCTTTTACCCTCTAATAATCTCACCACTCTTGCCTTTTTCCACTCGGTAATCCTCTTGTGGTTCTTTTGGAACTAAACAAACAATAAAAGAATTCCAGCAACGATTCAACAAGAACTCATCAAGGAATTTCAGAGAAAGCAAGATAAATAATATCAAGGGAATAAGAATGCAAAGAACACGATGGATTAGAAAGGTTGAAACTAGAGTAGGTAGTGATTCGTCACAGCAGAAAAAAATATACTTGTTTGGGGTAAAGAGATTTTCGGACTAATAGGGACCCCAATATATGGAAAAAAATATTTTTTTTTGTTTTTCGGACCCCTTCCTTTCTTCTTCTTTTGGGAGTCTCTTTCTCTTCTCCTTTGATAACAGTAGCACAAGATCTCAATACACTAAGATATGAAACTTTAGAACAATACATAATAAGAACCAGCTCTAGCAAAGCTTTGAATAGAAAAGTCAAGAATTTTCGGCTAAGTAGTTGATAGGAGACGACTGTAGGACAGAGACAAAGGAAAAGAAATTAGAGAAGGTAGTGGAAGGAAATAAAAAGAAGAAACAAAGGAACGAAAATAAAAAGGGATAAGCTAACCCGAACTAGAACCAAAGCTCTGATACCAAATGATGTGAACCCCGTTATCCCGTAACGAGACTCAACAACTATAGGGAACCCAAGATCGTTTCTAGCATGGATTCGAATGGAACCTCGACCCGTTGCTTAGGGAAGCAAGAACCTCGGTATGGTGAAGACGCCATAAACGGGATGGAAATCCGTTTGATAAGTCGAGTTGAACGCCACGGGGAAATCCCGATAAGTTCGAGAAGTTCGTTAAAGAACCAAAGAGAATTAAACCTCACAAAACCGTGTATATTGAATGATTTCGAACTACAACTTAGGCCTCTATATATAGGCCATCTAAGACTTGAAAACCCTAAAAGAGACTCTCACAAAAAAGGCAATAATGGGGCGGCAAACCCTAGTAAATAAGGTAACTTATTGACCCCTAAAATAGACTCTATCACTAAAGAAATAAAGCTTGGCGCCTAAACCAAAAAGGAAACAAAAATTAGGCCACCAATTCAGCTACACCATCCGACCACTATGGAAAGAAAATCCTATCATAGCCATTCACGTCCAATCCACTTATGGAAAAAAGTGGCTTGTAAATCATGTAGATCATCCTTGCTCGACTTCTAGAACTTGTATCACATTGACACTCCTTTGTGGGCCACGTGGGTCTTGTTCTATGGGCCTCCATGAATTTGCTTGAGCCCATGCCGCTTGAATCAGCCCATTGAGTAGCTCCTTAAACTTCTTGGCTCGTGCCCTCGTAACCGGCCCAATGGGAACTGGAATTGGATCCTCCGACGTTGTACCGTGATTTCCATCACATAACCATGAGACATGCATGTGCATCACGATTTATGAATTCTCTTGATATTCAAGTTCAAGCATTAAGATCATGTTTTTCAAGTTATGTTTTTGCCTTACTGAGTCTTTTTGACTCACGTTTTTAAAACTGTATCATTCCAGATGCTTCAGGTGATGGAAGTCAGGAGGGCTATCTGACTTAAGGAGAAGATGTTTGTATTTTGTTGTGGTTATGTTGACCTTTATGGTCTGCCACTTGATCTTAATGTTTCATGTGTTGTAATTAAGCTATTACTTCTTGGAAGTGTATTGTAAGTTTAGTCATGAGTTTGGCCGTCTCTCTCTCGATCCTAAATTTTTCCGCTGTATGTATGTTTTCGCTGGAGCTTTCCCCTCGGGATTGCTCGCGGCTGTCACGGTCCCTACGGGATGGCGTTTGGGGCGTGACAATACCTGCTTGATTAAATGTCAAAGTGAAAAAAACTCAACTCTCTTTCTTACATAATATTTTTTTCCTTTGTTACTTCACTACATATGCCACCTCCCTTTGATTATTTTACTTGGTATGACCCCCCTCTGCAAACGGGCAGTTGAGTTTTTTCCTAGTTTGATGAGAAAAATCAAGTTGTTGGAAGCTAAAGATCTGAAGCAAAGAGAGAGTGAGAGAAAGCTGAGGATTTCGTTGGTTGTTTCATGGGTATTTGTGCTAGTTGCAGTTTGTGTGGCCTTTTGGTTTTAAAAGTAGTTAGTTTATCCTTTATGTATATGTATGGAGGCTTCATGGACAATCTATGGATTTTGTGGTGTTGGTCTTCATTGTAAACTCTTGTCTTGTTGGCTTTTGTAATGACATGATCTTGTCTTGTATGGTTGTTGTACGGCAAGGTTTAATGCATGGATTTTGTTATGTATATGTATGGTCGTTTCATGGCTTGACTTTGTCACTTTTCCTACGTAATATGATTAAAAAAATGCAAAAAGCTGTGAATTAGAAGAAGTGTTAATCGAAAATAGAAGAGAACATTGAAGTAACAATCATAGCAGCTCTACAAAACAGATGCTTTCATTCTCTATCTTAGTAAGAACTTAGTACATATGAATCCTTCAGGCACCTCACTGAATTGTAAGTTAAGTTTGACCAAAACCTATTAGAAGACGTTGAATAAACAATAGCATCCCCTCGTTTTTTCATGAATTTTTAGTCGAAAAGAAACAAAGTTATATATACGTCTACGAGCACTGTGACTCAATTCAAAAATCAAAGAAGAGATCTCCCATCTTATCTACAAACTTAAGAAAAAAAATAAGAAATAAGTTTCAATTTTTTTAAGAATACAACAGTGGAAGAGTAAAGTTATAAAACCTCAAGACCAACGCAAAATAGCAATAATGTGTGTTTATTCGGCTCATCACTTGAAGAGCCCTTGTCCAAGAACACCGAGTAACCAACGCAAGCATAACTGGGTACTGCTCATTCACCTTAAAAATCAGTACATCTTTTGCAGGAGTTCCAACGAGTAAACTCCTTAGTTGATAAACGAAAATCTGGATAATTTTCTTCTTCACTTTTGGTCAACTCAAAGGGCTAAGGCTGGAAAAGTGTACTCATGCAGTTGTTCTTCTACGCAAACCACAAAGTATCTTCTCAAGCAACTTATAGGGAAGCACATATATCAAGCAATAAATTCTTAAAAGCATCTACTAACAAAAATATTAAGTAGCAAAAGGTATTAAACATTATGGTACAACCAAAGCCACAGAAGCTTACAAGTTTTACAACCAAATCCATAGAAATATATCACGACAAATACTTTGGCAGAGAACCTGTCTTGTATTCAGCACCATAAATGTTTACAAAAACATAGCAAATAAATATCCAAGCTATTTATATCACAGCATACTATGTTCAATAACGTAAGTGTTTACATCATCAACATCCAACCATTGAAATTCAGCACCAAAACTGTGCACAAAAACAGCAAAATTCACCATCCAAAGTTAAAAAACTGTCAACATCCAGCTATCAAAAAAGCTGCCAATGTCCAAAATACCAAATAAAACTACCAACATCCAACCATTACGAAAAACAGCCAACATCCATGCCAAATGCTACATATTTTCACTACGACGTATTGGCGTCATTTTCTTCCCCAGTCTGTTTGTTGTGCGCTGGGTATGCCCCACAGGTGGTTGAGCAGCTACTGATTCCATAGGGGTTGAGGTGGAGTAGGACATGGTGGGTCCACTTCAGGCTGAGAAGGTCCTACAGACCGAGAATGTTGTGAAGTCCCCACATCCAACATATAAAATTTATCAAATATTGACATAGACATATTCAGATATTCATAAATCATTAAAGTTGGTATAGCTTACCACTGAAGTCTTTTGTGCCTTTTTCTTTGGGCATGTCCTGGTATTGTGACCAACCATCTTGCAGATTTTGCATGCAGGATTATATCCTTGTCTTGTAACCTTGTAGGTCTCATCAGGCTCATCAGGTCCCCTTCGCCTTGAAACTCTAGGTCTGTCAGGTTGCCTTATATATTGGGGTGGCAACATAATGTCATCGTCATCCTTTGGCCATTCATCGGGTCTAGGCATTGACTCGATTGGAAGACGATACGCTTCTCTGAATATATCCATATGATAACACCTACCACATTCATATACAATGAAGTTAGTCCTCTATATTTATAAAAGTTTTTAACAACTTATAAAAAATTGATCCAACACTATACCTATAGTATGGAGTCCACCGGATTCTTCTTGTCAAAATACATGGCAGCCACGACGTGTGCACATGGAATTCCATTTAACTGCCAGCGACTACAAGTGCAAGTCCTTTCTGTCATATCAACAACACTTTGTGCCTCGAAGTAGTGATCTACCTCGAACTTCCAAACAGATTTCCAATGGCAGATATAGTTCCTAGTGAGGTCCTTGCTCCTCTCTAATTTCTTCGGAATTTTAGGACACCACATGGTGGTTACTGTGAGACCCCGAACTTTGCTTTTGCTATTTTCCTATGTATGTGTTTGATTTAACTTATGGGGCCATATTTCTGGCCAATATATGACCTAAGTTTAATGTTTATGGTACATTCACTTATTATGAAATTTTATTCAATAATTTTCTTTAAATAATTTCTTTTTCATTGTGAAAGTTTTTAGTACAAGTTAAATTCTATTTTTCCTAAGAGCCGAAACTTGCTAGGTAAATTTCTTTTATGGACTTATATTTTTCCGTTGCTTTTTATATTCAATCTGTGCTGAAGACCACCTTCCTGCTCTAAAAATGGCATAACCATTTTTAACAACTGATGTGAACCCCGTTATCCCGTAACGAGACCCAACAACTAACTATAGGGAACCCAAGATCGTTTCTAGCATGGATTCGAATGGAACCTCGACCCGTTGCTTAGGAAAGCAAGAACCTCGGTATGGTGAAGACGCCACAAACAGGATGGAAATCCGTTTGATAAGTCGAGTTGAACGCCACGGGAAAATTCCCGATAAGTTCGAGAAGTTCGTCAAAGAACCAAAGAGAATAAAAACCTCACAAAACCGTGTATATTGAATGAATTTCGAACTACAACTTAGGCCTCTATATATAGGCCATCTAATACACGAAAACCCTAAAAGAGACACTCACAAATAAGGTAATAAAGTGGCGCCTAAACCTAGTTCAAAAGGAAACTAAATGACACCTAAAATAGACTCGGTTATTAAGGAAATAATACGTGGTGCCTAAACCAAAAAGGAAACAAACTTAACACCTAAAATAAACTCGAAATCAGCACCTATAAGGAAAGAAAGGTGCGGCTAATTGCTGCCCAAAATCATGCCATCCGAAACCCTAATTAGAAGTATCTTCTAGAAGACTTCCTTGCATGCTCAAATGAAAACCCTACTCGGGCTCTTCTAGAACTTGAAGCACATTGACAATTCGTGGGTCATGCTGAATGGGCTTCCACGCCTTTTCTTGATTCCATGCCTCTTGAATTAGCCCGTTGAGTGCATCCTTGAACTTCTTTGCTCGTGCCGTTGTAACCGGTCCACTTGGTACTTGAACGGGTTCCTTTGAAACGGCACCTTGAGCTCCATCAAAGTACTGATAACAGCTCTGAAATGTCAAAGTCATCTATCAAATCAATTGCATGTACCTCTGAGTCGTCACATCCACTCGGCATCTTGCAGGCATTGAACACGTTCATCTCCATGTCATATTCCCGAATGTGAGCTTTAGTACTCCACTTCGACAATTAATCAATGCATTGGAGGTAGCAAGGAATGGACGTCCAAGAATGACAAGTGCCTGGTAGATAGTGGAAACTTGTTGTTGCATATCCAGAACTACAAAATCCACTGGATAGTAAAATTTGTCTACCTGAACCAAAACATCTTCAATTATACCCCGTGGCACCTTAACTGATCTGTCAGCCAACTGTAGCATGATAGAAGTCTTTTTTAGCTCACCCAATCCCAACTGCTCATAATATATTGAGAATGGTAGCAAGTTCACACCACTCCCCAAATCAAGTAAAGCTCTCCCAATGCGTGATTCACCGATCATAATGGAAATAGTAGGCATGCTGGGATCTCTGAACTTCTGAGGAGTCTCACTCAATATCAATGCACTGACTTGCTCTGTCAACAAAGTTTTCTTCTTTACATTCAGCTTCCTCTTCACTGTGCACAAATCCTTTAGAAATTTTGCATAAGAAGGAACTTGTTGTATAGCATCTAACATCGGAATATTAATCTTCACTTGCCTGAAGATTTCTTGAATCTCAGTTTGGTATTTGTTCTTTTGGCCAGCTGCCAATCTCTGAGGATAAGGAACCAGAGGTCGGTATTCCTTACTAGTCTCGGCCTTTGCACTCACCGCCTTCTTCAATTCTGGGCTCACTTCCTCTGATTTTTCTTCGGCTTCATCAGTTTCAGTTGTAACCTCAGGTGTTGGGACAACTGTTTGTCTATCGATGGATATCTCAGTTCGGAGAACTTCCTTTCCGCTTCTCGAAGTAATAACGGCCTTCGCTGTCTGAAGGGAATCCCCTGAGACATTATGTACTTGTTGTTGTTGTTGCCGGTATACTTGAGGATTGGGCTGAGGTTGTGCTGGAAATTTTCCTTTTTCTAGGGTACTCAGTGTTGTGCTCATCTTATTAATGGTGCCCCACAATTCATTTATGGCTTGAGTGCTCTGACTGTTAGTTGTGGCCTGAATCTGCAAGAATTGCTGAAGTGTATTAGCCATCTGTGTCATACTATCGTCAAGAGACTTCTTTGGTGGAGCAGATGCTAGAGACTGAAAATGTTGAGCAGCTACATTAGATTGGAATCCTGGAGGTACTGCTAAAGGATAGTCATAAGAAGTCTGATGTGGATACTGGCGCTGAGGAGCAGCCTGATGAGATGTCTGTTGAGAAGGTGGTGCATAGGACTGGGGAGGTTGCTGAAAATGCGAAGAAGATTGACCAGATTGATCATTCCTCCATGAAAAATTCGGATGATTCCTCCACCCCGGATTGTAAGTGTTAGAGAAAGGCTGATTTGGTGCTCTGTTAACCCAATTTGCTGATTGCATCTGATCAGACCCACTCTCCTGTAAAACTGGCATAATCGGACAATCCTGAGTCTTGTGGCTGGAATCGGCGCATAGAGAACACACCTCCACTGCTTTCGCGGCCTTCACCTTCTCTAATTCCATAACCTCCAAACCTCCTAGTCAAAGCACTAATACGAGCTTGGACATCAGTATCCTCTTTGATTTCATATTTACCCCAACCACCAAATGCTTTGAGAGGTTGTACTGCCAATGGTGCTCGGTCAGATCGTGTATTCCATTGCTGGGCACTTTCAGCAAGGTAATCAAAGAACTTCAATGCTTCATCAGGTTCCTTGCTAAAGGATTTCCCGGTGCACATAGTTTGAACAAACTATTTGAATTCAGGAGTTAGTGCGGTGTAAAAGTAGTTGACAAGCCTCCAAGACTCAAACCCATGATGTGGACAGATGTTCATTAAATCCTTGAACCTTTCCCGACAAGCGTGGAAGGTCTCATCACGTCTCTGCATAAATTGGCTGATTTGCTCTTGCAAAAATTGAGTTCTCTGAAAAGGAAAAAAATTATGTAAGAACTCGCGTTGCATGTCAGACCAACTAGAGATAGAATTAGGTCTCAAAGAATTAAACTAAATCTTCGCTTTATACTTTAAAGAGAAAGGAAATAAACGAAGTCTAATAAACTCATCGGTGCCAGCTCTAGTAATAAAAGTAGTACATGCCAACTCAAAGTCCTTCAAGTGTTGGTAAGGACTCTCAGAATCCATCCCGTGGAACTGAGGTATCACTGACATCATCCCATGCTTAATAGTAAAATTAGGTGCATCATTAGGTAAAACAATGCATGATGGTGTAGTGGTGCATGTGGGCTGCAAAAAATCTTTAATAGTACGTGGTGCAGGTGCAGCCATAACTTCTTCAAAATTCTCTTCCACAAAAGGATTATATAAATCAATTTCAGTATCCTCACTTGCGAAAGAGATAGAAGATCTATTTGACTCTGTGCCGTGAATATCACTACTAGTACTGGGTGTAATTCTGTATAACCTATTTGAAATGTCTCTGTCCCAAGGCATCAAACATCAGTCCAAATAGCAGAGGCTCACCTATATATTAGAAAACAAATAAATAGGCAACAGAGATAAGGTAACTCAAAGATAAAAAGTTTTTTTTTTCTTTTTTTCTTTTGAGAAAAATTTTTAAAAAAACAAAGGAAAATCACGAGTTTGAAACTAAGTCTAACAATTCCCCGGCAACGGCGCCAAAAACTTAACCCACTCTAAAATGAGCAGCGCAAAGGCTATCCCAAGTATAGGACTTATGTCGTGTAATAATTAGCCCAAAAGGTCAGATCGTCTCCTCAGGAAAAATATATTAATTTTAAACTCGCGTAAAAGAAACAAAGAGAAAACAAAAAGGGTTTACTGAACATAGTTCAGATTCATATTTTTGGATTTTGGAAAGTTTGTAACAAAATTAAAACAACACAAAACATAAACTAAGAATATAACACGCATCAAAGTAAATGATGAAAAATAAATGACAGAAAGTAAATAGCAAGAATTAAATAACAGTAAGTAAAGGACGAAAATTAAATGACAGAATTTAACTGACAATAATTAAATGACAAGGAAAAAAAACATAAGAATCATGGATTAAATAATATTGTCTTATTACAACCCAAAATTCATGTTTTACAAAACAAACAACGAGAACATAATCCAAAATTCAAATGAAAATTACAGGAAATTAAAGAGCAAGAAACTTAAATCTAAATCCTAGGAATTGAAATACAAGACATTGCAATTATAAAGCATAAAAGAAACAAATATAAAAACTGAAAAATAATGAAGAGAGAGAGAGTAGAGATATGACCAAAGAGAAAACATAGGAGAAGAGAGAAAAGGGAGTAGCGATGGGCTGCTAAGAGAGAAAATAGAGGGAGAAGAGAGAGAAGGAAAAAGAAAAGGGAAAATAAAGGTGAGAAGGGAGAGAAAGAAGGGTGTGGCGCATAAAATTTAAGAGAAGAGAAAAACTAGGGTTTTGCCAAGAGAAAAGATAGAGAGATTAACGTATAAAGAGAAGTTAGAGAGAAAAATTAGGGTTTGGACAAGAGAAAAAAAGAGAGAGAATAAGGATAGAGGGGCGGCTGAAAAATAAAAATAATGAGGATGAGAGTAGAGAAATTCTAGGGTTTATTCGACTAAGAGGGAGAGACAAAATAAGAAGAGAAAATCAGAGGAGAGGTGCGGCAAATAGAGAGAAAAAGTAGGGTTTAATACAAGAGAGGGAAGATTGTGAGATTGTGATTTGGAAAAAGAAAAAGAGAGAGATTAAATAGGGGGAGTAGTCGGCCAAATAGAGAAGAAAGAGGTTGATGGAGAGAAAATAGGGAAAAGAAGGCTAGGTTAGAAAAAATAGGGAGGAGGAGAATAAGATGCTAGGTTAAAAGAACAAAAAAAAAAGGAAATAGAGATGGATGGTTAGGATTTAGTCTCTCATTTCTCTATTGAATTACAACACTGTCATTAATGAGTCTCTCTTGCTTTGCCATGTATCCCAGTAGAATGCTCTTGTTGTCTGGGAATCTATAAAGCAATTAATTTTGTCACCCTGCACAAAAATATTTAATTAGTTCTTGGCATCATATGACGAAATTAAATTCACGAAATAATTATAGTGCCAATAATATAGTGCAAATGATAAAAATAATTATTTTCAAATATATCTGGACACAATATGAATAAGTATAGGCAAGCTAAAGATTGGGAAAATTGCATGTGCAATAAATTAAATCTAAAGTCATATAAATTCAACAATTAAATGCACAATTTAGATTTATGCCTCTTAACCATTTTTCCATCTAAAATTAATATTTAAAACATTAAACAATTAATATTATACTAATTTTAGATGTACTAAACATGCAATATTCTAGCTCAATCAATATGTCGGTATATAACTCTTCCATGAAACTATTTACTTCATTTTCTTCATCATCAAGGTATCTAAATTTTAAAAAAATTAATTTGAACTATTTTGCATTGATATTTTCATCCTTAACTCTTCCATTAATCTATTTTCTTAATTTTCTCCTATATTAAGTTACCTAATTTTTAAACTAATTAATTTGGAAAACATTTCATTCATATTTTCGTCTATAATTCTTCCATTAATCTATTTGCTCAATTTTCTTCAATATTAGGGTATCTAATCTTTAAACAATTTAATTCGGATAATTTTTCATTTATATTTCGGTATATAACTCTTCCATGAAACTATTTGCTTCATTTTCTTCATCATCAAGGTATCTAATTTTTTTTAAAAAAAATAATTTGAAGTATTTTGCATTTATATTTTTATCCGTAACTCTTCTATTAATCTATTTGCTTCATTTTCTTCAATATTAAGTTACCTAATTTTTAGACTAATTAATTTGGAAAATCTTTCATTCATATTTTCATCTATAAGTCTTCCATTTGTCTATTTGCTCCATTTTCTTCAACGTTAGGGTATCTAATATTTAAACAATTTAATTTGGACAACTTTTTCATTTATATTTTTGTCTATAACTATTCTGTTACTCTATTTGCTTCATTTTCTTCTATATTAAGGAATTTAATTTTTAAACTAATTAATTTGGACTATTTTGCATTTATATTTTTGTCTATAACTCTTGCATTAATATTTTTGCTTCATTTTTTTCAATTTTAAGGTATCTAAATTTTAAACTAATTAATTTTGATTATTTTGCTATTATATTTTGGTCTATAACTCTTCCATGAAACTATTTGATTCATTTTCTTCGTCATTAAGGAATCTAATTTTAAAAAAATTAATTTAAACGATTTTAAATTTATCTATTGGTGTATAACTCTTGCTTTAATCCATTTGCTTCAATATTAAGGTATCTGAATTGTAAACAAATTAATTTAGACTATTTGCGTTTATATTTTGGTCTATAACTCTTCTATTAATCTATTTGCGTCATTTGCTTCTAGATTTTGATATCTAAATTTTAAATTAATTAATTTGGACTATTTTTCATTTATATTTTTGTCTATAATTGTTCCATTATTCTATTTGATTAATTGTCCTTCTAATTAAGGTATCTAATTGTTAAGCTAATTAATTTGGACCTTTTTGTAGTTATATTTAGGTTTGTAACTCTTCCATTAATCAATTTGCTTCATTTTCTTTAATATTATTGTATCTAATTTTCAAACTTACTAAGTTGTTTTATTTCATTTATATTTCGATCTATAATTCTTGCATTAAACTATTGGCTCGTTTTTGTCATCATCAAGGTATCTAATTTTTTTAAAAAAATCAATTTGGGCGATTTTAAATTTATCTATTCGTCTATAACTCTTTCATTAATCTATTTGCATAATTTTCTTAATCTTTAAGGTATCTAATTTTTAAACTAATTAATTTGGACTATTTTTCATTTATATATAGGTTTATAACTCTTTCATTAATCTATTTGCTTCATTTTCTTCAATATAATAGTATCCAATTTTCAAACTAACAAATTCAAAATATTTGTATTTATATTTCGATGTAGAACTTTTCCATTAAACTATTTGCTTCATTTTCTTCATCATTAAACTGTCTAATTTTTTTAAAAAAAATTAATTTGGACGATTTTAAATTTGTCTATTATTTTAGAACTCTTTCATTAATCTATTTACTTGATTTTCTTCAATATTAAGGTATCTAATATTTTAACTAACTAATTTGGACTATTTTGCATTTATATTTTTATCCGTAATTCTTCAATTAATCTGTAAGAGTACGTGGTAAAACAATGCATGATGGTCTAGTCGTGCGCGTGGGCTGCAAAAAATCTTTAAGAGTACGTGGTGCAGATGCAGCCATAACTTCTTCAAAATTCTCTTCCACAAAAGGATTATATAAATCAATTTCAGTATCCTCACTTCTAAAAGAGATAGAAGAACTATCTGACTCTATGCTGTGAATATTACTACTAATACTGGGTGTAATTCTGTATAACCTATTTGAAATGTCTCTGACCCAAGGCATCAGACATCAGTCCAAATAGCAGAGGCTCACCAATACAGTAGAAAACAAATAAATATGCAACAGAGATAAGGTAACTCAAAGATAAAAAGTTTTTTTTTAGATTGAGAAAAATTAAAAACAAAGGAAAATCACTAGTTTGAAACTAAGTCTAACAGTCCCCGGCAATGGCGCTAAAAACTTTGACTTACTCTAAAATGAACAGCGCAAAGTCTATCCCAAGTATAGGAGTTATGTCGTGTAATAATTAGCCCAAAAGGCCAGATCGTCTCCTCAGGTAAAATATATTAAAAAGAGTTTACTGAACACAATTCAGATTCATATTTTTTGGATTTTAGAGAGTTTGTAACGAAATTAAAATAATACAAAACATAAACTAAGAATATAACAAACATCAAAGTAAATGACGAAAAATAAATGACGGAAAGTAAATAGCAAGAATTAAATGACAGAAATTAAATAACGATAAGTAAAGGACAAAGAATTAAAAAAACATAAGAATCATGGATTAAATAATATTGTCTTATTACAACCCAAAATTCATGTTAAAAGAAACAAACAACAAGAACATAATCCAAAATTCAAATAGAGATTACAGGAAATTAAAGAGCAAGAAACTTAAATCTAAATCCTTGGAATTGAAATACAAGACATTGAAATTATAAAGCATAAAAGAAACTAATCTAAAAACTGAAAATAATGGAGAGAGAGAGAGAGTAGAGATATGGCCAAAGAGAAAACATAGGAGAAGAGAGAGAGAAAAAGGGAGTAGTGATGGACGACTAAGAGAGAAAATAGAGGGAGAAGAGAGAGAAGGGAAAAGAAAGGGGAAAATAAAGTTGAGAAGGGAGTGGCCCATAAAATTGAAGAGATGAGAGAAAAACTAGGGTTTTTGCCAAGAGAAAAGATAGAGAGAGTAACGTATAAAGAGAAGTTAAAGAGAAAAAGTAGGGTTTGGACAAGAGAAAAAGAGAGAGAGAGAGAGAGAGAGAGAGAATAGGGAGAGAGGGGCGGCTGAAAAGAATAATAAGAGAATGAGAGAAAGTCTAGGGTTTATTAGGCTAAAAGGTAGAGAAAATATAGAGAAAATAGGAGGAGAGGTGCGGCAAATAGAGAGAAAAAAGAGGGTGAAAATGGGGAGAGTAACGCATAAAAGTTAGAGAGAAAATATAGGGTTTAGGACAAGAGAGAAAGATAGAGAGAGATTGTGGTTTGGAAAAAGAAAAAGAGAGAGATTAAATAGGGGGAGTAGTCGGCCAAAAAGAGAAGAAAAGGGAGATGGAGAGAAAATAAGGAAAAAAAAAGGCTAGGTTAAAAGAAAAAAGAGGAAATAGAGATGGATTGCTGGGATTTAGTCTCTCATTTCTCCATTGAATTACAACACTGTCATTAATGAGTCATTCTTGTTTTGCCATGTGTCTCAGTAGATTGCTCTTGTTGTCTGCGAAGCCAGAAAGCAATTAATTTTATCACCCTGCACAAAAATAATTAGGGTTAAATGCATGTCATGCCCCTGTGGTATGCGGTAATAGCAAATATGCCCCTGAGGTAAACAAAGTCCTTTTCATACCCATGAGGTAAACATTCAGGAGCAAATATGCCCTTCCGTTATGTTTACCTCGGGGGTATGAAAGGGCATATTTGCTCCTGAATGTTTACCTCAGTGGTATGAAAATGACTTTGTTTACATCAGGGGCATATTTGCTATTACCGCATACCACAGAGGCATGACATGCATTTAACCCAAATAATTAATTAGTTCTTGGCATCACATGACGAAATTAAATTCACGAAATAATTATAGTGCCAATAATATAGTGCAAATGATAAAAATAATGATTTTCAAATATATCTGGACACGATATGACTAAGTATAGGCAAGCTAAAGATTGGGAAAATTGCATGTGCAATAAATTAAATTTAAAGTCATATAAATTCAACAATTAAATGCACAACTTAGATTTATGTCTCTTAACCATTTTTCCATCTAAAACAAATATTTAAAACATTAAACATTTAATATTATATTAGTTTTAGATGTACTAAACATGCAATATTTTAGCTCATTCAATAGCTCTTCCATTAATCTATTTGCATCATTTGCTTCAAGATTTTGGTATCTAATTTTAAACTAAAAAAAAGAAGAAGAAGAAAATAGGGAGAGAAAAAATAGTGACAGTGTCTACTAAGTAGAGATGAAAAAGGGAGAGAGAAAAGCTAGGGAAATGAGCCTAGATTAGAAAAAATAGGGAGGCAGTGAATAAGATGTAGGTTTGCTAAGTTAAAAAAAAAAAGAGCGAAAAGAGAGATGGAGGGTTGAATCTCTCCTTTTTTTCATTGAATTACAACAGAGCTATTAATGAATCTCTCTTGCTCTACCATGTATTCCAATAGACTGCTCTTGTTGTCCTCGAGTCCAGAAAGCAATTAATTTTATCACCCTCTAAAAAATACTTAATTAGTTGATGGCATTATGTGATGAAATTAAATTCATAAAATAATTACAAGGTCAATAATTATAGTGCGAATGATAAAAATAATGATTTTTGTAATGATGGTAAAATTTTAGGGGTTAAATTTGTGAAAACAAACGTCATTTTAGATGTACTAAATATGCAATATTCTAGCTCAATCAGTTTTGTGTAACCAAGGAAAGGAAGCAATGTCCATGATTTTAACTTTATTAAACTGTGTGTTTGGAAAAGGAAGAATGGTGCGTGAGACGGTCATTTTGAAGACAATGGGTGTATGGCTTAAATGAAGTTGTTTGGCCTAAGATGGTTCGGTGACTTGACTGCTAATGTTGAAAAATTGGGGTGAGCTGTTGTGGAAGGGTGACGTGTTCATGAGTTCCGGTAGAGGGACTAATGAAATATGGACGAAATGACCAAATAGTTACCTGAGTTAAGACTCAGTGACTGAAAAGTTAAAAAAAAAAAATTATAGTGACTATTTCGTCAAAAGGGGCAATGCATAATGACTAAATATTCAATTTTCCATTGTATCACTCTACAATAAAATACTTAATTTACTCATGACATCATATGATGAAATTAAATTCATAAAATAATTACAATGTCAATAATCATATACAAATGATAAAAAATAATGATTTTAGAATGTGTGGACACGGTATGACTTAAGTACAGTAAACCAAAGATAGAAAAAAATTATGATGTGAACCTCGCCAAGAATAACCAGACCCAACAACGAAAGGGAACCCAAGATTGTTCTAGGTGATGAAATTCAGGGCACGTCTTCGAAGGATCCAGTTCAAGTTCTCATTGGGCCGGTTACAAGGGTTACAAGGGCACGAGCCAAGAAGTTTCAAGAGGTACTCAACGGACTAATTCGAGAGGCATGGGCTCAAGCCAATTCGTGGAGGCCCATTGAACAAAGATTCATGTGAACAACAAAGGCTTGTCACCTTGATCCAAGTTCTAGAAGAATCCAGCCCAGATTGAGCTTTCAAATGCTGGCTTATCCCTTTTCCTTATCCTAATTTTTAGGAATATTTGATTTGAATTTGAATTCAAATCACATTCTAGTTTATCCATTTTCCTTAGCCGGATTGTTAGGAATGTTTAAATTTGCATTTGAATCACTTTTCAAATGTTGGTTTATCACTTTTGCTTTGCCGGATTTTTAGGAGCATTTAATTTCTTTCAAATTTGAACTAGTTTCCTATTTAAATTAGATTCCTATTTTTGGAGGGATGTTGTTCCAAGTATATTTATAGGGCCTTTGGGCATGTAGAGAAAAAAGAACTTTGAGATTAAAATTTTTTGAGTGGTCTTGTGATTATCTTTGGTTCTTTGAAGAACTATTCGAACTTATCGGGATTTCCCGTGGCGTTAAACCCGACTTATCAAACGGAGTTTCCACCACTGTTTGTGGCGTCTTCCTTATACCAAGGTTTTTGTTTCTAATAAACAACGGGTTGAGGTTTCCATTCGGATCTGTCCTAGAAAGATCTTGGGTTCCCTTTCGTTGTTAGGTCTCGTCATTCATGGCGAGGTTCACATCACTAGGACTGATTCGAATGGAAACCTCGACCCGTTGTTTATGAAAAACAAGAACGTTGGTATAAGGAGGACGCCACAAACGGGAGTGGAAACTTTGTTTGATAAGTAAACTTGAACGTCACGGGAAATCCCGATAAGTTCGAGTAGTTCTTCAAAGAACCAAAGAGAATAAATCATCACAATTTTGAACAATCAATGTCTATCGAATTTCATTGCTAATGCGCCTATTTAAAAGGGCAAAACATTACAAGGAAAAAAAATCCTAACATAGAAACCTAATTAAAGTCAAAAATATGTAAGGAAAGAAATCCTTACACGCCTAAAACAAACATGGCAAATAAGGAACTAATTCCTTGCTTGCCTAACAAAGCTTGGACACCTAAAGCAAAGAAGTAATTAAGGAAATAAATGCTTTATTGCCTAAATTAAAACAAGACTCTAAAAAGGAAGGAAAAGGAAGATGGACGCCCAAAAGATTCAACAGGCCATAAAAGGAAAGGATTTGGCGCCTAAAATAGCCTTGCAATCCGATCCTTCTAGAATAGACCCAAAAATATCTCTTACCAAATGGAAACTTAACCTTGGCCGGATTATTCTAGAACTTGTATCAAGGTGACGATTCTTTATGGCCCACGTGGATCATGCTCAATGGGCTTCCACGAATTTGCTTAAGCCCATAACTCTTGAATGAGTCCATTGAGTACATCCTTGAACTTCTTTGCGTGTGCTCTCGTAACCAGCCCGATTGGTATTGAGCTAGAATATTGCATGTTTAGTACATCTAAAATTAGTATAATATTAATTGTTTAATGTTTTAAATATTAATTTTAGATGGTAAAATGGTTAAGAGGCATAAATCTAAATTGTGCATTTAATTGTTGAATTTATATGACTTTAGATTTAATTTATTGCACATGCAATTTTCCCAATCTTTAGCTTGCCGATACTTATTCATATTGTGTCCAGATATATTTGAAAATAATTATTTTTATCATTTGCACTATATTATTGGCACTATAATTATTTCATGAATTTAATTTCGTCATATGATGCCAAGAACTAATTAAATATTTTTGTGGAGGGTGACAAAATTAATTGCTTTATAGATTCGCAGACAACGAGAGCATTCTACTGGGACACATGGCAAAGCAAGATGTACTCATTAATGGCAGTGTTGTAATTCAATGGAGAAATGAGAGACTAAATCCTAGCCATCTCCTCCTCCCTATTTTTTCTAACCTAGCCTTTTTTTTCCTATTTTCTCTTCATCTCCCTTTTTCTTCTCTCTTTGGCCGACTACTCCCCCTATTTAATCTCTCTATTTTTCTTTTTTCAAATCACAATCTCTCTCTCTTGTCTTAAACCCTACTTTTTCTCTCTAACTTTTATGCATTACTCTCCCCATTTTCTCTCTATTTGCCGCACCTCTCCTCCTATTTTCTCTCTATTTTATCTTCTTCTTTTTTCTCTCTCTCTTAGTCGAATAAACCCTAGAATTTCTCTATTCTCATCCTCATTATTTTTATTTTTCAGTCGCCCCTCTCTCCTTATTCTCTCTCTTTTTCTCTTGTCCAAACCCTAATTTTTCTCTCTAACTTCTCTTTATACGTTAATCTCTCTATCTTTTTTCTTGGCAAAAACCCTAGTTTTTCTCTCCTCTCTTAAATTTTATGTGCCACTCCCTTCTCTCTCTCCCTTCTCACCTTTATTTTCCCTTTTCTTTTTCCTTCTCTCTCTTCTCCCTCTATTTTCTCTCTTAGCAGCCCATCACTACTCTCTTTTCTCTCTTCTCCTATGTTTTCTCTTTGGCGATAACTCTACTCTCTCTCTCTCTTCATAATTTTCAGTTTTTAAATTAGTTTCTTTTATGCTTTATTATTGCAATGTCTTGTATTTCAATTCCTAGGATTTCAATTCCTAGGATTTAGATTTAAATTAGTTTCTTTTATGCTTTATTATTGCAATGTCCTATTTTCACCTTTATGTTCTCGTTGTTTGTTTTGTTAAACATGAATTTTGGGTTGTAATAATACAATATTATTTAATCCATGATTCTTATGTTTTTTTCCTTGTCATTTAATTATTGTCAGTTAAATTCCGCCATTTAATTTTCGTCCTTTACTTATTGTTATTTAATTATTGCTATTTACTTTCTGTCATTTATTTTTCGTCATTTACTTTGATGCGTGTTATATTCTTAGTTTATGTTTTGTGTTGTTTTAATTTCGTTACAAACTCTCCAAATCCAAAAATATGAATATGAACTATGTTCAGTAAACCCTTTTTGTTTTCTCTTTGTTTCTTTTACGCGAGTTTGAAATTAATCTATTTTCCCTGAGGAGACGATCTGGCCTTTTGGGCTAATTATTACAAGACATAACTCCTATACTTGGGATAGCCTTTGCACTGCTCATTTTAGAGTGGGTCAAGTTTTTGGCGCCGTTGCCGGGGAATCGTTAGACTTAGTTTCAAACTAGTGATTTTGCTTTGTTTTTTTTTTAATTTTTCTCAATCTAAAAAAAAACTTTTTATCTTTGAGTTACCTTATCTCTGTTGCCTATTTATTTGTTTTCTACTGTATTGGTGAGCCTCTGCTATTTGGACTGATGTTTGATGCCTTGGGTTAGAGACATTTCAAATAGGTTATACAGAATTACACCTAGTACTAGTAGTGATATTCACGGCACAGAGTCAGATAGTTCTTCTATCTCTTTTACAAGTGAGGATACTAAAATTGATTTATATAATCCTTTTGTGGAAGGGAATTTTGAAGAAGTTATGGCTGCACCTGCACCACGTACTCTTAAAGATTTTTTGCAGCCTACACGCACCACTACACCATCATGCATTGTTTTAGCTAATGATGCACCTAATTTTAAAATTAAGCATGTGATGATGTCAATGATACCTCAGTTCCGCAGGATGGATTCTGAGAGTCCTTACCAACACTTGACGGACTTTGAGTTGGCATGTACTACTTTTATTACTAGAGCTGGCACCGAAGAGTTTATTAGACTTCGTTTATTTCCTTTCTCTTTAAAGGATAAAGCGAAGATTTGGTTTAATTCTTTGAGACCTAATTCTATCTCTAGTTGGTCTGACATGCAACGTGAGTTCTTACATAAATTTTTTCCTTTTCAGATAACTCAATTTTTGCAAGAGTAAATCAGCCAATTTATGCAGAGAGGTAATGAGACCTTTCACGCTTGTTGGGAAAGGTTCAAGGATTTAATGAACATCTGTCCACATCATGGGTTTGAGTCTTGGAGGCTTGTCAACTACTTTTACACCGCTCTTACTCCTGAATGCAAACAGTTTGTTCAAACTATGTGCAACGGGGAATTCTTTAGCAATGAACCTGATGAAGCATTGAAGTTCTTTGATTACCTTGCTGAAAGTGCCCAGCAATGGAATACACGATTTGACTGGGCACCATTGGCAGTACAACCTCTTAGAGCATTTGGTGGTGGGGGTAAATATGAAATCAAAGAGGATACTGATGTCCAAGCTCGTATTAGTGCTTTGACTAGAAGGTTGGAGATTATGGAATTAGAGAAGGTGAAGGCCGCGAAAGCAGTGGAGGTGTGTTCTCTATGCGCCGATTCTAGCCATAGAGAATGGGTCCGATTATGCCAGTTTTACAGGAGAGTGGATCTGATCCGATGCAATCAGCAAATTGGGTTAACAGAGCACCAAATCAACATTTCTCTAACACTTACAATCCGGGGTGGAGGAATCATCCGAATTTTTCATGGAGGAATGATCAATCTGGTCAATCTTCTTCGCATTTTCAGCAACCTCCCCAGTCCTATGCACCACCTTCTCAGCAGACATCTCATCAGGCTGCCCCTCATCACTATATCAACCACATCAGACTTCTCATAACTATCCTTTAGCAGTACCTCTAGGATTCCAATCTAATGTAGTTGTTCAACATTTTCAGTCTCTAGCATCTGCTCCACCAAAGAAGTCTCTTGACGATAGTATGACACAAATGGCTAATACACTTAAGCAATTCTTGCAGATTCAGGCCACAACTAACAGTCAGAACACTCAAGCCATAAATGAATTGTGGGGCACCATTAATAAGATGAGCACGACACTGAGTACCCTAGAAAAAGGAAAATTTCCAGCACAACCTCAGCCCAATCCTTAAGTATACCGGCAACAACAACAACAAGTACATAATGTCTCAGGGGATTCCCTTGATACAGCGAAGGCCGTTATTACTTTGAGAAGCGGAAGGAAGTTCTCCGAACTGAGATATCCATCGATAGACAAACAGTTGTCCCAACACCTAAGGTTACAACTGAAACTGATGAAGCCGAAGAAAATCAGAGGAAGTGAGCCCAGAATTGAAGAAGGCGGTTAGTGCAAAGGCCGAGACTAGTAAGGAATACTGACCTCTGGTTCCTTATCCTCAGAGATTGGCAGCTGGCCAAAAGAACAAATACCAAACTAAGATTCAAGAAATCTTCAGGCAAGTGAAGATTAATATTCCGCTGTTAGATCCTATACAACAAGTTCCTTCTTATGCAAAATTTCTAATGGAAATGTGCACAGTGAAGAGGAAGCTGAATGTAAAGAAGAAAGCTTTCTTGACAGACAAGTCAGTGCATTGATATTGAGTGAGACTCCTCAGAAGTTCAGAGATCCCAACACGCCTACTATTTCTATTATAATCGGTGAATCACGCATTGGGAGAGCTTTACTTGATTTGGGGAGTAGTGTGAACTTGCTACCATTCTCAATATATTATGAGCAGTTAGGATTGGGTGAGCTAAAAAAGACTTCTATCATGCTACAGTTGGCTAACAGATCAGTTAAGGTGCCACGGGGTATAATTGAAGATGTTTTGGTTCAGGTAGACAAATTTTACTATCCAGTGGATTTTGTTGTCACGCCCCGAACGCCATCCCGCAGGGACAATGACAGCCGCGAGCATTCCCCGGGAACACTCCAGCGCTTACACTAACTCTTACAGCGGAATTTTTTTTTTTCTTTTTATACACATAGGATGGCTCACTCAGGATCCACATGTTGGCTGAGATACAAGCCCAATGATCATAACCTCTCGGTATACACATCATAATTCAGAAAAATCTATACATTGCATCTTTTTCGCAACTTATACAAACGTACTAGGGCAACATACTGCCACTTGATCAAAACCAGCACTCCCAAGTGCTACCTCGGAGTTCACCAACTCCGGCTCCAATCCCCAAACTTCCAGGATTTCTACCTGAGATACTCCTCTGCTCCCCAGTTATCTTGTGGATCTGGAATGATACGTTTTACAAACTATGAGTCGAAAGACTCAGTAAGGAACAACAGTTGAAACATGAACTTTAATAAAACATAGCTTTAAAAGCATACTTACTTCAATACACTGTAGCGATAAGAGAAGAAATGCAAAACTGTAATTCATGAGTTAGTGCATAAAAAGCCATGATGCATATGCATGCTCCGTGATGCACATGCCATGCACTAAAATCTCTTGCCACTCTTGGCCTTTTCAAATGCATTTCAAATCTCGAAATTGGCCCCAGGCCCTTGAAAATCTTTCTTTCATTCTTGCTTATAAAATTGGCCCTTGGCCCTTGAAAATCATTCTTTCATTCTTGTTTATAAAATTGGACCTTGGCCCTTGAAAATCATTATTTCATTCTTGCTTATAAAATTGGCCCTTGGCCCTTGAAAATCATTCTTTCATTCTTGCTTATAAAATTGGCCCTTGGCCCTTGAAAATATCTCTTTCATGCTTGCTTGTGAAATCGGCCCTTGAAACAACTTATTCATACTTGTGCCACTCTTGGCCTTTTCACAACCATTTCGTATCTCTTACTCTTGGCTCGCTCCATTTGACCCCTGAAGTCAGGGTTGTGCGTTCCCTTCGGAACCGTCCCCGAATTCCCTTGGAGACCTTACATCTGGTCGAGCTAGCCCGTAGTTGCCCCAGGCCTGATGGCTAGACACGACCCTTGGAGGCGCCACACCTTCTCGAGCAACGTTCCTCGGTGTGGTTGCACATACCTCACGGACTAACCCATCCTTCACGAACAACGTCCCTCGGTATGGGCGTCCATTCATCCATCCTTCACGAACAACATCCCTCGGCATGGATGTCGAACCTCACTTAACTTAGTACGTATTCAACCAAAACCTTCGTGCTTAATCATAACATAAATTCTCTTTCATTTGCATAAAACAACTTTTCATGTTTTCTATGCAATGAACATGCCATGCCACTCTTGAAAACCTCGTACATTCATTTGCAATCAAAACGTCTCTCATGCGTTCATGCAAATGATCATGCTATGACATGTTCGAAACATCATGCTTACTTGAAACATTCTTCATGCAATACATTTCATATGTATTAAAAACATCTTGCCATGCACAATAAAATATGCAGTGTATCATTCCAGTTTTCCAAAAGGGGTAAGATCCACTTACAGTACTCCTTGCACTTATTGCACTTATACCGATCCACTCGAACTTAGTTCCGTCTTCGCCTACAAGCGATACTCCAATGCTTAGCTATCAACATTCAACAAGGCATACAAACGTATCATGTATTATCTTAGTTTCCAAGTTCATATCCGAAACTTTACGTGAAATTATACATGAAATTCTTGCAACATTTGACTTCCCATTCTTGTAAGTATTTTAACTTTCATAAATCAATTTGTATATAACAAACATCATACATCTTCTTAATAACCTCGATATCCAAAATCGGATCTTTAATGTTTCAACCTTACCAATGATCCATATCAAAACAACAACCTTTATCGCTGAATTCTTGCTCTACACTTACGATCTTATTTTACATGGACTAATGATCATCATATTCATCAATCAAACCTCAAAGATGCGCTATAGAGGTGCTGCCAAGATCTATAGGATTCAACCTAATGTCATGCTCCTTCGAGTTCACATAAGCATCAATGTATCTCAATTCATGCTATAAGAGCATCCTGATACCACATGACTTATTTCACTTGAGTTAGATAACATTTTTCTTAATGAATTTAATTTGGTATTAGAGCCCTACACTCGCTGACCTTATTCAATTAACCAACATCTTTTGACTAATTCATGGCCATTTTACCTTACTTGCATCTGGACCTTTTATTCGTGTACCAAGACCATTCTTTAATAGCTTACTAGTTCATCATTTTCCAACCCTAATCTTGGCTAAATCGTGGCTTGATCTCCAAGTTATATCCAACCCGAGCCATAGATCTTGATATCATGTGATTAAGTTTTCATATCTTTTTCCTTAACATCTCTTCCATGCATGTTTGACATATTGACATTCTCCTATTTCATTTTCTCTCTTCATATGATCAAGGTTTCTTTTAATATTATAATTCAACCTCATTTACACATCATATGTTTCGGCCAACACATAATCACTCTAATTGAAACTTCAATTCCTTCTTAATACCACAAGGCTTTGTTAAGCACACCAACTAATAATATCTACCCGAGCCATATACTTCATCATTCATGAGTTTACTTACATGTAAGGTTTTCTCTTAACATTAGGCCTAGGTTTTAACCTCTGACTCATTCGGCCATGACCTAAATTTTACTTATACATCACATGGGATTACATCATTTATTTACTAATCAATTGGTCATTAGGGTTTCTTCACTAAATCGTTTGGCCACGCTTCAATTTCAACATCTATTGCACAAAACTTCATCTCCAATTGTGATCCCATCCTCCATTATCAGATTCACAACCTAGATTCTATAAATCATGGCACAAGTACAAGATTTCACACATTATATCATTCGGCCATGCATCATTATTCATAGCTTTAACATGCATTATCATTCTATTTATCACATGCATTCTTCTCTCTTCAAGCTTAGTCAACCCGTGACTTATGTGCACAATCAACCTAACCAATTAGCCTCACAACCAGCCTATAAGATCCATATTTCAATCATTCCCAAGATATTTTAAACATAGCATGTATTTCGGCCAAGCATTGTATGACCACGCCCGAAACTCCTCTAACATGCATTATTCATTTCCATCGAACTTTCCAACAACCAATTCATATCCTTATGCATGCAAGTTCAGATACAAGCTCACATTATAGTCTAGGAGTTGCTAAATTCAAGATCTTGCATGAAGAAGTCATTCGGCCAACATAGCTATCAATACCAAAACTTAAACTTACCTTATCTCCTTCTTACCATTCTTAACATTTTCTTGCATTAACCTCTCCCATCACATTTGCTCCTAGGTTTAGGCCACTGACTAAAGCCCTAAGATCATCAAAACTAATCATGTTCAGATCCAACGGCAAGGGTTTACAACAGTAAGCTTACAACCTTCAAATCAAGATGTTACACTTCCAATTTCATGCCATCCATTTACATGTATGTGAGAACTTCTCCAAATAAAATTTGTCATAGATCATGGCTACTGACCCAAGCCCTAACACATCTCAAATCTCACATTTTTCACTCTCATTCCCAAGCTTAAACACAGCAAGCCTACAGCACCTAAGACCAAGGTTTTATACCTCAAGCTTCACATGCACTTAGGTTATGCTTCTCCTTTTTGCAACTTATAATCTAACATGCATTTCCAAGTTTGAACTAATTCAAAACCATGGCATCTAACAGCAATAATCAGCCTCTATCGCAAGCCACAAATCATATTACAAGGTCACAAAATCCGGCCAAACACAAACCAAAGGGCTGAAGCTTTTACCTTGCTACCTTAACTCTTCTTTTCTCTCTTCTTCTCCTTTTTCCTTTCTTCTTTCTCTTGCAAGGCCTCCATTAACAAGTTCACAATCAAGCTCAATAAAATATCACAACAGCCCTTGAAACTTAGACATCTATACAGATCTGACCAAGGCAAGAGTGGAACACAACATGCAAGAGTACATTCAGTCAAAGAACTTCAAGAAAACCAAGTTTACCTTGCTGCTTTCCTTTCTCTCTTCCCCTTTTCTTTTCTTCTCCTTCCTCCCTTGTTTCTTCCTGGCCTTCTCCTTCTTCTCCTTCTTCTCTTTCCTTCTCCCTTTTTCTCCTTTCTCTCGGCCTCCTTCATTTCTCTCGGTTTTCCTTCCTTTCCCCCTTTCTTTTTCTCTCGGCTTGCCTTCTCCCTTTCTCTCCTCTCTCTTTCTTTCAGCCTTTCTTTCTTTTATTCGACCAAGATGGAGTGTAAGTGGTGTGTGAGAGTGCTTGTGCAATGGGGGAGGTTCTCCCTTGGCCCCACCAAAACACTCCCATTGGTTGCATTGGGTGGCTACCATAAATGCTTTGTCTCCCTTTGCTTTATTTCTCTTTGGCTTTTCTCTTCACTTTCGTGTGACTCTTCTTCCCTACCCTTACTTTTCAGCCTATCATACTATCTTTTCAGCCTACACCTTCACTTGTCTTTTCTCTCTTTCTCCCTTTCTCTCTTTCACGTGATGCTTCACTCTTCTCTTTTTTTTTTCTTTTTTTTTTCTCATTTAATTGCATTTAATTCCTTGTCTCCATAAGTCATTCACCCAAAAGTAACTTCAACTTCATCTTCTTGTCTATCACGTAAACCCCTCTCTTACCATTGATTCATTTTATCTTTTTTTTTTTCATTTTATTTTCATTTCATCTATCACTTATCACATATGCAATTTGACTTATCTCTAATATATGTACATTAGTTTATCATCCACAAACATATCAACTTATCTTTATAAACATAATAGCTTATCTCCTTTATAAATACATTAGCCTATCACTATTATAAGCTCACTAACATTTTTCCTTAATAAACACACTAACTTATCTTTATGATAAACACAATAACTTATCACTATGATAAGCACATTAACTCCTCTTTTATTTCCTTATCAAACTATCCTATAACTTAGCACTATGATAAGCACACTCACTTATCAATTAAATTCTTTATCAAGCTATTTTATATATCTAGTAACTTATCACTTAATATCTCTAATGATATTTTAAGCTACCTATTATAAGATACAAAATATTTAAATGCTTAACATTCATTTCATGATTTTCTACTTAGATAATTTCGGCCATAATATATCAATTTCTCTTCATAATTTAATTTCAGGGATTATGGAATATAATAAGAGCAATGGAAAAATACAAGTCCATAAAAGAAATTTACCTAGCAAATTTCGGCTCTTAGGAAAAATAGAATTTAAACTTGTACTAAAAACTTTCACAATGAAAAAGAAATTATTTAAAGAAAAATTCTTGAATAAAATTTCATAATAAGTTAACGTACCATAAACATTAAACTTAAGTCATATATTGGCCAAAAATATGGCCCCATAAGTTAAATCAAAACAAATACATAGGAAAAATAGCAAAAGCAAAGTTTGGGGTCTCACATTTGTAGTTCTGGATATGCAGCAGCAAGTTTCCACTATCTACCAGGCACCTGTCATTCTTGGACGTTCATTCCTTGCTACTTCCAATGCATTGATTAATTGTCGAAGTAGAGTATTAAAGCTCACATTAGGGAATATGACATTGAAGATGAACGTGTTCAATGCCTGCAAGATGCCGAGTGGATGTGACGACTAAGAGGTACATGCAATTGATTTGATAGATGACTTTGACATTTCAGAGCTGTTATCAGTACTTGATTCTAAGAAGGCATTTGAGAATGATTCTCCGGAGCAATATGAGGCTTTTGATGAGACAGTACCTTCCTCAGGAGAGTTGACAGAATCAGAGAGACAGTTCTCAGACACAGATGGTCATTTCTTCTCAGCTTACTTTGAAGCAGGAAGCCGATTTATTGCAAGTATTGAGAAAGCATCGGGGAGCGATAGGCTGGACCATTGCAGACATCAAAGGTATTGACCCTTCAATTTGTACACATAACATTTTTCTGGAGGGAGACGCAAGACCAGTTTGTGATGCACAACGAAGATTAAATCTCACCATGAAAGAGGTGGTGAAGAAAGAGGTGCTGATATTATTAGTTGTGGGCATCATTTATCCTATCTTCGACAGCAAATGGGTAAGCCCAACACAGGTAGGTCCTAAAAAATCTGATTTAACTATTATTGAAAATGCTAGTGGAGAGTTGATCCCTTCTTGGAAGGTAACGGGTTGGAGAATGTGTATCGACTACCGTAAGTTGAATTCGGTTAGTCGAAAAGATCATTTCCCGTTACCTTTCCTGGATCAGATACTCGAAAAAGTAGCTGGTAATGCTTTTTATTGTTTTCTTGATGGCTTTTCTAGATACTATCAAATTTCCATAGCACCAAAGGATCAAGAGAAGAAAGACCACCTTCACTTGTCCGTTTGGTACTTATGCTTTTCGTAGAATGTCATTTGGTTTTTGTAATGCACCTACTACTTTTCAGCGTTGTATGATGAGCATATTTTCTGACATGCTAGATGATATGTGTGAAGTGTCTATGGTTGTTTTTTCTGTGTTTGGTAAATCTTTTGATGTTTGTTTGAAAAATTTAGCTGCTGTCTTGAAAAGATGTGAAGAGAAGGATTTGTTGTTGAATTGGGAAAAATGTCAGTTTATGATGAATAGTGGCTTGGTACTTGGTCATCTAGTTTCTGAGCGTGGTATAGAGGTTGATAGAGCCAAGATAGAGCTAATTTCTCAGTTACCTGTCCCTAGGACAGTGAGGGATATCAGATCTTTTCTTGGCCATGCTGGCTTTTATAGGCGTTTCATTCAAGGATTTAGTAGTATTTCTAAACCATTGTGTACTTTTATTGCAAAATGATACTACTTTCTTATGGACTGATGAGTGCCAACATGCCTTTGAGACCTTGAAGAAACACTTGACAGTTGCACCCATTATGTAACCACCTCAGTGGGACTTGCCGTTTGAAATTATGACCGATGCTAGTGATTTCGCTCTTGGTGCCGTTCTTGGCCAAAGAGTGGATAACAAGCCTACTGTCATCTATTATGCAAGTCATACTTTAAATGATGCTTAGAGAAACTATACCACCACCGAGAAAGAGTTGTTAGCTGTAGTGTTTGCTTTAGATAAATTTCGTTCTTATATTATTGGGTCGCCAGTTATTATTTTCACTGACCACTCTACTTTGAAGTATTTGTTGGCCAAGAAGGACACTATGCCTAGATTGACCCGATGGATTCTTCTTCTTCAAGAGTTCAACATTACCATTCGAGATAAAAAGAGAGTTGAAAATGTTGTCGAGGAACTCGAGTGTTGGGGTGGAAACAGTTACCTAAGCATTGGGAGCTAAAGAATAGCTTTTAATTAACAGTGCTAAGCGTGAAAACTGTCATTCCCATGGGTTTTGAAGCATGCTAGGGTCCTTTACTAGACACTAATCCTAAGGCTTGTCACTCTTGTGGTGTCATTCACTGTTTTGTCTTGAATATTTCCCTACACACACACAGAACTGATCTCTTTATCTTTGTAAAATGTTTGTCTGCTTGTTGAGAACTATTTGGAAATGCGAGTGTGTTCAAAAATCTGTTTCCTGACTTCATAATAAGTTGTGGCGTTTAAGTTTGGATGGTAGTTGATGTTAGTTGATCTTTTGTTCCTGGGATGTGTCTAGCTCATTATCTTTCACTTTCTTTGCTAAGAGACTAGCAAAAAGTTAGTTGGGGCTAGAATATTGCATGTTTAGTACATCTAAAATTAGTATAATATTAATTTTTTAATGTTTTAAATATTAATTTTAGATGGAAAAATGGTTAAGAGGCATAAATCTAAATTGTGCATTTAATTGTTGAATTTATATGACTTTAGATTTAATTTATTGCACATGCAATTTTCCCAATCTTTAGCTTGCCTATACTTATTCATATTGTGTCTAGATATATTTGAAAATAATTATTTTTATCATTTGCACTATATTATTGGCACTATAATTATTTCGTGAATTTAATTTCATCAAATGATGCTAAGAATTAATTAAATATTTTTGTGGAGGGTGATAAAATTAATTGCTTTATAGATTCGCAGACAACAAGAGCATTCTACTCGGACACATGGCAAAGCAAGATGGACTCATTAATGACAATGTTGTAATTCAATGAAGAAATGAGAGACTAAATCCTAGCTATCCATCTCTATTTCCTTTTTTTTCTTTTAACCTAGCATCTTATTCTCATCCTCCCTATTTTTCCTAGCCTAACCTCATTTTCCCTATTTTCTCTCCATCTCCCTTTTTCTTCTCTCTTTGGCCCACTACTCCCCCTATTTAATCTCTCTCTTTTTCTTTTTCCAAATCACAATCTCACAATCTCTCTCTCTTGTCTTAAACCCTACTTTTTCTATCTAACTTATATGCATTACTCTCCCTATTTTCTCTCTATTTGCCGCACCTCTCCTTCTATTTTCTCTCCCTCTTAGTCGAATAAATCCTAGAATTTCTCTACTCTCATCCTCATTATTTTTATTTTTCAGCCGCCCCTCTCTCCTTATTCTCTCTCTCTTTTTCTCTTGTCCAAACCCTAATTTTTCTCTCTAACTTCTCTTTATACGTTAATCTCTCTATTTTTTCTCTCCTCTCTTAAATTTTATGCGACACTCCCTTCTCACCTTTATTTAATCCATGATTCTTATGTTTTTTTTCCTTGTCATTTAATTATTGTCAGTTAAATTCTATCATTTAATTTTCGTCATTTACTTATTGTAATTTAATTCTTGCTATTTACTTTCTGTCATTTATTTTGATGCGTGTTATATTCTTAGTTTATGTTTTGTGTTGTTTTAATTTCGTTACAAACTCTCCAAAATTCAAAAATATGAATCTGAACTATGTTCAGTAAACCCATTTTGTTTTCTCTTTGTTTCTTTTACACGAGTTTGAAATTAATCTATTTTCCCTGAGGAGACGATCTGACCTTTTGAGTTAATTATTACAAGACATAACTCCTATACTTGGGATAACCTTTGCGCTTCTCGTTTTAGAGTGAGTCACGAGATCCTTCAAAACGGTGTCTTGATCTCCATCAAATTACATGTGCAATAAATTAAATCTAATGTCATAGAAATTTAACAATTAAATGCACAACTTAAATTTATGTCTCTTAACCATTTTTCATCTAAAACCAATATTCAAAACATTAAACAATTAATATTACATTAGTTTTAAATGTACTATTCATGAATTTTCTAGCTCGATCCGAATAAACCTTAGGCGTGTGAGGTCAAACACAAGTGCTCGTGAAAGGTAAACATGAGTGAGATAGACATCGGTTAGGGGTCTAGACATAAATTCTTTTTAGTAGGCTCGTTGGATAAGTGACATGCTATGGTTGGAGTATTTGACATTAGTTTCAATCGTTAGTTAATGACATTAGTTTCAATCGTTAGTTAATGAGCTAAAGATGGACATGTTGGCTTTTGTGCACAATCGAGATTTTGATGATTTCAATAAATATATTAAGTTTATAAAATAGACGTCTTCAAAGACAAAGATGATTTGATGAAAGAGCCAAAGTCTTGAAGAAAGAAGAACAAGAAGATGTTAGGAGCCAAAAAGTGAAGATTCAAGACCTTAGGGTATAAACCTTGTAACTCTTTATTCACTTTTGACAATGATTTGAATCACGCACTTGCATATCTTTCAAAACGTGCATAAACCGTTTTAAGTTTTATTTGAAAGATTAAAATGTTTTTAAAGGTTTCAAAACACCTCAATCAAACTTCCAAACCTTTCATATACTTATAAGAAGTAAGTTTTCAAAATTGGGTGTTTAAAAGTGGTCGAAAACATGGTTTTAAAAGAATCGGACTGTGCTTAAACGGTCGACCGGCCTTCGACCGCTTGGTATAGCAGTCGACCGGTTGATTTTAAAAAAGAGTCATTGAGCTTCTGACAATATGACCGTTGGAGTAACGGTAACTTTAAGCAGTTGACCGACTCGTTTTAACAGACGACTCTCAATGGCTAGTTTTCATATGTGACATATAAATACACCTTCATAACGTCCAAAAACAATAACCAACGACCACATATCTTTTATATAGCTTGAGAAATATCTTAAACTTTTCTATTTCATATTTCTCATATCATTCACACAAATTACACTTTCACATCCTTGTCATTGTGTGAATCAAAAGAGATAGAACTTTCAATTTTTTTTATCCACTCTTTGAGAGAGTTTATCCTTGTATCTCATTATCCAAAATAGGTGATTCCTTTTAGTGAAGTTGTTCATTAAAGAAGAAACTTAGAGAGAGTATATCTCAAGCTTGAGTGTTGAGCCTGAGAAAACACTTGTACTGTTCTCTAGCACCCGGAAGCTAGGGTAAGCTATTAGAAGATAGTGGAAAACCTCAAGGCTCGGTGAAGGAGTTTGAGGGGTGGATGTAGACGAGTTTGCCGAACCACCTAAAAATCGAGTGTTTGCTTCTCTTACCCTTCTCTTTACTTTTAACACATATTTTTACTTGTTGCATATTTATACTTGTGCTAAATTAGTATTTACTTGCAAACATGTCTTTGGGGGTCAATAGTGAAAAGTTTAGAAAACCAATTCACCCCCTCTCTTGGGTTGTCTTAATCCTGAAAACTAGGACTTAGAGGACCGAGGGATTTTTTTTTAACGTGAAGTTTAAATCACATAGATTGTAATCCAACTTTGTTTTACCTTGGGACGAATTTGCAACATTCGAATACTACAAGGTGGAGTTGCATTTAAGCTAAAAAAAACTACACTAAATATTCTCTCCCTTATTTTTTTAACAATTCCCATTGCTTTTTCGTTAAAATCAAATTTTCTTTCTAGTGACTTATTAACAAAACTATCATAAAATTAGGCGAAATTACTGAGATTTGGTCCTGCGATTTCACTTTGTTATAAATTGGTCAATGTGGTTCTAACTTCAATGATTTGGTCTTTGTGGTCACCAATATGATGCACGAGGACTTTCCGTCTATACCTTTGTTAATCTCCTGACAGAATGCTTGACATGTATATTTTTAAACACTTGGATAATGCTGACATATCAGTGTATTCCGTTAAGGGAATAATGGAGGTATGGATGGAAGGGCCCGTGCATCATATTGGTCATTATATGAATCAAATCGTTAAAAGGTTACGTTTGCAAATCCTAACTAGTGGAAATATTTAGGGAATGTTGTGAAAATTGAGGATAATGGATTTTTTATTGGGTTTTGTGAGAATATATGAAAAATATAATTTTATGAGAGTTCGAATAGAGATAATTTGAGTGAATTTGATGGAGAAAAAGAAATTCTTTTGAAGTTTATTATTATTATTTTTAGTGGATTTCTTGATTGAGGTATAAAAAGTTAAAATTTTGTGACAAAATTCATGTTTACATCTAAAAATACTTATGTCACGCCCCAAACGCTAGCCCGAAGGGGGTTAATGACAGCCGCGAACATTCACTCAATGAATGTTCCAGCGTTTTCTCTTATTCTTGCAGCGGAAATTTTTTTTTATTTTTTTTATTAAACACATATAACTGAGAGAGACAGCCAAAGAGATTTACTATAAACTTCAACTTACACAAAACGACTTCCTCGAAATAGGGTAAGCGTCTTAATGACATCACATGACTGCACAGCTGAAGTACATGATCTAAGGGATTCCTTCAAATCCTCTTCATATTGACCTACTCATAACATCTTTGTAATACATCTTGAATCCTTATACACATAACATAGACATACACCGGATGCCTGATAACAAGCGTTCTTAGTGCATCCTATGAACTCTTCAACTTCTGTTTCTGATAACCACGACTAACCTTGAACTTTACTAGGCCGAATAATCCATGACCGCCACATAACGGAGGCACATGCCGGCTCTTCAAAAATTTTACATCTAACCTTTAATGAAACAACAAAGAGAGATGAGGACGTTCCCATCGGTTCCTCTTCTAGATTTCCCCACCTGAATTGTTATTATCTGGAATGATACAATTTAAAACTGTGAGTCGAAGGACTCAGTAAGGAATCATAGTTAAAACATGGATTTGAAATCATGGTTTAGAAACATGAACTTGAAATCGTGAGTTTGAAACCATGAACTTGTTCTTGAACTCATAATCATGAACTTAAAATCGTAAGCATGCACTTGAACTTGAAATCATAAGCATTCACTTAAACTTGAAATCATAAGCATGCACTTAAACTTGAAATCATCATGAACTTGAAATCATCATGAACTTGAAATCATAATGAACTTAAAATCATAGCATGCACTTGATCTTGAAATATCATGTAAACTTATGTAATTCATGCATGATCGTGAATTTTGATGCAAGTGTATGCCTCATGATTGCATATGCACATGCACTTGCTCTTGAAAACATCATTTGTACTTATAAAGCTCTTGCTTTTGGAAAATCTTTTCAATCCTTATCCTATGGGCTACTTGAGCTTCATTTACCCCTGGCATCAGGGTTGTGCGTTCCCGTTGGAACTGTCCCCTATTTCCCTTGGGGACCTTACATATGGTCAAGCTAGCACACCTTCTCGCATTCGTCCTTCAGTAGCTAGACACGACCCTTGGAGGTTCACACCTTCTTGCAAGCATCCTTCAGTGTGATTGCACATACCTTCTGGACTACCCATCCTTCTTGCAAGCATCCTTCGGTATGGGTGCCCTAGGTGACATCCATCCTTCACGTAAACGTCCTTCGGTATGGATGCACCTTCTTGACTTGGTACGATACCGACCATCTTGTTTAGCCTCTTAACTTTTCGTAATATAAAATCGTACTTTCATTTGCATAAAATTTCTCTTTCATCCTTATGAGAAAAATAAATGCAAATGCAATTGTTCATGACGTGCTCATGTCATGCTTGTTGAGAAACAACTTGTCATGCTTGGTTATAAACCTGTTATGCTTGTTCATAAAAACATGTTGTGTATCATTCTAGTTTTCATAACAAGTAAGTTTTCACTTACAAATGTAAGCTCCTCTTACTTCGCTTGCTTGTGGGTTGAATGTCCCTTTACCTACAATTGGATCATACTAATGTTATCCATAGGTTTACTAGACATATAGAGTAATCAATCAATTACTCACGCTTCATCATACAAAATTGTCCTTATTCCTCATTCAATATCTCATACTTCGTCATACACATACTTCATCATATAAAATCATCCATATTCCTCATTCAATAACTCATACTTCGTCATACAAAATCATCCATATCCTTGACTTCTAATTGGTGACCTTACACCACAAGGTATTCTTAAGTGAAAAACCTAGTAGGGTCTCCTAATAGGTCAATAGGAAACTTAGAAACTTAGGAAAAATTTCGTGAAATTCAAAGAAGCCGCTCGAGCGCCGGTCGAGCGTTAAGCCTATGTATAAAAATGTTAAGGGACACTCGAGCGCTGGTCAAGCGTCAGTCGGGCGCAACTCTCTGTGAAATTGTTCGAAGGACGCTCGAGCGCTGGTCGAGCGTCGGTCGAGCGTGAACTTACTGCACAAAAATTCTTGAAGGATGCTCGAGCGCTTGTCGAGCGCATGTCCATTTTTCAGACACAAAACACACATTATACATCCATCACACACGAAATTTGTCTTAACATGCTCTCATTTTATAACCTCATATTCCAGACTTCTATTTCAAGACTTCTAACAATACCATGATTCCAACCCTTCAAACAAATGCTATTGCATCTATTCCACTTCCTTTGGCATTTTATCAAACACCTAGTGTGCATCTATGTTTCTCTTGGGTTTTTAAAATTCCAGATCTAACCATATTCTCCATGGTTTTGTGCACAATCCATACAACTCTCTAAAACTCACTAGATCTACATTTTCTTCAATGAAAACACATGAATCTCAAGGAGAAAATCTATCTAGACAAACAACCATCACAACAACCAACCAACAAAAAAGGAAAAAGAGAAAATGGGTGAAAGTGGGGATGGCTTGGCCGGCCAAACCACTCACCTCTTCTCTCTCTCTTTCTTTCTCCTTTTCTTCCTCTTCTTTCTTCTTCTTCTTCTTCTTCTTCTTCTTCTTCTTCTTCTTCTTCTTCTTCTTCTTCTTCTTCTTCTTCTTCTTCTTCTTTCTTCTTTGTTCGGGTGAGCTAGGGCAATTGATTTGTGGAAATGGAGGGGTTGCCTTATACGTAAAGGGGCTTGAGGGAAGGGAAAAGGCAAAATTGCCCTTCCCCTCTTCTTTCCCTTTCTGCCCTCCATTTCTCCCCTCTTTTCCTTTTCTGCCCCTCATGAAAACTCATTTTTCTTTTCTGCCACTCCCACAATTAACTCTAATATATCTCCTCATTTTTGTTTCAAGGATTCTCATATTTCCAAGGCTAAAGCCCCTAATTAAAATATTTCCAAATCTTGTAATTTAGGGACATTTTCCATTAATAAAACAATTTCATTAATCTCAATTGCTCAAATCTAATGTCAATTAATATAACAGTCAAATCCTTGCTTAAAACTAACTTAAAACTTATAAAAATGTTTGATGTGAACCTCGTTATCCTGTAACGAGACCCAACAACTATAGGGAACCCAAGATCGTTTCTAGGATGGATTCGAATGGAACCTCGACCCGTTGTTTAGGAAAGCAAGAACCTCGTTATGGTGAAGACGCCACAAACGGGATGGAAATCCGTTTGATAAGTCGAGTTGAACGCCGCGGGAAAATCCCGATAAGTTCGAGAAGTTCTTCAAAGAAGCAAAGAGAATTAAACCTCACAAAATATATTCATCCAAGTTGTTCGAATTACAATGCAAGAGGCTCCTATTTATAAGCTAGAAATAACAGGGAAATAAATCTAACCTAGGAAACAAGGGCTGGTCGAGTAAGGCATTTTTGAACAAGGAAAGAAATCCTTGCTTACCTAAAACAAAGAGTGCAATTAAGGAAACAAACCCTTGCTTGCCTAACTAACATTTGGACGCCTAAAATAGAACTCTAACTATGAAATATGATAATACTCGACCAAAATAACAATCTATCCTAAGAAGGACATCTTGGCCGAACTAAATCCCCACATGGCTGAACTAAACCCTAATTGCCTTAAATAAAACACTCTTCACATGGCAATAGGGTGGTGGCCGACCATCATGTCAAAAGACCATGAATGGAAATGATTTGGAGCTTAAAATAGCCATGCAATCTGAATCTTCTAGAATAGTCCCATATTTGTCTCTTGGCCGGATCCTTCTAGAGTGTGCATCATCTTGAATGGGCCGTGCATCATCTTGAATGGGCCTCCACAAATGGGCTTGGGCCCATATCTCTTTACTGAGTTCAACGAGTGCATCTTTGAACTCCTTGTCTCGGGCTCTCGTAACCGGCTGTACTACTTCATTCAAGGTCTTGCTCGTATTCTCATCATTCCCCTCCTCTTGAAAAGGATTTGTCCTCAAATCTTCACCTACATCAAAAGGACGGAGATAAGAAATCTGAAAACTAGCACTTGCATTGGCTTTACCTGATAACTCCAGCTTGTAAATGTTGTCTTTGATTTGCACGAATACTTTGAAAGAACCACCGGCCCTTGTAAGCACTTTGGGACGACTTGGCCATGTCTCTAAGGCTTGCATCAGTGCATGCAACTCCTTTGCATAAATTGGATATTTGAAAGTTGGTCCTCGTAGCTGCTCACTGAAATAATCCATTGGTTGTTCTTCTTGCCTACGGGCTGGGATTATGCTAATACCTGAAACACCACATGTAAAGTTGAACGGTTTATTCAGGTTAGGTAAAATTAATAAAGAGGCATCGGGGCACTCTTGTTTGATTAATGGCAGCGCCTTCGCTTGTTCTTCTTCCCATCGAAATCCAACATTCTTCTTGGTCACATCGGTGAGGATTATGGTGAATCGGGGAATAGGAGGCCGGTATTTGTGGATGGCTTGGTGATTATCGCTCGTTCTCCATGTCACATCCTTATACTCCTGCAAAAGAGAGACAATAAAACTAGGCATGGAAGGATCAATTTCATTAGTGCTTAAAACTGCCTTTTTGTAGAAAGGTACAATCGCAAGCTGGTTTGAAGGAGTGGCTTGCTGGATCTCGCTCACGTTTGCCTTGGAATTCTCTTTTCTCTCAGATTTTCTCTCCATGGCCGAATCTTCTCTCTCTTTTTGGTTGGCCTCTCTCGGATTTTCACTCTCTATCGGATTGTCTCTCATTCTCTGATTTTCACTTACTCTCTGATTTTCACTCATTCTCTGATTTTCACTCAATTTCTTGTTCTCACTCCCTTTCTTTTTTTCACTTTCTCTCTCTTTCTTTTGATCACTCTCTTGCTGCAACCTCACTTGATCTTCATGTAGTTGTTGTGGTGTCAATGGAACAAGTGTGATTGGCTTCTGATTAAGTACAAAAGAGTACTTATTCGTAAAGCCATCATGCTTGACACGTCGGTCGAATTGCCATGGTCGCCCTAGCAATAAGTGTCCGGCTTGCATTGGTACTACATCACTAAGACTTGATCTTCGTACTTACCAATCCGAATAGCTACTAACACTTGCTTGTCCACCCTTATTTCTCCACAATCATTCAGCCATTGCAACTTGTAAGGCCTAGGGTGCTTCAACAAGGGCAATCCTAATTTCTCTACCATAATCAAGCTTGCAACATTAGTACAACTACCTTCATCAATAATCACACTACATACCTTATCTTTGACGTAGCACCTAGTGTGAAAGATATTCTCCTGTTGCACTTCCTCATCTCCTATTGCTGACAAACTCAAGGCTCTCCTTTCCACCAAGGTCAACACATCGGGGGCTACATATTCCTCCTCGGAAACATCCTCCAGTGGTGGCATGTGGTCGGTGTCAGATTCTTCACTATCGGTCACGATCTCTCCATTGGCCTTTAACACCATGACTTGCTTGTTTGGACATTGGCTTGCTATGTGTCCCCTGCCTTGACATCGAAAACATTTAATATCACGATTTCTAGAAGTATAAGCTTCATTTTTACCTTGAGAAGTGTGGCTGGTGGTAGGGGTTTTGGGCTCGGGTTTGGACACTTATGACCTGTCCATGGGCTTGGTGTAGGTTGGCTTGGAAAAAGTAGCATTCGAACTTTGGCTTGCACGTCCCCCACTTCCTCTCTAGAGTTGCTGCTCCACTTTGATAGCCATATGCACCATTTCTTCTATCTCCACATAATGTTGCATCTTCACTCTATCATGGATCTCCCGATTCAAGCCATGTAGGAAACGAGTCATGGTAGCCTTTCGATCCTCCTCAATATTTGCACGGATCATGGCCATCTCCATCTCCTTGTAATAGTCTTCTACACTTCGGCTTCCTTGCTTAAGGCTTTGTAACTTTTTGTACAGCTCCCGGTAGTAGTGGCTTGGAACAAACCGTTTTCTCATGACCGCCTTCATAGCATCCCATGTCTCTATTGGACGTTCTCCATTCCGCCTCCTATTTATCACAAGTTGATCCCACCAAGTTATAGCATACTCAGAAAACTCAATGACGGCTAATTTTACCTTCTTGGTTTCGGAGTAATTATGGCAATCGAACACGAACTCCATCTTCTTCTCCCACTAAAGATAGGCTTCCGGATCAGATCTCCCTTGGAAAGATGGAATCTTCATCTTGATACCACTGACGTTGTTATCTTCTCGGTTTCTAACGTCTCTTCGTCCGCCATATCTCCTATAGCCAATATCACGATCTGCTTCCTCTTCAAAGTCAGATATGTAAGGCTCTTCTTCGTAGTCTCTTTCCTCCCTCCGTGGTACTCTCTCCCGTCTACGGAAGGTGCGGTCGTTTTGGGGTTGTTGTGTTTCCAGCCGAGCTATCCGTTCATTTGTGCGCTCCACCGTCTCATTTGTGCGCTCCACCGTCTCGTGGACTGACTCTATTTCTGCCTTCAGAGATTTCTCCAGGCGACTCACCAAGGCCTCCATGAGTAATCTATGTTCAGCAAGGCTCGTATCATCGTTGGAAACGCTCTTTCCACTATCACGAGACATGATTACTGCAAAATTATAGGGTTAGAAATAAAACAAGAAAAAAAGGACCTCACAACTCTCCCTTATGTGTCTCACTCAAAAATAGGGTCTCTAGTCACTCGTATTTCACTCACAATATATGGCTTTTACCCTCTAATAATCTTTCCACTATCACGAGACAAGTGTGATTGGCTTCCACTCGGTAATCCTCTTGCTGTTCTTTTGGAACTAAACAAACAATCAAAGAATTCCAGCAACGATTCAACAAGAACTCATCAAGGAATTTCAGAGAGAGTAAGATAAATAATATCAAGGGAATAAGAATGCAAAGAACACGATGGATTAGAAAGGTGGAAACTAGAGTATGTAGTGATTCGTCACAGCAGAAAAAAAATATACTTGTTTGGGGTAAAGAGATTTTCGAACTAATAGGGACCCCAATATATGGAAACAATCGATTTTTTTTTTTTTTTCGGATCCCTGTCTTTCTTCTTCTTTTGGGAGCCTCTTTCTCTTCTCCTTTGATAACACTAGCACAAGATCTCAATACACTAAGATATGAAATTTTCGAACTAGAGATAACAAGCACCAGCTCTAGCAAAACTTGAATAGAGCAGTCAAGAAATTTCGGCCAAGTATTTGATAGGAGCCGACTGTAGAACAGAAACAAAGGGAAAAGAAATTAGAGAAGATAGCCGAAGGATATGAAAAGAAGAAACAAAGGAACGAAAAGAAAAGGGATAAGCAAACCCGAACTAGAACCAAAGCTCTGATACCAAATGATGTGAACCTCGTTATCCTGTAACGAGACCCAACAACTATAGGGAACCCAAGATCGTTTCTAGGATGGATTCAAATGGAACCTCGACCCGTTGCTTAGGAAAACAAGAACCTCGGTATGGTGAAGACGCCACAAACGGGATGGAAATCCGTTTGATAAGTCGAGTTGAACGCCACGGGAAAATCCCGATAAGTTCGAGAAGTTCTTCAAAGAAGCAAAGAGAATTAAACCTCACAAAATATATTCATCGAAGTTGTTCGAATTACAATGCAAGAGGCTCCTATTTATAAGCTAGAAATAACAGGGAAATAAATCTAACCTAGGAAACAAGGGCTGGTCGAGTAAGGCATTTTTGAACAAGGAAAGAAATCCTTGCTTACCTAAAACAAAGAGTGCAATTAAGGAAACAAACCCTTGCTTGCCTAACTAACATTTGGACGCCTAAAATAGAACTCTAACTATGAAATATGATAATACTCGACCAAAATAACAATCTCTCCTAAGAAGGACATCTTGGCCGAACTAAATCCCCACATGGCTGAACTAAACCCTAATTGTCTTAAATAAAACACTCTTCACATGGCAATAGGGTGGTGGCCGACCATCATGTCAAAGACCATGAATGGAAATGATTTGGAGCTTAAAATAGCCATGCAATCTGAATCTTCTAGAATAGTCCCATATTTGTCTCTTGGCCGGATCCTTCTAGAGTGTGCATCATCTTGAATGGGCCTCCACAAATGGGCTTGGGCCCATATCTCTTTACTGAGTTCAACGAGTGCATCTTTGAACTCCTTGTCTCGGGCTCTCGTAACCGGCTGTACTACTTCATTCAAGGTCTTGCTCGGATTCTCATCAATGTTAGGGGAAAAATCCCCCTAAACATAACTTGAAATTAATTTATCCATACATACATCCTCAATAAAATTCCTTTACGCTATCCCTTACTCAATACTTTACATCATACCATGTCTGGGCTAATGTCTATCGACTTCCCACCATCTTAACCTCAATAAATTTCTTAACTAAGGTTATACAACTTTCCTCAATGTTAGGGTTCACAAGTCTTCAATTGGAACTCCAAATTCATCATATATGGAATTTTAACTGGTCCTGCTCGAGCGCCAGTTGCCCGCTGGTCGAGCGCAATGTCACCTAAAAACAGGGTGCTAAAAATCTTCCTATTCCAACACCCCAATTATGACCCTCCAATTATTTCACTAAATTCCCAAATACTCAACTTCAATATTGTCAAACTATAAACAACATATCAATTCAATTAAAATTATAGATACACAAAATACTAGGGGAAATCTTCACCTGGACATAACCTTAGATTAATTCCCCTATACCTGTCTTCCGCAATAATTAGAGCACATCTTAAGGAGTCATAATTCTTTTACAAAGATAGAAAAAGTTGGGGTCTCACAACTTATGCATTCTAAAAGTTGTTTTACGCTGGTAAACTGTCAAAGTAAAAAAATTTCGCCTACCAGCTCAAATTTTTTAAACTTTTTACTTGGCAAACATTTAATTAAGAGGGTATTACAAATTAGCTTTTGTAAAGCCACTGTTAAACTCTACGCCGAGCCCTAATTCTTCCCCCTTTTTCTTTTTTTCTCCAAGCAATTCGACTTTTGCATTCGTTGTTTTCTCACCTCTTTCCTGTGTTCTCATCGCAACAGTGAAACGCCACTCAAGAAAAATCCCAAATGGAAGGACAATATGGAGCGCTTCGTATGGACGACCTAGAGACTCGATTTTAAAGTTTCGGTTGCCGATCGGGAAAATGGTGAGGTTAGCAAAATCTCAATTTGATACTCACTTTTTAGGGTTGATGAATATGATATTTTGGGGGGAGGGAGTTGCTGGCTGGAAGAGGCTTCATAAATCGAATATATATGCATATAACTTGTATGGTTGGGGACTCTTGTTTACTTTGGGTGTGCGCAGATAAAATATGACCTCGCCAGCTTGGTTAGCGCAGGAAATACAGCCATCAACTCCTCAAGGATCTGTACCTGGTCCATCTGCTGAAATGTCATCTAGTGGCCCTTCAACTCCAACTGCTGCCGCTTCTGTTCCAGGTGCATTTACACCTACCTCGAAGGGTTTACGTTCAGTACCAAGTGGTTCAATGCTAGGACCTGCTCAAGCAGGATTTGCTAATGCTCCTGGACCTTCTTTCTCCTACAGTGTGCTTTCAAATGCTAGCACCGCTTCTGGAAGCTCTCGGCAGTCATTGCCTAGTTCTGTAAGTCCCTATTTATATTGGTCTTCTGACTCATACACGAGCATTTCGGAGTGTGATATTTTTGACTCTCTGATTGGAATTGGTTTATGTTTATTTCTTATTCAGGTCATTACGTTAAATCCAACTACATCTCCCGCGGTGGTTCAACCGTCAGTTCCGGACTTGTCTTCATCTTCTGGTCCTTCATTTTCATACAACATTTCGCAGAGTAGTGTTGGTTTCCCTAGTAATCAGCAGTTCCAATCTAGTTCGGTAAGGGTCATATTTCTGAGTACACAGTTCTCTTAGGTGAACTCTACTGCTACAGTGCGTGTCATGAGAAGTTGGTTTTCATCTTGATTACTAAGGAACCTTTTGGAAATACTGACACCAATTTGGAAGTTGTCACCGAATACTTGTTTTCTTCTAGTTCCTTGATCGTTCTCTCTTTCTCTCTATCAATGAATGTGGAGGATTTTGGCATATATGTTGGAGAAGGCCAAACACTAAGCCAATTTTCGCATGTGGATTTGACGAAGAGTTTACTTCTGAAATGTTATTGTTTAAATTGCCTAGAGAGATTGCATGTTGGAAAAATCTTTGTTATGCAATGACCTATATCTAGGTACTATAGTTTTTATGGGTTCTGTCTGTTTGAATCATGTTTTAATTTTGTTCTTTTTCATTTATGTTAAGGAAAATTAACACTAGTCGATAGACGATGAGATCTAATATCACTCTGTTTTACATGTCAGATTTCTGTCCAGAAGTATAACAGACGTTCTGCCTTGTAATCATCTCGTCTAGTCAAAGCTTCATGTTGCATGTTACATATGTAGAGTGATATGCGACATGCCACATGTCCATGAAAAACCAATGGATTTGACAATATGTGGTAATCCTGTCGTCTAGTCAAAACATCATGTTGCATGTTGTATGTTACATATGTAGAGTGATATGTGGCATGGCCCATGTCCATGAAAAACCAATGGATTTGACAATAAGTGGTAATCCTCTCGTCTAGTCAAAACATCATGTTGCATGTTGTATGTTACATATGTAGAGTGATATGTGGCATGCCCCATGTCCATGAAAAACCAATGGATTTGACAATAAATGTGATGTTTTGACTAGACGAGATGATTACGAGGTAGAACATCTGTTATACTTTTGTTTAAAGGGGGAAGCCTTACCCTTCACCCCAGGTGGTTGGTTTGTGAGATAGGCCCGCAGTGAATCCTCCCTCCCTCCCACTTAGTGCTCATCACGTGGGGGTGAGTGCAGGGTTGGAAGGTGGATCCCCTTCCTCTCACTCAACTCTCGCACACCATGGCGGCGTGGTGAACGTTGAGAGAGAACCCTTGACCTCTACCTTGTGTGGTGAAGAAGATGGGTTGGGGGTCCTTTTCCCACTATCTTGCACTCTTCCACAGGGGACATGGTGCACAGTAGGAGGACTGAAGCCCTTCCCTCCAGCTTGGTGCACTAGGGGCAAAGGCGTTAGGTGGGAAAGTAGGAGCCTTTGGCCTCCACCCCACACGGGGTGAGGAGGATTCCTCCCAACATCCAGTTTTTTTTTTTTTTAGTTTTTTTTCTTGAGAGAGAGTTTTTGGAGGAGGATTATTGTGGCTAAATATGATGTTCAGGATGGTGGTTGGTGTACGAGGTACGTGCGTGGCTCATATGGTGTCAGCTTGTGGAAACATATTTCTATGGGGTGGGATGCTTTTCTGAGCATATTTGTTATGTGGTGGGTTCCAGGCATAATATTAGTTTTTGGAATGATCGTTGGTGTGGGGATATACCCCTTTCTATTTCTTTCCCCACTGTTTTTTCTTTTTCTCAGTTCCCTCTTGCTTGGGTGGTTGATTGCATGGAAGTTGGATCTGACAGTTTGGGGTGGAATGTTCAGTTTACAAGATGTGCTAATGATTGGGAGTTGGAGGAGTTTATATCTTTCTTCAACACTCTTTAAGCAAATGTGGTTAGGAGAGGGGGTTCTGATAAGATGGTTTGGTTGGGATCTAAAGAGGGTGGTTTCACTGTTAAATCTTTTTATGCTTTTCTTCGTGGTGTTAGTTCGGTTTTGTTTCCTTGGCGTGTGGTGTGGGGGTCCAAAGTCCCCACGAAGGTTGCGTTTTTTGTGTGGGAAGCAGTGCATGGCAGAATTCTGACAATTGATAATTTACGTCGAAGGGGACTTTGTATGATTGACTGGTGCTATTTATGCAGAGGAGCTGTAGAATCTGTTGAACATTTGTTTCTTCATTGCTCGGTGGCGAAAGGATTGTGGGATTTTGTTCTCTGTATCTTTCAGCTTTCGTGGGTTATGCCTCGATGGGTGGGGGATGTTTTGCAATGTTGGAGTCAGATTTTTGAGGATCCATTGGCTAACGTGATTTGGAATATGATTCCATTTTGTATTTGGTGGTGTTTGTGGCGAGTGCGCAATCGCTGCTGCTTTGAGGATTCTGCTACTTCTTTGACTCAGTTGAAGGACATGTTTTTACTTTTCCTTTACTTTTGGGCTACTGCTGTCACGGGGGGGGGGGCTTTTTTAGATTTTGTCGATTTTGTTAGCTACTTTATTTGTATGATTTGAGTGAGTTACGTACAGCCTTTGTACTGTTCTCACTCTCTTTCTTCTCTTCTTCTTTTTCTCTAATCATATTAGAAGTTATTCATCGTTCGGAAGACTTAGCGCGGGTTTTTGTGGGGGTGCTTTTATTTTTCTTGTTGGCGTGTGGGGGGAGTGTTCTCTTAGACCTGTTCTAGGGGTTTTTTTTTTTGGAGTTCCTCAGTACATTCTCTTGTACTGGTGACTCCGTTGTTCCTTGTTTTCCTTTGTGTTTAATAAAACTGGCTTACTTATCAAAAAAAAATATTAGAAGTTATTCATCAAAAAAAAATTTGTTCTTTTTTTCTCTTGTTGTTTTCAATTTTTGTTTGGTAACCTTGTTTCTTTATTTTTTTTGTTCCATTATTGTTTGTTTTAATTTTAGCTTTATTTTTTATTTTGCTCTTATTTTTGTTTTTATTTTTTATTTTTTCCTTTTTGCTTTTCTTGGATACCTGTGCTACATGTCCCTATATGCATGTGGGCATGCTATGGGTCTCTTGGATTAGATGAGTTGTTTAACTGGAATTTGTTGGTTAAATGTTTTGGACCAAAACCTGATTGAAGGACCAATTTTCAGAATGTAAATAACTCCGGGGTCAATCCATTACCCACACGAAGAACGACACTCGAGGCGGGACAACGACCTTCCAGATCTGCCTCCACGGAAAGACCTCACCTGAACCCCCAACAATGAGCCCATACAAGGACTTAACTGAGAAGACCCCATTCTTAGTACCTTGCTACAACAGTTTATCGTCACCCCTTCTCCTAAGAACCATAGAATACAACAATGAGTAGAAAGCAGAAAAGTCTTCAATCTCCCAATCATTGGCAGTTCGAGCAAACTGAATATTCCACACCCCATAACCGAAATCGTCTTCCAAACAATCCACTACGACCGCATCCTTGTGGGTAGCAAGAGAAAACAAGATGGGGAAAGCAAACTTCAAAGGCCTTTCTCCACACCATAGATCATGCCAAAACCTGACGCTAAGACCACACCCCACAATGTAACGAATGTTCCCACAAAAGAAGGTCCATCCGTTGCTTATGTGCTTCCACAGGCTCACACCATAGGAACTATGGATCACATGAGTTCTCCATCCTCCTGAAACGCTGCCATACTTATCCTCAATAATAGCCCGCCACAAACTATCCCTCTCCAAGGCGAAACGCCACAACCACTTGCTCAATAAAGCTCTATTGAACAAATGAAGTCTTCTTAAACCCAGCCCTCCGCAACTCAAAGGGGAGCAAACCCTCTCCCAAAATTGACAAGATGAAACTTGTGCTTGAGACCGTCGCCCCCCCACAAAAATGTCCTTTGGATCTTCTACAATCTTTTGGCAATTCCCAATGGAATAGGAAAGAGAGACAAAAAATAGGTTGGGAGGCTAGAGAGTAGACTTGATCAACGTGAGTCTACCTCCCTTCGAAAGATAGCTGCGTTTCCAACCTGCCAACGTTCTTTCTGTTCTCTCAATAATGTCGTTCCAAATATGTTTGCTCTTAAAACGCGCCCCCAACGGTAACCTAAGATAGGTGGTAGGCAACGACGAAACTCTGCAATCCAAAATAGCAGCCAACTCATGAACATTGCCCACATCCCCAACTGGAATAACTTCCGTCTTTGAAAGGTTAACTCTCAATCCCGACACCGCCTCGAAGCAAAGCAATAAGCATCTGAGATTGCAGAACTGTTTCGCCTCTGCCCCACACAAGAGTTGTGGGTGCACGTGCTTAGTATCGTCAACTATCCTTGGGTGATGCCTAAGAGGGTGGGGGGGGTGTTGAAGTGTTGGAAGAGAAAGTTCGACAATCTTTTGGCGTTGGCTGTGTGGAAAATGATTCCATTATGCATTTGGTGGAGCCTCTGGAGGGAAAGGAATGGACGCTGTTTTGAAGATGTGGAACTTTCCTTAGAATGTTTGAAGGGAAATCTGATGCAGACCTTGTTTCTGTGGGCTAATGGGGTGTTGGGTTCCCCTTTTGTAGACTTCAGCGATTTTATTAGTTTTCTAGCTTGCTTGTTGTAGCTGTGGTTCAGTACAGTCTTTGTACTGTCTCGTTTCCTTTTCTTTTAATAAAGCTTTACTTACTTATAAAAAAAAATCCATTGTTTGAAAACAAAGGAAGTGATTAAATCACCCCCAAGGGTTTGGTGTGGTGGTAAGGCTTCGGCTTGGGTTCTAACATGTCCCAAGTTCGAGCCCCAACATCCCCATTATCGCCCTTGACTTATCTGCTCCCTGGGTTGTGGGGTCGGTTCAGTGGGTCGGGGTTTGTACTTCAGGGTTGGGCCAAAAGGGTCCGGCTTTGGGGAATTTCCTCGTCATCAAAAAAAAAAAAGGAAGTGATTAAATCATGTTAAAACCCAAGGACTGCATTTTAGATCTCTGCCTATTCTAGAGCTGTTCTGATTTTGTTGTTGATTCCAGAAAACATTGACTGCTGTTGCGCAAGAAGCTGGTACCTTGTCATCTACATCAATTATCTCCCTGTCTGTTTCATTGCCTAATGATTCTACTTCAAGTTCTATCATTCCTGTATCTTCAATACCTAACTTGAGCCAAGTAACTTCATGGATGCCCTCTGCCCCTTTGTTTTTTATGCCTCCTGGAATGCCTGGAATTCGTGGGACACCCGGACCCCCTGGAATAGCACCATCTGTCCCAATTTCTAATTTTCCGTCTGCTGCTATGGATTCTTCCTCTTCAGCTGTAGTGAGACCTAATACGCCCACAGCTCCCACTGTATCAAGTTCAGCTGTTCAGCCTCAACTTTGTACTCCTTATGCTTCCTTTCCTGCTATGGCTGCTCCCCCTCAGGGAATCTGGTTGCAGTTCCCACAGATGGGTGGCATACCTAGGTCTCCTTTCCAGCCATACCCCGCTGCTTTTCCTGGTCTCTTCCCCTTGCCAGCGTGTGGTATGCCTCTCCCATCTGTTTCGCTACCTGATTCTCAACCTCCCGGTGTTACCCCTTTGGAAACTTCACCAGCAGTATCTATGTCCTCTAGTGCTTCTGGTCATGCTCTGGCAGGAACGTTGAGGATGCCAGCAGAATTGCCTCCTCCGGATATTGGTAAGCCCATGGTTTTGTACTAACTTACTGATGAAACAATGTATGACCTTTTTTTCTTCCTCATTGAAGTTGTGGAATTCTTTTCTCATGATATTGATGCCATTTTATTATTATTTTTTTTGGGGGGGGGGGGCGGTGGTGTTGCAGATAGTAGGAAACATGTAGAAGAAGTGGGAACCCATGATGGGGCTGCTGTTAATGAACAGTTAGATGCCTGGACTGCCCACAAGACGGAGGCAGGTGTTGTCTACTACTATAATGCTGTGACTGGAGAATCCACTTATGCTAAGCCTCCTGGCTTCAAGGGGGAGGTATTTACAATTATGATTTGCTTTCTTCAACTGCTGGTTATTTCATTGCATTTTGTGAGTTACTTGGGAAAGAAGCATGGAAAGTCACATTTGTTTTCAAGTTATATCCAAGATCTTTAAGCATTTATCTGATGGGTTTTTCTACGGATTCTCAATGTTAACTTTGTAAACCTGGGAGATCTCAGTCAGTTTTGTTTGATGAACATAAATTCCACTGGGTGAGTATGTAAGTCTAAGCTTCTTTTACTGTATGGCTTCCCAGCATGTGATTGGGGTCCTTAGAACTGGTAATTACTTCTCTGGTTATCATGAATTGCTTTCGGATTAGCCTTGGTGCATCAAATTAATGGTTGCTTTTTTTTGCTTGGTGCTGGTGCAGTCTGGTAAGGTTCTTGTGCAGCCAACTCCTGTTTCAACGTAAGTTGTGATTATTTTTCAGATTATTATATTAGCGTGAAAACAGGAATTTGATCTCTGGTCTATTGCCCCTGTTCCTGTTGTGTTTCAGTTTCTATATGCATTTTTTATGCTACTGATGACACTGTCCAGGACTGTTTATTGCTTTTGATTTGTTACTGTTAGTAATCACCGCCGGTAAGCAATTACCATTGTCAAAGCCATATGATTGAACTCCAATACCTACTTGTTTCAGGCAAACACCCCCTCTTCAATAAAAAAACCAACCCTGCTGAAAAAAGAAAAAGGAAGAACATGGCCAGGAATAGATAGAAAATAATTCCTACAGGTAGGATGTGCAGGCCCATTATGAGTGGCTCTATGGTATGCTAGTGGGCTGTGAGTGCTGTGGTAAACCCGCATGTATGCTGGTTGTTTTCATGACTCGTGTTTTTTGGTTGTTCCTCACTACTTCCCTCTTTGTTAACATCATTCTTGAAAGCAACCTTTGAAGCCCTTTTAAAAGATTAGATTCCAACAGTTTATAGGTCTCTCTGTCCCTTTGAATCTTGGTAGTCTTTGCTCAAAGGGATAATTGTTCTAGCACCCATTGGCTGGCTGATTGATCTAACCTACGTACAAATAAATGTATGTGTAAAATGTGTACATATGAATTTTGAACGAACTCTTCTCTTTGTATTTAATTCGTTGTTATTGGTACATATATTAATTGTTGTGTTCGTTAGTTAACTCATATCAGAAGAAAAACCCAAAATGATGTTAAAACCAGAGAACTTCACTACTTGATAGTATGGTTGATTATCTGTCTAGCTTGACTACAATTTAAAGGTTTTAAGAAAGAATGCATCCCCATCATACTTATTGTTTCATGTTCTGGTAGACCATGTTTAAGCTTTACTCAGGCACTGTGTATTGCCAAAATAGTTTTTGTTGGTTCCACCAAATGACTGGATTTATTGAGATAGGGTCTGAGCCATGTTCTACGTTGGTAGTGAGTGAGAAGGAATAGACCAAGCATGCGTGGGCTTTCTAAAGCAGAACTGAACATCCTAAGATTAAGAACTGTTGACTACTTCTCTGATTTGAAGGCTCGTTATATAGGGAAGCTATATTCATGAACCATTTAATCTATTTAAGGTAAAGTAGCTTTTGTGGTAAAGTAGTTTCCGCAAGTTCATATCCAAATGGCAAGTGTTGAAATTTGCTGGTTCAGGGTATACAATTCTTTTATAGATTTGCTTTATGACCTGTACTTGGTTGAGCTAGGATATTGTTTAATTTGTCTATATCTTGCTTTTTATTCATCTGCAGTAGGTCTTGATTGAGAAATTGTATAATTTACATATGATCTCTGTAAGTCCTGTCCTTGGCTTTCTGGCTTGTGGGAATTGTTGAGAAGTGCTAGGATGTTCAACATACTATCATAGATTCTTCCCTGGTTTATTTGCATTTTCTATTGGTGTGCTGTTCCTTTTACCTATTAGAATTGTTGCAGGCGATCTTCACTTTCCATTAATGAATGTTTCGAATTTCCCTTTTAAAATGGTTTGATGCTTTCATTTGAGCAGGTTTAATATATCTGGTACGGACTGGGTGTTGGTCACAACAAGTGATGGCAAAAAATATTACTACAACAACATAACTAAGGTATGAGGTGTTTGAAGGCTCAGGGTTTCGCTCTCTCTATCTTTTTTCCAGTACCGGGATAGTTTCTTTCATGGCTTGTTTTTTATTGTAAATAAATATTATCTGTACGACCAATGGTTTTTTTTTTGCCTTGTTCTGGATAGCCATTAGGAGCAAAAACAGTTTAGGTGCAGTCTCCTTCTCTTTCTTTCTATGTTTTCATCTTTTAGAATGCTACAGGTCATGTGAGTTTTTGCTTTGTAAGTGAAACAGCTTTAGTTCTTGAAGAGGGTAAACAGAATTCTACTCTGGCCTGTGCATTGTGCTTACCTTAGGCAAGGTTGCCGGAACCCATTTTCCTGTGCGAAAATCCCCTTCTCCTTTTACCCTCCTTTTTTTGTTTTGTTTTTGTAGGTATTTAGGATATCTGATATACCCAAACTTGTATATTCCTGTGTAACTTGAATACACGTGCATGCATGCTGTTGAAATGTTGGGTAAAAAATGAATCAAATAAGGAAAGACAAAGGGGGAGGAAAAGGTAGATATTGGTTGCGCAACAGAATTTCCTTAGGCATTCCAGTTATTATATTGTGTTGGTTAACTTTGGTTATTATTTGTTTTTCCTTAATGGGTTTAATCCTTCTGCTCTTCTGCATGCACCTAAAAGTTCTTCTTTGACCAACTAAATTGGTAAGAATGGGAGTTTCTTTTTATTGATTTTGATGCCAACCAGATAAGATGAGGCTAAAGTCGGTACAGCGAATTTTTTTAAATGGGTTGGTGGTTTCAGTTTCTTTAATCTGAATCAATAAGTGATGTCATAGACCTGTACATATACATAGTTATTCGTTTCTTTGTGTATTAAACTTTGTTGAAAATCGTCAGAAATATGCATTTGGTAATGTAGTTGTAGAATTTGTAAATGAATATGTTTGTACATAAATATAGACAAGAAAAGTAATAATACAATTCCTAAGTTGTATGATTGTTGTGAGAAAGCTATATAAGATTTATCAGTTTTACCGAATATCACTTGTTATCATTTGGGCTACAAAACAAACATGTTGTTAGGATGTAGTAGAAACATACATCTTTGAAAGTTCTTTGGTTGCTATGATGATCTTACATGGTTGGCAATCATGTGGATGCCTGCCGATTTGTGTTGGGCTTCCATTTCAAATTCATTTTACTTTTGGTATCCAGTACCTTGTTTAAGAATGTTAGACAACGTTTTAGCAAAATGCTTTGATGGCTTTCTTACATATACTGGCTTTGTTTCTGAAGCTGTATTGGAAAGCTCTACATTTATTTAGTTATGTTTCCAGAAGTTTCTCAACTCTTGTTTTGTGTTGACTTGCTAGTTATGTTTCCAGAAAAACTACCAGCCTATCAGGTGGTCTCATTTCAAATATTGGAAGTAAACATTCAAAAGATCCCACCTGATTTTAGATTAGTCTTACCACATATATTCATTGTTAATTGTTTTCTTTATCAGATTAGTAGCTGGCAGATCCCAAGTGAAGTGACAGAATTGAAAAGGAAGCAGGATGAAGAACATTTGATATCTTTCCGACATACTAGTTTATCAACTGAAAAAGGTTCTGCTCCTGCCATTAGCACAGGTGGTCGTCATGCTATTAGAGCATCAATTGTGCCAGGATCATCATCTGCACTGGATTTGATAAAAAGAAAGTTACAAGACTCTGGATCTCCTGTTCGCTCCTCACCTGGTCCTGTGCCAACCGGAATGGCAGCATCAGAGTTGAATGGCTCGAGAGCAGTTGATACTACAGGTAAAGGTCTGCAAAGTGAGGGAAAAAAAGATAAGCTAAAAGATGCAAATGGGGATGGTAATATGTCTGACTCCTCCTCAGATTCAGAGGATACAGACAGTGGACCAACAAAGGAGGAGTGTATTACCCAGTTTAAGGTCTTTCTTGATTCTTTTTTGTTGAGAAGTTATACAATGTAGGAATAATTAATCTTCTGCTTCTTGTGCCTAGGTGCTTGTTTAAGTAAGATCTTGCTTTTTTGGCCTTCGCTATTATAATCCAAATCTAATGATCCAAGTAGATCTGATTCACATCTAGCATTCTGCCTTGCCTCCTGCACTGGAAGCGACACCCAAAGGGTGAGCTTCTGTCAATTTGCTTTTAGAACTAGATAATAAGACCAACTTCATCGACTTCCGAAGTATGTGGAATGCTACTTGTTCATTGGCTTCATATAGTATAGTGTAGTAGTCAACGAATAAACCAAGAATACATTAAGGTCAAGTTTGCAATCACAAATTTTTTGGAAATTGATGGTGTTATGGTGAAAATTGAAGTAGACTAGAGTTTTATTTCAGTTTGTGAAAAAGTAGAGGAAATTTTGAAATATGTATGATAGATGTTGGAAAATTTTGAAGTTTTATAGGAGTTGGAAAAAAGTGAACATAGATGATTTGATTGAATTTTTTTATGTGGTTAATTAATCTGTTAGCTCCTATGGTTTTGCTAAATTACTTTGTCGGTCCTAAGGGTTTTCACGATTCCCAAATTAGTCCCTATGGTAAGTTTTTTTTCCTATAGGCCTTTCTGTGGTTTGTACCAATCCCAGTTTAGTCCCTCCATTCACTTGGATGATGTAGATTGCCAACATGGCTAATGGCTCCGAGACGCAAGGCATGGACGCTGACTCGACTCCCTCAACTTGAAAAATGGGCCCCACGTGTCAAATGGATAAGTTTAGTCCCCCCTGTTCACTTGGATGACGATATCTTTAGCATGGGGCCCACTTTTCCATGTTGCGGGAGTCGAGTCAGCGTCCATGTTTCGCGTGTCTGTTTTTCATTCGGCGTGACGTCGTAGCCGTAAGCCACGTCCGCAATTTTTGTCATCCAAGTGAATGGAGGAACTAAACTGAGAATTGGTCCAAACCACAGGAAGACCTGTAGGAAAAAAACTTACCATAGAGACTAATATGGGAATCGCGAAAACCCCAAGGACCAAAGGAGTAATTTTAGCCTTCATATTTTTCTCAGGTTAGTCCCTAGGGTAATTTTTTTTCCTACTGAGATCGCTGGGTAGGGACCCTTTACCAAGTTAGTCCTTTTGTCCACCTTACTAACGAAAATGTTGACGTGCCTAACTGTGGCGATAAAAAGATTAAAATATAAATATAAAAATATAAATTAAATGAGAAAAATATCAATAAAAATTCTAAAAAAATTCTTCAAAAAGGTATGACCTTCCACCCTTAACAAGTATAGTATATTATGTTAATAACTGAAAATACAAAAGAAAGAGACAAAAAAGTGAAATAAATTGTAAAAATACAAAACAAATGAGAAAAATAAAGAACAAAAAAAAAGAAATCTGAAAAAGGTATTACCTTCAAATTCTTTAAAAAATAATGAAACCTTGGAAATTTAAATTAATAACTAAAAACTAATACAAAAGAGAAAAATTTAAATAAAATCCCTAATAAGAAAAAAAATAGAAAAATAGATGAAACAAAAAGTCAAAAAAGAAATATTATAAAAGAAATGAGACTAAAAAATATAGAAAACAAATGATCATACCTTGCTAGAGTTTTTTTTTGAAATATTTCCGTTTTGATTATGTTTCGTTTGATTTTCAATTGTACAATTATTGCAAGTTTTTGACTTGTTCTTTTGTATTTTTGAGTTTTTTCTAAGTAGTGAAGGGACATACCTTTATGTAATTTTTTTTCTATTTTTTAGTATTTTTTCTGTATATTTTTATCCTTTAACTAATATTTATATATTTTTGTTTCATTTACATTTATTTAAATGATCTATTTGAATTTTTTTTATTGTCACCGTTAGTCACGTTAGCACTTCCATTAGTAGGCTAGATGGAAGGGCTAATTTGGGAAAAGATCCCTTCACTAGAGATCTTAGAAGGAACAAATTTACTCTGGGGACTGATTTGAGAAAAAGTGTAAACCACGGGGACTAACATATTAATTTTACCTTTTTATGTTTATTTTGATGGAGAGAGAAATGATTTTGAAATTTTTTTATTATTATTTTTAATTTGGGGATTAAAAAAAGTGAGAAAAATGTTGCAGGCTCTTGCTTTGGTGTGGAAACCGAAAAAGTTGAAAATTTCCTAGTAGAAAACTGTCAGTTGGTTATGTTTGGGATTAATAATTTTTTAATATAGAAAATTGTGTAATTGAAAATTTTCTGTCAAATCTATTTTGCCAACATGACCTAAAATTTTAGTCTTTTCTTTTCAACAATAATGCAGTTTATGATTCTGGTTTAAATGACCTTTTGAATATCCAATGCTTGTGGTCATTTTCGGATGTTTAAATTTGCACCTGCAGATGGTGGTGTCCCTGGTGTATATATGTTCCTCCCTATGCAAATTTATGTGCATGTTGATAAATGATTGTCTACTATTCTTGGAAAATTCACAGGAAATGCTTAAGGAAAGAGGAGTGGCACCATTCTCGAAATGGGAGAAGGAATTGCCGAAGATAGTGTTTGATCCACGTTTCAAGGTTTGTTGTGTCTAACGTTTATGCAGTTTTTAGGATTTCAAGATTACTAACCAATGTATGCCAAATGAAACATAGTTTTACATCCATATAAGTCAGAAATTACATGTATGTGTTTGTATGCACACATGATTTGACTGTAGCATGCGTAACATTTAAATTTAGCTTTATTATCCGTTCCTGCGGAAGGAAATATTTATCATCTGGCGTGATTGATCAGGTTGAAAATTGGGAAATGTTAATTTAAAATGTGGGTGGATCCATTTGAATGTTCTTGATGATCAATTGATTGTAATATTATTTGGTGTGAAGGGTACCGTCCCAGCTTATAATTGATAGTTTCTATACATATTGTAGACATGTATATTGCCACTGGTCATTGAAGTTAAAGTGTCCATGGACAGTGGTCTGACGGGCCGCTCTGCTGGGCCAATTGTTTTTGACCCGTTCAAATTTGAGGCTGCTCTCAGGTTTTATAAATCAATCAACTCTTCTTGGCTCAAAATGGAAGAGATCTGTGTTTTCTTTTTCAAATATTAGTTTTTTTATATATCTTTTGAACAAGAATATGACTGTGTTTGGATTTGAACTTTAGACCTTATGCTTCTTAATCGAAACTTACCTTCTACCTCACTAAAGCAAATTTTCTCAAACACGGAATAAAATAAATACGTTTTTGTTTTAGATCTTACATTGAACTGGCTTGGCTAGCTGTGGCCCTTCTACCTCTCCTTAGGGCCAGGAATAAGCTGCAAGTTTCTTCCCAAAGCTTAGGCCAGCAAATTAGTTCTTGATTCATGGTGCTGGCATGGCTCTGCACCTGCTCAGCTAGCCAATGGACAGCCCTAGATTGGAGCAAATGGCATGTCAGCATATTTGTTCCAAATATATGTATTAGGTAATACATACTCGGTGTTTATACAAGTTTGCGTGCACTCAAAAACATATAAAGACAATATCATTTCTACCCTTTTTCTCCCTGCTCTTTTTTTCTAAGTTTTGGTTTTTTCTCCTAGGACTCATCGTTGACGCTTGTGATTTGGTCTTTAGAAACTATTTTGATGTATTTAAAGAGAAAATCGAGTGTCTGACAATTTTGAGACTTGGACTACTACTGAAGATACATTTGTTGAATCGAACTTCATGATGATCTTCTCGTATTATATTTTTCATTTATAGTTAGGATGTCATCCTGTTAATCATATTCCGGATTCATAAGTTCCTGCGAATGCATCTTAGTCTTGTGAAACTAGTTGGGATTTGTCTTCACATATAGGTCGATGATGACTGATATTCGGACTAGTTGGGATTTGTCTTCATATAAGTTCCTGCGAATGCATCTTAGTCTTGTGAAACTAGTTGGGATTTGTCTTCATATATAGGTCGATGATGACTGATATTCGGACTTATCTCAGGCCTGCAATATTTCTTCACTTGGTCTTATCCTGGGAATAATATCCATTGGCTAGTCTTACTTCATGGAACACATGATACCATTAGGTGTATCATGTGTTCCGTCCGTTTCCTCTCTCTCTCTCTCTCTCTCTCTCTTTTCCTACTACATCTTGAGATGGTACATCCAAAGGTTTTTTTATAATTTTTTTTGAAGATACTTTCAACTTCACCCACACCAAGCTTCTACAATGTCATATGTTTCTTTTATGAGATAGCCATAGTGGTGGGGATGTGTTTCCAGGGCTGATCTGTGAGGACACCGTGCTATACATGGGTTCTGCCCTTCTTTCATGCATTGTCATTTTTTAGCATTACTTTGTACGCATTAGGTTCTGCTTTTCTGTCAAACTATGTTGAGGAGTTCAATTCAATTCTAATGGTGAAAGTCTTGTTGCAGGCAATTCCAAGTTATTCCGCTAGGAGGTCTTTGTTTGAACACTATGTTAAAACACGTGCTGAAGAGGAACGGAAAGAAAAGCGAGCAGCTCAAAAAGCTGCAATCAAAGGGTTTAAGCAGTTACTGGATGAAGCATCAGAGGTCTCATAGGCCGCCTTGAATTGAAGTGTTATTCCCCCCCCCCCACTCCTCCCTCCCTCCCTCCCTCCTTTCCCCAAGCGTTCCTTAATTAATATCGTTTGGATTTGGTGCTCGTGTGCGGATCTCTGATATCTTATTGAACCCCTTTCAATTTTTCAGGAGATTGATCACAATACTGATTTTCAAACTTTCAGAAAGAAATGGGACACTGATCCTCGGTTTGAAGCCTTGGATCGCAAGGATCGCGAACATTTATTCAATGAAAGGTATCACTTGAAAGCAGGATATAGGTGAAGTTTTCTGAGTGTTCTATGTGCATGTATTTCTGCAATTAATCAGCATCCGCATGCAAGGGTACTGCCATCTGTTTGGTTCGTAATTCACTAATCGTGGTGGTGATTATCAGTGCTGTCAAGAAGTTGCCTTATTTTGTCAGAACCTAAAGCACCTGCTTTGTGACATGGGTTGGGGGTCGCTCTAGGGTCTCCCTGTTCATTAAAGAAAACATGTTCTCGGGTGGTCACCCTGTTGCTGTTTGTTTGCAGGGGTTTCTAACCTTTTTATTCGAGCTAATTTCCTTTTAACTTTCCAAGCTCTATTTCGACCCACTTGGAATATTTAATTCCATGGAAGATAGAAGTCTGGTATACTCTTGTTACGTTAACTTCATTCTGGTGATACCTAAACAGGGCATGTTAGCCGTGGGTTCTCTGCCATTTCAGTGAAGTACTATGTTGGAGACAACATGATTGATTAGGCATGGTGATGACGTGCATGATTAGACATGCTTCCTTACTTCAATTCTCTTCATTCTTTCTGTTAGTGATTGCAGATATGCGAACTATATGGGTTGGTTGCTTTTTGTACTTTGCCTAAACATTGAGTTAAAAACAAATCAAGTTGGTTCAGGGGCCTTTGTAGTGACATTACCCAAATATCAACATATAATTTTTCTCTTGTATGACTCTCAATTACACCTGTCTTTTCCACTTAAATATTTGAGTGTAACTAATCAAGTACAACAAACATGTTGTTAAGCGAGTAAATGGTATTTGGGCTGTCGGCAAAATATCAAAGGTGGAATGATATTTTCTTTTAGATGAGAAGTACCAGACCCTGAGCATGTCATTCAAGTTTGTGTCTCTTGTCAGTGTTTGTTCGGCCTATAGTGCAATAGACACCTAAGCTGTTATGTTTCTACATACGTTTTGTTTTTTACTTGCTTCCTTATTCAAATCTGTTTTGAAATGTTTCCTAGACAGAATGTTCTTATAAGCCTTGAAAGCAACATGAGTCAGCAAGTAATAGACTAGTGACCAGATTCTCGGTTCCAGTTGGGTGTGTTCTGTAGCCCTGTAATCTCTTTAAAGTAGCATGGTAATTGTCTTTCTTTTTGTCAGATTTGTCTGTACTGATTATATGAGTTTCTGCTACACATGCAGGGTCATTCCTTTGAAGAGGGCTGCTGAAGAAAAGGCTCAAGCCCTACGTGTAGCTGCTGCCACTAGTTTCAAGTCCATGCTTAGAGACAAAGGGGATATAACTGTTGATTCACGCTGGTCCAAGGTTGGTGCTGTTGTACAAGGTTCTAGTCTGTTCATTTGCTGGAAGAGCCTGGAAATGATTTTGTTATGTTCTCAAGAGAATGCGTTTTCGAGTGTCTTCAAGGATGCAGTCCACATTTTTGAATCCTTTATTTTCTATTACCTCAATCTTGTCAGACTGATGGTAATTTATTTGGTAGTTTTAGAGCAGTAGAAGCTGTGTTTGACTCGTCTCACTTCTTCACAATTGAATTTGAATTCCATGTGTTAGCCTCCAGTTATTAACAAATTAGTCTTACATGTTGAGGGAGTGTTAGTGCTATGGAAAATTTAAATCTCATTTCCTAGGAGTTTAAGCTTCCAGCTAAGTGAAAATTCTTTAGTAATGAAATCCATTTGTGACAACATGAATTTGCGACAATTGACTGGAGCATTTGTTATGGAAAAAGAAAGGTTATTTTGACTATGTTCACGGAGTTATGATATTTTCAAGATACGAAGATATTATCGGAACAAGAATAATCTTCTGAACTTTCCTTGGAAGTTACCATCACTAACTGAGTTGTCGTAGTCTATTACCACAATAAAAGTGCCACAACCCCAACTATAGTGTCTTCTTGTTTCCAATGCACCACCATAGATCATTGCTATCATCTGCTCTATCTCACAGTGACCATTTGACACACTAATAGGACCAACAACATTAGAAACCACGTTGTGTGTTATCTAATCCATCGTATCCACTTTCAAATTATCTACTGACACTTAAGTTATTATTTCCTCCCATTAGCGAGAAAGCCAAGTTGCTCTGTCTATCTCTCTTCCGCTGCAAGAGAGGGGGTGAGGATAAATTGCTATGGATGGGTTCTAAGAGTGGTGTTTTCTCTGTGAAATCGATGTATGCTTTGCTTCTAGAGGACTCCAGTTTGGATTTTCCTTGGCCCCAATGTTGGAGGAACTTGGTTGGCCCTAGAGTAGCTTTCTTTGTTTGGGAGGCAACTCACGAGAAAATTTTGACCATTGACAACTTAAGGAGGGGAGTTTGCTTTACTAAGTGGTGCTATTTGTGCAAGAGTGATGGAGAAACGGTTGATCATATCCTTATTCATTGCTCGGTGGCTAGAGAATTGTGGGTGCATGTGCTGAGCATTCTTAACTACGATTGGGTTATGCCTAGGAAGGTGGTTGATGTTTTGTATTGTTGGAGGAAGAAGTTTGAGGATCCAATTGCTTTGGCCACATGAAAGATGATCCCTGCTTGCATATGGTGGAGTCCGTGAAGGGAAAGGAATGAGAGGTGTTTTGAGGACATGGCTTTGTCTTTGGCTAGTTTGGAGGGTTCTATGTTGTATTATCTTTTTCTGTGGCTAATTCGGTTTTAGGGTGTCCTTTTGTGGGTTTTTCGGAGTGTTGGGGGAAATGAATGAGGCATAATGACCAGAATTCATCATACAATTGTAACAACAAACAGCAAGCTCAAGGGCTGGAAGCCTTCAATAAGTGGGAAACCTTCTGAAATTGGCTGTGCACCGGCAAATTACTAGTATTAGAAGGGTGGCTCTGTCTAGATTTTATTTATATATTTATTTATTTAAGAATATGTATTAGTCTTTCCTTGAGAGTAAGTTTTGTTAGTTTTGTTGCTGTAGGTAAAGGATAGTCTGAGAAGTGATCTAAGATACAAACTTGTTAAGCACGAGGACAGGGAGGTTTTATCTATCGAGTATCTATCTGAGCTAAAGGCTAGAGAAGAGGAATCAGAGCGAGAAGCAAAAGCCAAAAGAGAAGAGCAGGTATACACTTTTGTTCTATTTTTTTTTGTTAGGTCGTCTCATCTCTCTCTCTCTCTCTGTGTGGCTTAAGCTAACGTGAATTGGTATTACAAGGTGGATCCTAATGAACCATTTGTTCAGTTTGTTATGTTAGTATAGTACAAAATTAACAGTAATCATGATACATGTTACAACTTTTATGTATTGAGTATAGTTCATGGATGACCATTGAACTACAAAAATTACATACACCACCTTGCTCTCGTGCATGTTTGCTTTTTCTCTGTTTTTTTTTCTTTAAATTGTTTAGTTATTTTATATATTTATGCAAATTGGAGTGTGGATTGCTTTTTAAGTTTTTGGAAGTAAATTTTCAATTTCATGTTGTTATTTGAGTCACTGTAGGCATTGCCAGTATATAGGCAGAAATGAGAATATTGAAAACGATGGTTCTGTAACTTGTACTGTTTATTTTTTTCCGGTTGAGAACAATTATGTGTAAGCTGGGTGCGTGCCTTGTTCCCTGTGGGTGTGCAAGTTGTAAACCATGAGGTTTGAATTTATCACTTAAGAGAAAGATAGTATGTGCTATGGAGTTAAAAATGAAAAATAAGGTGGGTAATCTGGAATTGTCAATTTTTTTTTATATAAGTAAGGCAATTTTATTAATAGAGAAATAAAAAGAAGTAAGAGTACAAAGAACTATACTGAGACCTCTAGCCCATACAGGCGAGGAAACTAATAAAATAAAAAAACTCCGAAAAGGGAGAGTCCAACAAAACATTCACCCACAAGAATAAGGTCTGCAAAAAGTTTCCTCTCAAACCCTCCAAGGACATAGCCACACCTTCAAAACATCTCCCATTTATCTCTCTCCATAAATGCCACCAAATACAAGAAGGGATCACTCTCCATATAGCTAAGGCCCGAGGGTCTTTAAAAACTCTATTCCAGCACAATAAAACATCAGCTATCTTCTGAGGCATAACCCAATCGTAGTTCATTATAGAAAGCACTAAGGACCACAAAGCCCTAGCAACCAGGTAGTGCAGCAAAATATGCTCAGCAGATTCCCCATCACTTTTGCAAAGATAGCACCAATCGAGCTCATACACTCCCCTCCTCCTTAGCTTGTCAGTAGTAAGGATACTACCATGGGTGGCTTCCCAAACAAAGAAAGATGCCCTGGGCGGGGCCAAAGTCTTCCAAATCTGTCTCCTAGGGAAGCTCTCATCAAAATTCCCAACAAGGCACGAAAACCAAGATCTCACCGAAAAACTCCATTCTTGGATCTCACCCATCTCATCTTATCTACAACATGACTCCTCAAAACTTTGGATTAAAGTAAAGAGAAGAAAGAAGAAAACTCCAACTCCCAATCATTAGCCCCCCTAACAAACTGAATATTCCACGAAGAACGCCCGGAAACCCTCTCCAAACAGTCCGCCACCATCGCATCCTTATTGTAAGCAAGAGAGAATAAAGAAGGAAACATATCATTTAAGGACCTCTCACCGTACCAACGATCCTTCCAAAAACGGACCCTCAGGCCACTACCCACCTCAAAATGTATGTTCTCAGCAAAGGAATCCCATCCCTTGCTAATATACCTCCAAAGACTAACACCGTAAGGGCCATTACAAACGAAAGTGTTCCACCCACCCAGAGCACAACCATATTTCACCATGATGACTTTCCTCCACAAGCTATCACACTCGACCCCAAACCGCCAAAGCCATTTCCCAAGAAGGGCCCGATTAAATAGAGTAAGTCTTCGCAGCCCCAACCCACCGCATCTAACAGGAGAACAAACTTTCTGTTACTTCACAAGATGAAACTTCTGCACGTTATCATCACTCCCCCATAAAAAATCCCTCTGAATCTTCTCTAGCTTTGTAGCCACCGCAGCAGGAATAGGAAAGAGGGACAAAAAATAAGTGGGGGAGACATAAGAGAGTGGACTTGATCAACGTAATTCTGCCACCCTTGGAGAGATAACACTGTTTCCACCTCGCCAATCTCCTCTCCGTCCTCTCGATAATATCACTCCATATGCGAGAGCACTTGAAAGGAGCCCCCAAAGGAAGGCCCAAGTAAGTGATAGGCAAAGAAGCAACCCGACAACCCAATATAGAAGCCAAAGCGTGCACATTAACAACATTACCAATTGGGATAGCTTCGGATTTGGAGAGATTAATCTTCAAACCTGCAACCGCCTCAAAGCAAAGAAGAAGGCACCGAAAATTACGAAATTGACCCTCATCAGCCCCGCAAAGAATGAGAGTGTCGTCCGTGAATAAAAGATGGGAGATGTTCACCCCTCCTCTCCCACCAACATCAAACCCTTCAATGAGACCAATGCCAACCAACACCGTCATCCTGCTAAGTGCTTCCATGACAATAACGAATAGCAAAGGAGAAAGAGATCACTTTGACGCTACCCACGAGACCCGTCAAAAAACCTTCGGGAGAACCATTCACAACCACCGAATAAATTTTTTTTTGATAAATAACTCATATATTAATAAAAAGAAAAGAAAAAGAGAGAGAGCAGTATAAAGATTGTACTAAACTCACTTAGAACATACATATGAAAAAGCTAACAAAATCAAAATAATCCACAAAAGCCCCTCCCATGACAGCAATAACCCAACAGTAAAGAGATAAAAGAAAAGTCTCCTGCAACTGAGCCAAAGAATGAGCAGAATTCTGAAAGCATCGTGTATTCCTTTCCCGCCATAAACACCACCACAAACATGACAGAATCATCTTCCAAATTACCTTCGCCAAAGGGTCTTTAAATTTCTTTTTCCAACATTGTAAAACTCCCACAATTGTAGCCGGCATAACCCAACTTAACTGAACCATACGAAATAGAAAGTTCCACAAGTCAGATGCCATCGAACAATGAAGCAACAAATGATCAACAAATTCAGCATCACCTTTGCACAAATAACACCAATCAATCACACATAGTCCCATTCTTCTCAAATTATCAATGGTCAAAATCTTTCCATGCAACACTTCCCACACAAAGAAAGCAACTCTCATAGGGACTTTACTCCTCCACACCTCACGCCACGGAATCAAACTCAAACTATCCCCACTGAGAGAGTTATAGAAAGATTTAACTGTGAATCTACCATCTTTAGCTCCCACCCAAACCACCTTATCAGAACCACCTCGCATAATAACATGAGCGTAAAGGGTGCTGAAAAATGACATGATCTCCGGTAATTCCCAATCATTAGGACTTCTAGTAAATTGAATATTCCATACAATATTGGCAACCCCGACCTCTAAATAATCAGCAACACGAACAAACGGATCTCGAACCAAAGAGAAAACATCGGGAAAAGAGTAACAAAGTGGACTATCACCACACCATCTGTCATGCTAGAAACTAACACGCTGACCCGATCCCACAACATAACGAATATGACTATGAAAAACATTCCATCCATTACTAATATGTTTCCATAGACTAACGCCATACGGACCCCTCACATTTCTCGTACACCAGGCATCTTCCTTGACTCCATATTTGGCCTCAATGATCTCCCTCCAAAAACTATCTCTTTCAGTAGTAAACCTCCACAACCACTTACCCAACAAAGCTTGATTGAAAATCAACAAACGTCGCAAACCCAAACCACCATTATCCAATGGAGAACACACTTGCTCCCACTTCAATAAATGAAATTTATGCGCATTCTTGTCACTACCCCATAGGAAATCCCTTTGCAATTTCTCCAATTTTTTAGAAACTGAAACTGGCAGCGGAAAAAGAGACAACCACCGAATAATTAACCGTAGAGATGCAGAACTCGATCCAACTACACCACCTAGCCCCAAAACCACACCTCCTTTAAAAGTATAAAAAGAATTTCCAATTCACGTGGTCGTACGCCTTGTGAACATCCAATTTGCAGATCATGCCCGGGATGTTGGAGCGCTTCCTCGAGTCAATGCACTCATTGGCAATGAGAACAGAATCCAAAATTTGCCTACCCTTCACAAAGGCGTTATGAGAGGGAGAAATGATACCTCCCAAGACCACCTCTAGCCTATTCGCCAACACCTTGGCCAAAATTTTATAAACCCCACCCCACAAGGCTATGGGCGAAAATCCTTCAATTCGACCGCTCCCACTTTTTTTGGAATCAGAACAATGAATGTTGCATTAAGGCTTCTGACGAACTTCCCATGATGCGCAAACTCATTGAACATAGAAAGGACATCACCCTTGATCACCTCCCAGCAAGATTGGAAGAAAGCAAGGGTAAAACCATCCGGGCCCGGCGCCTTATCCCCATTGAGACTCATCACCACCCCAACACCTCCTCCTCATCAAAGGGCCTTTCAAGCCAACGCGCCTCAACCCGGAGATGGAGTCAAAAGCCAAGTCATCCAGGAGAGGTCTCCAAGGGAAGGGTTCCTGATACAAAGATCGATAATAGCTGACAATCTCCTCAGAAATGCTCTCCTGATTCTCCAGTAACTCCCCATCCACCTCTAAGCAATCGATCGTATTAAATCTACGATTAGAGTTGGCCATACGGTGAAAAAACTGGGTACACCTATCGCCCTCCTTCAGCCACAAAGCACGAGATTTCTGCCTCCAACTCACTTCCTCCATGCCAATCAGAATATTTAGCTTTGAAGACACCTCCAATTTACGTTGTTTGCCAGCCTCATCGAGATTCCCACTCTCATCCTGCCCATCCAACGAAGATAACTCTTCCATCAACAAGGATTTCCGATAATTCAGATCACCAAAAACCTCACGGTTCCACTTAATAAGATCTGCCTTCAACGCCCTTAGCTTAGCATGAAGCTTGAAACTAGAGGTGCCCTCAAAATCATAAGACCTCCACCAATCCCTCACCTTATCTTGAAAACCTTCCGCATGTTCTCAAAACGAAACGGTTTCTTACCCCCTCCACGCTTACCAATCTCACATAAAATGGGAAAATGATCCGAGTACAAACGTGGGAGTCTCCTTTGAAAGAACTCAGGGAAAAAGGACTCTCAATCAGCACTAAAAAGGAAACGATCAATACGAGACCAAGACTGAGTCTCTACCGTTCGACCAAGTAAAAGTACCTCCTGACAACGGGATATCCACTAACTGATTTTCATCAATGAAGGCAGAAAAGTCCAGCATAGCACGCCCTAGACCGCCCAACCCAGAGCGTTCACTTAGGAACCGGGTTACATTGAAATCGCCTCCAATGCACCAAGGTTCCACCAAGCAAAAACTCCAGCCATCTCCTCCCAAAGCAAGCTCCTACAGCGGTCCTCATTAGGACCAGAAACCCCTGAAAACATCCACTGAACACCATCCTCAATATTCCTAAAAACCATTGAGACAGAGAAGCATCCCACACAAGAATCCACCATATCCAACACCCTCGAATCCCATAAAAGAAGAATGCCACCCGACGCACCCACCGCCCCCAAACTGCACCACCTAACATGCTGCCCCCCATAAACTCCTAATAGTAGCCCTCGTCACCTCCGACAACTTAGTCTCTTGTAGGCACACCACCTCCGATCTCCACCCCCTCAACAAATTACCCACGTTGTTACACTTCACCCGATCATTCAACCCCCGAACATTCCAACACAGAATTTTGAGCTTCATTTAAACTTACACGGGTCCCTCCCATCCTTTCTATTTTTTCTCGACACATAGGTCTTCCCTTCATAGTTAACAACAGATTTCAACCCCTTCAATTCTCTTTGGAGTTTACTTTCCGTCTTACAAGGTGTCTTAGAACACCAGTTTCCCCTCTCCATCTCCAAAGCTGCAAATAGGGCCTCCAATTCCGCCTCATGACCTTCACAAGACAAACCAACCAAAGGCCGAAAAGAGGTCACCATACCCAGCACCCATCTTGAAGAATTAATACTGTCAGAAAAACTCTCCCTTCCACTCGGGATAGAGAGCACACTGCAATAGGATTAACTTCCACAACTGGGTGCCCAGTAGGAACACACACCAACTCCCCAATATTACTGCAAGATGGCTGACAAGAGCTCTCCTCCACCTCTAGATCAAGTATGAGATTCCTAGAAAAGTCCCCAAGCCCTGCTCGATACCCCTCACCCTCCCAGCTCGCCGCCTCCAGAGTAGCTAGGGCCCCATCACCGACAACAGGAACCTCTCCCTCTGGAAACCCCACTCATAGAGGTCCCTAGCTTAACTTTGGCATGGTCTGGCTCTGAAGAGCCTGCCCAGAGACTCCTGCAAGCCAGGTGAGGATCGATCCCTCCAACCCACTCGTCGCGCCTCGTCAAGGAGAGAGAGATCCCTTTCGACAACCCCGAGAGCCTCCCCCTCGAGAACCCCACACTGAGAGTCTCCAATTAGTATGTCGGCGTTGTCTGGCTCCAAAAAGACCATTCCCGGCATCTCCCGCAAGCCCGACGAGGAATGGTCCAAAACAGCTCCAGAAATGGTTCCCCGATCAGGCGCCGCCGCGACGCCGGAAACTTCCCCCACAACCACAGACTTTGCCGCCAGATGCACCACTTCCAGCGCCACGGGGAGCTGGTCACCGCCCATAAGCCACCTCGCCTGAGAAGACTCGACGTGAGTCTAGGCAGCGTTGATGGGGCTTGGGTCAGGAGAGCCCTGCCCATTCGAAAAGGAATCTGGACCAAAAGGAGGCCCAGATGGAGGCCTAGATACCCCCGGCCCAGCTACCTTCAGTCCTACCCCCAGCCCACACGACCCCTCCTCCCTGTCAACCGAAACAAAGGCCTTCTCCTTTCCCTTAGGATTAGCAGGTCCAATAGGATTAGCCTGCTCACATCTACCGAACCCCTGAGAGACCAAACATTTGAACCCCCCCTCCCTCTCGTCCAGAACCCGTAGGAGAAGATCCAGCTCTTCCCTGAAGCCCATCAACTTCTTCCTAAAAAAATCCATGCTAACTTGTTCTCCCTTAAAAGTCCTTGCCGACTCATCCTTAGATAAAGCAGGCGTCTGTTGTGCATGCTTTCTCTGTGCAGGCAACAACAGGCCAGCTTTTTTGCTACCTTCGCCATAGCACGTAGCAGATGACTGCTGACCCCCCTGTGCCCACCACTGACTTCCCCGTTCGTACTACTTCAGAGAAAGAGACCCCTTCCCTCATCCCCTCTCGGCCAGAAAGATGATACCCCTTATTTTTCCTTATACCTCTACCACTATGGAGATGGTTTACCACCGCTTGGAACACCCCGGCCAGCAACCTCAATCCTTTTCAACCCTTGCCTTCTGGAACAAGAACCACTCCCCTTCGCCGGCCCTCTCCGAATTCAGCAATGGCGACGTACCTTCCCGCCTGATTAGCACACCTCTTTGCAAGGAATGCCCTTGAGACATCGTTAGCTTTCGAGACGAAAGATTGATCCCCTGCAGCTACCATCAATTTTTCAGCCATGTTAACCACCCATACTGCTCCAAATCTCTCCAAGGAGATCGAACTAACAGTCTTTCTACTCCATTCCGTGAGCTTAACTGTACCACCATAGCTAACATCGACATGGAACTCCTTAGCTTCAACTCTAAAACTCCGTTTAAAACCCATAAAAAACAACCCCGCACACTTCACACTGGCAGCAGACTACTAAGGCTTCAGAACACTCAATCAGAATAGTCTAACCAGAGTAACCACTAAAAACTGAAGCAAACAACAGGGGGGAGAAGAAGGGATAGGAGAGAGAACGGAGTAGACATCAGACACTCTCTCTGTGGCTCTGGAATTGTCAAAAAATGAAAGATGGAAATCTCTGATGAGTGAAGGCCCTCACACTTGTGTATCGTGTATACACGTTCCGTTACTTCAGAGTAGCACATTGGTCTGGTTTATCATCTCTCTATGTATCTACATGCATGGACACCCCCACATTTTCTTTTCTTTGGAGATGTCCCCTGTACTTCAAAATAATTAATTAAAAATGGACCTATAAGGCCTTAATGCATTGCATTTTGTGTTATTTAGATAAAATAGAACTTTGTGGTTACTGATTATCAGGAAAAACTGAAGGAAAGCGAGCGAGAATTTCGGAAACGAAAGGAAAGAGAAGAACAAGAAATGGAGAGAGCGCGAGTAAAAGTTTGCAGGAAGGAGGCAGTTGCATCTTTCCAGGCTCTACTAGTGGAAACAATTAAAAATGCACAGGTACTAGGTTTTTCACTTGTAATTTTAGTCTGAGTGGTATTGGAATAGGAAATTGCTGATGGTTATGTTGTTGGTTAACTCATCTCTAAGGTGACATCCATGAGATAAATAATCATGTTATAGCAAATGATGTTTGTTGTGATACATCCTTTATAATCACAGAAATAAGCCATTGACTACCCTTTCTACTATAAAGTTGACTACCTTAGACTCAATGTGCTATAGTGTAGAAGGGCGGTACTTTCCAAAGAGATTTTCTCCCTTGTGATGGCCCTAAATTCACAGGACAATAGTCCTAACCTTCAGCTTGGGTCACCTAGTAAGCATCCTGACTGAGTATCTTCTTAATGAGCGGTGATCTAGCAGAAGGTCTACCAAGAGAAGTACACAACTTAGGGCCAGCACAACCTGTCCCTATATAAACACTCTGCCACCTCTTGAGTTCTTGTTTGCTTTTCTCTTCTGCTTGGCTTGTTGCCTCTGGTAACCATTTTCAGGCCGCCAAGGTGTAGGATGAGTCAGGTAGAGGTGATCTCCAATGGCCTGCAATGTCTGGCAGGCACTTGTCTCTTCAGCAAGCTTGTCAATATTGCATGTCCCCTCAGCTGCTGTTAGCACGCACATGCACATTGTGCATGGGCCAGTGCCATATTGCCCTTTGGTTGCACAAATGCGGATTGCCACGTGCTGCACATGTTGCCCCAACTTAGCCTGCATATTGACCTGTTTGCCTTTGCTTGCTCATCCAAGAGGCTCACAACATCACCAACCATGTCCGTTGAGTGCAGCCATGAATGAACTGGAACTCAGTTGCAGGAGTGTCCAGCACCATGTTGCACATGCTGTCCTTGGCAGTGGTAGGCCCAGGGGTCTGCAATAGTCCAGGCAATTTTCTTTTTATCTTCACAAGCAAGGCAGCTGATCACAAACCCTCTTAGGTCACTTATCAGCGTATACCAATAGCCCAACCAATAGTTGTCGGTTTGGGGTTTTGGCGCACACAATTTGAGTGAGGAAGGGCCGGCCACCGAATGAGTTGAATACTTAAGTGAACATGGTACACTTGATAGTTTCCGAGGGTAAACTTGAGTTGAAACATTTCATACATATCATGAACATATGGCGTCTAATGTAGCAGCTTATGCTTTTAAAATAAGAGTTTTGAGTTAAATTTGGCCTGAATTGAAAAATAGCCTCCATAAATATCCCATGTATTCTTAACGAATTTAGCTCTCGACTTTGATCAACTTGACAACATACTCATGATTTTCAAAGGAAACGATTACATGATAAATTTTAATTACAAGTTCGCAACATATGCATTTCATAACATCCCGTTTCTTATTTTAGAATGTACTTCGCTTTAGCATAATTTACTTTAAAAAGATCACATCATAAACCTAGTTCCTTTTTTTTTTCTTCATATCACTACAGGGGCCTTCATGGGCACCGTGTTCTGACTTGGCATATTCAGAACAGGTAGTCCAAAAATTTACAAACATCACATTAAGTCTCATGGGAGGACGCCCTCATCAGCGTCCTCCTCGTGGTCAGAATTCACTTGATATCTGCATATGGATTGGCTCCATTCGTCCAACACTTAATCATGTTGCTGGCCCAATTGATCAAGACCTGAAAAATTGGTTTTTACTTTGTTGCCATGTTGGATAATGGTGCATTGTGTTTGAGAATTCCTGTATATTGTAAAAGTTGACAGTCGAACGCGCAGTTCTCTCTCTCTGTCTTTTGCACAGATACACCTACCCACTGACCACCTCCCTGCTTCCCAAACAACGAAAGACCACCACACACACACGATATAACTCTCTTACTGGTCTCGGAGACAATTGGTCTGGATCTGGGTTCAGCCTCATCCAAAGTAAATGAGTCTGTACTTTTTTTGCTTCTACTATTATGATTAGGCATCTTGGACGGAATCTAAGCCAAAGTTAGAGAAAGATCATCAAGGACGAGCTACCAACCCTGATTTAGATCCATTTGACACAGAAAAGCTCTTCCGGGAACACATAAAGATGCTGAATGAGGTAATTCTCTGACTTCCATGCTTATTTTGTTAGAATGATAGATTGCAACATATTTGCGATGTGCTTCTGTGGCCAGGTTTCCAGAAATTACTGATTTAATGAAATATAATTGTTTGCCTTAACCATATGAAGCCATGCCTAAAATATTCAAGATCTTGGCTTTTTGTGTTTGTGATTGGATAGGTTTGGGATTTTGATCTTTAACCATGGAGGAGAGGGATGGAGGGAGGGAAGAATCTATCATTGTTACAGCTTTTATGATGTTTTCCCTTTCTTTCCATTAACCAAATTTCCTTTTATTATTCTTTTGTTTTTGAACTACAGTTATGCCACTTCTAAATATTTGAAAGATTGTTAATGGGTTAGGTTTTTGTTTTATTAATGATTGATTTGGTTCAGCGCACTGCTAGGAACAATGATCCAATTTTAAACTATATAGCTCTGCCACTTCTCCTTTAATACGGCTTTAATAGTCAAGCGGTTAGGTTCAGATTGTTTTTTTTTTTTCGAAGTTGAAGATGGTTTGGAATGGGGTGTTATCAATTATGTGGGAAAAGAAGTAAGGTTTATGTTGAGGTTCCAGCTCTAGATCCAACAACAAGCCACTAATCTACACAATCACAATCTCTAAATTAAGAATCTAGGGTTTATGAGATTTGGGGATTTGGTTCAAGTCGGATTTAATCTAGACAATCAATGAGATTTAACTAGATTGAGGTTTGGAAATTGAAATAGAATGATAATTAAATATCAAGAACAAAGAAAAGACGGTTGAACCATCTCTATTGAATGGATTGCAAGAGGACAATTCAAAAATTCAAAGAAAGATAGAAGGATAGATTAGATCAAACCCTATTCAATGAATTGCTAGGATAAGGGCTTTTAACTTAGATTCAATGAATTGCACTAATCTAGTTCAAGTCTTCCAAGAGTTATTATAAACCTCAGAAAACTGAAAGTTCAAGAGTCCCCAAAGCCAAAACAAGCCGTCATCAATAAGTCTCAACATGCATGAATAATCCTGTAGGGTTATGACTAATGCTTAATTGACCATTCAGCCATTATTTACCCCTAATTGAAATTATAAAACTATCATTAACTTAAATATTCCTAAAATGCCATTAATGAGCTCACGTCCTCCTCACATGTCCATCTCTTTTTAAACGAGTCTCATGCTTCTTCTTCTAAGGCCTTCATCGTTCCCCTTTGCGTCAAGACTACTCTTGTCCTCAAGGGTAAATTTTGCAGTATCATCACCACTAGAGGCATCCCCCAAGTTGAGTCTATCTTTGTCCTTGCTGGTATCATCAATCATAAACAACTGCCTAGTCTTGCATCTGTGCTCCTTGCCCCACTTCTCCACACTTTTGAAGCACACGCCTTTCTTTATCCTTTCTTGGAGATGTTCCATAGACAGCTTCCTGTACTGCTTTGCTTTCTCTCAGTTGGAGCTTCCAAAAATTTCTTCGCTCTTCCTAGAGTTTTTGGTTTGCATAGTCTTAGCAATCTGGTTCTCCATATTCTCCTCCACTCTTCTATTCTCTTCTCTGCATAGTAACTTTGATCAAGTATCTCAACCATTGTCATAGCTTGAGTTCTTTAGTTAACCTAGGCTTCAAGCCATTTACAAATGTCCCAATTAGGGCTTTTTCTGACCATCCCCTAACTATGGTTTGTAGTTCTCTGAATTCTTCTATATAGCTCCACACCCTTTCTTCTTGTCTCATTTTCGCTGGTTGTCCATGATGGTTGACCACAGGTGATGGCCCCCATCGAGCCTTGAACTCATGCTCAAATGCTGTCCAACCTAGATTTCTCTTTTCCTTTTCATACTGTGCCCTGATTCATCTCCACCATTTACTGGCCTTCCCATCCAGATAAAAATATCTCAAAAACCTGAAAGTAATAATTCTGCCTTATCAAATCACTCTAAACTATGGAAACTCTACCTTCGGCCTACTAGGTCCTCGATCATAAGGCTGACCTCCTCTTCTCTCCTCATACATGTCACCGACTCACCGTTTCTCCAATTTTTGTCTCCTTTCATCATAATGGTCTCTTCTGCTATAATGCTTTTTGCATGGAATTCTCCCACTCCCTATCTGTCTCTACCTCCTCAAACCTCCTTGCATCACGTTCCACCTAGAGATTTTTTATCCCACTATTATTAACTTAAATATTCCTAAAATGCCATTAATGAGCTCACATGCTTCTCACATGTCCATCCCTTTTTCAACTAGTCTCATGTTTCACCTTCTAGGGCCTTCATCAGGTTAAGATTCGAAACGAGATTGTATAAGTTGTTGCTTCATCTGTACTTTTTTTTCCCCTTGAAATTCATCAAATTTCTTAGTGTGTTGCTTGTATTGACACATCCCTTATTTGTGTTGGTAACTCAACAATTGAGCATCCAGGTTTAAGAACAGTATTAAACTGAAAACGCTGGAGCATGCGGAGATCTGAACATTCTTTAACTAAGAGCCGGATCTGAATTGAAGATTAAGTATGTGTTTGGTTTTAGCTTTTAGCTCCAATTGAGAAACAGCATATGTTGTTTTTCGATTCAAATGATACGTGTTATATGAGTGAGAAGGGTACGTGAAAAAATTTAAATATACTTGATCAAAGGAGGATTTTGTTTTATGGCACTCTCTTTCTATATTTAAATATACTGTGAAATATTGTTAACAGAAGAATAGCCAAGACTTATTATTATAGCGCATATAGGGTGCCAGTGTAAGTAAGAATCAACCTTCCAGGAAATTATTATTGTTTGTGTTTTGCTGTTCTCAGCGATGTAAACAGGAGTTCAGAACTTTGTTAGCTGAAGTCTTGACCGCTGAAGCAGCTGCTGAAGTGTCAGAAGATGGGAAATCAATCCTCAATTCATGGTCGACTGCTAAGCTGCTTCTAAAGCATGATCCCAGATACAACAAGATGTCACGGAAAGAGAGGGAAGTCTTGTGGCGGCGCTATGCCGATGAGATGCTTCGGAGGCAAAAGTTGGCACCTGATCAGAGAGAAAAGAGGCATATAGAATCTAAAAATAGAAGCTCTGTTGATTCTGGGAGGTTTCCGGCTGGGTCAAGAAGGATCCATGAGCGAAGATAGTCATTCTTAGGGCTAGCCGTGATTCTTAAAGCCTGCTCGTTAGAACAATTTAATAAGAGAACCTCCAACATGCTCCACAAAACAAAACGTATGTGAAAAAGACAATAAAACTACCAAGAATAGTATAAATGACGAAGAAAAATGAAGGACCAAGTACTTTCGCCTAATTTATTTTACATATTGGTCCCTATGTTGAAATCTCGAACTAGTCTCTAAGATATATATATTTTTAAATTGGTTTTACGAAACTACATTTATATTTCTAAATTAGTCTTGCAAAGATATATCCCCCTTGAGCCACTGGCGACAGTTGCAAGTGGTGGTCGGATGACTTGTCTGGGGTGTGGGGGCATCTTGAGCCACCCGCGACAGGTAGGTCGAAGGGGGGAGCATCCTCTCCCTCCATCCCGTAGGAGTGTTCCGGTCCTACTTCCACCACAACTTTTCTATTGATTGGCGAGGTGCTTGAACAACTGCCAGTGTCACCAACTCTGAAGTGGGTTTCAAGCGGAGTGATTCTTCTTTCCATGAATTTCATTTTACTAATTAATTTGTTATTAATTTTCGTTTAAATTTTTCTATTTTGAATTTTTCAAAACTATCTTTCAGATTTTCCATTTTCCTTCCTTTTTGTTGGTTATTTTTAACCCTTTATTTTTCGTATTTTTATTTTGAGATTTTTTTTAGTTTAGATTGTTTTTATCCATTTCTTTCTATAATTATAGGTCTTTTTTTAGTTTTTATTTTAGCTTTAAATTTTCTTGTTGGTTTTTAAGTTTTTGTATTTTTACATAATATTTATTTTATTGTTTATACACGTTGGGGCTTAAAAATGACTTGTGAAAGCTAATTGTCGGTGTAGTGCAGCCATTTTGTAGCATGTGATACAGATTCAATCAACTCTGTCAACATTTTTTTTATTTTATTTTCAAACAGACGGAAAGGATACCCAGGAAAAAAAACAGACAGGACTAAAATAATACACGAGATTTAGCTCAAGGAGGAGTTTGAGACAGAAAAATATAATATAATTTTTTTTTTGTCAAATTACAGGTACCGGCGAGCGAAGTAACACTAGTTTCTTAACTTCATAAAACTGAAATTTTCTACTTTCAGTGTGTTAATTATCTGACAGAGTATGCTGACACCATCCCTCCTAGACATGTTTTCCTGCTCATTTGGCCATTCACTCCCACCAATCAGGATCACATGAAAATCAATAAGATGCCATCGTTTCAAGTAACTAAAAGCATTGTAGAAATAAGGTAGTTCCTCTTCCACTGTCTTGATCAGAGGCGGACGCAGCGAGAGGCGGTGGGGGGCAGCCGCCCCCCATCGCCTGAAAAATCAGTTCAAATTTTATTTTTATATTGGTTAAGCAAGTCCGCCACCCAACATCGACCCAGACCCAAAATGATAAAAGCTTCAGAGACCATGAAGGGTCAGACATCGGGGATTGTATGGTGGGGGGATAGAAGTGTCAGGTTTGGTTACCACGAGGCACGAGTTGGTAAAGCTATAACCATGGAATATCGCGACACGTGCTCCTCTTCTAAATCGTTTTTGCTTTGTACAGATGATTGGTGTAAAGTGGTGAAGTGTGCGTCACAGACCCTGCAGTCTGGGATTGGGGTTGCTTCCCTACCTCTTTTGTGTGAAGGGTCTTCTATAAGGAGAATTTTATTAGACTCTAATATTACCGCGTCAACGTAAGGTCTTATTGGGACTAATATGGTATATTCGCTTTTTATAAACTTTTCTTGAATATCAATTGAGAGTATATATAGAAACATTTTTATGATTTAATAGGTAGTAAACCCCCCATAAAATCACAAAAAAAAACCGAATTAAAGAAGTAATCAAATCACCACCTTCGAATTGTCCATGCAAGAATTAGTATTCCACGAATTGAAGATTATTGGAATATTTACTTTAATTTGTTAGATATGCTCCAAAACCCAATTCGAAGTAATGCATTAAAAAAGAGTCTAAATTATTGAATAATATAATTTATTTTTATTTAATAACTTAAACTTTTAGGATAAATAGTAGGTAAATATTATAAGTAGTTTTGAATTCAAATCTAACTTTATATTTTATTTCAAATTTAAATTAAATATTACGCATAATTTTGAAATATATTCAAATTAATTATGCATTATGCAGTAACTAAATTATTTATTTATTTTTTTGAGCTAGAAACATGGTACATTGATTACCTGAGAGACTAATAATGAATTGGAGGTCTACATTTATGATTTGAGAAGTAATACTTTTTCTAAGCTTCAAGATATTTGAGGTTTTACTGTGAAGATGTTGGGATAAGAAAACATATTCTATATCCATTGGTTTATAACTTATTGAGTTGACATTGGTCTTACTAGTTGCGACTGCAACCGTTGAGAGAGTATTCTCTGCAATGAAATTTATCAAAACTGACTTGCGTAATAAGATGAGAGAGATGAATGAATAAATGATAGTATGATGGTATATATCGAGAAATGTTTTTGAAACTATTGAGAACGAAACTATTCTGCAACGTTTTCAGAAGATGCAGTCTCGTAAGATCCAATTGCCACATCTCAGTATTAGCAAATAGTTCGGTAAGTGTATTTCAATATTTTTATTATTTTTAATCCTTAATTTTTGATATTTTGAATTACGTAGTAAATTTTTTTTTGTCATTTTTCCTTAAGAGTTTGCCCCCCTTTGATTGCATTTCTGGTTCCGCCACTGGTCTTGATCATTGACCAAAGACATGCTGTAAAATCATTTGTGTAGATAATTATTTATTTAGATGACATGAGTTTATATTTATTTATTAGGTAATATGATGTGATATAAGATGTTAAACAGATAATGTCGAGTGACATTGTAGAAAAATCATGTCAATGATTAATGAATCAAAAACGAGTATGATTTTTTTAGTTTCTTGTTCACTTAATAATTGTTTTAAACCAAGATACATATTTATGTACAATAGACCTATACTCGTTGTGTCTCTATTAAATAGGATGACCGACTTAATCATTGAGGTGGTGACCTTAAACAAACAAATGAGTGCACTATAAGAGTACATGCACTGAACGAGATCAAATATGGATACCTTCTGGAAGTGATAATTGATGTTGAGAAGGTATTCGACACAATTTGTTTATGATATTCTTAGATTTAAGAGGTTTATGCAGGTTTTTTAATTGTGTACTTGTGCTTTGACCGATTTATATTGTGATGATCTTTTTAGGTCAAATATTTCAGATAATGTCGGGTCTTGTGTATGATAAAGAAATCCACCAGTCTCTTTCTGAGATAATTATTCAAGTATATCTGTAGTTGGACTTAAAAAGAAATATCTGGCCAGAGGAATATTTATTCATGAAAGTGTTTTGAAAACAATTTGGGAGTCTAACGAGTTTGAGATTGTGAATTAAGAATTGTATGAGCTAGAGATTTTATCAATGATTTTATTCCGTTCATATTAGCTCATGTGGAATATAGTATGGTGGAAGGATAAATAAATGAATATAATTGTTAGCAAAAAGAGATTTCACAAATTAATCTCAAATACTCAAGGGTGAATTGTATTATGTTGATGAACATGATTATAATTAGTAGAAGCGTGAAATTCAAAATAAAAGAATAGAAAAAATCATATAATCCTACGACCGAGATTTAAAATTCTTAACGATCTCATGCACTATTACAACTAGGGTTTTATTTAAAAGGACAGACTATAGATAGTCAGTCAATACAGTTAGCCATCAGAACTTTAGGAAACCCTGTGACGGCTATATGAGTGTGAAAAGGAAGGAAGTAGAACATTTAGACTGCTATTGTGGAATCACAAAGACTCAAGATTGTGAGATCGACAAGAACCTGAAAATTATTATCAAAGATTGAAGAATTTTCGAAGATAAACAAAGATAATTGATAAGTAATTTTCCGCAAATCAAACTTTCAGGTTTGTGGTAACAACTATTGGTGGTCGACGAAGGAGGTCCATGGTAGGTATCGATATAGAAATTTTTTTTGGAGGTGGTGAAGGTGCATTCATTGGTGAACCATTTGTTTTTAACGTTTCTATCCTCTAGAAGCCTAGTTTATATTGTAATCTAGAAGTCACCTTACAAGATATGAATATATTATCAACCACAATAATTATTATTGGGACTCATCTTTTTATTTTTATAACTAGTAAGGGATATCTGTTGGACCCAACCCTTTGTACACAGGGCTCACACTTGACCTAGGCTAAGAAACACACTAACTGAATATTTGGACGACATTTGCTAATTCATCTATAATTAAATACCTTAATCCCGTGTTCTAGATTAATGGGCTCACACTTGACCTAGGCTAATTAAGAAACACACTAACTGAATATTTGGGCGATATTAAATACTTCATCTGCTAATTAATCTATAATTATCTTCTTTAATTAAATAAAAGAAAAGAGAGCCAACTTGTATAATGTACATACTACATAACGGGAAATTACAGCCAAAATACTAAGAAAGCATAAAACTGGAGAACTCTAATTCCCGCAGTTTGGGTCACTTAAGTCGGATATGTTGACATAGTCATCCGAGTTCGGGGTAATTCACCTATGACCCCGGTCTTCTATCAGAACGTCTAAATCTTTCGTGACATAAACACGAAATGTTAACTCCAGAATGATCCATCCATGACTTATGGCCTTTGTGAACTCACCTATATACACTTCAGACATCTGCTAAAAGAATTTAACAAATAACAGTGAGTCCAAATGACTCAGTAAAGCCAGTGGTTAGTACAATAGAATATAATATACAAGAAAAAGATATTGAAGAAACCCATTCATCAATAGAATCTCAAAACATAAGAGGAAAGTGAATGAAAAGACTCAACTCTTTAAACCACCACTTCTCTCACTCTCAGAGTGAATCACTGGGCTAGAGTGATATAAATAACCTTTGTATTGTGTGGCATTACTCCCGAGTAGAATACGGCCATGATGCCACAACAAGTATTACACATCCTCTAGTGCACAGTAATGTCACGTCTTCACAGTATATGTTAAGTATGCATGTCTTATGTCAACGCAAATACATATCATTCATGATATGCAACACCTTAACCACACTTTAACCTCACAACATCCCTTTCCAAAATACATGATTAACTATGCATGTCTCATGTCAACGCCCATACATATCATACATGATATGCAACACCTTAACACTTCCTTTGGAAAGCATAGAAACATGATAAAACATTATTCAAAAGAAAGTGTAGTAAAGGAGAAACAACACCTTGATTTCTCGGTTAAAAATCGACTTAATCACCACGTAGAAAACACTAATTTTGACATGAAGAGTTAGAGTTTTGAAATTACAAGAAATGTTCAAGCTTCGAAAAACAGATTTTAGGAATTTTTTTTTGAAAAGAAACGGATAAAAGTTGAAAAACACCTTGAAACCGAATCAAACTTCAAAAATGACACTATTTCGAAAAGACGAGCTTGTTCTTCGTCAATAACATGAAGAACAACAAGAACATAAAGAACGTAAATAACATCAATAGATGCTAGAATAAGAAATACAAGAGATTCACACAATCATCTTGAAAACTTTTGAATCGAAATCAGAGATAATCAACTATAGTTTACCTCTAATTGAGTCGGATCTTCACTAATCTTCATTAAATCTTTTCTTCCTTTTCCTCCTACTTCACTTCGCTCTTGATCTAAAGATTAACTCACAAATTTCAGATCTAACGGTGTAAGGTAATATTCCTGGATCTCCCTTATAGGCAAACATGGCCCGTCACAATTCGACATGTGTCTGGCTATCTATAGTGAATCAAAAGGCTACGTTAACCATACGTTGACACCCAGCAACCTAAAACAGCTGTAGAGAACACCTACGGCCAAAATTTACCCTATACCTATGGCGATTCGCCGCCTAGGTCCACCAGTTGTCGACACATCGAGCTTCCTAGGTTTTTGCCTTTATCTTCGTACTTTCTAGCCTTGATTCGTCGTGCTTCTAGCTTTGATTCATCGGACATCCTAGCCTTGATATGTGTTACTCTCTCTTCAAAATTCCAATGATGATCACTAAACAACCTACTTGCTTCCGAAAAATAAAAAAAGTCTCCAAATTCGAACCATAAACTTGTCGATGAACTCCCAACATATTAGTAAAATAAAATCACTTGGTTCAATTTTTAAGGAAAAAACCCAATCTACTAGCTTAAAAAATTTAAATTGATACAATACGTACTCCTCAACATCGTGAATAAAAACTCAGTTACATGCAAACTCCTAATCAAGGTTTTAAACTAAATACATCAAGTACTAATTAATCTCCAAAACATCACTAAATCAATATACTTATTCACTACGTACTCCCTAAGGCACTACTAATCCCGAACATAATATCATAGACAATATGCATGTTATGTTAAACAAAAGAACGGGGTATGACACTCTTGGATGCCGAAACTCGAGCCAACCGATTAAAGTTCCTACATACACAGAAAGACTAATTTTTTTGGTTACACAGAGATATGACTGGAGTGGACGCCTTTGTAATCGTGCACGGTGATGGGAATCAAGGCACGTCATCGGAGGATCCAGTTCGAGTTCCCATTGGGCCGGTTACGAGGGCACGAGCTAAGAAGTTCAAGGAGGTACTCAATGGGCTAATTCAAGCAGCATGGACTCAAGCAACTTCACGGAGGCCCATTGAACAAGACCCACGTGAATCACAAGGAGTTGTCAATTTGATTCACGTTCTAGAAGCATCCGGTTAAACATGGCAAGAAATTATTCTAGAAGAATCAATTAAGCGCCACTTTCTAAGGAGATCAATATTGCCTCTTTGTTGCCTTAGTTGGATTCGGATTGCATGGCCTTTTGCCGCCTCTTTTGTTTCCTTTTATGCTTAGGCGCCAACTTATCTTTCCTTAGGCGTGAGTGTGTGTTTTAGGCGTCTTTTTGTTTCCTTATTTGCTATTGTTAGGCGCCTCTTTATTTCCTTAAGTAGGTGTGTTTCTTTTAGGGTTTTTTCGTGTCTGGGTTGGCCTATATATAGAGGCCTAAACTTTGTATTTCGAATTCATTCAAGATACACGAATTTTGTGAGGTTTAATTCTCTTTGGTTTTTTGAAGAACTTCTCGAACTTATCGGGATTTCCCGTGGCGTTCAACTCGACTTATCAAACGGATTTTCATCCCCGTTTGTGGCGTCATCACCATACCGAGGTTCTTGCTTTCCTAAACAACGGGTCGAGGTTCCATTCGAATCCATTCTAGAAACGATCTTGGGTTCCCTATAGTTGTTGGGTCTCGTTACGGGATAACGGGGTTCACATCATTTGGTATCAAAGCCAGGTTCTAGTTCGGGTTTGCCTATCCTTTATTTGTTTTCGTTCCTTTGTTTCTTCTTTTCATATCCTTCGACTACCTTCTCTAATTTCGTTTCTTTGTTTATGTCATACAGTCGGCTCATATCAACTACTTAGCCGAAACTTCTTGACTTCTCTATTCAAGCTTTGATTGTGCTGGTTCTTCTCATCTCTTGTTCGAAAGTTTCATATCTTAGTGTCTTGAGATCTTGTGCTATTGTTATCAAAGGAAAAGAGAGAGACTCACAAAAGCAGAAGAAAGAAAGGGGTCCGAAAAAAAAGAGAGTATAAAAGTGCTTCAAAAAAAAATTTCGATTGTTTCCATATATTAGGGTTCCTATTAGTCCGAAAATCTCTTTACCCCAAACAAGGAGTTTTTTTTTCTCCCGTGACGAATCACTACCTATTCTAGTTTCCACCTTTCTAATCCATTGTGTTATTTGTATTCTTGTTCCCTTGATATTATTTATCTTGCTTTCTCTGAGATTCCTTGATGAGTTCTTGCTGAATCATTGCTGGAAATCTTTGATTGTTTGTTTAGTTCCAAAAGAACTGCAAGAGGATTACCGTGTGGAAAAAGGCAAGAGTGGTGAGATTATTAGAGGGTAAAAGCCATAGATTTGAGAGAAACATGAGTGATGAGTGATCTATATTCTTGAGTGTAAACACGTCAGGGAGCGATTTGAGAGGTCCTTCTTACTTCTTCCCTTCTAACACTATATTTTTGCAGTAATCATGTCTCGTGATAGTGGAAAGAGCGTGGCCGACGATGATATGAGCTTTCCTAATCATAGGTTGCTTATGGAGGCCTTAGCGAGTCAGCTGGACAGAACGCCGAATGAGAAATGGGAATCCTTCCAGGAGACGATAGATGAGCAAATACGCGGACGGGTAGCTCAGCTGGACACGAAGCAACCCCAAAACGGCCCCAACTTCCGTAGACGGGAGAGAACACCACGGAGGGAGGAAAGGGAGTACGAGGAAGAGCCTTACAGATCTGACTTTGAAGAGGAAGCAGATTGTGATTTTCATGTTGGCTATAGGAGAGATATGGGGGGCGAAGAGACGCTAGGAACAGAGAAGATAACAACGTTAGTGGTATTAAGATGAAGATTCCGTCTTTTCAAGGGAGATCTGATCCGGAAGCCTATCTTGAGTGGGAGAAGAAGATGGAGTTCGTGTTTGATTGCCATAATTACTCCGAAACCAAGAAGGTAAAATTAGCAGTCATTGAGTTTTCTGAGTACGCTATAACTTGGTGGGATCAACTTGTGATAAATAGGAGGCGGAATGGAGAACGTCCAATAGAGACATGGGAGACTATAAAGGCGGTCATGAGAAAACGATTCGTTCCCAGCTACTACTACCGGGAGCTGTACAAAAAGTTACAAAGCCTTAAGCAAGGAAGCCGAAGTGTAGAAGACTATTACAAGGAGATGGAGATGGCCATGATCCGTGCAAATGTTGAGGAGGATCGAGAGGCTACAATGGCTCGTTTCCTACATGGCCTGAATCGGGAGATCCATGATAGGGTGGAGATGCAAGATTATGTGGAGATAGAAGACATGGTGCATATGGCTATCAAACTGGAGCAGCAGCTTAAGAGAGGGAGTGGGGGACGTGCCAGCCATAATTCTAGTTCTACCTCCTTCAAGTCGAGTTATACCAAGCCCATGGACAAGTCACAAGTATCCAAACCCGAGCCCAAACCCCCTACCACCAGCCACACTTCTCAAGGTAAAATTGAAGCTTCTACTTCTAGAAATCGTGATATCAAGTGTTTTCGATGTCAAGGCAGGGGACACATAGAAAGCCAATGTGCAAACAAGCAAGTCATGGTGTTGAAGGCCAATGGAGAGATTGTGACCGATAGTGAAGAATCTGACACCAACAACATACCACCCTTGGAGGATGTTTCCGAGGATGAATACATAGCCTCTGAAGCGTTGACCTTGGTGGCGAGGAGAGCCTTGAGCTTGCAAGCAAAGGGTGATGAGGAAGTACAGCGGGAGAACATCTTTCACACTAGATGCTACACCCTAGGCCATATAAGTTGCAGTGGCTGAATGATAGTGGAGAAATAAGGGTGAACAAGCAAGTGTTTGTTGCTTTTCAAATCGGTAAGTACGAAGATGAAGTGATGTGTGATGTAGTACCGATGCAAGCGGGACACTTGTTGCTAGGGCGTCCGTGACTGTTCGATCGACATGTGAAGCATGATGGCTTTACGAATAAGTACTCTTTTGTACTTAATCAGCGGCCAATCACTCTTGTACCCTTGACACCGCAGCAAGTATATGAAGATCAAGTGAGGTTGCAGCAAGAGAGTGATCAAAAGAAAGAGAGTGAAAATCAGAGAGTGAGTGAAAATTCCAGAGCGGCCGACAAAAAAGAGAGAGAAGATTCGGCCATTGAGAGAAAATCAGAGAGAAAAAAGAATTTCTATGCAAAAGTGAGTGAGATCAAGCAGCGATGCTTTCAAATCAGCCGATGATTGTACTTTTGTACAAAGAGGCCTTTTTAAACACTAACGCTTTTGACCATGCCTTGCCTAGTTCTATTGTTTCTCTTTTGCAGGAATATGATGATGTCTTCCCCGAGGAAACACCACATGAATTACCTCCGATTCGAGGGATCGAACATCAAATTGATTTTGTCCCCGATGCTGCCATTCCAAATCGACCAGCTTATAGGAGCAATCCTGAGGAGACGAAGGAGCTTCAACGGCAAGTCAGTGAGTTGTTGGATAAAGGGCACGTGAGGGAAAGCATGAGCCCATGTGCTGTTCCGGTTCTACTTGTACGTAAGAAGGATGGGACGTGGAGAATGTGTGTTGATTGCCGAGCTATCAACAATATAACGGTAAAGTATCGTCATCCTATTCCACGCTTAGATGATATGTTACATGAGCTGCATGGTTCTTGCATATTTTCCAAAATTGATTTAAAGAGTGGTTATCATCAAATGACGATCAAAGAAGGAGATGAGTGGAAAACCGCTTTTAAAACAAAATATGGTTTGTATGAATGGTTAGTTATGCCTTTTGGTTTGACTAATGCTCCGAGCACCTTTATGGGACTTATGAACCATGTTTTGCGTGCTTTTATAGGTAGATTTGTTCTTGTCTACTTTGATGATATCCTCATTTATAGCAAAAACATGGACGATCATGTAGTACATCTGAAATCTGTGTTAGATGTGCTAAGGAAAAAGTGCACATTTTACACCGACAAGCTTGTATTTTTGGGCTTTGTTGTTAGTTCACAAGGTATACAGGTTGATGAAGAGAAAATCCGTGCAATCCAAGATTGGCCGAGTCCCACGAGTGTAGGTGATGTTCGTAGTTTTCACGGACTTGCTAGTTTTTACTGGCGGTTCGTAAAGGACTTTAGTAGCATAGCCGCACCACTTACCGAAGTGATCAAGAAGAACGTTGGATTTCGATGGGGAGAAGAGCAAGAGAAGGCGTTTCAATTACTCATGGAGAAGTTGACTAACGCACCTTTGTTGTCTTTACCGAATTTTTCTAAAACGTTAGAAATTGAATGTGATGCTTCAGGTATTGGTATAGGCGCCGTTCTTATGCAAGAATGACGACCAATAGCCTACTTCAGCGAGAAACTCAGCGGGGCAGCCCTAAACTACCCAACATATGAGTCCATTTGATGTAGGTGAAGATTTGAGGGCAAATCCTTTTCAAGAGGAGGGGAATGATGGGAATCAAGGCACATCATCGGAGGATCCAGTTCGTGTTCCCTTTGGGCCAGTTACGAGGGCACTCGTGATGGAAATCACGGTACAACGTTGGAAGATCCAAGTCCAGTTCCCATTGGGCCGGTTACGAGGGCTCGTGCCAAGAAGTTTAAGGAGCTACTCAATGGGCTGATTCAAGCAGCATGGGCTCAAGCAAATTCATGGAGGCCCATAGAAAAAGACCCACGTGGCCCACAAAGGAGTGTCCATGTGATACAAGTTCTAGAAGCCGAGCAAGGAGGATCTACATGATTTACATGCCACTTTTATTCCATAAGTGGCTTGGACGTGAATGGCTATGATAGGATTTACTTTCCATAGTGGTCGGATGGTGTAGCTGAATTGGTGGCCTAATTTTTGTTTCCTTTTTGGTTTAGGCGCCAAGCTTTATTTCCTTAGTGATAGAGTCTATTTTAGGGGTCAATAAGTTACCTTATTTACTAGGGTTTGCCGCCCCATTATTGCCTTTTTTGTGAGAGTCTCTTTTAGGGTTTTCATGTTTTAGATAGCCTATATATAGAGGCCTAAGTTGTAGTTCGAAACTAATTCAATACACACGGTATTGTGAGGTTTAATTGTCTTTGGTTCTTTGACGAACTTCTCGAACTTATCGGGATTTTCCCGTGGCGTTCAACTCGACTTATCAAACGGATTTCCTTCCCGTTTGTGGCGTCTTCACCATACCGAGGTTCTTGCTTTCCTAAGCAACAGGTCGAGGTTCCATTCAAATCCATGCTAGAAACGATCTTGGGTTCCCTATAGTTGTTGGGTCTCGTTACGGGATAACGGGGTTCACATCATTTGGTATCAGAGCTTTGGTTCTAGTTCAGGTTTGCTTATCCCTTTGTATTTCGTTCCTTTGTTTCTTCTTTTATTTTCTTCGACTACCTTCTCTAATTTCTTTTCCTTTCTCTCTGTTCTACAGTCGGCTCCTATCAACTACTTAGCCGAAAATTCTCGACTTCTCTATTCAAAGCTTTGCTAGAGCTGGTTCTTGTTATCTCTTGTTCTAAAGTTTCATATCTTAGTGTATTGAGATCTTGTGCTATTGTTATCAAAGGAGAAGAGAAAGAGACTCCCAAAAGAAGAAGAAAGGAAGGGGTCCGAAAAAAAAAAGTGCTTCAAAAAATCTCTTTACCCCAAACAAGTATATTTTCATATATTGGGGTCCCTATTATTCCGAAAATCTCTTTACCCCAAACAAGTATATTTTTTCTGCTGTGACGAATCACTACCTACTCTAGTTTCCACCTTTCTAATCCATCGTGTTCTTTGCATTCTCATTTCCTTGATATTATTTATCGTGCTTTCTCTGAAATTCCTTGATGAGTTCTTGTTGAATCGTTGCTGGAATTCTTTGATTGTTTGTTTAGTTCCAAAAGAACCGCAAGAGGATTTCTGAGTGGAAAAAGGCAAGAGTGGTGAGATTATTAGAGGGTAAAAGCCATGTCTTGTGTGTGAAACACGAGTGACTAGAGACCCTACTCTTGAGTGAGACATGTAAGGGAGAGATTTGTGAGGTCCTTTTCTTATTTTATTTCTAACACTATAATTTTGCAGTAATGATGTCTCGTGATAGTGGAAAGAGCGTGTCCAACGATGATACGAGCCTTGCTGAACATAGATTACTCATGGAGGCCTTGGTGAGTTGCCTGGAGAAATCTCTGAAGGCGGAAATAGAGTCAGTCCACGAGATGGTGGAGCGCACAAACGAACGGATAGCCCAGCTGGAAACAAGACAACCCCAAAACGACCGCAACTTCCGTAGACGGGGAGAGAGTACCACGAAAGGGGGAAAGGGAAGACGAAGAAGAGCCTTATAGATCTGACTTTGAGGAGGAAGATGACCGTAATTCTCAAGTTGGCTATAGAAGATATGGAGGTCGAAGAGACGTTAGAAACCGAGAAGATAACAACGTCAGTGGTATTAAAATAAAGATTCCGTCTTTTCAAGGGAGATCTGATCCGGAAGCCTATCTTGAGTGGGAGAAGAAGATGGAATTCGTGTTTGATTGCCATAACTACTCCGAAACCAAGAAGGTAAAATTAGCAGTCATTGAGTTTTCTGACTATGCTATAACTTGGTGGGATCAACTTGTGATAAATAGGAGGCGGAATGGAGAACGCAATAGAGACATGGGAGGCTATGAAGGCTGTCATGAGAAAACGATTCGTTCCAAGCTACTACTACCGGGAGCTGTACAAAAAGTTACAAAGCCTAAAGCAAGGAAGTCGAAGTGTAGAAGACTATTACAAGGAGATGGAGATGGCCATGATCCGTGCAAAAATTGAAGAGGATCGAGAGGCTACAATGGCTCGTTTCCTAAATGGCTTGAATCGGGAGATCCATGATAGAGTGGAGATGCAACATTATGTGGAGATAGAAGAAATGGTGCATATGGCTATCAAAGTGGAGCAGCAACTTAAGAGAGGGAGTGGGGGACGTGCCAACCATAATTCGAATTCTACTTTTTCCAAGCCAAGCTACACCAAGCCCATGGACAAGCCACAAGTGTCCAAACCCGAGTCCAAAACCCCTACCACCAGCCACACTTCTCAAGGTAAAAATGAAGCTTCTACTTCTAGAAATCGTGATATCAATTGTTTTCGATGTCAAGGCAGGGGACACATAGCAAGCCAATGTCCAAACAAGCAAGTCATGGTGTTGAAGGCCAATGGTGAGATTGTGATCGATAGTGAAGAATCTGACACCGACGAGATGCCACCCTTGGAGGATGTTTCCGAGGATGAATACATAGCCCCTGATGCGTTGACCTTGGTGGCAAGGAAAGCCTTGAGCTTGCAAGCAAAGGGTGATGAGGAAGTGCAGCGGGAGAACATCTTTCACACTAGATGCTACATCAAAGATAAGGTATGTAGTGTGATTATTGATGGTGGTAGTTGTACTAATGTTGCGAGCATAGTCATGGTTGAAAAGTTGGGATTGCCCGTGTTGAAACACCCTAGGCGATATAAGTTGCAGTGGTTCAATGATAGTGGAGAAATCAGGGTGAACAAGCAAGTGTTAGTTGTTTTTCGAATCGGTAAGTACGAAGATGAAGTGATGTGTGATGTAGTATCGATGCAAGTGGGACACTTGTTGCTAGGGCGTCCGTGGCAGTTCGATCGACATGTGAAGCATGATGGCTTTACGAATAAGTACTCTTTTGTACTTAATCAGAAGCCAATCACTCTTGTACCCTTGACACCGCAGCAAGTATATGAAGATCAAGTGAGGTTGCAGCAAGAGAGTGAACAAAAGAAAGAGAGTGAGCAAAAGAAAGAGAATGAGAAAATGAAAGAGAGTGAAAAACAGAGAGTTAGTGAAAATTCGAGAGAGGCCGAAAAAAAAGAGAGAGGAGGTTCGGCCCTTGAGAGAAAATCAGAGAGAAAAAAGAGTTTCTATGCAAAAGTGAGTGAGATCAAGCGAGCGATGCTTTCAAATCAGCCGATGATTGTACTTTTGTACAAAGAGGCCCTTTTAAACACTAACGCTCTTGACCAAGCTTTGCCTAGTTCTATTGTGTCTCTTTTGCAGGAATATGACGATGTCTTCCCCGAAGAAACACCACATGGATTACCTCCGATTCGAGGGATCGAACATCAAATTGATTTTGTTCCCGGTGCTGCCATTCCAAATCAACCAGCTTATAGGAGCAATCTCGAGGAGACCAAGGAGCTTCAACGGCAAGTCAGTGAGTTGTTGGATAGGGAAAGCATGAGCCCATGTGCTGTTCCGGTTCTACTTGTACCTAAGAAGGATGGGTCGTGGAGAATGTGCGTTGATTGTCGAGCCATCAACAACATCACGGTAAAGTATCGTCATCCTATTCCTCGCTTAGATGACATGTTAGATGAGTTGCATGGTTCTTGTGTGTTTTCAAAAATTTATTTGAAGAGTGGATACCATCAAATTAGAGTAAAAGAAGGAGACGAATGGAAAATAGCTTTTAAAACAAAATATGGTTTGTATGAATGGTTAGTTATGCCTTTTGGTTTAACTAATGCTACGAGCACCTTTATGAGACTTATGAACCATGTTTTGCGTGCTTTTATAGGAAGATTTGTTTTGTCTATTTTGATGATATCCTCATTTATAGCAAAAACATGGACGATCATGTAGTGCATTTGAAATCTGTGTTAGATGTGCTAAGGAAAGAGAAGTTGTTTGCTAATTTGAAAAAGTGCACGTTTTACTCCGATAAGCTTGTATTTTTGGGCTTTGTTGTAAGTTCACAAGGTATACAAGTTGATGAAGAGAAAATCCGTGCAATCCAAGATTGGCCGAGTCCCACGAGTGTAGGTAATGTTCGTAGTTTTCACGGACTTGCTAGTTTTTACCGGAGGTTCGTGAAGGAATTTAGTAGCATAGTCGCACCACTTACCGAAGTGATCAAGAAGAACGTTGGATTTCGATGGGGAGAAGAGCAAGAGAAGGCATTTCAATTACTCAAGGAGAAGTTGACTAACGCACCTTTGTTGTCTTTACCTAACTTTTCTAAAACATTTGAAATTGAATGTGATGCTTCAGGTATTGGCATAGGCGCCGTTCTTATGCAAGAAGGACGACCAATAGCCTACTTCAGCGAGAAACTCAGCGGGGCAGCCTTAAACTACCCAACATATGACAAGGAGTTGTACGCGTTGGTCCGAGCTTTAGAGACGTGGCAGCACTATCTATGGCCTAAGGAGTTTGTGATTCATACCGATCATGAATCCTTGAAAGATTTGAAGGGCCAACACAAGCTAAACAAAAGGCATGCGCGTTGGGTGGAGTTCATTGAGACGTTTCCATACGTCATTCGGTATAAGCAAGGTAAGTAGAATGTGGTAACCAATGCCCTTTCTCGCAGGTATACTCTACTGTCCACACTAGATGCCAAGTTATTAGGTTTTGAGCATATTAAGAGTTTATATCTTGATGACCATGACTTTGGTGATGAATATCGTGCTTGTGAGAAAATTGCATATGGCAAGTTCTTTAGGCTTGATGGATTCTTATTTCGGGAGAATAAACTATGTGTGCCTAATTGTTCATTGAGGGAATTATTAGTGCAAGAATCTCATGGAGGAGGATTAATGGGACATTTTGGAGTTGCCAAGACTTTAGCTGTTTTACTGGAACACTTCTATTGGCCGCACATGAAACGAGATGTAGAAAGAATTTGTGGAAGGTGTGTCACGTGTTGGCAAGCTAAGTCCAAAGTGAAGCCCCACGGTTTGTATACTCCTTTACCTATTCCTAGTGAGCCTTCGATTGATATTTCAATGGATTTCGTGTTAGGATTGCCTAGAACTAAACGAGGAAGAGATTCGATTTTTGTGGTTGTGGATAGATTCTCTAAAATGACACATTTTATTCCATGTCACAAGACGGATGATGCCTCACATGTTGCTGATTTGTTCTTTAGGGAGATTGTAAGATTACTTGGCATGCCTAGGACGATTGTTTCAGATAGGGATGCTAAATTCTTGAGCTATTTTTGGAAGACTTTGTGGTGCAAGCTAGGTACTAAGTTATTATTATCCACTACGTGCCACCCACAAACTGATGGTCAAACTGAAGTTGTCAATAGGAATTTGTCTACTTTGTTGAGGGCGATCATTAGAACGAATATCAAAACATGGGAAGAGTGTTTACCACATGTTGAGTTCGCTTATAATAGAGCCGTTCATTCTGCTACTCAATTTTCACCATTTGAAATTGTGTACGGTTTTAATCCTTTAACCCCATTGGATTTGTCTCCTTTGCCTGTGACTGAACATGTTAATTTCGACGGCAAAAAGAAAGCTGATTTTGTCAAGCAGATCCATGAGAAGGCACGACTCAACATTGAGCGACGAACGGAGCAATATGTAAAACATGCCAACAAGGGACGTCACAAGATGCTGTTTGAACCCGGAGATTGGGTTTGGTTACATATGCAGAAGGAAAGATTCCCAGCAAAAAGAAGTTCAAAATTGCTTCCCCGAGGAGATGGACCTTTTCAAATCCTAGAGCGCATCAACGACAACGCCTAGAAGCTAGACTTACCTGGTGAGTATAACGTCTGTGCCACTTTCAATGTTACTGATTTGAGTCCGTTTGATGTAGGTGAAGATTTGAGGGCAAATCCTTTTCAAGAGGAGGGGAATGATGGAAATCACGGTACAACGTTGGAGGATCCAAGTCCAGTTCCCATTGGGCCGGTTACGAGGGCACGAGCAGAGAAGTTTAAGGAGCTACTCAATGGGCTGATTCAAGCAGCATGGGTTCAAGCAAATTCATGGAGGCCAATAGAACAAGACCCACGTTGCCCACAAAGGAGTGTAAACGTGATACAAGTTCTAGAAGCCGAGCAAGGAGGATCTACATGATTCACAGGCCACTTTTATTCCATAAGTGGCTTGGACGTGTGATGAGAATACGGGCAAGACTTCAAAGGAGCTAGTTAAAGTCCCCGAAGAGCCGGTTACGAGAGAACGAGCCAAGAAGTTCAAGGACGTACTCGACGAAATCATTCATGAGATATGGGCCCAAGCCCATCAAAGATGATCCACTTTCTAGAAGGATCCGGTCAAGATATATTTTTGGTTCGATTCTAGAAGAATCGGATTGCATGGCAATTCTAAGGGAAAAATCCTTTCCTTTTATCGTATTTTAATTAGATTATTTTGTGTGGTTCACGTCCTGCTGCTTTTAGTCAAATATGGTGGTATTTTATTTATTTAGTCATCTTTGTCTTTTCCTATTCTGTTAGGCGTGTAGGGTCAGCCACCTAATGGCAGTTGTCTTTTTCTTTAGTTGTTTACATCCGTGCTTGTTTTAGTTAAATAAGGAATATATTCCCTTGGCTTGATTGGTTGGTGTTAGGAAACTTTTCCTTTCATTACCTATAGTCGGCCAGCTTTTTCTTTCCTTCTTTAGAGTCCTTTTTATTTTGGGGAATAGGTGGGCGTCCAGCACAAGTTACTTATTTGTCTTATGTGCTTTAGGCAAGCAAGAACTTAATTCCTTGCCTAATTTCGAATTTTAATTAGGTTTCTATGTTAGTTTTATTTCCTTGTTTATTTTAGCTTGTAAATAGGAGCCTCTTGCATTGTAATTGGACATACATTGATTAACGATTTTGTGAGGTTTAATTCTCTTTGGTTCTTTGACGAACTTCTCGAACTTATCGAGATTTTCCCGTGGCGTTCAACTCGACTTATCAAACGGATTTCCATCCCGTTTGTGGCGTCTTCACCATACCGAGGTTCTTGCTTTTCCTAAACAACGGGTCGAGGTTCCATTCAAATCTATGCTAGAAACGATCTTGGATTCCCTATAGTTGTTGGGTCTCGTTACGGGCTTCCACGAATGGGCTTGGGCCCATATCTCATGAATGATTTCGTCGAGTACGTCCTTGAACTTCTTGGCTCGTTCTCTCGTAACCGGCTCTTCGGGGACTTTAACTAGCTCATTTGAAGTCTTGCCCGTATTCTCATCATTCCCCTCCTCTTGAAAGTGATTTGTCCTCAAATCATCGCAGACATAAAAAATAGCGTCATATCGTGTTTCCTCGGGAATGACAACCTCATATTCCTGGACATAGGGATCCTCATATACTTGCGTCGGTGGCAATCCTTCGTTTGCCATCAATGGCAATTCTTCAGGAAATAAAGGATCCTCCACGGGAATTTCCTCCAAGGGTGGCAGATCGTCAGGAGTGGAATCGTCATTTTCGGCAGCGATGCAACAATTCTCGTGAGTGACGTGGCTGACATTCTCGGGCTTCAACTCGGATTGGGCTGTTTGTGATTCATCCACCTCCTTGTAGGATTCCTCCAAGGGTGGTATATCGTCGGTGGTGGAATCGTTATTGTCGGTCATGATGCAAAAATTCTCGTGAAGTACGTCGCTGACATTCGCGGGCTTCAGCTTGGATTTGTTACGAGCAAACATGAAGTCTATCTCCTTCTCCCACTCAAGGAATTCCTCAAGGAATCCTCTACGGAATATGGGGACGTTTTGTGGCTGCTGCTCAAATGAATCCCGACGTTGGTGAAGTTGCTTGATCTCGGATTTGGACTTTTGTGACTCATACGTCTCCTTTTGGTAGTCCGCTACAATCTGGCGTCCCGGTCTAGATCCTGTCGCTTTTTGTACAACTCCCGGTGGTAGTAGCTTGGAACGAACCTTTTTCTCATGACCGCCTTCATAGCCTCCCACGTCTCTATCGGTCGTTCTCCATTCCGCCTCCTATTTATCACAAATTGATCCCACCAAGTTATAGCATACCCAGAAACTCAGTGACTGCTAATTTTACCTTCTTGGTTTCGGAGTAATTGTTGCAATCAAACACGAACTCCATCTTCTTCTCCCACTCAAGATAGGCTTCCGGATCAGATCTCCCTTGAAAAGACGGAATCTTCATCTTAATTCCACTGAAGTTGTTATCTTCTCGAATCCTAGCTTCTCTTCGTCCTCCATATCTCCTATAGCCAATATGAGAATCACGATTTCCTTCCTCTTCAAAGTCAGATCCGTAAGGCTCTTCTTCGTACTCCCTTTCCTCCCTACGTTGTGCTTTTTCCCGTCTACGGAAATTGGGACCAGGTTGGGGTTGAGAATTCTCCAGCCGATCTAGCCGTCCTTGTCGCTGTTGATATTCCTTCTTCATTCGATCAAAGCGCGCATCCAATAGCTTTTCCCAGTCACGCACCACGACCTCCATAAACGATCCTGAAAGGAACCCACTTGTAGCCTATTTGGGAACGTTCTTACCATGGTTGTGAGGCATGGTTCTGCAGAATCAATGTTAGAAAGAAGAAAGAAAAAAAAAACAAGGACCTCCCCAAATCGCTCCCTGACGTGTTTACACTCAAGAATAGAGATTACTCGTCACTCGTGTTTCACTCAAAATAACAGATAACTGATATTTTCGGATTTTTTTTTTATTTTTTTTTCGGAAATTCGACTCAGAAAAGATAGATGGTGTGAACCGAATTGGAGAAGAGAAAATTAAAAAAAAACAAAGAAACGAAATTTAAAGGATAAGCAAACCCGAACTAGAACCAAAGCTCCGATACCAAATGATGTGAACCCCGTTATCCCGTAACGAGACCCAACAACTATAGGGAACCCAAGATCATTTCTAGCATGGATTCGAATGGAACCTCGACCCGTTGCTTAGGAAAAGCAAGAACCTCGGTATGGTGAAGACGCCACAAACGGGATGGAAATCCGTTTGATAAGTCGAGTTGAACGCCACGGGAAAATCCCGATAAGTTCGAGAAGTTCGTCAAAGAAGCAAAGAGAATTAAAGCTCACAAAATCGTTAATCAATGTCTGTCCAATTACAATGCAAGAGGCTCCTATTTATAAGCTAAAATAAACAACGAAATAAAACTAACATAGAAACCTAATTAAAATTCGAAATTAGGCAAGGAATTAAGTCCTTGCTTGCCTAAAGCACATAAGACAAATAAGTAACTTGTGTTGGACGCCCACCTATTCCCCAAAATAAAAAGGACTCTAAAGAAGGAAAGAAAAAGCTGGCCGACTATAGGTAATGAAAGGAAAAGTTTCCTAACACCAACCAATCAAGCCAAGGGAATATATTCCTTATTTAACTAAAACAAGCACGGACGTAAACCACCAAAGAAAAAGACAACTGCCATTAGGTGGCTGACCCTACACGCCTAACAGAATAGGAAAAGACAAAGATGACTAAATAAATAAAATACCACCATATTTGACTAAAAGCAGCTGGACGTGAACCACACAAAATAATCTAATTAAAATACCATAAAAAGAAAGGATTCTTCCCTTAGAATTGCCATGCAATCCGATTCTTCTAGAATCGAACCAAAAATATATCTTGACCGGATCCTTCTAGAAAGTGGATCATCTTTGATGGGCTTCCACGAATGGGCTTGGGCCCATATCTCATGAATGATTTCGTCGAGTACGTCCTTGAACTTCTTGGCTCGTTCTCTTGTAACCGGCTCTTCGGGGACTTTAACTAGCTCCTTTGAAGTCTTGTCCGTATTCTCATCAACGTGAATGACTATGATATGATTTTCTTTCCATAGTGGTCGGATGGTGTAGCTGAATTGGTGGCCTAATTTTTGTTTCCTTTTTGGTTTAGGCGCCAAGCTTTATTTTCTTAGTGATAGAGTCTATTTTAGGGGTCAATAAGTTATCTTATTTACTAGGGTTTGCCGCCCCATTATTGCCTTTTTTGTGAGAGTCTCTTTTAGGGTTTTCATGTTTTAGATGGCCTATATATAGTGGCCTAAGTTGTAGTTCGAAACTAATTCAATACACACGGTTTTGTGAGGTTTAATTCTCTTTGGCTCTTTGACGAACTTCTCGAACTTATCGGGATTTTCCCGTGGCGTTCAACTCGACTTATCAGACGGATTTCCATCCCGTTTGTGGCGTCTTCACCATACCGAGATTCTTGCTTTTCCTAAGCAACGGGTCGAGGTTCCATTCGAATCCATGCTAGAAACGATCTTGGGTTCCCTATAGTTTTTGGGTCTCGTTACGGGATAACGGGGTCCACATCAACGCGCTAAGAAGTTCAAGGAGCTACGCAATGGGCTAATTCAAGCGGCATGGACTCAAGCAACTTCACGGAGGCCCATTGAACAAGGCCCACGTGAATCACAAGGAGTTGTCAATTTGATTCACGTTCTAGAAGCATCCGGTTAAACATGGCAAGAAATTATTCTAGAAGAATCAGTTAGGCGCCACTTTCTAAGGAGATCAATATTGCCTCTTTGTTGCCTTAGTTGGATTCGGATTGCATGGCCTTTTGCCGCCTCTTTTGTTTCCTTTTATGCTTAGGCGCCAACTTATCTTTCCTTAGGCGTGAGTGTGTGTTTTAGGCGTCTTTTTGTTTCCTTATTTGCTAGGGTTAGGCGCCTCTTTATTTCCTTAAGTATGTGTGTCTCTTTTAGGGTTTTTTCGTGTCTGGGTTGGCCTCTATATAGAGGCCTAAACTTTGTATTTCGAATTCATTTAAGGTACACAAATTTTGTGAGGTTTAATTCTCTTTGGTTCTTTGAAGAACTTTGAAGAACTTCTCGAACTTATCGGGATTTCCCATGGCGTTCAACTCGACTTATCAAACGGATTTCCATCCCCGTTTGTGGCGTCATCACCATACCGGGGTTCTTGCTTTCCTAAGCAACGGGTCGAGGTTCCATTCGAATCCATTCTAGAAACGATATTGGGTTCCCTATAGTTGTTGGGTCTCGTTACGGGATAACGGGGTTCACATCACACAGGTTAAACGTCGACCTGGGAAGGAAGTCTGTTAGGTAGAAGCGAAGAGCCTGTGCCCCCGAAAGAAGCCAAGTAATAGCAAAAGAGGTTGATAAGCTATTATAGTTGGGGTTTATTCGAGAAGCAACCTACGAAGAGTAGTTGGCCAACGTACTTTTGGTACCAAAACCCAAAGAAAAATGGCGAATGTGTGTAGAATTCATTGATTTTAATAAAAGCATGCCCAAAGGACAACTTTCCTTTGCCAATTCGATATGCAAGTGGATTGTTCCATGGAGCATGAACTTCTCTATTTCCTGGATGACTTCTTAGGATACAACCAGATTCAAATGGACCTGGCGATCAGGAGAGACTGCCGCAATCATCGACAATGGGCATTACTACTATCTAATATGCCATTCGATTTAAAAAACACAGGAGCTACCTACCAAAGACTAGTCAACATCATGTTTAAGGAACATATCGACCAAAATATGGAAGTATACGTCGACTCATGATTGTTATAAAATGAAGGCTTAATATACACGCGTGCCCTTAACGTTTTCTCAAAAATACCCCTAGGGGTAATTTTTGTTGTCCCGCTACCTTGAGGTATATCCATTTTCCCCGTTTTATCCCTCTGCCAACATTCCGTCTATTTTTGGACGAAAATTGATGATGTGGACCAAGTGACCACGTCACATCCAATTAAAAGGCGACACGTTTGAGAAAACTGTTGACCGGATGAAATTCATTTAACACCTCCATATCAACGTCACCCTCTCTGTGAGACCCCGATTTTCTCCTACGTAATTCCTTATGTATTATTTTTATTTTTCCAATGTAATAGCTTTTATTTCTTAATGGGGCTATGTTTTGGCCAATGTATGGCCTAATCTTTATGTTATGGTATTTCGATTAAAATGAGATTTTATTTCATAAAATCTCTTTAAATAATTTTTATGCCATTTTATGCAAGTATAAATTATATTCATATTAGGAGCCGAAATTTCAAGTAAGTTTCCCTCTTGCAAATTTATATTTTTCATTTGCTTAATATGATTCATGGACCAAAGAATTTGAATTATGATTTAATTATTTCCTTGTATAAGCCGAAAATTATAATAGATTAAATGATGAATTTTTTTGTGAAATACATGGATCGAATATTTTATACATCTTTTATATGTGACATGTAATATTATCATATGGCTTATATTATTAATAGAATTTCCATTTGAATATACATGATAAGCTATGTAGTTATGTGATAAGTTTAGAGATGATTTAATTGATAAGCACACTTGCTTATCATAGTGATAAGCAAGCATGATAAGTTAGGAAACTTTTAGAGTGATAAGGCCTTGTGATTATTGTAGAGATGCTAGGGTCATTATCACATGATAAGAGAACATGCTTATGAGATGATAAGCTATTGGAATGAAGTAGATAAGCAAGAGAGCTTATGAAGTGATAAGTTAGGTGAGAATGAAACTAAGTTGAAAGTTGGTTGCCATTTAATGTGGAAGTAACTAGGTTGGTTGAAAAGCAACCAAACCAAGTTAAATGCAAGCCATTTACGTGTAAGGCTAGGGGATGATTTTGAAAAGCCTTGAAACAAGGCCATGTGAAGTGTAAGAGATGTGTAAGTAGTGTAAGATGATGAGATAACTCATGGAAGTAAAAAGAGAAGAGAAAAGTGAGAAAGGAGGGGGGTATGTCGATGGAATGCATGGAGGAAAGAGAATGTGCAAAGAGACAAGGAAGTGATGTGAGAGAGAGGTGAAAGGAAAGAAAAAGAAAGAGAGAGGGAGGCTTAGGAGAATGTCGACCAAGGCCCCCCCTTCACCATTCTCCATTTTTCCTTTTTCCATTTCTCTCTCTCTTGTCAATTCACTCTCAAAATTTATGTCAAGTGGTTTGGGAGACTCAATCTCACACAACCCTCTTGCATTTCCTCTTGACCGAAACACTCAAGCATTTCACTCTCAAACCTCTCCTCTCTTGGCCGAATGTTGCAAGTTCTCTCAACCTTTACCATTTTGCTTCTCTTAGCCGAACACCACACTCCACATTCAAGGTTTGTGCTATTTCATTTTGCACCTAAGCCACTTTCTTCAAGCTTACCAAATCTCATTCCAAAAGCCAAGTAAATCTCTCTTGTTGTAGACAAAAATCCTTCCTTGAAAACCTAGCCATTTGACACCATTTTTCTTCAAGCTTACCATGTCCTCTTCACCACCATAGAGCTTCCTTTAAACCAAGCTTGGAAATTTCTAAGGAGGGTGGACCGAATCTTTGAAGGAGGAAAAGGATAGGAAGAGTTGGTAAAGAGTGAAGGTAAGATTAGTTTCATTGAAGTTCTTGCCTTAAGCATCACAAGTACTAACCATAGATGCTTTATTTTCTAGGTGCTCAAGCTTGGATAAACAACAAGGTAAGGCTAATGTGATGTTGTTGGGTTAGCATGAGTGGCCGAATGGCCTATGTATAAGATCTTGAAGTTTTAGTTTGATAAATGCCTTGATGTTGTTAGATCTTGGATGCTTAAGAACCCTAAGTTGTTTACATGCTAGATCTAACCATGGAAGCCCTAGATCTAAGGTTGTATGTGAAGAAAAATGCAAATGGAGAACAATGCAAGCTAAAGGAAGTTAGATCTAAGTTTTGATATGTTGGGTTGATGAAAAATGATATCTTTGTTTAGATCTATGGATATTAGTGTGAATAAAGAGTAGATCTATTGTTGATGGAATTATTTGATGAAAATATTAAGTGTATGCATGCTAGTTAGGTCACAAATGCAAAGGATATGCATGATATGATTTTTAGCATGAAAAGGTAACATTTGGGGTATGGCCGAAAGTGGGCTATGTAGGATTTCATGTATAGTTTTGAATATGTTTAAATCTGGACATTGGCCATAACATGTGCAAGCTTTATGACCCCAATGCATGGTAGATGATTATGTTAAGTGTGAGATGCATGTAGGTTAAAGGAAACAAAAGAAAACCTAATTTTTGGATGAAAGCATGTGTTGGCCGAATGCTATGGGTATGATGTGTTGTGATGGTGCTTTGATTTATAGATCCTAGGTTGTGAAATTGTTGAATGAAGGATGGGATCACCCTTGGAGTAAAAGTTGTGATTAATTGGTGCATAAATGGTAGTGACCGAATATTGTAAGAAAAGGTAACCCTAAGTGCAATTCATGATTTATGTATTTTCATTGTTGTGTTGGATAAGAAAATTAGAAGTTAGGCTAGTTGGAATAATATTATAGAGCCATAATCTTTTATTAAATATTATTGGAACCCTAGTTAAGTTTTACTCGGGTTTTATTTGAGGTTTAAAGTCTAAATTAAGATTTAATCATGAATATTTTATTAATAGTTAGATATAAGGTTTTAATGTAGTACGTGTAATAAAAAGAGACTTAGGTTTAATTCTAAACCTATGAGTATTATTTAACCCTAATCGAGGCATGTACATGAATATATATATTTTTATTTCAATAAAAATATTAGTTAAGTTTTGGAATAATTGTTAAAGAAAAGAATAAAATATTTTTATAATTAAATGGATTTCAGTGATATATATATTTGGTGATTTCAAAAAAGAAATGATTTCATATTCTTAAAGTCTAAAGGATATTTGAATCGCTTGTAGGCGATCCACGTGTCTGTATACACGAACAAGGAGACCAAGTGTAAGTGGATACTGTAAGTGGACAGTAAGTATTCTTTTTCAAAACTGGAATGACACATTGCATCGTTTCATGAATAAGCATGAATTTTAAGAAAGCATGACATGATATGAATTTCATGAACAAGCATGAATTTTAAGCAAGTATGAATTTTAAGCAAGCATGACATGACATGTGCATTGCATGAATTTTTCAAGAAGAAAATTATGCGATGATTTTTATGGAAAGAATATGAGAAGTTTTATGAAACGATAAGTTAAGATTTAGGGCACCGGTCGGTACCGTACCATCAAGTTGGACTCCCATACCGAAGGACAATTATGAGAAGGATGGGAGAATCCAAGAGGCTGTGCAAGCCACACTGAAGGACATTGAGAAGGTGTGGTGCCTCCAAGGGTCGTGTCTAGCCATCAGGCCTGGGGCCACTTCAAGGGCTAGCTAGACCAGATGTTAAGGTCTCCAAGGGAATTCGGGGACGGCTCCGAAGGGAACGCACAACCCTGACTTCAGGGGTCACATGGAGCGAGCCCACAAGTAAAAGATATGGAATAATTATGAAAAGGCCAACAAGGGCACAAGTACGAATAAGCGGTTTACAAGGGCCAAGGGCCAGTTTTTCAAGCAAGAATGAAAGAAAGATTTTAAAGGGCTTGGGGCCGAAACTAAGCAAGAGCATATGCATAATTCATGACATGCATGTGCATCAATTGTCAAGTTTCTTTCTTTCATGATTAAGCAAGCATAAGTCAAGAGCATGATTTAAGTTTTACGTTTTTCCCTTACTGAGTCTTTTTGACTCACGTTTTTAAAATTGTGTCATTCCAGATGTATCAGGTGAAGAGAGTCAGGAGGACTACCTGACCTAGAAGCCCAAGATTATTATGTTTCACATTTTGTTGATAGTGGCATGAGTGTCACTAATTGGGTTCTGATGTGTTAAATATATGTTTTGTATGAATTTAATGAGAACCCTGATTATGTAAGAATTAGCTCGAACCCCTCGCGATCCTGTACGTTTCGCGATGCCGGTCCCTGTCACGGTGGAGTCATCCGGGGGATAGCTCGCGGCTGTCACGGTCCCTGCGGGATGCCGTTCGGGGCGTGACAGTTAAGTTGGTATCAGAGGATCGGAGGGTAGAGTCGTAGAACATAGGGAACGAAGTAGAACCCTAAACCCTAAAGCATGAGATAACACGTTTAGGGTTAAGTATGATGAGAATTTCTGAGGTTGAGGTTGTCCTAAGCTGAACGATAACCTTGAAGTGCAGGATGGCACCTAGGAGGCCAACAAGAAATCAAGAGTCCGAGGCTCCCGGAGTTACTACCGAGGATGTGTTAAGGCACATGGCTCAGCTAGTTGCCGAGCACGTGCAGCCGAGTGCCCATGCTGAAGGGGCCTGAGGACGCCCTGAGGGGTGTACGTTCGATCAGTTTAACCGCCAGCACCCGCCAGCGTACAACGGCAGGGGGGATGCCATACTAGCAGAAAATTGGCTATTGGAGATGAAAGAGCTACTTGAGGTCTTGGGGTGTACCGAGGCTCAAAAGTTCAGTTATGCTACCTTCAAGCTGCAAGGGGATGCCAAAAGGTTGTGGCAGTCCGAGAAGGTGTTGCTGGAACAGGAGCTGGGAGAGCAGCCCATAACCTGGGAGAGGTTCCAGCAAGAATTTCTAGATCGTTATTTCCCACGAACGACTCGGGAAGCGAAGGCAAGGGAATTCGCTACCCTAACCCAAGGAGCCATGACGGTGGAGCAGTACGCAGGCCGATTCATGGAGCTGGTGCGGTTTGCCCCGTACTTGGTGCCAGATGAGGAAAGGAAGGCCCGAAAGTTTGAGGAAGGGTTACACCCACGGGTCTATGACAGGGTGTATAGTCATAATCTTAAAACCCTGGCAGAAGTAATTGAACGGGCCGTGATAGTGGAGAGAGGACTGCAAAGGATAGCAGTCTATCATGACCAGCAAAAGAGGAAGGCTCCTTCCAACCCAACCATTCCGCAGATGCCCTGGAAGAAAAGTAGGCCAGAGCCGTCACAGAGTCAGCCTCAGAGGCCGAATCAGAGGCCAAACCCGAGGCCAAACCAGAGACCTGGTGGAGCTCAGAATGCCGGAGGAAATCAGTTTCCTCTGTGCAACAAGTGCAACAAGAGACACCCAGGGGAGTGCAGGCAGGGTTTATGTTTTAAGTGCGGGAAGCCTGGTCACTTCGCCAGAGACTGTAGGAGTGCAGGCAGCTCAAACCAAGCACCCCGACCCCCGCAGCAGAACAATGCAAGAAGGCAGGGAGGCCCAACACAGGCGAGGTTATATGCAATGACTCCGGAGGACGCGGAGAACCAGAACCGAGTGGTGGCAGGTAAGTTGCCTTTGCCCCAGGGGGAAGCCCTAGTTCTGTTTGATTCAGGGGCCACGCATTCATTCATTGCATCAGCATATTGCAAGACACATGCCTTAAATAGTGAATTGTTGAATAGTAACGTCCTTGTGTCAACGCCCGCTGGGGGAAGAGTCGAATGTAGCCGAATGTTGAAGGACTATCCGATAGTAGTAGAAGGGCAAGTCATGTTGGCTGATTTGATAGTTATGGAGATGGGAGGATTTGATGTCATCCTAGGTATGGATTGGTTGTCGAAGCATGGCGCCAATATTCAGTGCTATGAGAAGAAGGTCTTGTTCCAAAAGGAGGGGAGACCAGATTGTTGTTTCACGGGTATGAGGAAAATGGAGCGAAGGCCAGCAATTGTCTCGGCCCTGCAAGCTAAGAGATTGTTGCAGGGAGGGCACGAGGGAATTCTAGTATGGGCAAGTGATACGCGAAGTAATACGCAGAACGAGGTCCCTGCATTTGATCAAACCCCAATAGTGACTGAGTTTCCGGATGTGAGACCCCGATTTTTTTCCTACGTAATTGCTTATGTATTATTTTATTTTTTCCAATGTAATAGCTTTTATTTCTTAATGGGGCTATGTTTTGGCCAATGTGTGGCCTAATTTTTATGTTATGGTATTTCGATTAAAATGGGATTTTATTTCATAAAATCTCTTTAAATAATTTTAATGCCATTTTATGCAAGTATAAATTATATTAAGAGCCGAAATTTGTAAGTAAGTTCCTCTTTTACAAATTGATATTTTTCATTTACATAATATGATTCATGGACCATATAATTTGAATTATGATTTAATAATTTCCTTGTATAAGCCGAAATTATTAATAGATTAAATAATGAAATTCTTTTGAATACATGGATTAAATATTGTATATCTTTTATATGTGACATGTAATATTATAATGTGTTCTATATTATTAATAGAATTTCCATTTGAATATTCAATGATAAGCTATGTAGTTATGTGATAAGTTTAGAAATGATTTAATTGATAAGCACACTTGCTTATCATAGTGATAAGCAAGCATGATAAGTTAGGAAACTTTTAGAGTGATAAGGCCTTGTGATTATTGTAGAGATAGGCTAAGGCCATTATCACATGATAAGATATCATACTTGTAAGGTGATAAGCTATTGGAATGGATAGATAAGTAAGAGAGCTTATAAAGTGATAAGTTAGGAGTGAATGAAACTAAGTTGAAAGTTGGTTGCCATTTAATGTGGAAGTAACTAGGTTGGTTGAAAAGCAACCAAACTAAGTAAGATACAAGCCATCTACGTAAATGCTATGGGATGAATTTGAAAAGCCAAAGCAAGGCCATGTGAAGTGTGAGATCCCGAATTTACTAATGTCATTGTATAGGAGAGAGAGATTTTGCTATGATTTTCCTCAGGATGTAGGTATGTTTTAATTGGTGATTTTTGAGGTAAGTGTCGACACATTGGAACATAGTGTCGACACATTATACTAACACCCGAAAGTTTACCTTTTCCTGGAGACCAAAGTGAATTTTGACTAAGTGTTGTAAGTGTCGACACTTTGAGTCATAGTGTCGACACATTAGACTGATACCCGAGCGTTTATATCTTTCCAGAACTAGAGTGATTTTTACTAAGTGTTGGAAGTGTCGACACCTTGAGTGATGGTGTCGACACATCCAACTGAAACCCGAGAGTTCGCCTTTTTCCAGAACTCCCGTGGATTTTGACCAAGTGATGGAAGTGTCGACACCTTGGGTGATGGTGTCGACACATCTAATTGAAACCCGAGAGTTTACATTTTTCCCACTATGGCTAAGTGTTGGAAGTGTCGACACCTTGAGTGATGGTGTCAACACGTCTTACTAAATATGTTGTAAGTGTCGACACCTTGAGTGATGGTGTCGACACATATAACTACATTCCGGAATTTTATCGGTTTGAAATACGCGAGTTGAAATTTATGAAGTAGGGGGAGGGCAAACTTGTCTTTTCCCCAACCATTTTCACGCCTATTACTCTCTCCCCCTTTGCCGAACACTTCATTTTTCCCCTCTCTTCAGCCTTTTCATTTTCCCTTGCCCTAAGTCACCCACCCGAAGAAGGAAGAAGGAAGAAGAGAAAGAAGAAGGAAGAAGGAAGAAGGAGAAGAAGAAGGAGAAGAAAAGAAGGAGGAAGAGGAGAGAAGCAAGGTAAATCCTTGCTGGCCGAAAATCGTGCTACACTCTCTCTCTCTCTCTCTCTCTCTCTCTATTCTCTTCTTGTTTCCTCTTGTTGGTTAGTTGTGGTTGGTGATGTTCTTGTTTTCTTTTGTTGGTTGGTTGTGGTTTGATGGTAATTTGTCTAAGTAGTGTTCTCCTTGTGATTCATGGATGTTTAGTGTGGATCTAGGTATGTTCAAGGTAGATCTTGTAAGTGTAGCATAGATTTTTACATGAGAACATGTGGAAAAATGACTAGATCTGAAATGAGGGTTCAAGAGAAATTGGTTATGTGCTCTAGGTGTTTGATAAAAGGCCTAAGAGGGGATTGAAACCTAAGTTGAGCAAGTATGGCCGAATCTAGGGTTTGATGCATTAGATTGTGTATGTATGCTAGTGATATTGAGAACCACAAAGCCCTAAGTGTTAGGGATATGTTCAGATCTGGGAAAATAGGCAAGAGGACCAATAACGCACACTAGGTGTTTGGTAAACAGCCCAAGAGAAATGGGTACATGCAAGGGTGTTAACTTGATAATTATGGAACCATGATTTGGTTGTAAACTTCAAGTTGAAGTTGTAAGTGGGAGGAAGGTGAGAGTATAGTTGTTGTTATGAGATGTTAAGTTAGCCTTGGATGTTGGTTGTGACATGTAGAGATTCGGATTTTGGTTGTTGGAGATTGTTGTGATTTCTGGAGTTACATATGCAGATTTCAAGGCTGGAATAGAAAGTGTGTTTTGTTGCATTGGTGTTTATCTCTTGATATTTTAGTCCAATTTTACGGGGTTGGTCTTGGAATTTGTTTCAAGTTAAGAAAGAGAGCGTTTTAAGATAACTTGCATGTGAATTAGAGGTATGACGAATATGTTATGGTATGAAAAATTAGTGTGAGGGTCTATTAAAACAGATTCGTGTGAGTAATGTATTGATTACTATATACGTTTAGTGAACCTATGAATGACAATAGTACGGTTCATTGTAGGTAACGAGACACTCGATACTCAAGCAAGCCTAAGGTAAGTGAAAATCTTTACAAACTGGAATGATACACTGCATGAAGAATATTTATGAATAAGCATATCAAGTATGATATATCAAGCATGACATTACCAAGCACGACATGAATGCATCATGATCATTTGCATTCATTTTCCTCATGAGAAATGAGACATTTTATGCAAATGAAAGTACCATTTTTATGCTACTTTATGACAAGTTTCATGACAAGTTAATTAACGAACCCAAGTCGGTCGGTACCGTACCAAGTCAAGAAGGTGCATCCATTCCGAAGGACGTTTACGTGAAGGATGGATGTCACCTAGGACACCCATACCGAAGGATGCTTGCAAGAAGGATGGGTAGTCCATGAGGTAAGTGCAATCACACTGAAGGATGCTTGCAAGAAGGTGTGAACCTCCAAGAGTCGTGTCTAGCCACTGAAGGACATTGAGAAGGTGTGCTAGCTCGACCATATGTAAGGTCCCTAAGGGAAATAAGGGACTGTTCCTACGGGAACGCACAACCCTGATGTTAGGGGTAAAAGAGGGCAAGTGGCCCACAAGATAAGATGTGAATCGATTTTTACAAAAGCAAGAGTAAATGCATGTGCATTATACATGCATCACGTTTCATAATCAGGCATGCAGCGCATTATGTTTACATGACTATGATTTCAAGTTCAAGTGCATGCTTACAATTTCAACCCATGCTTTAGCTATAATTCCTTACTGAGTCTTTCGACTCACAGTTTTAAATTGTATCATTCCAGATGATGTTACAGGGGTGGAATCTTAAGAAGAGGACCTTGAACCCTAGGAGAAGGGTTGATGAAATGTCTCTCTTGTTTGCTAACGTTAGGAAAGATTTAGCTAATTTTTGTAAAAGCCGGCATGAGCCACCGTGATGTGGTGGTCATGGGTTTCATTTGGCTTAGTTAGTTAATGTTTTAAACTGGTTGATATTTTGAGAATATGTTTAACAACCTTGAGTTATCAATGGAAAGTATGTTCTTATGCACGTTATACGCTAGCATTATAAGGCTTCTTTTTAACATTGAAGCATCAACGTCTTTTCCGCTGCAAGTATAGTAGCAAGTACGCTGGAGCGTCCCATGCCGGGAATGCTCGCGGCTGTCATTAGCCTCGTTTAGCTAGCGTTCGGGGCGTGACAGTTTAGTGGTATCAGAGGAATTTAGGAGTTTAGTGAACTTAAGATTTGCTACTCGCCTATTTGGAATTCGAGTATGCTATATGCTAGAAATCTCATGCATCAACTAGTTGTTAGGATACTTATGTAGTGATGACGATATAGTGCAGGATGCCACCTAGGAAACAACCCAGGAATAGAAACACGGAGGAGGAGCCCGAAGAATCAGGTGTCTCTACCAATGATGTTTTAAGGCACATGGCTCAGCTCATCGCTGAACAAGTGCAGCAAGGGGCAAATGTGCAAGGGGCAAATGTGCAAGGGGCTCGAGATCGCCCTGAAGGATGCACCTTTGACCAGTTTAACCGCCAACACCCACCGGTATATAACGGTAGAGGAGATGCCGTTCTAGCAGAAAACTGGCTTCTAGAGATGAAAGAGTTGCTGGAAGTCATGGGGTGTACAGACTCCCAGAGAGTGAGCTTTGCTACCTTCAAGCTACAGGGAGATGCCAAGAGGTGGTGGCTATCCAAGAAGCTCCTACTGAGCCAAGAATTGGGAGAACAACCCATAATCTGGGAGAGGTTTCAACAAGAATTCCTGGACCGCTATTTTCCAAGGACGACGCGGGAAGCAAAAGCGAGAGAGTTTGCCAACTTAACTCAGGGATCAATGACTGTTGATCAATACTCTGGTCGATTCATGGAGTTGGTGAGGTTTGCTCCGTATTTAGTACCAGATGAGGAGAGGAAAGCCAGGAAGTTTGAAGAGGGACTTCATCCCCGAATCTTTGACAGAGTTATGGCCCATAACTTGAAGACGTTGGCAGAAGTCATAGAACGGGCAGTGATTGTGGAAAGAGGTCTGCAGAGGACAGCAGCATTTTACGACCAGCAAAAGAGGAAGGCTCCTCCCAAGCTGGAAACGTCACAGGCACCCTGGAAGAAAAACAAGCAGGGTTTATCACGGGGCCAGAATCAGAGACCTGGTGGAGCCCAGAACCAGAGACCTGGAGGAAGTCAGATTGCAGGAGGGAATCAATTCCCAATATGCAACAAATGTGGCAAGAAGCATCCCGGAGAGTGTAGGCAGGGAGTATGCTTCCAGTGCGGGAAGCCAGGTCACATTGCCCGAGATTGTAGGGCAAAAAGTAATTCAAGCCAAGCATCCCAACCCGCACCGCAAGACAATTCGAGGAGGCAAGGCGGTCCAACTCAAGCAAGACTATATGCTCTGACCCCGAGGGATGCGGAGGACCAAACCAGAGTAGTAACGGGTAAGTTTCCCTTGCCACAGGGAGAAGCCCTTGTATTATTTGATTCAGGGGCCACACATTCATTCATAGCATCGGCATATTGTAAGGCAAGAGATTTAAAGTATGAGCCATTAGGATGTCATGTAGTAGTATCAACACCTACTGGTGGGAGGATCAATTGCGATCGAATAGTGAAAAATTTCCCGATAGAAGTTGAGGGGCAAATTATGCCGGCTAACCTGATAGTGATGGAAATGGGAGGGTTCGACCTCATTTTAGGTATGGATTGGTTGGCAACACACGGTGCTAGCATAAAATGTTACGAGAAGAAGGTCGTGTTCCAAAAGGAGGGGAGACCGGATTGTTGTTTTGTAGGCATGAGAAAGGTGGAACGAAGACCGGCGATCATTTCAGCCATGCAAGCCAAGAAATGGTTGCAAGGAGGAAGTGAGGGGTTCTTAGTTTGGGCAAATGAAATGCAGAGAGAGACTGCTACGGTAGAGCAAACCCCTATAGTGAACGAATTTCCTGATGTGTTTCCGGAAGAATTACCCGGATTACCTCCTGATAGGGAAGTGGAGTTTGGCATCGATTTAGAACCAGGGACAACTCCAATTTCTAAAGCACCGTATAGAATGGCACCAGCAGAGTTGAAGGAATTGAAGATTCAGCTGGAGGATCTATTGGATAAAGGGTTCATTCGGCCGAGTGTGTCACCTTGGGGAGCTCCGATCTTGTTCGTAAAGAAGAAAGATGGAAGCCTCAGGATGTGCATTGATTACAGGGAGTTGAATAAGGTGACTATCAAGAATAGATACCCGTTGCCTCGCATTGATGATCTATTTGATCAATTGCAAGGGGCACAGGCATTCTCGAAGATTGATTTGAGATCGGGATATCACCAGTTGAAGGTGAAGGGGGAGGACATACCGAAGACGGCATTTCGAACGCGATATGGCCATTACGAATTTATGGTGATGCCTTTTGGGCTAACCAATGCTCCAGCCGCATTTATGGATTTGATGAATAGGGTGTTTCGGGAATTCTTAGATAAGTTTGTGGTTGTCTTTATTGATGACATACTAATTTACTCACGGAATAAGGAGGAACATGAGAAGCATTTAAGGATTGTTCTACAGATTCTTAGGGAGAAGAAGTTGTTTGCCAAGTTTTCCAAATGTGAGTTTTGGTTGGAACAAGTTCGCTTTTTGGGGCATGTAGTGTCCGGAGAAGGGATTGCCGTGGATCCCGGAAAGGTAGCTGCTATATTCAAGTGGCCGAGGCCTACGAATGTGAAGTAAGTAAGAAGTTTTCTGGGATTAGCAGGGTACTATCGGAGGTTTATCAAGGGATTCTCAAAGATGGCCAAGCCTTTGACGTCTCTAACAAAGAAGAATGTCAAATTTGAATGGACTCATGAGTGTGAGTGGAGCTTCCAAGAGTTAAAGGCCAATTTAGTTACTGCTCCAGTATTAGCACTACCCTCGGAATATGGAGAGTATGAAATCTATAGCGACGCATCGAAGCAAGGTTTAGGTTGTGTTTTGATGCAAGACAAAAGGGTAATAGCTTATGCTTCTAGGCAACTGAGGCCTCACGAGATTAATTATCCCACGCATGACTTAGAGTTAGCTGCTGTAGTCTATGCGTTAAAAATATGGAGACATTATTTGTATGGGGTTAAATGTGAGATATTCACCGATCATAAGAGTCTTAAGTATTTTAACACCCAGAAAGAGCTGAACATGAGACAGCGGCGATGGTTAGAGTTGATTAAAGATTATGATTGCACAATAAGTTATCACCCTGGAAAAGCCAATGTGGTGGCCGACGCATTAAGTAGGAAGTCGGCAGAAACAAGTTCAGTAGAGGCAAGTTCAATGGAGGTGGTGCCCGAGGAAATCAGGAGAGACTTAAAAAGGGCAGAGATTGTGCTTATCATTGCCGATCAGTTTGTCTCCATTGCAGGGCTCTCGTTGCAACCTACCCTGGAGGAGCAGATTCGAGAGGCCCAGAAGAATGATAAGGTGATTGAAGGGATTAGAGAGCGAATTGAGAAAAAGGAAGACCCCGACTTTGGAGACAAGGATGAGTTATTACGATATCGAGGCAGAATTTGTGTGCCAAGTACAAGGGAGATTAAAGACTTGATTCTAGCAGAGGCTCATTCTACGCCTTATACCATCCATCCAGGAGGCACGAAGATGTATCAAGATATTAAGAAGGTCTTTTGGTGGCCTAATATGAAGCGGGAGATAGCCGAGTATGTGGCTCGATGTTTGACTTGCCAGAAGGTGAAAGCCGAGCACCAGAGGCCAGCAGGAACACTAAAGCCTCTAGAGATCCCTGAATGGAAGTGGGAAGGGATAGCCATGGATTTCGTAGTGGGGTTGCCTCGAACTACTTCGGGTTACGATGCTATATGGGTGATCGTGGACCGACTAACCAAGTCGGCACACTTCTTACCCATTAAGGTGAAGTATGCCCCGGAGAAGTTAGCGGAGATTTATCTTCAAGAGATTGTCAGATTACATGGAGTGCCTAAGAGCATAGTGTCGGATAGAGATCCGAGATTTACATCGAGATTCTGGAAACGATTGCAGGAGTCATTGGGAACTCGGTTGAATTTTAGTACCGCTTTCCACCCACAGACAGATGGGCAGTCGGAAAGGACTATACAAATTCTGGAGGATATGCTCAGGGCTTGCGTTGTGGATTTCAAAGGAGGATGGGCTCAATACTTGCCTTTAGCGGAATTCGCGTACAATAACAGTTTTCAAGCAAGTATTGGTATGGCACCCTATGAAGCCTTGTATGGGAGGAGGTGTAGATCACCTTTGTATTGGGATGAGGTAGGCGAAAGAAGGATGTTAGGGCCGGAAATAGTTTCAGAGACACGGGAAAAGATCCAAGTAATCAAAGATAGGCTTGTGACAGCCCAATGCAGGCAGAAGAGCTATGCTGATAATCGAAGAAGAGAACTTGAATTTGAGGCTGGGAGCAGAGTATTTCTGAAGATTTCTCCGAAGAAGGGGATAACGAGATTTGGAAAAAAAGGGAAGCTCCAACCCAGATTCATAGGACCCTTTGAGATCTTAGATAGAGTTGGGCCCGTGGCGTACAGGTTGGCCCTACCCCCTTGTTTAGAGGGAGTCCACAATGTGTTTCATGTATCGCTCCTAAGGAAGTATGTAACTGACCCTACCCATGTATTAGATTATGAGCCTTTGCAGGTTAGAGAAAACCTTACGTATGTGGAAGAACCTATAAGGGTTTTGGATAGGAAGGAGCAGCAACTGAGGACCAAAACCATACCTCTTGTTAAGGTCTTGTGGAGAAACCACGGAGTAGAAGAGGCCTCATGGGAGTTAGAAAGCGAAATGTACTCGAAATATCCCCACTTACGGGAAGGACAAAGTTAAGAAGGATAATGTTAGAATTTCGATATGACTTGCCTGATCTGTTTTTCTTTTCATTGATACCTTTATGTTGTCTCACTATACATATGAGCTATAGTGCTATGTTGAAGTATATAAAGGCATATATGTGTGTATTATGATAACGTTAGTTGTAGGGCCAGTTCGAGTATTCACCCGTCCTAGACCTCCACCATCAGGACAAATCTCTGGTAAGGAAGATCGAATTCCGAGGACGGAATTTTATAAGGAGGGGAGGATGTGAGATCCCGAATTTACTTATGTCATTGTATAGGAGAGAGAGATTTTGCTATGATTTTCCTCAGGATGTAGGTATGTTTTAATTGGTGATTTTTGAGGTAAGTGTCGACACATTGGAACATAGTGTCGACACATTATACTAACACCCGAAAGTTTACCTTTTCCTGGAGACCAAAGTGAATTTTGACTAAGTGTTGTAAGTGTCGACACTTTGAGTCATAGTGTCGACACATTAGACTGATACCCGAGCGTTTATATCTTTCCGGAACTAGAGTGATTTTTACTAAGTGTTGGAAGTGTCGACACCTTGAGTGATGGTGTCGACACATCCAACTGAAACCCGAGAGTTCGCCTTTTTCCAGAACTCCCGTGGATTTTGACCAAGTGATGGAAGTGTCGACACCTTGGGTGATGGTGTCGACACATCTAATTGAAACCCGAGAGTTTACATTTTTCCCACTATGGCTAAGTGTTGGAAGTGTCGACACCTTGAGTGATGGTGTCGACACATCTTACTAAATATGTTGTAAGTGTCGACACCTTGAGTGATGGTGTCGACACATATAACTACATTCCGGAATTTTATCGGTTTGAAATACGCGAGTTGAAATTTATGAAGTAGGGGGAGGGCAAACTTGTCTTTTCCCCAACCATTTTCACGCCTATTACTCTCTCCCCCTTTGCCGAACACTTCATTTTTCCCCTCTCTTCAGCCTTTTCATTTTCCCTTGCCCTAAGTCACCCACCCGAAGAAGGAAGAAGGAAGAAGAGAAAGAAGAAGGAAGAAGGAAGAAGGAGAAGAAGAAGGAGAAGAAAAGAAGGAGGAAGAGGAGAGAAGCAAGGTAAATCCTTGCTGGCCGAAAATCGTGCTACACTCTCTCTCTCTCTCTCTCTCTCTCTATTCTCTTCTTGTTTCCTCTTGTTGGTTAGTTGTGGTTGGTGATGTTCTTGTTTTCTTTTGTTGGTTGGTTGTGGTTTGATGGTAATTTGTCTAAGTAGTGTTCTCCTTGTGATTCATGGATGTTTAGTGTGGATCTAGGTATGTTCAAGGTAGATCTTGTAAGTGTAGCATAGATTTTTACATGAGAACATGTGGAAAACTGACTAGATCTGAAATGAGGGTTCAAGAGAAATTGGTTATGTGCTCTAGGTGTTTGATAAAAGGCCTAAGAGGGGATTGAAACCTAAGTTGAGCAAGTATGGCCGAATCTAGGGTTTGATGCATTAGATTGTGTATGTATGCTAGTGATATTGAGAACCACAAAGCCCTAAGTGTTAGGGATATGTTCAGATCTGGGAAAATAGGCAAGAGGACCAATAACGCACACTAGGTGTTTGGTAAACAGCCCAAGAGAAATGGGTACATGCAAGGGTGTTAACTTGATAATTATGGAACCATGATTTGGTTGTAAACTTCAAGTTGAAGTTGTAAGTGGGAGGAAGGTGAGAGTATAGTTGTTGTTATGAGATGTTAAGTTAGCCTTGGATGTTGGTTGTGACATGTAGAGATTCGGATTTTGGTTGTTGGAGATTGTTGTGATTTCTGGAGTTACATATGCAGATTTCAAGGCTGGAATAGAAAGTGTGTTTTGTTGCATTGGTGTTTATCTCTTGATATTTTAGTCCAATTTTACGGGGTTGGTCTTGGAATTTGTTTCAAGTTAAGAAAGAGAGCGTTTTAAGATAACTTGCATGTGAATTAGAGGTATGACGAATATGTTATGGTATGAAAAATTAGTGTGAGGGTCTATTAAAACAGATTCGTGTGAGTAATGTATTGATTACTATATACGTTTAGTGAACCTATGAATGACAATAGTACGGTTCATTGTAGGTAACGAGACACTCGATACTCAAGCAAGCCTAAGGTAAGTGAAAATCTTTACAAACTGGAATGATACACTGCATGAAGAATATTTATGAATAAGCATATCAAGTATGATATATCAAGCATGACATTACCAAGCACGACATGAATGCATCATGATCATTTGCATTCATTTTCCTCATGAGAAATGAGACATTTTATGCAAATGAAAGTACCATTTTTATGCTACTTTATGACAAGTTTCATGACAAGTTAATTAACGAACCCAAGTCGGTCGGTACCGTACCAAGTCAAGAAGGTGCATCCATTCCGAAGGACGTTTACGTGAAGGATGGATGTCACCTAGGACACCCATACCGAAGGATGCTTGCAAGAAGGATGGGTAGTCCATGAGGTAAGTGCAATCACACTGAAGGATGCTTGCAAGAAGGTGTGAACCTCCAAGAGTCGTGTCTAGCCACTGAAGGACATTGAGAAGGTGTGCTAGCTCGACCATATGTAAGGTCCCTAAGGGAAATAAGGGACTGTTCCTACGGGAACGCACAACCCTGATGTCAGGGGTAAAAGAGGGCAAGTGGCCCACAAGATAAGATGTGAATCGATTTTTACAAAAGCAAGAGTAAATGCATGTGCATTATACATGCATCACGTTTCATAATCAGGCATGCAGCGCATTATGTTTACATGACTATGATTTCAAGTTCAAGTGCATGCTTACAATTTCAACCCATGCTTTAGCTATAATTCCTTACTGAGTCTTTCGACTCACAGTTTTAAATTGTATCATTCCAGATGATGTTACAGGGGTGGAATCTTAAGAAGAGGACCTTGAACCCTAGGAGAAGGGTTGATGAAATGTCTCTCTTGTTTGCTAACGTTAGGAAAGATTTAGCTAATTTTTGTAAAAGCCGGCATGAGCCACCGTGATGTGGTGGTCATGGGTTTCATTTGGCTTAGTTAGTTAATGTTTTAAACTGGTTGATATTTTGAGAATATGTTTAACAACCTTGAGTTATCAATGGAAAGTATGTTCTTATGCACGTTATACGCTAGCATTATAAGGCTTCTTTTTAACATTGAAGCATCAACGTCTTTTCCGCTGCAAGTATAGTAGCAAGTACGCTGGAGCGTCCCATGCCGGGAATGCTCGCGGCTGTCATTAGCCTCGTTTAGCTAGCGTTCGGGGCGTGACATGAAGTGTAAGAGATGTGTAAGGGGTGTAAGGGAGATGAAAAGCCATAAAGCAAGGCCATGTGAAGAGTAAGAGATGTGTAAGTTGTGTAAGAATTTGCTCGAACCCCTCGCGATCCTGTACGTTTCCCCCGTAATCAAGTAAGAATATAAGTAAGAACGCTGGAGCCATCCGGGGGATAGTTCGCGGCTGTCACGGTCCCTGCGGGATGCCGTTCGGGGCGTGACAGTTAAGTTATTTCTTAATGGGGCTATGTTTTGGCCAATGTGTGGCCTAATTTTTATGTTAAGGTATTTTGATTAAAATGGGATTTTATTTCATAAAATCTCTTTAAATAATTTTAATGTCATTTTATGCAAGTATAAATTATATTAAGAGCCGAAATTTGCAATTAAGTTCCTCTTTTACAAATTGATATTTTTCATTTACCTAATATGATTCATGGACCATATAATTTAAATTATGATTTAATAATTTCCTTGTATAAGCCGAAATTATTAATAGATTAAATAATGAAATTCTTTTGAATACATGGATTAAATATTGTATATCTTTTATATGTGACATGTAATATTATAATGTGTTCTATATTATTAATAGAATTTCCATTTGAATATTCAATGATAAGCTATGTAGTTATGTGATAAGTTTAGAAATGATTTAATTGATAAGCACACTTGCTTATCATAGTGATAAGCAAGCATGATAAGTTAGGAAACTTTTAGAGTGATAAGGCCTTGTGATTATTGTAGAGATAGGCTAAGGCCATTATCACATGATAAGATATCATACTTGTAAGGTGATAAGCTATTGGAATGGATAGATAAGTAAGAGAGCTTATAAAGTGATAAGTTAGGAGAGAATGAAACTAAGTTGAAAGTTTGTTGCCATTTAATGTGGAAGTAACTAGGTTGGTTGAAAAGCAACCAAACTAAGTAAGATACAAGCCATCTACGTAAATGCTATGGGATGAATTTGAAAAGCCAAAGCAAGGCCATGTGAAGTGTAAGAGATGTGTAAGTGGTATAAGGGAGATGAAAAGCCATAAAGCAAGGCCATGTGAAGAGTAAGAGATGTGTAAGTTGTGTAAGAATTTGCTCGAACCCCTCGCGATCCTGTACGTTTCCGCCGTAATCAAGTAAGAATATAAGTAAGAACGCTGGAGCCATCCGGGGGATAGCTCACGGCTGTCATTGTCCCTGCGGGATGCCGTTCGGGGCGTGACAGTTAAGTTATTTCTTAATGGGGCTATGTTTTGGCCAATGTGTGGCCTAATTTTTATGTTATGGTATTTCGATTAAAATGGGATTTTATTTCATAAAATCTCTTTAAATAATTTTAATGCCATTTTATGCAAGTATAAATTATATTAAGAGCCGAAATTTGCATGTAAGTTCCTCTTTTACAAATTGATATTTTTCGTTTACCTAATATGATTCATGGACCATATAATTTGAATTATGATTTAATAATTTCCTTGTATAAGCCGAAATTATTAATAGATTAAATAATGAAATTCTTTTGAATACATGGATTAAATATTGTATATCTTTTATATGTGACATGTAATATTATAATGTGTTCTATATTATTAATAGAATTTCCATTTGAATATTCAATGATAAGCTATGTAGTTATGTGATAAGTTTAGAAATGATTTAATTGATAAGCACACTTGCTTATCATAGTGATAAGCAAGCATGATAAGTTAGGAAACTTTTAGAGTGATAAGGCCTTGTGATTATTGTAGAGATAGGCTAAGGCCATTATCACATGATAAGATATCATACTTGTAATGTGATAAGCTATTGGAATGGATAGATAAGTAAGAGAGCTTATAAAGTGATAAGTTAGGAGAGAATGAAACTAAGTTGAAAGTTGGTTGCCATTTAATGTGGAAGTAACTAGGTTGGTTGAAAAGCAACCAAACTAAGTAAGATACAAGCCATCTACGTAAATGCTATGGGATGAATTTGAAAAGCCAAAGCAAGGCCATGTGAAGTGTAAGAGATGTGTAAGTGGTGTAAGGGAGATGAAAAGCCATAAAGCAAGGCCATGTGAAGAGTAAGAGATGTGTAAGTTGTGTAAGAATTTGCTCGAACCCCTCGCGATCCTGTACGTTTCTGCCGTAATCAAGTAAGAATATAAGTAAGAACGCTGGAGCCATCCGGGGGATAGCTCGCGGCTGTCACGGTCCCTCCGAGATGCCGTTCGGGGCGTGACACCGGATGTATTCCCGGAAGACTTACTGGGGTTACCGCCGGATAGGGAGGTGGAGTTCGGAATTGAATTGGAAGCTGGGACAGTCCCAATTTCCAAGGTGCCGTATCGAATGGCTCCGGCAGAGCTAAAGGAGCTGAAGGTCCAACTGGAAGATCTCTTGGAGAAGGGATTTATAAGGCCGAGTGTGTCGCCTTGGGGAGCACCGATCCTGTTTGTGAAAAAGAAGGACGGAAGTCTCCGGATGTGTATTGATTATAGGGAGTTGAATAAGGTGACTGTGAAGAATAGGTAGCCGCTGCCTCGCATTGACGATTTGTTCGATCAATTGCAGGGGGCACAAATATTTTCAAGAATTGATTTGAGGTCGGGTTACCACCAGTTGAAGGTTAAGGAGGGAGATATATCAAAGACGACCTTTCGAACCCGATATGGTCACTATGAATTTTTGGTGTTGCCGTTTGGATTAACTAATGCGCCGGCCGCATTTATGGAGTTGATGAATCGAGTGTTCAGGGAGTTCCTGGATAAATTTGTGGTGGTGTTCATAGACGATATTCTTATTTATTCTTGGAACCAGGAGGAGCATGAGGAGCATCTCAGGATTGTTTTGCAGATCCTAAGGGAGAAGAAGCTGTATGCTAAATTCTCCAAGTGCGAGTTTTGGTTGCAGCAAGTCCGATTTTTAGGGCATGTAGTGTCGGGAGAAGGAATTGCTGTAGATCCCGGAAAGGTTGATGCGGTTTTCAAATGGCCTAGACCTACAAATGTTAAGGAGATAAGAAGTTTCCTGGGATTAGCAGGGTATTACCGGAGGTTTATCAAGGAATTTTCAAAGATAGCTATGCCGATGACCTCGTTGACCAAGAAGAACGTTAAGTTCGATTGGACAGACGAGTGTGAGCAAAGTTTCCAGACGCTAAAGGCTCATTTGGTTACTGCCCCGGTGTTAGCATTGCCTTCGGAACATGGGGAGTATGAGATCTATACGGACGCCTCAAAGCACGGTCTTGGGTGTGTATTGATGCAAGATAAGAGGGTTATAGCCTATGCATCGAGGCAACTGAGGCCCCACGAAGTGAATTATCCTGCTCACGACTTGGAGTTGGCTGCAGTCGTGCATGCTCTGAAAATATGGAGGCATTATCTCTATGGGGTTAAATGCGAGATATTTACGGACCATAAGAGCCTCAAGTACTTCAACACTCAGAAGGAGCTGAATATGAGGCAACGGCGCTGGTTAGAGTTGATCAAGGACTATGATTGCACCATTAGCTACCATCCTGGGAAAGCTAACGTGGTGGCTGATGCTTTAAGCCGGAAGTCGGCTGAAACAAGTGCCGTAGAGGTAGTGGCTAAGGAGATCATGGAGGATCTAAAAAGAGAGGAGATCACGCTTGTATTGGCCGACCGGTATGTTTCCATCGCAGGGCTGTCATTGCAACCATCGCAGGAGGAGCGAATCTGTGAAGCCCAGAAGAGCGATGCGGTGATAGTAGGGACTAGGGAAAGGATTGAGAAGAATAATAATCCCGATTTTGAGGATAGGGATGGAGTGCTGAGGTACCGGAGTAGAATATGTGTACCTGGTGATGGGGGAATCAAGGAGTTGATTTTGGCAGAGGCGCATACTACGCCCTATACCATCCACCCTGGAGGAACGAAGATGTATCAAGACATCAAGAAAGTTTACTGGTGGCCGAATATGAAAAGAGAGATAGCGGGGTTTGTCGCTCGATGTCTGACTTGTCAGAGAGTGAAAGCAGAGCACCAGAGGCCAGCAGGAACATTGAAGCCTCTGGAGATCCCTGAATGGAAGTGGGAAGGAATAGCCATGGATTTTGTAGTAGGGCTACCGAGAACGACAACTGGCTACGATGCAATATGGGTAGTAGTGGACCGATTGACCAAGTCAGCCCACTTTCTGCCCATCAGGGTGAAGTATACCCCGGAAAGGCTAGCTGAAGTTTATCTCCAAGAAATTGTGAGGCTCCATGGCATACCAAAGAGCATAGTGTCGGATAGGGATCCGAGATTTACGTCAAGGTTTTGGAAAAGATTGCAGGAGTCCCTAGGCACTAAGTTGAATTTTAGCACTGCTTTCCACCCACAGACGGATGGCCAATCTGAGCGGACCATTCAAATTTTGGAAGACATGCTCCGAGCGTGTATCATTGACTTCAAGGGTAGCTAGGCTCAATATTTGCCGCTAGCAGAGTTCGCATATAACAACAGTTTCCAATCAAGTATTGGCATGGCACCGTATGAAGCTTTGTATGGACGGAGGTGTAGGTCGCCATTATATTGGGATGAAGTAGGAGAAGGGAGATTGTTGGGGCCAGAGATGATTTTGCAGACAAAAGAGAAGATTCGGTTGATCAAAGAAAGACTTATTACAGCCCAAAGTCGGCAAAAGAGTTATGCGGACAATCGAAGAAGAGAATTGGCCTTTGAGGAAGTAAGTAAAGTGTTTTTAAAGATTTCGAGATCCTGGAGCGTGTTGGACCAATGGCGTATAAGCTGGCCTTACCGCCATCAATTGCAGGAGTACATGATGTGTTCCACGTATCGCTTTTACGAAAGTATGTGTCAGACCCTACCCATGTGTTAGAATATGAGCCCTTACAAATTAAGGAAAACCTTACCTATGTGGAGGAGCCAGTAAGGATCATCGATAGAAAAGAGCAACAATTGCGGACCAAGGTGATACCGCTTGTGAAGGTTCTATGGAAGAATCATGGTGTAGAGGAGGCATCTTGGGAGTTAGAAAGCGATATGTACGAGAAGTACCCCCAGTTAAAAGGAGAATAGGACCCAAATATTTATTTCCTTCCCTATTGATTGAATGTTTGGCTTGTATGAGTATTGTTGTTTGATAATTGTGTTTGACTTCCTTACATAAAGAATGCTAATTCTTTGTGATACATGATGATATTTTGTATATATACATGACTGACCGTTGCATTATGTTGTCAGATGCCGCCGAGTAGTCGACCCCCTCATTCCCAGCATTCGGGAACACCTTCTTAGAGAAGGATGACAGCACCCGAGTATCGAAGCCTGTTCAGGGTTAATCATAGAACCCAAGGTTCGACGAGACAGTCGGGAAGCCATGAGGCTCCGACTCACGCATCGCATGAGACAGATAGAGGGGACCCACGAAGAGCGTACCAAACCCATGTGTCGTATTGGCAGCAAGGCATGGCGGGGACGTACCAGCCCCCGCCACCCCCGGCACCTGACCAACCTGGACCTTACAGGTGGGGTCAACCCTTATCTCCAGATTGTTCTGGATATCTGGAGGGTATTTACTGGCCAGAGTCGCCAATAAACGCCATTCCCTTAAGGACCATGTTACCCGAAGACTTTGAGGAAGATCCGGAAGAGGACCCAGAGGAGGATCCGGAAGAGGATCCAGGGGAGGATCCGGAAGAAAACCCCATGGAACAACACCCGATACCTAGTGAGACTAGAGAACGATCCCAAGAAGAACCTAGGCGTAGTAACTCGAGATGTGAGTGTACACCTAGGAGATGTAACGAGAACCGACATCGTCGAAGAGTTAGGGCTCAAGACGCTGGATCGGAGACCCACTTTTCGTCACAAGAAGTAGAGTCTAGACCTAGGTTTCATGGACCACCCGAGAACGTCATCCATGACCCTAGTCTAGAAGAACCAAGCCAAGGAATCAGATCGCACTCTTGGACGGGGAGTAATTCCCCAGATCGCTTTTACCAGGGAGAGATTAGTAGTGGGACAAGCACTAATGTTCGTCCCAATCCCCATTGTCCTACACCTACGCAATCAGGACAAAATTTCTGGTGGTAAAAGAAATTCCGAGGTCGGAATTTTTATAAGGAGGGGAGAATGTGAGACCCGGATTTTCTCCTACGTAATTCCTTATGTATTATTTTTATTTTTCCAATGTAATAACTTTTATTTCTTAATGGGGCTATGTTTTGGCCAATGTATGGCCTAATCTTTATGTTATGGTATTTCGATTAAAATGGGATTTTATTTCATAAAATCTCTTTAAATAATTTTTATGCCATTTTATGCAAGTATAAATTATATTCATATTAGGAGCCGAAATTTCAAGTAAGTTTCCCTCTTGCAAATTTATATTTTTCATTTGCTTAATATGATTCATGGACCAAAGAATTTGAATTATGATTTAATTATTTCCTTGTATAAGCCGAAAATTATAATAGATTAAATGATGAATTTTTTTGTGAAATACATGGATCGAATATTTTATACATCTTCTATATGTGACATGTAATATTATCATATGACTTATATTATTAATAGAATTTCCATTTGAATATACATGATAAGCTATGTAGTTATGTGATAAGTTTAGAGATGATTTAATTGATAAGCACACTTGCTTATCATAGTGATAAGCAAGCATGATAAGTTAGGAAACTTTTAGAGTGATAAGGCCTTGTGATTATCGTAGAGATGCTAGGGTCATTATCACATGATAAGAGAACATGCTTATGAGATGATAAGCTATTGGAATGAAGTAGATAAGCAAGAGAGCTTATGAAGTGATAAGTTAGGTGAGAATGAAACTAAGTTGAAAGTTGGTTGCCATTTAATGTGGAAGTAACTAGGTTGGTTGAAAAGCAACCAAACCAAGTTAAATGCAAGCCATTTACGTGTAAGGCTAGGGGATGATTTTGAAAAGCCATGAAACAAGGCCATGTGAAGTGTAAGAGATGTGTAAGTAGTGTAAGATGATGAGACAACTCATGGAAGTAAAAAGAGAAGAGAAAAGTGAGAAAGGAGGAGGGTATGTCGATGGAATGCATGGAGGAAAGAGAATGTGCAAAGAGACAAGGAAGTGATGTGAGAGAGAGGTGAAAGGAAAGAAAAAGAAAGAGAGAGGGAGGCTTAGGAGAATGTCGACCAAGGCCCCCCCTTCACCATTCTCCATTTTTCCTTTTTCCATTTCTCTCTCTCTCGTCAATTCACTCTCAAACTTTATGTCAAGTGGTTTGGGAGACTCAATCTCACACAACCCTCTTGCATTTCCTCTTGACCGAAACACTCAAGCATTTCACTCTCAAACCTCTCCTCTCTTGGCCGAATGTTGCAAGTTCTCTCAACCTTTACCATTTTGCTTCTCTTAGCCGAACACCACACTCCACATTCAAGGTTTGTGCTATTTCATTTTGCACCTAAGCCACTTTCTTCTAGCTTACCAAATCTCATTCCAAAAGCCAAGTAAATCTCTCTTGTTGTAGACAAAAATCCTTCCTTGAAAACCTAGCCATTTGACACCATTTTTCTTCAAGCTTACCATGTCCTCTTCACCACCATAGAGCTTCCTTTAAACCAAGCTTGGAAATTTCTAAGGAGGGTGGACCGAATCTTTGAAGGAGGAAAAAGATAGGAAGAGTTGGTAAAGAGTGAAGGTAAGATTAGTTTCATTGAAGTTCTTGCCTTAAGCATCATAAGTACTAACCATAGATGCTTTATTTTCTAGGTGCTCAAGCTTGGATAAACAACAAGGTAAGGCTAATGTGATGATGTTGGGTTAGCATGAGTGGCCGAATGGCCTATGTATAAGATCTTGAAGTTTTAGTTTGATAAATGCCTTGATGTTGTTAGATCTTGGATGCTTAAGAACCCTAAGTTGTTTACATGCTAGATCTAACCATGGAAGCCCTAGATCTAAGGTTGTATGTGAAGAAAAATGCAAATGGAGAACAATGCAAGCTAAAGGAAGTTAGATCTAAGTTTTGATATGTTGGGTTGATGAAAAATGATATCTTTGTTTAGATCTATGGATATTAGTGTGAATAAAGAGTAGATCTATTGTTGATGGAATTATTTGATGAAAATATTAAGTGTATGCATGCTAGTTAGGTCACAAATGCAAAGGATATGCATGATATGATTTTTAGCATGAAAAGGTAACATTTGGGGTATGGCCGAAAATGGGCTATGTAGGATTTCATGTATAGTTTTGAATATGTTTAAATCTGGACATTGGCCATAACATGTGCAAGCTTTATGACCCCAATGCATGGTAGATGATTATGTTAAGTGTGAGATGCATGTAGGTTAAAGGAAACAAAAGAAAACCTAATTTTTGGATGAAAGCATGTGTTGGCCGAATGCTATGGGTATGATGTGTTGTGATGGTGCTTTGATTTATAGATCCTAGGTTGTGAAATTGTTGAATGGAGGATGGGATCACCCTTGGAGTAAAAGTTGTGATTAATTGGTGCATAAATGGTAGTGACCGAATATTGTAAGAAAAGGTAACCCTAAGTGCAATTCATGATTTATGTATTTTCATTGTTGTGTTGGATAAGAAAGTTAGAAGTTAGGCTAGTTGGAATAATATTATAGAGCCATAATCTTTTATTAAATATTATTGGAACCCTAGTTAAGTTTTACTCGGGTTTTATTTGAGGTTTAAAGTCTAAATTAAGATTTAATCATGAATATTTTATTAATAGTTAGATATAAGGTTTTAATGTAGTACGTGTAATAAAAAGAGACTTAGGTTTAATTCTAAACCTATGAGTATTATTTAACCCTAATCGAGGCATGTACATGAATATATATATTTTTATTTCAATAAAAATATTAGTTAAGTTTTGGAATAATTGTCAAAGAAAAGGATAAAATATTTTTATAATTAAATGGATTTCAGTGATATATATATATTTGGTGATTTCAAAAAAGAAATGATTTCATATTCTTAAAGTCTAAAGGATATTTGAATTGCTTGTAGGCGATCCACGTGTTTGTATACACGAACAAGGAGACCAAGTGTAAGTGGATACTGTAAGTGGACAGTAAGTATTCTTTTTCAAAACTGGAATGACACACTGCATCGTTTCGTGAATAAGCATGAATTTTAAGAAAGCATGACATGATATGAATTTCATGAACAAGCATGAATTTTAAGCAAGTATGAATTTTAAGCAAGCATGACATGACATGTGCATTGCATGAATTTTTCAAGAAGAAAATTATGCGATGATTTTTATGGAAAGAATATGAGAAGTTTTATGAAACGATAAGTTAAGATTTAGGGCACCGGTCGGTACCGTACCATCAAGTTGGACTCCCATACCGAAGGAAAATTATGAGAAGGATGGGAGAATCCAAGAGGCTGTGCAAGCCACACTGAAGGACATTGAGAAGGTGTGGTGCCTCCAAGGGTCGTGTCTAGCCATCAGGCCTGGGGCCACTTCAAGGGCTAGCTCGACCAGATGTTAAGGTCTCCAAGGGAATTCGGGGACGGTTCCGAAGGGAACGCACAACCCTGACTTCAGGGGTCAAATGGAGCGAGCCCACAAGTAAAAGATATGGAATAATTATGAAAAGGCCAACAAGGGCACAAGTACGAATAAGCGGTTTACAAGGGCCAAGGACCAGTTTTTCAAGCAAGAATGAAAGAAAGATTTTAAAGGGCCTGGGGCCGAAACTAAGCAAGAGCATATGCATAATTCATGACATGCATGTGCATCAATTGTCAAGTTTCTTTCTTTCATGATTAAGCAAGCATAAGTCAAGAGCATGATTTAAGTTTTACGTTTTTCCCTTACTGAGTCTTTTTGACTCACGTTTTTAAAATTGTGTGATTCCAGATGTATCAGGTGAAGAGAGTCAGGAGGACTACCTGACCTAGAAGCCCAAGATTCATATGTTTCACATTTTGTTGATAGTGGCATGAGTGTCACTAATTGGGTTCTGATGTGTTAAATATATGTTTTGTATGAATTTAATGAGAACCCTGATTATGTAAGAATTAGCTCGAACCCCTCGCGATCCTGTACGTTTCCGCCGTAATCAAGTAAAATAATAAGTAAGAATGCTGGAGTCATCCGGGGGATAGCTCGCGGCTGTCACGGTCCCTGCGGGATGCCGTTCGGGGCGTGACACTCTCTATATCAGTTTACCAAAATGCCCTTAAATCCGTAAGCGTAGTAGGCCCACGACAATTCACGACCCGAAAGAGACCTCCTTCCCCAAATATTCACCCAAATAATTTCTAGAACCCTAGTTCCAAACGTATGATGTCCCAGTGAAGGTTACCGTCGTCATTTGCCAGCGACAGTAGAAGTGGAATGCAAGAAATGAGCGACGACAAGCTTCTCGAAGTCAGGCCGTTGTGCTTTTGTGGAAGTATAGCTCAGGTACAGTTCAGTTCGACGTCGTCAAATCCAGGTCGACGTTTCTTCGGTTGACCACATTAATCTGCCGCGACTGTGAGAAGCTCTATGGCATCTCTGTTCGTTTCATTCAATAATTCAGTCATATTATTATGTAATGAGAAGTATTTGTTGTGTTGTTGGAGATTGAACTAAGAGCTTAGCAGAAATATGATTACTAGGCTAAGTAGGTAAGTGATAAAATGAAAAACTATGGTCCAATAACAAAAGTTCATTTAAACCACATATTTCCAGTCCCTGCTCATTGTTGCTTAGCAGAGTACAGGAAGTCTCCATCTAAATTGTTGTTGATATATCAGATTAGTAATGATGTGCTGAGGTATTTTTGAGTACTTGATTTTGGAAAGCAAAATGTAGGAGTTATGTAACAGATTAGTATTTAGGTGATGGTTATTTGGATCAGTGCATCATGCAAATGTATTGAAGCCTACTTGATCCAGATTCTAACATCAAGTTTTCATTATGGCAGAAGCACACAACGTGTGATTATTTCGAATGGATTGAACCCCCCTGTCACCAACTTGAATAAGAGCTTTCTGACTCTATCTTATAGAGGCTGAAGATGATGGAGGAACAGCTGAAATTCATGGAGGAACGGCTTCAGAAACAGAAGCTTCTACAGGAGCAATTGAAAATTATGGAGGATCGGTTGAAGATAATGGAGGAGCAACTTCAGATACATAAGGTTATTGTGAAGCGCCTTTAGGGTGTTGTTTTTAGTTCATGAATATTATTCTGTTGTTGCATCGTCATTGGATTTAGTGCTGAAACCTCATAGTTGGTTTGTAGAATGGTCTATGTAGTTATGTAATTTGGATCTGTAATGTGGTTCGACTATCATTGTTGTAATTAGAATTTGAATGTAATGAACTATTGAATCTATGGCAACTTGGGTGTATTGATGTTGTGGTTCGGTTATATTTGGGCAAATTATTTATTGGATGACCTGTTTACACAATTGGAAACATATCTATTCAAGACAATCTGTTCAACAATATCAATTCAAATATTCCCAAAATAACAATACATGCCATCTAAAAACACCAATACATAGACCTTAAACTTTGTACCAAAACACCAATAACATGACACTTAAAGTTTGTACAAAAACAACAATAGGTCAGCCCTTAAAGTTTCATCGAAAATAGAATTACATTGGCACTTAAAGTGCCACCAAAAACCAAAATATATTGGCACTAACTCCATAGCCCAATCCAACTACAATCTAATCCATTACTAACTAGACCGAACTACAAATTTCCTTGGCGCGCGCTTGAGATGTTGCACCGGCTGGGACCCACCCTAAGCTATTGGCCTTGCTTCAGAAGGTTCTTCCCCGGTGGCTACCTGAACATTGACTTACGAATTAGATGGTTACTTGTGAATAATGTTTGCAAGAAACATATGAATGAACACCGGGATGCTAATTACCTCGGATGCATGCCTCTTTCGAGGTGATCATTGTAGCTGCATTGGCTGCGATGGCTGATGGGATTCGATGCATCGGTTGGCTGGGATGGTTGTTCTGACCTCTTTTTCCTGCATTAGGTGGTCCAGCCTCATTCTAAAATCAAAGTGTTTTCAATACAAATATTTGGTACACTTAAATTTAAAACGAACAAACAAATGAAAACTGTACCTGATTTGGTGCCTTTTTTGTGATGGATTTTTTGGGTATATTCTCCGATTGGGATTTGGTGGATAATTATATCTCCTTGCATTATGCCCAATAACACAACACGTCCCACAACGTACAGGCAGTCCACAACAAGTAACATTGTAGGGATGTTGTGGCTCATCGGGCGCCCTAACCCTTGCTTTCCTCGGACATCCTGGCATAGAACTCACAGTTGGAGGTCCGATTGGTGTAACATTAGCATGTGGCCACTCTTTTGGACCAGACATTGCGTGTATCACTGGTGCATAAGCTGCTTCATAGGCCGCTCTAAGGTAACATGGATAAACAAATGCCTCTGGGAGTAGTTTATCTGAATAAATTGCAGCGTAAGCATGTGAGCATGGGATCTCGTTCATCTGCCATCGACCACTTGTACATTCCCGTTCGCCTATGTTTACGAGTTTTCAATCCTCCGTCAACAGTATCAACCTTGAAAGAGGTTCCATCCGTCCACTGACATATCATACGTATAGCTGCCATCTTGTTTCTCTCGAGTTTCTTATGTATTGGAGGACGTATATCCCAAGTAGCAGCTGCCAAACTCAACCATTTGTGTTTAAAACGGTTCATCATTTGCCTTCTAATATGATCCAACATCGTCAATATTGGCTTATCGAGTGTTTCCTTGATCCAAGCATTGAAAGTATCTACGATGTTACTGAGTAGCTCATCGCTCTTACTAACGGTTCGGAACGTATGCCGGGACCAGCCTTTGGGATCAACTTTACAAAGGTACTTCCAAGCCGCTACATTCACCATTTCAAGCTCTGCCATACTCCTTTCAAACCCAGCTCAAATACCTTTTGTCTGTCAGATATCCAAGTCCATGGACGCTCATCTTCAGACATTATGTCTCGTATGAGTAACTCGATGAACCAAGTCCAGGAACATCTCCGCTCAACCTCAACCACAACGTATGCTAATGGGTACATATCATCATTTGGGTCCTTTCCCACTGCGACAAGCAATTTACCCCCGAATGGTCCTTTGAGATGACAATCATCAAGGCAAATAACTGGCCCACAACCAGCCAGGAATCCACGTTTAGGACTCTCTAATCTAACATAAATGTGCTGAAATAGATGTCCATTCCTTTCAATCTTGACCCAAGAGTCCAGATTCCAATTGTATATAGCCTCAGCGTAGTAGCAAACATACACTTGTATTGGTCCGCATGCTTCCCATAGACCAGCTCAAGTGCCATCCTCTTTGCCCGGTACATGTGATTCTTGGATACTTGAACTTTATAATCTCTGAGAACATTACCAGCTAATACCGATGGTGGCATATTGGGGTCATCCCTAATATGTTCCATGTAGCGAGCAGCAGTAAACTTTGCGTCCAGTTTGCTGTTCTTATGGTGCATGCCGTAGTGGTGAACAGAATTGAAAGTCTTTATCTGAAATGCTTCGTCTTGGTACATAAAAAATGTGTGGATACGCCAGCCACAACGTAGCCTACAAACAGCTGTCACCCTATGCCTATCACTTTTTAAACACCGATAGTCATGCCCGCTTTGGATAGAGTGCAGCTTAAGTGCCTTCTTAAATAAAGGTCAATCCCTGAAAATCATTCCTTTCTCCAATATTACTGTACCCTCGAAATCCTCTCCCTTAAACTCCCTACCCTTCATCTTCCCATGCCCACTCTTGTCAGAATCATTACCCTCACTAGTACTCTCCAAAACATCAGTATATGACCCCCCAACTTGGGGCGGTTCCTCCTCATCGATATGTGCATTTGACCGTTGTCCAAACCAATCCATTGCAGCCTTCCTTGCTTCTACTTCATTCGTATCTAGATCAACAAAATCAGCTTCTAGATATAGCTCGGGTTCCTCATCATCGGTTTCATGAAAATCACTGACATCACCCTCCCTATTATAAACCTCAACCACATTTTCAGCCTCCCAATCAACACTCTCTCGCTCATCATCAGCCTCCATATCATTATCATCAACCTTCCTATTATCACCCTCCATAACATTATCATCACCCTCCATATCATTATCATCAGCCTCTCTATTATCACCCTCCCTATCAATATCATCAACCTCTTCTTGTAAATCAACAACACCCTCATCCACAAATATTGGGATACTTGTCATATGCTCCACATAGATTATCATCATCTCCCGACCTTCCACAACTAATCTCTCAGTGACTTTCAATACATCAGCATCACTTTTAAAAGGAAACATCCACCTATGACTGCCAACTCCTTCAAACTTACACCACAGCGTCACAGAATCTGCGTACTTCGTATCTCTCTTCAACCATGTCCATAGATGTGTCACTAATATAAAGTCCACATCAAGATCACCTAGATAACTAACCTCCCCTCCAATGTACCCCCCATAAATCCAATCTACCTCCACCCCGTGGTGCACGTGCATTTTAACCATCTGCCGAAAGGAGAAAATTTACATATTAGTGACCAACAATAGGGACATAGTGATACAAACCCAACTAGTGGTAAAATTTTATCAATTATAAGTTTGTTCGCAAGATCTCTTTCGGGTCGCGAATTGTCATGGGTCTACGCTTATGGTTAGTTTTCATTTAGGTCAAGTGGATTTAAGGGCATTTTGGTAAACTAATATAGAGAGGGTGATGTGGATATGGAGGTGTTAAATGAATTTCGTTCGGTCAGCATTTTTCTTACACGTGTCGCCTTTCAATTGGATATGACGTGGTCACTTGGTCCACATCATCAATTCTCGTAAAAAAATAGACGGAATGTTGGCGGAGGGATAAAACGGGAAAAATGGATATACCTCAGGGGTAGCGGGACAACAAAAATTACCCTAGGGGTATTTCTGAGAAAACATTAAACCCCAGGGGCACGCATATATATTAAGCCTAAAATGAAGTTGAACCTAGCCAAGTGTGCCTTCTGAGTATCGTCAAGAAATTTTTTTAGCTTTATGGTCTCCAACAGAGGCATTGTAGCCAACCTTGAGAAAGATGCCATTCTTCACATTGCACTGCCTACTAATTGAAAGGAGCTTCAGAATTTGACTAAAAGGGTTGTTGCCCTCAACTGTTTCATCACTTTCTCAAACCGTTTGGAAATGCTTTTCGAATGGGATAAGGAATGCTCTTGGGCTCTAGAGAACTCAAGAAGTACCTCTCTCAGCCTTCTCTCATCAGTTGGCCTATTCAGGGTGAGTCATTATATGCTTACCTCGTAGCCCGTCAACACATCATATGCTCTGTCCTAGTTAGAGAAGATGAAGGTTTATAGAAACTGATGTAAGAGACATACCCTTTAATGGAAAAGATTGCTTTCAACCTTTTGATTACCACCTGGAAATTACGTCCTTATGTCCAGGTCCCATACTATCTTTGCGATCACAGATCTTGTGAGATGTATGCTCTCAAAATCAATCATTTGGAATAATTATGAGATAATTATTATTATTGATTAATCACTTGTATATATTATTTTATATTATTTTGGGTACTTGCAATGACATAAGATGTCATATTGTTGAGCAACATTGTAGAAAATTCAGGCGAATGTTTAATGAATCGAAGGCTGGCAGTATAATTTTTCGGATCCTTGTTGACTCACTTTGTTCTAGACTGAGATAGATAATAATGTATAAATAGGTCTACACTCATTGTGCCTCTATAATATAATGATGGACACCGTCATTGAGGTGGTAACCAGCAGACGAATGAGTGCATTGTAAAAGTACATGCATTTAACAAGATCACATATGAATACCTTTTTGAAACGATCATTGATGTAGAAAATGGTATTAAGCAGAATTAGCTTATGTTGTTTTTAGACCTAAGAGAGTTATTGAAATTTGTTTGTTATATGTTTGTGCTTTGACTGAGTCATTTGGTGATGATATTTGCAGATCAAATATTCCAAATATAAGTGAATTTGTATAATTGCTTAATTTGGAATCCACCAATCTCTTGTTGAAGTAGTATATTTGTTATGTTTGTATATTGTTAGTGATGGAAATCAAGGCACATCGTTGGAGGATCCAATTCGAGTTCCCATTGGGCCGGTTACGGGAGCACGAGCCAAGAAGTTTAAGGAGCTACTCAATGGGCTAATTCGAGCGGCATGGGCTCAATAAAATTCATGGAGGCCCATTGAACAAGACCCACGTGAACCACAAGGGGTTGTCAATGTAATTCACGTTCTAGAAGCATCCGGTTAAACATGGCAAGATATTTTTCTAGAAGACTCAGGTAGGCGCCACTTTTTGAGGAGATCAATAGGTGTCACTTTCTTTCCATTTGGGTCGAATTTTATTTAAGGCAATTAGGGTTTTAGTTCGGCCTTGTTTAAGAGAGGGACGTCCAAGCTTTCTTTCCTAAGTTAGTATCTTATTTTGGCCGAGTATCATCTATTTCCATAGTTAGTTATCTATGTTAGGCTCCCAAGTATTTTGTTAGGCAAGCAAGGAATTCTTTCCTTAATTGCATTATTTGTTTTAGGCGTGTAGGACTTTATTTCCTTACATATGTCCGAGTTTAATTAGGTTGCTAAGTTAGGCTTATTTTCCTTGTTCTGTTTGGCTCTTTAAATAGGACCTTATGCTATGTATTTCGGATACACTTTGATCAATACAATTGTGAGGATTTATTCTCTTTGGTTGTTTGAAGAACTTCTCGAATTTATCGGGATTTCCCGTGACGTTTACTTCGACTTATCAAACGGATTTTCATCCCCGTTTGTGGCGTCTTCCTTTATACCGAGGTTCTTGTTTTCTTAAACAATGGGACGAGGTTCCATTTGAATCAGTCGTAGGAACGATCTTGGGTTCCCTTTAGTTGTCGGGTCTCGTTACTCTTAACGAGGTTCACATCAGTTAGACTCAAATAAAAATGCTGCACAACAAGATTTTGTGAAAAATGTTTTCATTGTTTATTTACTTATATATATTTAGTAAATATTTATTTATTTGAGAAAATTGTTTTTGAAACTTTTTAGGAGTCCAATTGGATACAGATTGAGAATTAAGAATTATATGAGCTAGAGACTTAACCAGTGATATTATCCCGGTGGTTAGAGAGTTACTTCTATTCGTAAAATCAATGAAAACGGGCAAAAATTAGGGGGCCAAAATCAGTTATTACAAAATAAACAATCTTGATAACAAATTCACGTTTAAAACTTCGAAACAATTGAATAAAAACACTTCGTTTAGAACTCTTTAAAAACTGAAAATTACCTTCTCTTAGTTACCCACCCGGGCGCCATCTAACATGACTCTCGGCACGCTCCTAAATATCATCTGAAAAGAGAGGACAAATAAGGAGGTGAGTTCGACAACTCAGTAAGCAAAATCATTATGCGGGTACACTTCATGAGCAACTTTTAATAAGTACAAATCAATACGAAACAGTAATGATGGAGCTCAAGGTGCCGTTTCAAAGGAACCCGTTCAAGTGCCAAGTGGACCGGTTACAAGAGCACGAGCAAAGAAGTTCAAGGATGCACTCAACGGGCTAATTCAAGAGGCATGGGATCAAGCAAAGGCGTGGAAGCCCATTCAGCATGACCCACGAATTGTCAATGTGCTTCAAGTTCTAGAAGAGCCCGAGTAGGGTTTTCATTTGAGCATGCAAGGAAGTCTTCTAGAAGATACTCCTAATTAGGGTTTCGGATGGCATGATTTTGGGACTATTTTAGCCGCACCTTTCTTTCCATATAGGAGCTGATTTCGAGTTTAGTTTAGGTGTTAAGTTTGTTTCCTTTTTGGTTTAGGCGCCAAGCATTATTTCCTTAATAACCGAATCTATTTTAGGTGTCTTTTAGTTTCCTTTTGAACTAGGTTTAGGCGCCACTTTATTACCTTATTTGTGAGTGTCTCTTTTAGGGTTTTCATGTATTAGATGGCCTATACACGGTTTTGTGAGGTTTGATTCTCTTTGGTTCTTTAAAGAACTTCTCGAACTTATCAGGACCTTCCCGTGGCGTTCAACCCGACTTATCAAACGGATTTCCATCCCGTTTGTGGCATCTTCACCATACCGAGGTTCTTGCTTTCCTAAGCAACGGGTCGAGGTTCCATTCGAATCCATGCTAGAAACGATCTTGGGTTCCCTATAGTTGTTGGGTCTCGTTACGGGATAACTGGGTTCACATCATTTGGTATCAGAGCTTTGGTTCTAGTTCGGGTTTACTTATCCCTTTTATTTTTCATCCTTTTGTTTCTTCTTTTCATATCCTTCAACTATCTTCTCTAATTTCGTTTTCCTTGTTTCTGTCCTACAGTTGGTTCATAGCAATTACTTAGCCGAAAATTCTTAACTTCTCTATTCAAGCTTTGCTAGAGCTGGTTCTTGTTATATCTGGTGCGAAAATTTCATATCTTTGTGCCTTGAGATCTTGTGCTATTGTTATCAAAGGAGAAGAGAAAGAGACTCCCAAAAGAAGAAGAAAGAAAGGGGTCGAAAAAAAAAAAAGTGCAAAAGAACCGCATATTGGGAGTATAAAAGTGCTTCAAAAAAAATTTCAATTGTTTCCATATATTGGGGTCCCTATTATTCCGAAAATCTCTTTACCTCAAACAAGTATTTTTTTTCTACTGGACGAATCACTACCTATTCTACTTTCCACCTTTCTGATCCATTGTGTTTTTTGCATTCTTATTTCCTTGATATTATTTATCTTGCTTTCTCTGAAATTCCTTGATGAGTTCTTGTTGAATCGTTGCTGGAATTCCTTGATTGTTTGTTTAGCTCCAAAGGAACCGCAAGAGGATTACCGAGTGGAAAAAGGCAAGAGTGGTGAGATTATTAGAGGGTAAAAGCCATATCTTATGTGTGAAACACGAGTGACTAGAGACCCTATTCTTGAGTGAGACACGTAAGGGAGAGATTTGTGAGGTCCTTTTCTTGTTTTTATTTCTAACACTATATCTTTGCAGTAACCATGTCTCGAGATAGTGGAAAGAGCGTGTCCAACGAAGATACACCACCAGCTGACCCAAAGCTGTATATGGAGGTCATGGTAGGTGAAATAAGGCGGGTGTTGAACCAAGTACAAGAACGGCTAGATCGGCTGGAACATCCTTAACCCCAACCGGTCACAATTACCGTAGACGGGAAAGAGCACCACGGAGGGAGGAAAGGGAGTACGACGAAGAGCCTTACAGATCTGACAATGAAGAAGATCGTGATTCTCATGTTGGCTATAGGAGATATGGAGGGCGACGAGACGCTAGGAATCGAGAAGATAACAACTTCAGCGGTATTAAGATGAAGATTCCGTCTTTTCACGGGAGATCTGATCCGGAAGCCTATCTTGAGTGGGAGAAGAAGATGGAGTTCGTATTTGATTGTCATAACTACTCCGAAACCAATAAGGTAAAATTAGCAGTCATTGAGTTTTCTGAGTATGCTATAACTTGGTGGGATCAACTTGTGATAAATAGGAGGCGGAATGGAGAACGTCCAATAGAGACATCGGATGCTATGAAGGCGGTCATGAGAAAACGGTTTGTTCCAAGCCACTACTACCGGGAGCTGTACAAAAGGTTACAAAGCCTTAAGCAAGGAAGTCGAAGTGTGGAAGACTATTACAAGGAGATGGAGATGGCCATGACCCGTGACAATATTGAAGAGGATGGAGAGGCTACCATGGCTCGTTTCCTACATGGCCTAAACCGGGAGATCCATGATAGGGTGGAGATGCAACATTATGTGGAGATAGAAGACATGGTGCATATGGCTATCAAAGTGGAGCAGCAGCTCAAGAGAGGAAGTGGGGGACGTGCAAGCCATAATTCGAATTCTACTTTTTCCAAGCCAACCTACACCAAGCCCATGGACAAGTCACAAGTGTCCAAACCCGAGCCCAAACCCCCTACCACCAGCCACACTTCTCAAGGTAAAACTGAAGCTTCTACTTCTAGAAATCGTGATATCAAGTGTTTTCGATGTCAAGGCAGGGGACACATAGCAAACCAATGTCCAAACAAGCAAGTCATGGTGTTGAAGGCCAATGGAGAGATCGTGACCGATAGTGAAGAATCTGACACCGACGACATGCCACACTTGGAGGATGTTTCCGAGGATGAATACACAGCCCCTGATGCGTTGACCTTAGTGGCGAGGAGAGCCTTGAGCTTGCAAGCAAAGGGCGATGAGGAAGTACAGCGGGAGAACATCTTTCACACTAGGTGCTACATCAAAGACAAGGTATGTAGTGTGATTATTGATGGTGGTAGTTGTACTAATGTTGCGAGCACAGTAATGGTTGAAAAGTTGGGATTGCCCGTGTTGAAACACCCTAGACCATATAAGTTGCAGTGGTTGAATGATAGTGGAGAAATCAGGGTGAACAAGCAAGTGTTAGTTGCTTTTCGAATCGGTAAGTACGAAGATGAAGTCATGTGTGATGCAGTACCGATGCAAGCGGGACACTTGTTACTAGGGCGTCCGTGGCAGTTCGATCGACATGTGAAGCATGATGGCTTTACAAATAAGTACTCTTTTGTACTTAATCAGAAGCCAATCACTCTTGTACCCCTGACACCGCAACAAGTATATGAAGATCAAGTGAGGTTGCAGCAAGAGAGTGAACAAAGGAAAGAGCGTGAGCAAAAGAAAGAGAATGAGAAAATGAAAGAGAGTGAAAAACAGAGAGTGAGTGAAAATTCGAGAGAAGCCGAAAAAAAAGAGAAAGGAGGTTCGGCCCTTAAGAGAAAACCAGAGAGAAAAAAGAGTTTCTATGCAAAAGTGAGTGAGATCAAGCGAACGATGCTTTCAAATCAGCCGATGATTGTACTTTTGTACAAAGAGGCCCTTTTAAACACTAACGCTCTTGACCAAGCTTTGCCTAGTTCTATTGTGTCTCTTTTGCAGGAATATGACGATGTCTTCCCCGAAGAAACCCCACATGGATTACCTCCGATTCGAGGGATCGAACATCAAATTGATTTTGTTCCCGGTGCTGCCATTCCAAACCGACCAGCTTATAGTAGCAATCCCGAGGAGACCAAGGAGCTTCAACGGCAAGTCAGTGAGTTGTTGGATAAGGGGCACGTAAGGGAAAGCATGAGCCCATGTGCTGTTCCGGTTCTACTTGTACCTAAGAAGGATGGGTCGTGGAGAATGTGCGTTGATTGCCGAGCCATCAACAACATCACGGTAAAGTATCGTCATCCTATTCCTCGTTTAGATGACATGTTAGATGAGTTGCATGGTTCTTGTGTGTTTTCAAAAATTGATTTGAAGAGTGGATACCATCAAATTAGAGTAAAAGAAGGAGACGAATGAAAAACAGCTTTTAAAACAAAATATGGTTTGTATGAATGGTTAGTTATGCCTTTTGGTTTAACTAATGCTCCGAGCACCTTTATGAGACTTATGAACCATGTTTTACGTGCTTTTATAGGAAGATTTGTCGTTGTCTATTTTGATGATATTCTCATTTATAGCAAAAACATGGACAATCATGTAGTGCATCTGAAATCTGTGTTAGATGTGCTAAGGAAAGAGAAGTTGTTTGCTAATATGAAGAAGTGCACTTTTTACACCGATAAGCTTGTATTCTTGGGATTTGTTGTTATTGCACAAGGTATACAGGTTGATGAAGAAAAGGTACGTGCAATTCAAGAATGGCCGAGTCCCACAAGTGTAGGTGAGGTTCGTAGTTTTCATGGCCTTGCCAGTTTTTACCGGCGGTTCGTGAAGGACTTTAGTAGCATAGCCGCACCACTTACCGAAGTAATCAAGAAGAACGTGGGATACCAATGGGGAGACGCGCAAGAGAAGGCGTTTCAATTACTTAAGGAGAAGTTAACCCATGCTCCTTTATTATCTTTGCCTAACTTTTCCAAAACATTTGAAATTGAATGTGATGCTTCAGGTATTGGCATTGGCGCAGTTCTTATGCAAGACGGATGACCACTTGCTTATTTCAGCGAGAAACTAAGCGGGGCAGCCCTAAACTACCCCACCTATGACAAGGAGTTGTATGCACTAGTCTGGGCCTTGGAAACATGGCAGCACTACCTATGGCCTAAGGAATTCGTGATTCATACCGATCATGAATCCTTGAAACATTTGAAGGGCCAACACAAGCTAAACAAAAGGCATGCGCGCTGGGTAGAGTTCATTGAGACGTTTCCATACGTCATTCGGTATAAGCAAGGTAAGGAGAATGTGGTAGCCGATGCCCTTTCTCGCAGGTATGCTCTACTTTCCACACTAGATGCCAAGTTATTAGGTTTTGAGCATATTAAGAATTTATATTCTGATGACCATGACTTTGGTGATGAATATCGTGCTTCTGAGAAAATTGCATGTGGTAAGTTCTTTAGGCTTGATGGGTTCTTGTTCCGAGAAAATAAGTTATGTGTGCCTAATTGTTCAATGCGGGAGTTATTAGTGCAAGAATCCCATGGGGGTGGACTAATGGGACATTTTGGAGTTGCCAAAACCTTAGCCATTTTACAAGAACACTTCAATTGGCCTCACATGAAGAGGGATGTCGAGAGAATTTGTGGTAGGTGTATCACATGTAGACAAGCTAAGTCCAAAGTGCAAGCCAATGGTTTGTATACTCCCTTACCTATTCCTAGTGAGCCTTGGGTTGATATTTCCATGGATTTTGTGCTAGGATTGCCTAGGACTAAACGTGGGAGAGATTCGATTTTTGTGGTCGTGGATAGATTTTCTAAAATCGCACATTTTATTCCATGTCACAAAACGGATGATGCGTCGCATGTTGCTGATCTATTCTTTAGGGAAATTGTAAGACTACATGGCATGCCTAGGACGATTGTCTCGGATAGAGATGCGAAATTCTTGAGCTATTTTTGGAAGACTTTGTGGTGTAAGCTAGGCACTAAGTTATTGTTTTCCACTACTTGTCACCCACAAACGGATGGTCAAACTGAAGTTTTCAACAGGACCTTGTGTACGTTATTACGGGCGATCATCAAAAAGAACATTAAAACTTGGGAAGAATGTTTACCACATGTTGAGTTTGCCTATAATAGAGCTATTCATTCTGCTACTCACTTTTCTCCATTTGAAATAGTCTATGGTTTTAATCCTTTGACTCCATTGGACTTATCACCTTTGCCAGTCACTGAACATGTTAATTTAGATGGCAAAAGGAAAGCTGACTTTGTTAAGCAGATTCACGAGCAAGCGAGACTCAACATTGAGCGACAAACGGAGCAGTATGCAAAACAAGCCAATAAGGGTCGTCACAAGATAGTTTTTGAACCCGGCGATTGGGTTTGGCTACATATGCGGAAAGAGAGATTTCCCACGAAACGACGTTCCAAATTGCTCCCACGAGGCGATGGTCCTTTCCAAGTCATCGAGCGCATCAATGATAACGCCTACAAACTAGATTTGCCTGGTGAGTACACTGTCAGTGCCACATTTAATGTTACTGATCTGAGTCCTTTTGATGTAGGTGAAGATTTGAGGACAAATCATTTTCAAGATGAGGGGAATGATGGAGTTCAAGGTGCTGTTTCAAAGGAACCCGTTCAAGTGCCAAGTGGACCGGTTACAAGAGCACGAGCAAAGAAGTTCAAGGATGCACTCAACGGGCTAATTCAAGAGGCATGGGATCAAGCAAAGGCGTGGAAGCCCATTCAGCATGACCCACGAATTGTCAATGTGCTTCAAGTTCTAGAAGAGCCCGAGTAGGGTTTTCATTTGAGCATGCAAGGAAGTCTTCTAGAAGATACTCCTAATTAGGGTTTCGGATGGCATGATTTTGAGACTATTTTAGCCGCACCTTTCTTTCCATATAGGAGCTGATTTCGAGTTTAGTTTAGGTGTTAAGTTTGTTTCCTTTTTGGTTTAGGCGCCAAGCATTATTTCCTTAATAACCGAATCTATTTTAGGTGTCTTTTAGTTTCCTTTTGAACTAGGTTTAGGCGCCACTTTATTACCTTATTTGTAAGTGTCTCTTTTAGGGTTTTCATGTATTAGATGGCCTATATATAGAGGCCTAAGTTGTAGTTCGGAGGACATTGAATATACACGGTTTTGTGAGGTTTGATTCTCTTTGGTTCTTTAAAGAACTTCTCGAACTTATCGGGAGCTTCCCGTGGCGTTCAACCCGACTTATCAAACGGATTGTCATCCCTTTTGTGGCATATTCACCATACCGAGGTTCTTGCTTTCCTAAGCAACGGGTCGAGGTTCCATTCGAATCCATGCTAGAAACGATCTTGGGTTCCTCATAGTTGTTGGGTCTCGTTACGGGTTAACGGGGTTCACATCAAGTAATTCTCAATCCATATAGCTATAATTGTAAAACAACTTTTATCTTTAATAATAATACTATAGAAAATCCCTTTGGCAATAACTGTTGGTCAAGTTTACTCCCGTGTCAGGGTTGTACAGTTGCTACCTAGTTTGGGGATTAGCTAAACTAAGCCAATACTATGAGTAGAATTCTTCCTTACTTTGACTTGACCATGTCCAAGTGTGCACTTGGAAATAACATACAAAATAAACCACATTGTTTCCAAAATGGGTGCACTCAATGGGTTGCAGTTGGTACCAATACGATGTCTCCGTAACTCTTTAACTTTGGGTCTCAGGGTTTGAAAATAAATAAAATATCATAAAATGAACATCACTTTGAATTTTGAATCTTTCTCTTATTTTCATGAAATACCATGCACAAATCTTCAATAATAATAAATATAAAAAAGATTTGATTTTAAAAAAACATCATGTAAAATCATTGGACATAATAATACGCTCGTGTTTACACATTTCATGATATAATATTTGACAATTTTATCATAACGTAATGCACATAAAACTCCGAGGATTTTCAATAAAACATACAATTCTCAAAATATCACCTCGGTCTTTTAGAAAAATCTAGCATAATAACCATGCTTACCTCGCCCTTCGTAACATTTGGAATATTTATCAACTAACCTCTAAGACCTCAAGAAACTAGACTAGAACCTTCGAAAAGACGCTAGATTTCTCAGTCTCCCAATCAATACACAATATCCCAGAGACTAACAAAATATATAGAAAAGACTAATTGCAACCCTATTTAAAGGACTCTAAATTTGAGAAGATGATAAGAATGACGTGCTATCCATTTTAAAATTCAAACATATTCTAGAAGTATTCAAATTCAAAACTTTTAAATCTAAAGAGATAAAGATAAAACATCTCTTCTTCAAATTTCAAACACTTTTAAAAAATAACCTTTTCAAATCAAATAAATATTTCAAAGTTTAAACACTTTTAAAATAGGATAACCTTTCAAATAATTTAAAATTCAAAATTCAATAAAATAAAATTTAAATTATAATCAGAAAATTCGGGGTGCTAGATTTTATCATCTCATTGGGATAGTAATTCTTGCTCCTCAGCTCATCGTTGGTTGTAAATGGATTTTTCTGACTAAACATCGTTCTAATCGGTCTATTATGTGTCAGAAAGCTAAGTTCATCACTAAAGATTTCCATTAGCAACCCGACATGGACTACCATAAAACCTTCAGCCGATGGTAAATCAAACCACCATCCAACTTAGACTACTTGGCAAAGAAACATATTTATAATTGTCAAACAACTTATACTAAATATGTGGCACCAAGCTGTGTTTTTAAAACCAGCTTTGACTACATGGCAATAAAAAAATAAGGGAATTTGACAATTTAGTCCCTAGGTTTATATTCATTTTGCAATTGGGTACTTAACATTTAAACTTCAAATTAGATACTCTTAAATTTTCTACCTATTGCACAGAAGCCCTTCTAACAGCCTTCCGTCCATCTAACGGAAGCTCAAGCCACATCAGTTCTAGGTCCACATGGCAAAGCAATAAGCCAGGTCAGCTTCCAAGACATCAAAGACATGTGGTATGAACCAAATGACGTCATATAAAATATTGGTAACATTCCTTACTCTTGAAGTAGTTAGTGGATGCGTAGGAACCAAACGACTTCGTCCACTAAGTAGTCTTAGAGACACATTTGTTTTTTCCCTCCAAATTCTTCTTGCATTCTAAACCTATAAACCCTAGACAAAATCACCACAAGACAAAACTCTTCGTAGTGGACCTACCAAAATATATGTGCTTCTCGGTGGACTTGTAAGTGACGAAAGGGAGGAGGAAAGCGTAGTAGAGGATCTGATGCTTGTTTGAAGTACCCATCTTCTTCGAAGTGCATGAGCAGACATGTTGGAAGGTGTGGAGGGACCAATGTTGCTTCGAAATTGAAAGTGGATCAGCGTTGTCGGTATTTTGGGTGTACCCATCTTATTATAGTGTTGTTTTGTGATGACTGCAAGTTATTCGGTGCCTTTTAATATAGGGCCTGTTGTTGGTTTGTTGTTATTGTAATGGTAGAAAAAAGCCAACATGTTTTTGTCTTCTTTTGTAATTGTCTTATACAATACGAAGTGGCCCCTAGGTTTTTGATTCATTCGGTTAATTTAATATTGTCTTATAAAATTCGAAGTGGTCCCTAAGTTTTCGAGGGTGTAAGGTTCATTTAATATTGAATGCACATGCACTCTTTTTTCCTTTATTGTTTAGTTGTACTCCCTTTGAGAAAGGGGGCACCACTACAAAAAAAAAATTGACTTTTATAGATAGAAAATTTTGTCACTAAAAGTCAAAATTTCTTCACTAAAAATTTCGTCACTTTTTATTAGTGAAGAAATTTTTTCGTCACGAGCTCCATCAGTGAAAGAGCGTCACCAAATATATTTCATGACAAAACCCGAATTTCGTCACGAAAAGTTTTCAGTGACAGAAAATTTTTGTCACTAAATCGAATGATCGATCAGTACTTTTACCGATCGGTCGGTGAAAACGTAGTGATGGATCGGTTGAAACAGCGATCAATCGGTCATTTATTTCAGCGATGGAACGTTGATTAAGTATCTGATCGATCGGTTTAATCTGACGATCGATCGTCTATTTCTCGACTGAATGTTCATTTACGTTGCTGATTTGTTCTTTAGAGAGATTGCTGATTTTGTCAAGCAGATCCATGAGAAGGCAAGACTCAACATTGAGCGACGAACGGAGCAATATGTAAAACATGCCAACAAGGGACGTCACAAGATGCTTTTTGAACCCGGAGATTGGGTTTGGTTACATATGCGAAAGGAACGATTCCCAGCCAAAAGAAGTTCAAAATTGCTTCCAAGAGGAGATGGACCTTTTCAAGTCATAGAGCGCATCAACGACAACGCCTACAAGCTCGACTTACCTGGTGAGTATAACGTCAATGCCACTTTCAATGTTACTGATTTGAGTCCGTTTGATGTAGGTGATGATTTGAGGGCAAATCCTTTTCAAGAGGAGGGGAATGATGGAAATCACGGTACATCGTTGGAGGATCCAATTCTAGTTCCCATTGGGCCGGTTACGAGGGCACGAGCCAAGAAGTTTAAGGAGCTACTCAGTGGGCTGATTCAAGCGGCATGGGCTCAAGCAAATTCATGGAGGCCCATTGAACAAGACTCACGTGGCCCACAAAGGAGTGTTAATTATATTCACGTTCTAGAAGGCTGAGCATCAAGTTGGAAAGAAATATATTTGGGGAGTTTCTAGAAGGGTCTCTATGATAGGCGCCCAAATCTTTCCTTTTATATTCCCTCCTTTTATTTTGGGCGTCCAACAGCTATTTCCTTAAGTAGAACTCTATTTTAGGCGTCCAAATTTTAGTTAGGCAAGCAAGGGATTATTTCCTTAATTGCTCTCTTTGTTTTAGGTAAGCAAGGATTTCTTTCCTTGCTCGAATTTGCTTTACTCGACCAGCACTTGTTTCCTAGGATAGAATTTGTTTCCATGTTATTTCTAGTTTATAAATAGGAGCCTCTTGCATTGTAATACGAACAACTTTGATCAATATATTTTGTGAGGTTTAATTCTCTTTGGTTCTTTGAAGAACTTTTCGAACTTATCGGGATTTTCCCGTGGCGTTCAACTCGACTTATCAAACGGATTTCCATCTCCGTTTGTGGAGTCTTCACCATACCGAGGTTCTTGCTTTCCTAAGCAACAGGTCGAGGTTTCCTTCGAATCCATTCTAGAAACGCTTTTGGGTTCCCTATAGTTGTTGGGTCTCGTTACGGGATAACGGGGTTCACATCATAAGAAATCTCCTTTCTCCTCCAGTTAGTGTGAGACCCCGATTTTTTCCTACGTAATTGCTCATGTATTATTCTATTTTTCCAATGTAATAGTCTTTATTTCCTAATGGGGCTATGTTTTGGCCAATGTATGGCCTAATTTTTATGTTATGGTATTTGGATTTAAAATAGGATTTTATTTCATAAAATCTCCTTAAGAAATTTTAATGCCATTTTATCGGATGTATAAATTGTATTATATTAAGAGCCGAAATTTGCAAGTGAGTTCCTCTTTTACAAATTAATATTTTTTTTACCTAATATGATTCATGGACCATATAATTTGAATTATGCTTAAATAATTTCCTAGTATAGCCGAAATTATTAATAGATTGAATAATGAAATTCTTTTGAATACATGGATTAGATATTTTATGTGACATGTAATATTATGATGTGTTCCATATTATTAATAGAAGTCCCATATGAATATTCAATGATAAGCTATGTAGTTATGTGATAAGTTTAGGAATGATTTAATTGATAAGCACACTTGCTTATCATAGTGATAAGCAAGAATGATAAGTTAGGAAACTTTTAGGGTGATAAGGCCTTGTGATTATTGTAGAGATAGGCTAAGGTCATTATCACATGATAAGATATCATACTTGTAAGGTGATAAGCTATTGGAATGAATAGATAAGTAAGAGAACTTATAAAGTGATAAGTTAGGTGATAAGTGAAAACTAAGTTGAAAGTTAGTTGCCATTTAATGTGGGAGTAACTAGCATGGTTGGAAAGCAACCAAACTAGCAAAGGGAAGGCCTTCTACGTGAAAGACAAGGAGGAGAGAAATTTAAAAGCCATGTGATGTGTAAGAGATGTGTAAGAAGTGTAAGTGTGTAAGAATTGATGAGACAACTCATGGAAGTGAAAAGAGAAGAGAGAAGTGAGAAAGGAGAGTGAATGTCGATGGAAATGAATGGGAAGAGAGAGAGAAGGATTTCAAAATGCAAGACAAGCTTTTGGAGACATTTGATGTAAGAGAAAAAGGTGAAATGAAAAGAGGAGAGAAGGAGAGCCATGCTTGGTCGGCCAAACCCACATTCACCTCCCTTTTTCTCCTTCAAACTTCTCTCTTGTCATCTCAACATCTCAAGTCATGTGTCATAGCCATAATTCACCTTGGGAGACTCATTCTCTCACACTTCACAATTGATTTTGCATTGGCCGAACCTCACCATTTCACTTCACTCTCCATTTCTCCCTCACTTGGCCGAATACCTCATTTTCTCTCAACCCTCTCATTTTCCTCTCTTGACCGAACCACTCATCTAAGCTCAAGTCTTGCTCTTTTCCTCTTGCATTCTAAATCACACTCCAAAAGCTCAAGTTTAGACCTCTCTTTGTGGTGACCAAATCTTCACATTGTGCAACACCATTTCCTTCTTTGAAAACCCTACTCATTAGCCTCCTTCCTCTTGAAGAAGTTAGTTCATTTCCATTAGAACTAATCATTCAAGCTCACCATATTTTTCCCCCCACCATAAAACCCACCTTAGCACCTCAAATCAAGCTTGGATCTTCTCTAAGGAGGGTGAACCGAAACTTGGAAGAAGAAAGAGTTTTGGGTAAAAGTTTGGTGAAGGTAGAGGTAGGTTTGATTCTATTTAGTGTTCTTGCCTAAAGTTTTTCATAAGTACTAACCTAGGGTATTTTATTGTTCTAGGTATTCAAGCTTGTGATAATCATCAAGGTAAGGCTAAAGATGTGATGTTGTTGGTTTGAATATAGTGTTGGCCGAATGTATCATGATAGGATCTTAAGTTAGTGTCTTGAGTGTTGTTAGATTTTGAAGTTATGAAATCAACCCTAAGGTATAATGCTAGATCCGGCCATATAAACATGAGATCTAAGTTTGAATGTTGGAAAAATGTAAGGATTTAACAATGTATGTTAGATAAGTTTAGATCTAGACTTATGTTGTGTTTGGCCGAATGTATGTGGGATATTTCCTTAGATCTATTATTGTTGAAGTTCCTAAAATGTAGATCTAATGTTGTTGGGTGTATATGATGAAGATATGAAGTTAAGGCATGCTAGTTAGGTTATAAAATGCAAAGGGAAGTGCATGTTGCGATTTTGGCATGAAAAGTGTGATATTTGGTGATTGGCCGAACCATGTGTACCCTAGATCTTCAAGTATGATTTTGTACATGTGTAGGTTTGTTGGTTGGCCATAAAATGTGTAAGTTTGATAACCTTATGCATGGTGTTAAGCATGAAATATAGAAGATGCATGCAAATCAAAAGATAAAAAAAAAAAAGAAGAAAACCTAATTGTTTTGTGACTAATAGGTGTTGGCCGATTATGATGTGTTGTTGGATCTTGAGTTTGTTTTGTGATTTGTAGATCTTAGGTTGTGAATCTGAAAAATGGAGGATGTGATCACCATTGGAGTTGAAATTGTGACCAAAGAACACATGAACTTGATGTTGGCCGAATAACCTAATGAAAGGGAACCCTAATTGCAAGCTTATAATAGGTGAAAATATATTTACATGTGATGGATACATAAAATTAGGGTTATGACTAAATAAGTTAGAACATTTAAGCTCAATCATAAAAATATCATATTAGTAAGAGAAAAGCATAGATAATAAGTTTAAAGATCCGGATTAAATGAATTAGCAAAGTTTTATGGTGTTAAGTATTGATTGAAGAAATTACCTAGGTTGACCTAAACTTAGGGTATTAAATAGCCTATATTTTCGGGTTTCATAGAAGTTTAATGTTAAGCTAAAGATTAATTATGATTAGGTTTAGTAATTGGTGAATTTAAAGACTTAGTGTAATATATGTAATAGGAGAAAGATTAAGATTTTATTAAAGTATAATTAGCTTGCTAGATTAGAAAATTTAATAAGATTAATTAATAAAGAATTCTATATAAAACTTTGAGAATAATATTATATTTTCAGAAATATATCCTTGGTTGATAACCGATTTTTAAAAAATCCATACGTGTCTTTATACATTACCAAGGAGACCAAGTGTAGGTGGAATAGTAAGTGGATACTGTAAGTATACAGTAAGTATTTCTTTTCAAAACTGGAATGACACACTGCATCGTTTCATGAACAAGCATGAATTTTAAGAAAGCATGACATGATATGAGTTTCATGAACAAGTATGGATTTTAAGAAAGCATGACATGATATGAACTTCATGAACAAGCATGAATTTTAAGCAAGTATGAATTTTAAGCAAGCATGACATGACATGTGCATTGCATGAATTTTTCAAGAAGAAAATTATGCAATGATTTTATGGAAAGAATATGAGAAGTTTTATGAAACGATAAGTTAAGATTAAGGGCACCGGTCGGTACCGTACCATCAAGATGGACTCCCATACCGAAGGACATTTATGAGAAGGATGGGAGAATCCAAGAGGCTGTGCAAGCCACACTGAAGGACAATGAGAAGGTGTGGTGCCTCCAAGGGTCACGTCTAGCCACTGAAGGACATTGAGAAGGTGCGCTAGCTGACCAGATGTAAGTCTCCAAGGGAATTCGGGGACGGTTCCGAAGGGAACGCACAACCCTGACTTCAGGGGTCAAATGGAGCGAGCCCGCAAGTAAAAGACATGAGATAATTATGATAAGGCCAACAAGGGCACAAGTACGAAAGAAAGATTTTTAAGGGCCAAGGGCCAGTTTACAAGCAAGCATGAAAGAAAGTGGTTTTCAAGGGCCTGGGGCCGAAAACAATAAGCAAGAGCATATGCATAACTCATAAGCACGCATATGCATCAATTGTTCAAGTTTTATCTTTCTTTCATGATTAAGCAAGCATGAGTCAAGAGCATGATTTAAGTTTTACGTTTTTCCCTTACTGAGTCTTTTTGACTCACGTTTTTAAAATTGTGTCATTCCAGATGTATCAGGTGAAGAGAGTCAGGAGGACTACCTGACCTAGATGCCCAAGATGTTAAGCTTCGCATTTTGTTGATAGTGACATGTGTGTCACTAATTGGGTTCTAATATGTTTAAATATTTGTTTTGTATGAACTTAATGAGAACCCTGATTATGTAAGTATTCGCTCGAACCCCTCGCGATCCTGTACGTTTCCGCCGTAATTAAGTAAGAAAATAAGTATGAACGCTGGAGCCGTCCGGGGGATAGCTCGCGGCTGTCACGGTCCCTGCGGGATGCCGTTCGGGGCGTGACAGTTAGTTTATGCAATCATGTTGTGATGTGTCTTCTATCAAAATTCTGGCAAAGACAAAGCTATAATGTCTTTTAGATTTCTATCAGTCACTAGTTTGTTTAATGGAACATCCAAAATATGGTATTAAACCACATGAGCTGCTTTACATTAAAAGAAATCCCGGAAATTAAAATATCATACATGATTCACTAATGGGATGTGTTGGGTAGGCCAGAATAAAATGCTGCGACACTTAGCACAACGGTAAAATGCAAAAAACAGAACAGAGTAATGGATGGAAAAGATGTTATTAACTAAAATAAATTGATCAGAATTTCAAAAGCATGTGAGATGTGATCCAAACTAAAAATAAGCCCAGTGTAGTCTGTCATATTTTGTGAGCAACTAAAAACATGACATTCATTCCGCACTAGTACAAAAGCAACACAAAAATGGAAATTCTCTAAGCATCAAAGAATTATCACTGTCATTTGGCTGAAGATTGTCGAAAAAACTTTATGCTAATAAATAGAAAGAAAACAAATAAACAAATGGAGCGAGAACAGAAAATTTGACAAATCGGTGTTCCAAAAGCTGGTGAGCTAAACTGTTATACCCTTGCATGAGCGTAAACTATTAATTGTATATACTTACATGCACATACGTGAGTGCACCTGCAGGGTTAGATGTACAGTTCGGGTTTGCTTATCCTTTATTTGTTTTCGTCCTTTGTTTCTTCTTTTCATATCCATTGCCTACCTTCTCTAATTTCGTTTCTTTGTTTCTGTCCTACAGTCGGCTCATATCAACTACCCTTCTTAGCCGAAAACTTCTTGACTTCTCTATTCAAGTTTTGCTAGCCTGGTTCTTGCTATCTCTTGTTCGAATGTTTCATATCTTAGTGTATTGAGGTCTTGTGCTATTGTTATCAAAGGAGAACAGAAAGAGACTCGCAAAAGAAGAAGAAAGAAAGGGGTCCGAAAAAAAAAAAGTGCTTCAAATTTTTTTTTGATTCTTTCCACATATTGGGGTCCCTATTAGTCCGAAAATCTCTTTAACCCAAACAAGTATTTTTTTTCCTGTGACGAATCACTCCCTATTCTAGTTTCCATCTTTCTACTCCATCGTGTTCTTTGTATTCTTATTCCCTTGATATTATTTATCTTGCTTTCTCTGAAATTCCTTGATGAGTTCTTGCTGAATCGTTGCTGGAATTCTTTGATTGTTTGTTTAGTTCCAAAAGAACTGCAAGAGGATTACCGAGTGGAAAAAGGCAAGAGTGGTGAGATTATTAGAGGATAAAAGCCGTATATTGTGAATGAAATACGAGTGACTAGAGACACTATTCTAGAGTGAAACACGTAAGGGAGAGATTTGTGAGGTCCTTTTCTTGTTTTATTTCTAACACTATATTTTTTGCAGTAATCGTGTCTCGTGATAGTGGAAATAGCGTGTCCAACGACGATACCCCACCAGCTGACTCGAAGCTGTATATGGAGGCCATGAGAGGTGATATAAGGCGTGTGTTGAACCAAGTACAAGAACGGCTAGAGAGGCTGGAGCATCCTCAACCCCAACCTGGTTTCAATTTCCGTAGACGAGAAAGAGCTCAACGGAGGGAGGAAAGGGAGTACGAAGAAGATCCTTACAGATCTGACATTGAAGAAGACATGACATTCATATTTTGTGAGCAACTAAAAACATGACATTCATTTCGCACTAGTACAAAAGCAACACAAAAATGGAAATTCTCTAAGCATCCAAGAATTATCATTGTCATTTGGCTGAAGAAAGAAAACAAATAAACAAATGGAGCGAGAACAGAAAATTTGACAAATAAGTGTTCCAAAAGCTGGTGAGCTAAACTGTTACACCCTTGCATGAGCGTAAACTATTAATTGTATACACTTACATGCACATACGTGCGTGCACCTGCAGGGTTAGATGTACAGTCATATTTGCATGTGATTTCCAACTGCAAAATTCAGGGGGCATAGGCCATTCCCTTCCTGGTGTTTCCAATGAGTACAAAAAAAATACAATTTACATCAGACAGACAAACCTCTACTCGACCACGTTATCAGGGCAATATTTGAGAAAAATTATGAACAACATAAAGAGAGATCTTACATCATTCTTATTTTTCGGAACTCAAGCACTTCACTAATCAAACATCTAAATAAATATAAATGCTACACATCATCAATAATTTGCAACAAAACTTGCGTGAAACACCGATCGATCGGTACAAATATGAAGATCGATTGTCAGACAACCATCTAGCAGACGATCGATCGTTTAAAACACAACGATCAATCGGTTGTATACCATCTAACAGACGATCGATCGTCATTTATTGGTGATCGATCGTTAATTACCTAGATCGATAAAATCATGCAAACCCTCCACACACACTCAAATCCACACCCAAATCACTCTCAAATCATCCTCATTCTGTCACGCCCCGAACGGCATCCCGCAGGGACCGTGACAGCCGCGAGCTATCCCCCGGATGGCTCCAGCGTTCTTACTTATTTTCTTACTTGATTACGGCGGAAACGTACAGGATCGCGAGGGGTTCGAGCAAATATTTACATAAATATGGTTCTCATTAAGTTCATACAAAACATATAATTAACATATTAGAACCCAATTAGTGACGCTCGTGTCACTATCAACAAAATGCGAAACATAATATCTTGGGCATCTAGGTCAGGTAGTCCTCCTGACTCTCTTCACCTGATACATCTGGAATGACACAATTTTAAAAACGTGAGTCAAAAAGACTCAGTAAGGGAAAAGACGTAAAACTTAAATCATGCTCTTGACTCATGCTTGCTTAATCATGAAAGAAAGAAAACTTGATAATTGATGCATATGCATGCTCATGAATTATGCATATGCTCTTGTTTAGTGTTTTCGGCCCCAGGCCCTTGAAAACCACTTCCTTTCATACTTGCTTGTAAAACTGGCCCTTGGCCCTTAAAAATCTTTCTTTCGTACTTGTGCCCTTGTTGGCCTTATCATAATTATTTCATGTCTTTTACTTGCGGGCTCGCTCCATTTGACCCCTGAAGTCAGGGTTGTGCGTTCCCTTCGGAACCGTCCCCGAATTCTCTTGGAGACCTTAACATCTGGTCGAGCTAGCCCTTGAAGTGGCCCCAGGCCTGATGGCTAGACACGACCCTTGGAGGCACCACACCTTCTCACTGTCCTTCAGTGTGGCTTGCACAGCCTCTTGGATTCACCCATCCTTCTCATAAATGTCCTTCGGTATGGGAGTCCAACTTGATGGTACGGTACCGACCATTGCCCTTAATCTTAACTTATCGTTTCATAAAACTTCTCATATTCTTTCCATAAAAATCATTGCATAATTTTCTTCTTGAAAAATTCATGCAATGCACATGTCATGTCATGCTTGCTTAAAATTCATACTTGCTTAAAATTCATGCTTGTTCATGAAATTCATATCATGTCATGCTTTCTTAAAATCCATACTTGTTCATGAAACGATGCAGTGTGTCATTCCAGTTTTGAAAAGAAATACTTACTGTCTACTTACAGTATCCACTTACTCTTGGTCTTCTTGTTCGTATATACAGACACGTGGATCGCCTACAAGCGATTCAAATATTCTTTTAGACTTTAAGAATTATGAAATCATTTCTTTTTTTGAAATCAGTCATCAATCGAAGATATATATATATATATATATATATACATATTACTGAAATTCATTTAATTACAAAATAATTATTTTATTCTTTTCCTTAAATATTCAAAACTTAGCTTATTAAATCATTAATATTTTTATTGAAATAAAAATATATTTATCCATGTACATGTCTCGATTAGGGTTAAATAGTACTCATAGGTTTAGATTTAAACCTAAGTCTCTTTTTATTACACGTACTACATTAAAACCTTATTTCTAACTATTAATAAATTATTCATGATTAAATCTTAACTTAGACTTTAACCCTCAAATAAAACCCGAGTAAAACTTAACTAGGGTTCCAATAATATTTAATAAAGATCATGGCTCTATAATATTATTCCAACTAGCCTAACCCTAATTTTTCTCATCCAACACAACAATGAAAATACATAAATCATGAATTGCACTTAGGGTTAACTTTTCTTGCAACTTTCGGCCACTACCATTTATGCACCAATTAAATCACAACTTTTTCTCCAAGGGTGATCCCATCCTCCAATCAACAATTTCACAACCTAATATCTATAATTCAAAGCACCAACACCATACACTATACTCATGGCATTCGGCCAACACATGTTTTTACCCAATGATTAGTTTTCTTTTATTTCCTTCAACATGCATGCTTCCAATACTTAACATAATCATCTACTATGCATTTAAGGTCATAAATCTTGCACATGTTAAGGCCAATGTCCAGATCTACACATATTCAAAACTATACATGAAAATCCACATAGCTTATTTTCGGCCTTACCCCAAAATGTACCCTTTTCATGCTAAAAATTATATCATGCATATCCTTTGCATTTGTGACCTAACTAGCATGCATACACTTAATCCTTTTTATCAAATAATTCCATCAACAAATAGATCTACTCTTTATTCACACTAATATCCATAGATCTAAACAAAGATATCATTTTTCATCACCCAACATATCAAAAACTTAGATCTAACTTCCTTTAGCTTGCATTGTTCTCCATTTACATTTTTCTTCACATACAACCTTAGATCTAGGGCTTCCATGGTTAGATCTAGCATGTAAACAACTTAGGGTTCCTAAGCATCCAAGATCTAACAACATCAAGGCATCTATCAAAATAAAACTTCAAGATCTTATACATAGGCCATTCGGCCACTCATGCTAACCCAACAAAATCATTTTAGCCTTACCTTGTTGTTTGTCCAAGCTTGAGCACCTAGAAAATAAGGTACCTTTGGTTAGTACTTTTGAAGCTCAAGACAAAATCATCAATGAAACTAAACTCACCTTCAACCTTTACCAACTCTTCCTATCCTTTTCCTCCTTCAAAGATTCGGTCCACCCTCTTTAGAAATGACCAAGCTTGGTTTAAAAGAAGCTCTATGGTGGTGAAGAGGGCATGGTAAGCTTGAAGAAAAATGGTGTCAAATGAATAGGGTTTTCAAGGTAGGACTTTTGTCTACAACAAGAGAGATTTACTTGGCTTTTGGAATGGGTTTTGGCAAGCTAGATGGAAGTGGTTTAGAGGCAAGATGAAATGCACAAACCTTGAACTCTTGAGTGTGAGATTCGGTCAAGGCTTGAAAATGGGAGAGAATGGAGAGGTTTGCAATATTCTGCCAAGGCTTGGAATGGGAGAGAGTTGAGTGAAATGGGGGGGGTTCGGTCATGGCATTAGCAAGGGGATTGGTGTGAGATTGAATCTCCCCATGCAACCCTAAGGCTATGACATAGGGTTTGAGAGAGAGAATGGTCATGAGAGAATTTGAAAGAGGGAGGGGGGATGAATGGAGGGGTTGGCCGACCAAGGCCATGTCCACATCCTTCTCTCTCTCTTTCTTTCATCTTTTCTCCCCATCAAATCTTGTCCCCTTAGCCAAGCTTGTGTTTGAATTACATCACTCTCTCTCCTCCCTTGAGTCCATCGACCAACACTCCTTCTCTTTGCTTTTCTCTTCTCTTTTTTTTTACTTCAATGCCTTGTCTTATCAATTCTTACACACTTACACCTTCTTACACATCTCTTACACATCACATGGCACCTCACTTTGGCTTCCAAATTTCCTCTCCTTGCCTTTCACGTAGAAGCCCTCCTTTGCTTAGTTTGGTTGCTTTTCAACCAACCTAGTTACTTCCACATTAATATGCAACTAACTTTCAACTTGGTTTTCACTTATCACCTAACTTATCACTTTATAAGCTCTATTACTTATCTATCCATTCCAATAGCTTATCACCTTACAAGTATGATATCTTATCATGTGATAATGGCCTTAGCCTATCTCTACAATAATCACAAGGCCTTATCACTCTAAAAGTTTCCTAACTTATCATGCTTGCTTATCACTATGATAAGCAAGTGTGCTTATCAATTAATTCATATGGAAATTCTAATAATATAGAATACATCATAATGTTACATGTCACATACAATATTTAATCCATGTATTAAAAAGAATTTCATTATTTAATCTATTAATAATTTCGGCTTATACAAGGGAATTATTAAAGCATAATTCAAATTATATGGTCCATGAATCATATTAGGTAAATGAAAAATATCAATTTGTAAAAGAGGAACTTACTTGCAAATTTCGGCTCTTAACATAATATAATTTATACTTGCATAAAATGGCATATTAATTATTTAAAGAGATTTTATGAAATAAAATCCCATTTTAATCGAAATACCATAACATAAAAAATTAGGCCATACATTGGCCAAAACATAGCCCCATTAAGAAATAAAAACTATTACATTGGAAAAATAAAATAATACATAAGCAATTACGTAGGAGAAAATCGGGGTCTCACACATTCAATACCCTTTTTAATGTACATATTAAAAATATCCTAATAAGCTCTAATCATCACAAATTATATCCACAATACCCACAAATATCCAAATAAAAAAAAATCATCAAATAACCAACCAAATCGTTCATAAATCGTAATGTACGTAGAGTATATTACCTCTTGCATGATATCAACACCAAAACGAAAAAATCTCTACCAAAATATCACAAATTTCGCCAAATATTTTCAATATTCACTCGGTTAAAAAACCCATGAATATGAGCTCGGCTTCTTCTTAATCTATTCTAAACACTCTCTCAACCAAAAGAACAGTATTTGGACTACGTTTGTGAGGAAAAGAGCTCCTTGCCGCAAGCCTTCGTTCTCCTCGTTTTCGTGGGTGTTTTTTCACTTCACCCACGGCCTTAAAGCATTTGGGCATTTCAAGCACGATCGATCGCCTTGTCATCTTTAAAATTCCCACTAAGTTTTCAAACGATCGATCGCAATTTCCACGATCGATCGGGAAACTAATTCAAAATGATGACGAACGTGAGCGATCATCGGTATTAATATATGATCAATCGGTCTCAAACTATTAAACGACACCGTCCTTTACCGATCGATCGGTAACATACCGATCGATCGTTAAACCTAATTATTGAAAAAACGATTTTTAACCTAACAAATGAAATAATTATTAAAATTATTTTACTTAAAATGTCATTTTAATACATATCTCATACTAATAATTACATTTAAAACGACACGGTTTGAACCGATCGATCGCTTCGTCTAACGAAAACGACGACACATCCTGACGATTGGTCAGTGTGCCTTTACCTATCGATCGTTATGCATAAGACAAAACGATGATGTCCTTGATGATCGATTACTTCAATATAAATGATCAATCAGTAGATTAGAAATATCTAAACGACATCGTACTTAAACGATCGATCACCTAAATCACCGATTGATCGGTTATCTTAAAATTTAGAAAGATCTTCTATGGCGCATGCCGATCGATCGTCATATCGTAGCGATGGATCGGTTATGATGAACGATTAATCGTGTTTCAAAGCCATGTGTTTATTGATAACTGATCAATCGGTATATAAACAACGATCGATCGGGTGGAGTGACGACGTAATTTCCTCGCCAAAACTCTTTGCATCTGGTGATGGAGCATTTCGACCCAAATTTACCTATCGATCGATTATATACACCGATCGATCGGCGTGTGACGAAACCTTCCGTCACCAAAAAATTAAATTTTTGTGACAACATTGTTATTTCGTCTCAAATAAGACTTTTAGTCACGAAATTAGTGACCAAAATTATTTTTGTCACGAAAAACCATTTTTTTAGTGACAATAATAGCATTTCTTCAGTAAAAATAGACTTTTAGTGACAAAATTCATTTCGTCACCAAAAATTTCGTCACTAAAAGTCAATTTTCTAGTGGTGCACCCTCCTTTTGCACCATCAAAGTACCTTTTGAAACATCTAAACATTTTCTTAGTATTGTCAGATTCTTTTTTATTGCTACTTGAACATTGTTGTGGAAAGAAAATTACTCGAGTAAATATACCTTAGTCTTTAGTTTTTTTGCCATAACATGATTGTATCCATGATTGATTTGTGAACAAGCCTAAATAAATCTGACTTTTGAAAAAAAAAAATATGATTAAAACACTTGCTCTATTTCGTTTTCGGTTAATAATTGTGTGTGAAATGTACATTATCTTTAAAGAATCATATGTGGATCCATATAAAGGTTCATGATTTGACTTGATTTCCTTCCAATATTTGGGAGAGTCAGCAAGTTCTGGGTGCACGAGTTCTCTTCTATTCTTCAATTCTAACATTCTTTGTAGTCATATGTGATACTTGTGTTTTTATTTCAATCAATAGCTACTTATGGAACACAAGCATGCATATGTCCCTTCTGAGAAGTGCTAAAAACTAATACTCAACTCATCATAATTGTTATACTTTGTGCATCGTATAAATATGGTACATCAGTGGCCTATTTGTATACTAACTAAGTTTCCTTTGGTTACAGGTGTGTTGGAGATAGTGGTCTATCATGGTGGTACTTTTCTAGGAGCTCGGGGTGAGCTATATGTTGGGAGGAAAGTTCGAAGTGGTAGGAAAAATGGATCCCAATTATATCTCAATGGGTGAAATTGGCATCGCCATAACTAGTCTTGGCTAACGCACAAACGGGTGATTCATGCCATTGTTGAGGCTGAGTTGTTTGGGATAGATCTTGATTTGATGGAATTTGGATCTGGTCCATTAATGTATTGGAAGTTTGGTATTGATGAATACATTATTGAGGAGGTAGAGTTTGAAGCTGGAATGGGTCTTGGAGATGAGGAGAGTGGTGAGAAGGAGAGAGGGTGTAGATGTAGAGGTGGGAGAGGTGATGAAAATAACGAGGGTGAGGGGGATGATGAGGGGTAGAATTATGAGACTGATTTGAGTGACTACTCTAGAAAGGATGCTGATGAACCTGAGGCCTATGTGGAGATCGGGAGTCCAAAGGGTTCACATCAAGATACATATTCTAATGTTGATTGGTTTGGGGTTTTTCCAAGAACCCCGAGTGGTGAGGAGGGTCATCGTGTGGAGTCGGAGTTTAAGGACTACGAGAGTTTTGAAGTTGGGATGGATCCGATATTGACGAGGCCCCACGTGGTAGGCGCTATGCAAAGTTTAATGAGAAAGTTGATTTGCAAGGGGATGTGTCACTTTATAAAGGACTCATTTTTCCTAGTATAAAGGTCTTACGGAAGGCGTTAAGGAGATATGGAGTACAAAAACACTTCAAATACTTGCTTTTAAAGAATGATAAGACCATGGCGCAAGCTCGTTTCATGGAGGATGGATGTGATTTCTACATCTTTGCATCAATGATGAGGGACTAAGACAGGATCCAGATCAAGTCCTCTATTTTTTAGCACAACTGTGGGGCACACTACAAAAATACTACATGCAATATATAATTCTAAGCGCATCACTATCTATTGAACTTCAGAGAGCAACCTAGTTGGTCTGTAGCTGCGATGAGGGGTCAGATTTACTGGGACTTCAGCATTGAAATGCCCTTACACCAATGCTACCGTACAAAAAGGTTGGCATGTAGAATGTACATGAGAATCAAAGTGAACAGTTCAAGTTCAATGGAAGGTACGCCTTGGCATTATGGGGACTAGTGTGGTCCTTATAAAATCTGGGGATCACTTCAAGCGGATGTACGTTTGCCTGAAGGCATGCCAGGATGGGTTCATACATTGTAGACCCTTCATTTGCGTTGACGGATGATACTTGAAGGGTCAATTCAGAGGCCAACTTTTGTGTGTTATTGGGATAGAAGGGAACAACAATATGTGCCCGAATTAATATACGGTAGTGGAGGTGGAGACTTGGGATTCCTGGTGTTGGTTTTTGGGTCTGTTGTTGAATGATATTGGAGACATTGATGATTGTCGTTGGACTTTCATGAGCGATACACAGAAGGTACTTGACTTGATCTCTATCATTTGTCTTTTTATTTTTGTCTACATATCTTGATTTGATGTTGCTTATCTCTTAATATTTTGATAACAGTGTACTTTACTAATAACATTTGTGGTCTTTTGCAGGACTTGGGATTCAAGTTTGAAAATGAGTATCCTGAGATGACTCATAGATGTTGCTTATGCTACATCCATGCGAACTTGAAGTCTAAGGGGTTTAAGGGGAAGTTGTTCAAAGATTACTTGTGGCAGGCTGCCACAGCAACAAATCACATTGATTTTGAGAGTGTAATGAAGGTAATCTAGTTAATTAGCCCAATTACGCATAAGGAGTTTGGAGAGATTGATCTAGCTCTATGGTCGAGGCATGCTTTCAGTTTCGGTGGCAAAACTGACATGTTATTGAATAACATTGCTGAATCGTTCAATGCATGGATGGATAAAAGCCCATCATCACAATTCTTGAGATGATTTGAAGACATCTACTTGTGAGATTTCACATGAAATGGTAGGAGCTGAGGAAGCATTTCGAGAAAAGCTAAATGTGTTGTGTCCAAAAATATTTCAACTGCTAGAGAAGATAAAGAATGACGCTCGACTTTGTGTATGTCAATGGCAGAGCAGACTTGAGTTTGAGGTAAACCATCCATACGACCGAGACGATTTGTAGATTTGAACGCATTGACATGCTCTTGCGGTAAGTGGCAGCTTACTGGAATTCTATCTATCCACGGATGCTCTGCAATTTTTCACTGGAGACATCAACATGAGGAGTAAGTTGATGATTGCTATCGATTGACCACTTATTTGAGGTCATACGAGAAAGGAATACATGCAATGCTGGGGCCTGAGGATGAGAATAATGTGATACTTCCTCCTTTTGTTCAGGTTCAACCTAGACGACCAAGGAAAGCTAGAAGGAGGGAGCCTGATGAGCAAGCAATACTACACAAAATTAGCCATAGCAGTTATGTGGCGAAATGTGGAAATTGTGGCAATGAAGGTCACAATGCACGTGCTTGTCTTCAACCTAAGAACCCTAATAAGAAGGTTCCCAAGAGTGGGGAGCCAGGAACTGCCAATAATGTAACAAGCTCGGTGATAAATTTATTTTTTGTAATGTGAGTCCAAATATCAACACAAGAAGGGGTGAATTGGGTTTATCAAAAGATTTACCTTAATTTTGATAAAAAAATGCAGATCTGAATATTTAAAGCTATAATAACCAAATAACAATAAGTTCGAGAGTAGGGAAGAGGGATAACACCGCAATTTTCAGGTGGTTCGGCCAATACTTGCCTACGTCCACCCCCAAGGCTATTGTCTTCCTTGGGGTTCTCTATTATAATCCATTAGTGTCTACAACTTAGCTTCCAGAGTGCTAAGTGACCGTTACAAGAGTTTTTCCAAACCCACTTTTCAACTTGTCACAAATCTCAAAGCCTATGCGATTTCTTCTATCCACACGGGTAGGCCCAAGTGTATCTCACACTCAAAGGTTTTCAAAGTTTAATGATAGGAATGAATAAAAAATAGCTCTAAAAGCCAGATCAGTAAAAACAAAGCTCAATAAATGGCTACAAGAAAAGATCTAATGATGATGATAGCAATGGGAGGCCAGATATGTTGGAAAACATGTTGCCTTTGTCTTTTGCTCTTTTCTCTCTTTTTGGAGGCTAGGTCATCAATGATAATGTAGAGAGGCAAAATTTATGCAAAAGTAATCTTTTCTCTCTCCATAAGGTTCCCTATATAGGTGAAAAGTAATAATTTTGCTTACGGAGTTGTCGAACTCATCCCTTTATCTATTGTCTCATTTCAGATGATATTTAGGAGCAAGCCCAGAGTCATGCTAGATGGCAAGAAAGTGGCGCCTAAACCTAGTAAATAAGGTAACTTAAATAAAACTTGGTGCCTAAACGAAAAAGGAAACAAATTCAGCACCAAAAATCCACTCGAAATCAGCACCTATAAGGAAAGAAAGGTGCGGCTAATTGCTGCCCAAAATCATGTAATCCGAACCCTAATTAGGAGTATCTTCTAGAAGACTTTCTTGCCAAGTCAAATGAAACCCTACTTGGACTCTTCTAGAACTTGAAGCATATTGACAATCCGTGGGTCATGCTCAATGGGCTTCCACGCCTTTGCTTGCTGCCATGCCTCTTGAATTAGCTCGTTGAGTGCATCCTTGAACTTCTTTGCTCTTGCCATTGTAACCGGTCCACTTGGTACTTGAACGGGTGATGGAAATCACGGTACAACGTTGGAGGATCCAATGCCAGTTCCCATTGGGCCGGTTACGAGGGCACGAGCCAAGAAGTTTAAGGAGCTACTCAATGGGCTGATTCAAGCGGCATGGGCTCAAGCAAATTCGTGGAGGCCCATAGAACAAGACCCACGGAGTGTCAATGTGATACAAGTTCTAGAATCCGAGCAAGGATGATCTACATGATTTACATGCCACCTTTATTCCATAAGTGGCTTGGACGTGAATGGCTATGATAGGATTTTTTCTTTCCATAGTGGTCGGATGGTGTAGCTGATTTGGTGCCCTAATTTTTGTTGCCTTTTTGGTTTAGGCGCCAAGCTTTATTTCCTTAGTGATAGAGTCTATTTTAGGTGTCAATAAGTACCTTATTTACTAGGGTTTGCCGCCCCATTATTGCCTTTTTTGTGAGAGTCTCTTTTAGGGTTTTCGTGTCTTAGATGGCCTATATATAGAGGCCTAAGTTGTAGTTCGAATTCATTGAATACACACGGTTTTGTGAGGTTTAATTCTCTTTGGTTCTTTGAAGAACTTCTCGAACTTATCAGGATTTCCCGTGGCGTTCAACTCGACTTATCAAACGGATTTTCATCCCGTTTGTGGCGTCTTCACCATACCGAGGTTCTTGCTTTCCTAAGCAACAGGTCGAGGTTCCATTCGAATCCATGCTAGAAACGATCTTGGGTTCCCTATAGTTGTTGGGTCTCGTTACGGGATAACGGGGTTCACATCAACGGGTTCCTTTGAAACGGCACCTTGAGCTCCATCATTCCCCTCCTCTTGAAAAGGATTTGCCCTCAAATCTTCACCTACATCAAAAGGACTCAGATCAGTAACATTAAATGTGGCACTGACAGTGTACTCACCAGGTAAATCTAGTTTGTAGGCGTTATCATTGATGCGCCTCGTGGGAGCAATTTGGAACGTCGTTGCATACTGCTCCGTTCGTCGCTTAATGTTGAGTCTCGCTTGCTCGTGAATCTGCTTAACAAAGTCAGCTCCTTTTGCCATCTAAATTAACATGTTCAGTGACAGGCAAAGGCGATAAGTCCAATGGAGTCAAAGGATTAAAACCATAGACTATTTCAAATGGAGAAAATTGAGTAGCAGAATGAACAGCTCTATTATAGGCAAACTCAACATGTGGTAAACATTCTTCCCAAGTTTCAATGTTCTTTTTAATGATCGCCCGTAATAAAGTAGACAATAACTTAGTGCCTAACTTACACCACAAAAGTCTTCCAAAAATAGCTCAAGAATTTCGCATCTCTATCCGCGACAATCGTCCTAGGCATGCCATGTAGTCTTACAATTTCCCTAAAGAATAGATCAGCAACATGCGACGCATCATCCGTTTTGTGACATGGAATAAAATGTGCCATTTTAGAAAATCTATCCACGACCACAAAAATCGAATCTCTGCCACGTTTAGTCCTAGGCAATCCTAGCACAAAATCCATGGAAATATCAATCCAAGGCTAACTAGGAATAGGTAAGGGAGTATACAAACCACTGGCCTGCACTTTGGACTTAGCTTGTCTACATGTGATACACCTACCACAAATTCTCTCGACATCCCTCTTCATGTGAGGCCAATAGAAGTGTTCCTGTAAAATAGCTAAGGTTTTGGCAACTCCAAAATGTCCCATTAGTCCACCACCATGGGACTCTTGCACTAATAATTCCCGCATTGAACAATTAGGCACACATAGCTTATTTTCTCGGAACAAGAACCCATCAAACCTAAAGAATTTACCACATGCAATTTTCTCACAAGCACGATATTCATCACCAAAGTCATGGTCATCAGGATATAAATTCTTAATATGCTCAAAACCTAATAACTTGGCATCTAGTGTGGAAAGTAGAGCATACCTGCGAGAAAGGGCATCGGCTACCACATTCTCCTTACCTTGCTTATACCGAATGACGTATGGAAACGTCTCAATGAACTCCACCCAACGCGCATGCCTTTTGTTTAGCTTGTGTTGGCCCTTCAAATGTTTCAAGGATTCATGATTGGTATGAATCACGAATTCCTTAGGCCATAGGTAGTGCTGCCATTTTTCCAAGGCCCGGACTAGTGCATACAGCTCCTTTCATAGGTGGGATAGTTTAAGGCTGCCCCGCTTAGTTTCTCGCTGAAATAAGCAAGTGGTCGCCCGTCCTGCATAAGAACTGCGCCAATGCCAATACCAGAAGCATCACATTCAATTTCAAATGTTTTGGAAAAGTTAGGCAAAGACAATAAAGGAGCATGGGTTAACTTCTCCTTAAGTAATTGAAACGCCTTCTCTTGCGCGTCTCCCCTTTGGAATCCCACGTTCTTCTTGATTACTTCGGTAAGTGGTGCTGCTATGCTACTAAAGTCCTTCACGAACCACCGGTAAAAACTGGCAAGGCCATGAAAACTACGAACGTCCCCTACACTTGTGGGGCTCGGCCATTCTTGAATTGCATGTACCTTCTCTTCATCAACCTGTATACCTTGTGCACTAACAACAAATCCCAAGAATACCAGCTTATCGGTGTAAAAAGTGCACTTCTTCATATTAGCAAACAATTTTTCTTTCCGAAGCACATCCAAAACAGATTTCAAGTGTGCTACATGATCACCCATGTTTTTGCTATAAATGAGTATATCATCAAAGTAAACAACAACGAATCTACCTATAAAGGCACGCAAAACATGGTTCATAAGTCTCATAAAAGTGCTCGGGGCGTTAGTCAATCCAAAAGGCATAACTAACCATTCATACAAACCATATTTTGTTTTAAAAGTTGTTTTCCATTCGTCTCCTTCTTTTACTCTAATTTGATGATATCCACTAAGCGAGGAATAGGATGACGATACTTTACCGTGATGTTGTTGATGGCTCGGCAATCAACGCACATTCTCCATGACCCATCCTTCTTAGGTACAAGTAAGACCGGAACCACACATGGACTCATGCTCTCCCTCACGTGTCCTTTCTCCAACAACTCGCTGACTTGCCTTTGAAGCTCCTTGGTCTCCTCGGGATTACTCCTATATGCCGGTCGGTTTGGAATTGCTGCACCAGGGACAAAATCTATTTGATGTTCAATCCCTCGGGTTGGAGGTAACCCATATGGTATCTCCTCGGGGAAGACATCCTCAAATTCCTGCAAAAGAGAAACAATAGAACTAGGCAAAGTAGGGTCAAGTTCGTTAGTGTTAAAAAAATGCCTCTTTGTACAAGAGTACAATCATTGGCTGACTCGAGAGCATCGCTCGCTTGATCTCACTCACTTTTGCATAGAAATTCTTTTTTCTCTCTGATTTTCTCTCAATGGCCGAATCTTCTCTCTCTTTTTTGTCGGCCTCTCCCGGATTTTCACTCATTTTCTTTTTTTCACTCTTTTTGTAATCTCACTTGATCTTCCTATACTTGCTGCGGTGTCAAGGGTACAAGAGTGATCGGTCTCTGATTAAGTACAAAAGAGTACTACACATCACATAAGACATCATGCTTCACATGTCTATCGAATTGCCATGGTCGCCCTAGCAATAAGTGCCCTGCTTGCATTGGAACTACATCACATAAGACATCATCTTCGTACTTACCAATTCGAAAAGCTACTAACACTTGCTTGCTCACCCTTATTTCTCCACTATCATTCAGCCATTGCAACTTATAAGGCCTAGGGTGTTTCAACAAGGGCAACCCTAATTTCTCTACCATAATCAAGCTTGCAACATTAGTACAACCGCCTCCATCAATAATCACACTACATACCGTATCTTTGACGTAGCACATAGTGTGAAAGATATTCTCCCATTGCACTTCCTCATCTCCTTTTACTTGCAAGCTCAAGGCTCTCCTCGCCACCAAGGTCAACGCATCAGGGTCTATGTATTCATCCCCGGAAACATCCTCCAAGGGTGGCATGTCGTCGGTGTCAGATTCTTCACTATCGGTCACAATCTCTCCATTGGCCTTCAACACCATGACTTGCTTGTTTGGACATTGGCTTGCTATATGTCCCCTGCCTTGACATCGAAAACACTTGATATCACGATTTCTAGAAGTAGAAGCTTCAGTTTTACCTTGAGAAGTGTGGCTGGTGGTAGGAGGTTTGGGCTCGGGCTTGGACACTTGTGTCTTATCCATGGGCTTGGTATAACTCGGCTTGAAAGAGGTAGAACTAGAATTATGGCTGGCACGTCCCCCACTCCCTCTCTTGAGTTGCTGCACCACTTTGATAGCCATATGTACCATGTCTTCTATCTCCACATAATGTTGCATCTCCACCCTATCATGGATCTCCCGATTCAAGCCATGTAGAAAACGAGCCATGGTAGCCTCTCCTTCCTCTTCAACATTTGCACGGGTCATGGACATCTCCATCTCCTTGTAATAGTCTTCTACACTTCGGCTTCCTTGCTTAAGGCTTTGTAACTTTTTGTACAGCTCCCGGTAGTAGTGGCTTGGAACAAACCGTTTCCTCATGACCGCCTTCATAGCATCCCATGTCTCTATTGGACGTTCTCCATTCCGCCTCCTATTTATCACAAGTTGATCCCACCAAGTTATAGTATACTCAGAAAACTCAATGACTGCTAATTTTACCTTCTTGGTTTCGGAGTAATTATGGCAATCGAACACGAACTCCATCTTCTTCTCCCACTCAAGATAGGCTACCGGATCAGATCTCCCTTGGAAACACGGAATCTTCATCTTAATACCACTGAAATTGTTATCTTCTCGAATCCTAGCTTCTCTTCGTCCTCCATATCTCCTATAGCCAATATCACGATCTGCTTCCTCTTCAAAGTCAGATCTGTAAGGCTCTTCTTCGTAGTCTAATTCCTCCCTCCGTGGTGCTCTCTCCCGTCTACGGAAGGTGCGGTCGTTTTGGGGTTGTTGTGTCTCCAGCTGAGCTATCCGTTCATTTGTGCGCTCCACCATCTCGTGGACTGACTCTATTTCCGCCTTCAGAGATTTCTCCAGGCGACTCACCAAGGCCTCCATGAGTAATCTATGTTCAGCAAAGCTCGTATCATCGCTGGAACGCTCTTCCCACTATCACGAGACATGATTACTGCAAAATATAGTGTTAAAAATAAAACAAGAAAAGGACCACACAAATCTCTCCCTTACGTGTCTCACTCAAGGATAGGGCCTCTAGTCACTCGTATTTCACACACAAGATACGGCTTTTACCCTCTATTAAGCTCACCACTCTTGCCTTTTTCCACTCGGTAATCCTCTTGCAGTTCTTTTGGAACTAAACGTACAATCAAAGAATTCCAGCAACAATTCAGCAAGACCTCATCAAGGAATTTCAGAGAAAGCAAGATAAAATTATCAAGGGAATAAGAATACAAAGAACACGATGGATTAGAAAGATGGAAACTAGAATAGGTAGTGATTCGTCACAGGAGAAAAAAAAAATACTTGTTTGGGGTAAAGAGATTTTCGGACTAATAGGGACCCCAATACTTTTTTTTTCGGACCCCCTTTCTTTCTTCTTCTTTTGCGAGTCTCTTTCTCTTCTCCTTTGATAACAATGGCACAAGATCTCAATGTATCCAGTTATGAAACTTTCGAACAAGAGATAACAAGAACCAGTTTTAGCAATGCTTGAATAGAGAAGTCAAGAAATTTCGTAAACAAATTTCGAAGGATATGAAAAGAAACAAAGAACGAAACACAAATAAAGGATAAGCAAACCCGAACTAGAACCTGGCTCTGATACCAAATGATGTGAACCCCGTTATCCCGTAACGAGACATAACAACTATAGGGAACCCAAAATCGTTTCTAGCATGGATTCGAAAGGAACCTCGACCCGTTGCTTAGGAAAGCAAGAACCTCGATATGGTGAAGACACCACAAACGGGATGGAAATCCGTTTGATAAGTCGAGTTGAACGCCACGGGAAATCCCGATAAGTTCGAGAAGTTCTTCAAAGAACCAAAGAGAATTAAAACCTCACAAAAGTCGTGTATATTGAATGAATTCGAAATAGAACTTAGGCCTCTATATATAGGCCATATAAGACACGAAAACCCTAAAAGAAACACTCACAAATATGGCAAGAAAGTGGCGCCTAAACCTAGTAAATAAGGTAACTTAAATGACACCTAAATAAACTCGATTACTAAGGAAATAACACTTGGCGCCTAAACCAAAAAGGAAACGAATTCAGCACCAAAAATCCACTCAAAATCAGCACCTGTAAGGAAAGAAAGGTGCGGCTAATTGCTGCCCAAAATCATGCAATCCGAACCCTAATTAGGAGTATCTTCTAGAAGACTTTCTTGCCAAGTCAAATGAAACCCTACTTGGACTCTTCTAGAACTTGAAGCATATTGACAATCCGTGGGTCATGCTCAATGGGCTTCCACGCCTTTGCTTGATCCGATGCCTCTTGAATTAGCCCGTTGAGTGCATCCTTGAACTTCTTTGCTCTTGCCCTTGTAACCGGTCCACTTGGTACTTGAACGGGTTCCTTTGAAACGGCATCTTGAGCTCCATCATATATCAATCAGAGTCAAAAAATTACAAAGATATATGAAAAATGCAATATAATAGAATGTATTCTCTACGTAAAAGAGTATGACAATAGGTACATATACTTCTCCCCCTTTGGCATCATCAAAAAGAGAGGGAGGGTAAGGTAAAAGTAAAGGGTAATGGCTAAGATCGAGAACTCTGATGGGACAAATACTCTTGCATGAATGTTGTCCAAGATTGGCTGAACTAGTTGAGTCAACTCATCATGTAGGGACACAGATGTTGATCCGATTCTGAGAAGACATTGACATGATGAGAGATAGTAGTAGCAGCTCTGTTGATAGTAGTAGTCATGATATTCGTAGACTTCTTTAGCTTATTTGTCAACCTATTGAATGTCTTCCACCAATCCCACATCCCATTCCAACCAATAGATAGGTACCAAGTTGCAGATGTTGTGAGTCAGACGAACTTCACGAATGGATAATGCAAGCTCAGCAATATGCGATTCCAAAAGGGATTTGATCTCCTCAAGTCCTATCCACAGATCAATATGAATAGTGAACAACTAATCCGTCAGATTTGAAACAGAGGCTTCCGGCATGCCAAGTAGCAAGAGATCCTGAAGGCACTGATCTACCAGCTAGCTATTGGAGTATGTGGAGAGGCTCGAATGTCTCGGATTGTATTCCCGATACACCTTTGGTTTCTCTATCTCTTCACCATTGGTCTTATCATTAGGCACATCAAAAATCTGACAGAACAGCATCCCATAATGCAAACCCTGCCTTTCTTCTCATATGCAACCTTCATGTGATTCAATAGGAGATGACCAAGGTTCATTTGAGGACATGTAATTTGACAGACATCACAAACAAATCAAGTAATGTAACATACTTAAATTTTCCCATCCTGGAGAGGATAAAGTACAGACCATATGATGTAATAATCTCCTATGCACATTTAGGTCACCAGCAAAGGGCTTCTCAATTGCAGTCAAATCAAGATCATCCAGAACTACCCTCAGAATCTTTATGGGATGTACATCAAACATTCCAGCCCATTAGTATGACTCAAAGAATTTCACCCTAGAATTGGGGAAAAGGGCCACGACATTAAGCCCATTTATAGATAAGTCCAACTCTTTCCCTTTCACAAATCCTGAAGCAATTATAGACATATCAAAATGAAAGTTTTCATACGATTATTTCACTAAATAGGGAAATGAATCACACTTCAAAGTAATAAAATTGGACCAACCTTGAAAATCGAACCCATTCTATGTAAACCACGACAGTAAAACCTTATGTCCAGAGATTACCTTTCGATGCTTTAAATCATTTTGAAATCTGTGTTGATGAAGTCTTGATTGAAATGGAAGACCCTTTGATGGAGTATCAGTGTCCTCTTCTCGTCTCGAACACTGCCTTGGCCTCGAAGTCTCTCCATGGCCGAAGACCCTTTTCTTTCGTCCACTAGACATCTCCGAATGATAGGGTAGGGTTTTCTGTGGACGAGAGAGAGGGGAATATAGATGTGGTGGAGGAATGGAGGTGTGATGGAGATTAGGGCACGAGGGAGTGAGGATTGAGAGGTCGGCGGTGATGGAGAGGCACGACTTGGAAGGTTTAGGGCTCCGGTGTTTTGAGAAATAAGGGAGAAATGAATTTTAGGGCTTAGGGAGTTATGTAAATGAAGTGTCGACTCATTAAACGTAACAGAGGTTAATGAATGCAAATGAATCTACATTTTAAAAACTATCCATTCGAAACATGTGTCGACATATTGCATATGCACAAGACTTATGTGTAGACACATGAAAACATGTGTCAGCACTTAGTTAATAGTCTTCTGTAGGAACAACCAGTGTGTCGACACATACATATTCCAGAGAAAACAGTCAAGAATGTCCAGAAGTGTGAGACCCCAACTTTTCATGTGCTCTGATTATTGCGGAAGAGTATTTGGGTATTTAGTGAAATAATTGGAGGATCATAATTGGGGTGTTGGAATAGGAAGATTTTTAGCACCCTGTTTTTAGGTAACATTGCTGTGAGATCCCGACCTTACCTTATTGATGTCGTTTATGATTCCCTCAATATGTACGTATGATTAAATGAGTGATTGTTGGTGTAAGTGTCGACACATTGGAGCATAGTGTCGACACATTAGACTAACACCCGAAAGTTTACCTTTTCTGGAGCCCAAAGTGAATTTTGACTAAGTGTTGTAAGTGTCGACACCTTGGGTCAAAGTGTCGACACATTAGACCGATACCCGAGAGTTCGCCTTTTTCCAGAACTCCCGTGGATTTTGACCAAGTGAAGGAAGTGTCGACACCTTGAGTGATGGTGTCGACACATCTAACTGAAACCCGAGAGTTTACATTTTTTTCCCACTTTGGCCAAGTGTTGGAAGTGTCGACACCTTGAGTGATGGTGTCGACACATCCTACTAAATGTGTTGTAAGTGTCGACACCTTTAGTGATGGTGTCGACACATATAACTAAATCCCTAGAAAATACGTGAGGTGGAATTCATGTGAAAAAGGGGGAAATAAGGGAGGGCAGCCTTGTCTTTTCCCCAAGCCCTTTACGTATAAGGCAACCCCCCCTTTCCCACAAGTCATTTTGCCCTAGCTCCCCACCGAAGAAGAGAAGAGAAGAAAAGAAAGAAAGAAGAAGGAGAAAAGAAGAAGAAGAAAGGAAGAAGAGAAAGAAAGAGAGAGAGAAGAAGGTGAGTGCTTATGGCCGGCCAAGCCATACCCATTTTCACCTATGTTCTCTTTTTCTTTTGAATGGTTGATGGTTGTGTGTTGTTAGTTTCTCCTTGGTTGTTGTGATGGTTGTGTGTTGTTAGATTTCTCCTTGAGATTCATGTGTTTTCTTTGAAGAAAATGTAGATCTAGTGAGTTTTAGAGAGTTGTATGGATTGTGCACAAAGCCATGGAGAGTGTGGTTAGATTTGGGAATTTATAAACCCAAGAGAAACCAACTTGCATACTAGGTGTTTGATAAAAGACCAAAGGGAGTGAAATAGATGCAATAACCTTTGTTCTAGTGATGAAATCATTGTTTTTGGTTGGAAGTTTTGAGTTGTATGTGTAAAGTCTACGTCTTGTATATGAGGTTATATGAGGAGGGCACTTGGGGCAAATTTCGTGGGCGTTGGATGATTTTGTACGATGAAGTATGTGTATGACAAAGTATGAGATATTGAACGAGGAATAAGTATGAGATATTGAATGAGGAATAAGGACGATTTTGTATGATGAAGCGTGAGTAATTGATTGATTACTCTATACGTCTAGTAAACCTATGAATAACAATGGTATGATCCAATTGTAGGTAAAGGGGCATTCAACCCACAAGCAAGCAAAGTAAGAGGAGCTTACGTTTGTAAGTGAAAATCTTTACAAACTGGAATGATACACTGCATGAAGAATATTTATGAATAAGCATATCAAGTATGATATATCAAGCATGACATTACCAAGCACGACATGAATGCATCATGATCATTTGCATTCATTTTCCTCATGAGAAATGAGACATTTTATGCAAATGAAAGTACCATTTTTATGCTACTTATGACAAGTTTTATGACAAGTTAATTAACGAACCCAAGTCGGTCGGTACCGTACCAAGTCAAGAAGGTGCATCCATACTGAAGGACGTTTACGTGAAGGGTGGATGTCACCTAGGACACCCATACCGAAGGATGCTTGCAAGAAGGATGGGTAGTCCGGGAGGTATGTGCAATCACACTGAAGGATGCTTGCAAGAAGGTGTGAACCTCCAAGAGTCGTGTCTAGCCACTGAAGGACATTGAGAAGGTGTGCTAGTTCGACCATATGTAAGGTCCCCAAGGGAAATAGGGGACAGTTCCAACGGGAACGCACAACCCTGATGCCAGGGGTAAATGGAGCTCAAGTAGCCCATAGGATAAGAATGGAAAAGATTTTCCAAAAGAAAGAGCTTTATAAGTATAAGAGATGTTTTCAAGAGCAAGTGCATGTGCATATGCAATCATGAGGCATACACGTGCATCACGATTCATGATCATGCATGAATTACATATGTATACATGATAAGTTCAAGTTATGATTATTTCAAGTTAAAGCTCGTGATATTTCAAGTTGTACTTGAATTACATTATGTTCAAGTTTGTAATTATTTCAAGTTTAAGCGCATGCTTATGATTTTAAGTCAAGTGCATGCTTATGATTTTTAAGTTCATTATGATATCGAGTTCATGACGATTTCAAGTTTAAAAGCAAGTGTACGATTTCAAGTTTAAAAGCAAGTGTACGATTTCAAGTTTAAAAGCAAGTGTACGATTTCAAGTTCATATTTCCAAACCATGATTTCAAGTTCATGTTTTAATTATAATTCCTTACTGAGTCTTTCGACTCACAGATGTTTTAAATTGTATCATTCCAGATAACAATTCAGGTGGGAAAATCTAGAAGAGGGACCGATGGGAACGTCCTCATCCCTCTTTGTTGTTCATTAAAGGTTAGATGTAATTTTGAAGAGTCATCATGAGCCTCCGTCGTGTGGTGGTCATGGGTTATTCGGACTATTAGAGTTCAAGGTTTTTGATGTCTAGTATCTTAGTCGTGGTTATCAGAATCAGAAGTTGAAGAGTTCATAGGAAGTACTATCAGGCATCCTGTGAATGTCTATGTTATGTGTATAAGGATTCAAGATGTATTACTTATATGTTATGAGTAGGTCCATATAAAGGTTTTGTTGGAATCCCTTAGGACTTGTACTTCAGTCATGCAGACATGACATGTAATTTGGATGCTTTCACTATTGCCGTTGTAGTCAATTGTGTAAGTTGAAGTTTATGTAAATCTCTTTGGCCCATCTCTCTCAGTTGTAGGTGTTTTATGTATTTGTATAAAAAAAAATCCGCTGCATGATTAAGAGAAACGCTGGAACATTCATTGAGTGGATGTTCGCGGCTGTCATTAACCCCCTTCGGGCTAGCGTTCGGGGCGTGACAAGAAGTGTCGACACCCGAGAACTAAAGTGCTGACACATGACATGCAAATGTGTAAAATGACATGTTTTCAATTAGAAAATGTATGATGCAATCCAATTAAGCATGAAAATATATAATCACCTCAAAAATCATTCAATCAACACACGAATTATATAATAAGCAGTTCATATAAAAAACAATCATTCGGGGGGAAAACGCATACCGATTTCTTGACGAATGAAGCAAAAACGATCCTGATTAAGAGGTTTAGTGAAGGTATCAGCAAGTTGAAGATCTTTGCTTACAAACTCAAGAATAATGTCACCTTTTTGAGCATGATCATAAAGAAAATTATGTTTAATCTCAATATGTTTGGGATGAGAGAAAAATGAAGATTAAAATTTTCTAGTTGTTGTTTCATCCACAATATCTGTGTGCAACAGTTACCAACATCAATATACTCAGCCTATGGGGTTGATAAGGCGACAAAATTTTGTTTCTTACAAAACCAAGACACTAGAGATGGGCCAAGAAATTGACACGTATCATCAGTCTTTTTTCTATCAAGTTTGCAACCAACATAATCAGTATCCGAGTATCCTTTCAAATTAAATTCAACACTCTTGGGATAAAACAAACTAGGATCTTTTGTGAAACAAGGTAAAAAAAATATCCACTTAACCGGAAGGAGGTGAGACTCCTTAGGGCAAGATTGAAATCTCGCACACATGCACACACTAAACATGATACCAGGTCTACTCGCAGTAAGGTAAAGTAAAGAGTCAATCATACCTCGATACCTTGTTTAGTCAAGGACTTTATTGAATAGATCTCTTTACTTGTATGACGTAGATGTCTCTCAAGAGGATTGGTATTGCTCCTTTATTCGCCTTTGAATTACTATAAATTACTATTCTATTTAGTTGTCTTTTATTTACATATACATAAATTTTTTAGATAACTTTATAATTTTTTAAAATAATTATTTATTTACCTTTTTTCATCTTTCTCCATTTTGGTTGATGGACCCATTGGTGTACCCATGGGTTTTGAGTTGTCCATCCTAAATTTTTTGAGTAGGTGTGAGACCCCGTTTATCTCTTTTGTTATTCTATGTATTAGCTTTCAATTTAAGAATTTTTCTTTAAATCATTTCTTTTTCATTGTGCAAGTTTTAGTGCAAGTTAATTTTATTTCCTTAAAGAGCCGAAACTTGCTAGGTAAGTTTCTCTTATGAATTTATATTTTCCATTTGCTTAGTATATCCCATAATCCATGAAATTATATTATGAAGAGAGATTTGCATATTATGGCCAAAAATAATTAAGTAGAAAATCTTGAAATTTATGTAAGTATTTAAATATTTTTGAGTTAGTTTTGAGTTATCATTATGTGGCCTTAATTTATGTGACTCTAATAGGTAGCATTGATTATCATTATGTGGCCTTAATTTTAGTTTTGAGTTATCATTAGAGATATTATATGATAAGCTACTGAGCATATGATAAGTCTTAAGAGAATTTAAATTGATAAGCACACTTGCTTATCATAGTGATAAACTAGCATAATGATAAGCTAGAGAGCTTTTAAGATAATAGGTTGTTGTGGCTACCGTAGAGATAGGCTAGAGCAATTATCTTGAGATAGGTTACCATGCTTATAATAAGTTGATAAGTTATGGGAATGAACTAGATAAGCTAAAGTGCTTATAGGAGATAAGTTAGGTGTGTGACAAAGGTAACTAAGTTAGTTGAGTTGGAACCAAACAACATAAACTGAACTAAGCAAGAATCAAACCAAGAGAAAGCCATTCACGTGAAGATGCAAGGAGGAGTGGAAAAGTCAAAAAGCTTTGTGGACCATGTGGGTTGCAAAGAAGAGATCAGATGAGCAATTAAGTGACAAGACAAGACAAAAGAGGAAAAGTTATGAAAGGATGTTATATTCACGTGAAGACTAAGTGAGAAATGAGAGAAAATGAAATGGAGGGGCAAGGGGCTTCACGTGGGAGGCAAGGCTTGGGGGGACCAAGGGTTGAGGTGAGAGAAAGTGAAAGAAAAAGGTTGATAGTGACAATGCTATGGTCGGCCAAAACTCACCAAAATTCACCCCCCTTTCCTCTTGTCATTTTCACTCTCTTGTCATTGTCATTGTCATAATTGCATCTTGGGAGATTCAAACTTGCCTTCTACGAAATCATCACCCCCACTCCTTCACATTTCATTTGCTTTTCTCCCATGGCCGAATATCACACTTTCATTGCAACTCTCTCTCTTTTTTCTCTCTTGGCTGAAACTTCTCTTTGAACTTAAGTCTTGTTTCCTTTTCTCTTGCAACCAAAACACTTCTCTTTTCCTCACCATAAACCTCCATCTTAGCACCTTGAAGAAACAAATCTCAGCCCTTGGAACCATTCCTAAAGGGGGAACCGAAAGTTGAAGTGTAGGAGAAGATTTTGTGAAAACCGTGTGTTCTAAGTGGAAGGTAGAGTTAGATGTGATGTTCACATGTTATATTTTGTTTAAGTTCTTTATAGTTCTGACTTAAGATGTTTGACTATGCTAGGTACACTTCTTTAAGCAAGGCTTGTGTTCAATCATCAAGGTAAGGCCAAAAATGGTTGTTGATGCTAAATGTTGTTGTTGGCCGAATGTCTCTTGGTTGGATCTTGAGTTGGTGCTTTGATTCTTGCTAGATCTAGATCTTGAGCTTAGAAAACCAACCCTAGTTGTGTTGTGATGTTAGATCTGGCCATATAAGCATGAAATATGAACTTGAATGTTAGAAAAATGTAAAGGAATGAACAATACATGCTAGAAAAGTTTAGATCTTAACTCGCACTACACTTGGCCGGATGTAAGTTGGATTTTTCTTTAGATCTCTTGCTGTTGAAGCTTCTAAATGCTAGATCTGGACATGGTGCTTGTATATGATGAAGAGATGAGGTTGTAAGGCTCAATGCATGCTAGTTTGGTCTTAAAATGCAAAAAGAATGCATGTTGCAAGTTTTGGCATGAAAGGTTGTGTTGGTAGGTGTTGGCCGAACCTTGTATGCCTTGGATCTTCAAGTATAACTTTGTTAAGTATCGATTTGATGAATGACCATGATGTATGTAAGTTTAGTAAACATATGCATATAAGCTAGTCTTGAAATGTAGAAGTCTGCATACAAATCAAAAGAACCAAGGAAAATCTAATTGTTCTATGAAAATGGATGTTGGCCGAATGTGATGTTTTGCTAGATCTTGAAGTTGTTTTGTGATTTGTAGATCCTAGGTTGTGAATCTGAAAATAGAGGATTGGATCGCCATGGAGAAGAAAATTTAGACAAGGAATACTTAAAATGGAGCATGGCCGAATGACCTAGTAGAGAAACCCTAATGGCAAGCCTATAACAATGAAATTATATTTACTTGTGATGGATAAGTGAAATTAGGGTTATGGCCAAATGGATTAGAGGATTAAAGCTTAAGTTCAATCATAAAACACACCATACAAGTAAGAGAAAAACAAGGATAAAGGCTTAAAGGTTCGGGTTAAAAGAATTAGCAAAACCTTGTGATGTTAAGTATAGATTAAGAATTTAATTAGGTTGGCTGAAACCTATGATTGATGAGCAAAATAAAGCTAATGTTCGGGTTGCATTGAGAACAAATGTCTAGGCCAAGGATTAATTATGACTAAGGTTGACAATTGATTACTGTAAAGATTTTAATTGAGTACATGAAATAAAAGGAAGATTAAAATTAATCCTAGAGCAATTAGTTGCTGATTAAGAGTCCTAAACAAGAATAGAGAAATATTGCAATAGAACTTAGTAATTAAATAACCTAAGCTTAATTAGTAACTAAAAGTAAAAGATCGAATAAGATATTAAGCGATCAAAAGGATTAAGGCAATGTATGATCTATGATATTGAAGTATATATATATAGTTGCTGTTCGGAAACATTTCAATGGACGGAAGGACGAGGTTAAGAGGTGAACAAGAAGTTCAAATTGGACTAAGAAAAATTCAGCAACTATATTATACTATTAAGATTAAGTGCTTAATTATCACTATTCATTCTTAGTGGATTTCACGATAGGTTTCCTTGAATATTTCATAGAACCAAAGCATATCAATATACTTTCACGTATCCTCAGTATATTGAGAAACAGACCTCTTCTTTGTAGGCAAAGAGTCAAGTGAGAACCAAGGAAATTTTCAAGGAGTACAGTAAGTGGACAGTAAGTGGAACTTGTAAGTAGAAACTTACACTTTTATGAAAACTGGAATGACACACTGCATTGATTCATGAACAAGCATGATGTTTCGAGCAAGCATGACATGGCGTGAGCATTGCATTATTTTTCTAAAGTGAATTTTTATGCAATGTCGTATGGAAAGATAAGTTAAGTCAAGGGGCTCTGGTCGGTACCGTGCCATCATGATGGACACCCATACCGAAGGACGAATGCGAGAAGGATGGGTGAATCATAAGAGGCTGTGCAAACCACACTGAAAGACAATGAGAATGATGAGAATCCGAGCAAGACTTTGAATGAGGTAGTTCATCCCGTACAGACGGATATGAGAGCCCGAGACAAGGAGTTCAAAGACGATCTCATTGAACTCAGTAAAGAGATATGGGCCCAAGCCCATTCGTGGAGGCCCATTCAAGATGATGCACATTCTAGAAGGATCCGGCGAAGAGACAAATATGGCTCTATTCTAGAAGATTCAGATTGCATGGCTATTTTAAGCTCCAATCATTTCAATTCATGGTCTTTTGACATGATGGTCGGCCACCACCCTATTGCCATTTGAAGAGTGTTTTATTTAAGGCAATTAGGGTTTAGTTCGGCCATATGTTAGGATTGAACGTCCAAGTTTCTTTTATAGGTTAGTTTCTTATTTTGGCCGAGTATTATCATATTTCCTTAAGTAGAACTCTATTTTAGGCGTCCAAAAGTTAGTTAGGCAAGCAAGGGATTATTTCCTTAATTGCTCTCTTTGTTTTAGGTAAGCAAGGATTTCTTTCCTTGCTAAAATGTGCCTTACTCGACCAGCCCTTGTTTCCTAGGATAGAATTTGTTTCCATGTTATTTCTAGCTTATAAATAGGAGCCTCTTGCGTTGTAATTCGAACAATTTGGATGAATATATTTTGTAAGGTTTAATTCTCTTTGGTTCTTTGAAGAACTTCTCGAACTTATAGGGATTTCCCGTGGCGTTCAACTCGACTTATCAAACGGATTTCCATCCCGTTTGTGGCGTCTTTACCATACCGAGGTTCTTGCTTTCCTAAGCAAGGGGTCGAGGTTCCATTCGAATCCATGCTAGAAACGATGTTGGGTTCCCTATAGTTGTTGGGTCTTGTTACGGGATAACGGGGGTTCACATCAGAGAAGGTGTGGGCCTCCAAGGGTCGTATCTAGCCATCAGTCCCCAAGGGTAAGGGAGACGGTTCCGATGGGAACGCACAACCCGGACTCCAGGGGTTAAATGGAGCGTAAGTAGCCCACAAGTTATGAATGAATGATTTTCAAGGAGATGGAGATGGCCATGACCCGTGCAAATGTTGAGGAGGACGGAGAGGCTACCATGGCTCGTTTTCTACATGGTCTGAACCGGGAGATCCTTGATAGGGTGGAGATGCAACATTATGTGGAGATAGAAGACATGGTGCATATGGCTATCAAAGTGGAGCAGCAACTCCAGAGAGGAAGTGGGGGACGTGCAAGCCATAGTTCGAATGCTACTTTTTCCAAGCCAACCTACACCAAGCCCATGGACAAGTCACAAGTGTCCAAACCTGAGCCCAAAACCCCTACCACCAGCCACACTTCTCAAGGTAAAACTGAAGCTTCTACTTCAAGAAATCGTGATATCAAATGTTTTCGATGTCAGGGCAGGGGACATATAGCCAGCCAATGTTCAAACAAGCAAGTCATGGTGTTGAAGGCCAATGGAGAGATCATGACCGATAGTGAAGAATCTGACACCGACCACATGCCACCATTGGAGGATGTTTCCGAGGAGGAATATGTAGCCCCCGATGCGTTGACCTTGGTGGCAAGGAGAGCCTTGAGCTTGCAAGCAATAGGAGATGAGGAAGTGCAACGGGAGAATATCTTTCACACTAGGTGCTACGTCAAAGACAAGGTATGTAGTGTGATTTTTGATGGAGGTAGTTGTACTAATGTTGCAAGCTTGATTATGGTAGAGAAATTAGGATTGCCCTTGTTGAAGCACCCTAGGCCTTACAAGTTGCAACGGCTGAATGATAGTGGAGAAATAAGGGTGGACAAGCAAGTGTTAGTAGCTATTCGGATTGGTAAGTACGAAGATGAAGTCTTATGTGATGTAGTACCAATGCAAGCCGGACACTTATTGCTAGGCCGACCATGGCAATTCGACAGACGTGTCAAGCATGATGGCTTTACGAATAAGTACTCTTTTGTACTTAATCAGAAGCCAATCACTATTGTTCCATTGACACCACAGAGAGTATATGAAGATCAAGTGAGGTTGCAGCAAGAGAGTGATCAAAAGAATGAGAGTGAGAAAAAGAAAGAGAGTGAAAAAAAAGAGTGAGAAAAAGAAAACGAGTGAAAAAAAAGAGTGAGAAAAAGAAAACGGGTGAAAATCAGGGAGTGAGTGAAAAACAGAGAGTGAGGGAAAATCAGAGAATGAGAGAAAATCCGAGAGAGAGTGAAAATCCGAGAGAGGCCAACAAAAAAGTGAGAGAAGATTCGGCCACGGAGAGAAAATCCGAGAGAAAAGAGAATTCCAAGGCAAAAGTGAGCGAGATCAAGCAAGCCACTCCGTCAAATCAGCTTACGATTGTACCTTTGTACAAAAAGGCAGTTTTAAACAGTAATGAAATTGATCCTTCCATGCCTAGTTCTATTGTCTCTCTTTTGCAGGAGTATAAGGATGTGACATGGAGAACGAGCGATAATCACCAAGTCGTCCACAAAATAATGGTAAAGTATCGGCCTCCTATTACCCGATTCGCCATAATCCTTACCGATGTGACCAAGAAGAATGTTAGATTTCTATGGGAAGAAGAACAAGCGAAGGAGCTGCCATTACTCAAACAGGAGTGCCCCCGATGCTTATTTATTATCTTTACCTAACCTGACTAAACCGTTCTTCTTGACATGTGGTATTAGCATAATCACAGTCCGTAGGCAAGAAGAACAACCAATGGATTATTTCAGTGAGCAGCTACGAGGACCAACTTTCAAATACCCAACTTATGCAAAGGAGTTGCATGTACTGATGCAAGCCTTAGAGACATCGCCAAGTCGTCCCAAAGTGCTTACAAGGGGCGGTGGTTCTTTCAAAGTCTTCGTGCAAATCAAAGGCAACATTTAAAAGCTGGAGTTATCAGGTAAAGACAATGCAAGTGCTAGTTTTCAGATTTCTGATCTCCGTCCTTTTGATGTAGGTGAAGATTTGAGGACAAATCCATTTCAAGAAGAGGGGAATGATGAGAATCCGAGCAAGACTTTGAATGAGGTAGTTCATCCCGTAAAGACGGATACGAGAGCCCGAGACAAGGAGTTCAAAGACGCACTCGTTGAACTCAGTAAAGAGATATGGGCCCAAGCCCATTCGTGGAGGCCCATTCAAGATGATGCACATTCTAGAAGGATCCGGCCAAGAGACAAATATGGCTCTATTCTAGAAGATTCATATTGCATGGCTATTTTAAGCTCCAAATCATTTCCATTCATGGTCTTTTGACATGATGGTCGGCCACCACCCTATTGCCATTTGAAGAGTGTTTTATTTAAGGCAATTAGGGTTTAGTTCGGCCATATGTTAGGGTTGAACGTCCAAGCTTTCTTTTATAGGTTAGTTTCTTATTTTGGCCGAGTATTATCATATTTCCTTAAGTAGAACTCTATTTTAGGCGTCCAAAAGTTAGTTAGGCAAGCAAGGGATTATTTCCTTAATTGCTCTCTTTGTTTTAGGTAAGCAAGGATTTCTTTCCTTGCTAAAATGTGCCTTACTCGACTAGCCCTTGTTTCCTAGGATAGAATTTGTTTCCATGTTATTTCTAGCTTATAAATAGGAGCCTCTTGCGTTGTAATTCGAACAATTTGGATGAATATATTTTGTGAGGCTTAATTCTCTTTGGTTCTTTGAAGAACTTCTCGAACTTATCGGGATTTCCCGTGGCGTTCAACTCGACTTATCAAACGGATTTACATCCCGTTTGTGGCGTCTTCACCATACCGAGGTTCTTGCTTTCCTAAGCAACGGGTCGAGGTTCCATTCGAATCCATGCTAGAAACGATCTTGGGTTCCCTATAGTTGTTGGGTCTCGTTACGGGATAACGGGGTTCACATCAGAGAAGGTGTGAGCCTCCAAGGGTCGTATCTAGCCATCAGGCCTGGGGCAACTACGGGTTAGCTCGACCAAATGAAAAGTCCCCAATGGTAAGGGAGACGGTTCCGATGGGAACGCACAACCCGGACTCCAGGGGTTAAATGGAGCGTAAGTAGCCCACAAGTTATGAATGAATGATTTTCAAGGGCCAGGGGCCAATTTTAAGAACAAGTTTTTGTCTATATAAGCAAGAGCATATGCATTCCCATGACATGCATGTGCATCATGAATTATGTTTTCCCATGATAAGCAAGTACAAGTCTAAAATTGTGTCATTCCAGATGCCTGAGGTGAAGAAATTCAAGAGGACTACCTGACTTAGAAGGAAAATCATTTCTATGTTTTGTTAATGTGACTTGATCGATGAGATCCGTCACTTGTTAAGTGTTGAACATGTTATGTATATATTAAGATGCAAGTTTATTGAGAACCTTAATCACGTTATGAGTTGGCTCGCTTCTCTCGCGATTCTGTATATTCCGCTGTAAGTATGTATGTATGAGCGCTGGAGCTATCTTGGGGATTGCTCGCGGCTGTCACGGTCCCTGCGGGATGGGGTTCGGGGCGTGACAGTTAAGTTGGTATCAGAGGATTGGAGAAGTAGAGCCATAAGAGATAGGAAAAGGATTAGAACCCTAAACCTTAAAATATGAGTTATGTATTGAGGGTCAAATACGTTAGAATTTTAAAGCTGAGGTTTGTTCTAAGCTGAACGATAACCTTGAAGTACAGGATGACAGTTAGAAGACCACCGAGAAGTCGGGAACCCGAGGCTCAGGGTGTTACCACCGAAGACGTATTAAGGCACATGGCTCAGCTCATTGCCGAGCAGGTGCAACCCGGTGCCAATGTCGAAGGGGCACGAGGTCGCCCTGAGGGGTGTACGTTTGATCAGTTTAATCGCCAGCACCCGCCAGCGTAGAATTGCAAGGGAGATGCTATTTTGGCAGAAAATTGGCTGGTGGAGATTAAAGAGTTGCTAGAGGTTTTGGGGTGTACCGATGCCCAAAAGTTGAGTTATGCTACCTTTTAAACTGCAAGGGGATGCCAAAAGGTGGTGGCAGTCTGAGAAAATGTTATTGAGTCAGGAGCTAGGGGAACAACCCATAACCTGGGAAAGGTTTCAGCAAGAATTTCTAGACCGTTATTTCCCAAGAACAACTCGGGAAGCGAAAGCAAGGGAGTTTGCTACCCTAACTCAAGGTGCCATGGCGGTGGAGCAGTATGCAGGCCGATTCATGGAGTTGGTGCGGTTTGCCCCGTACTTGGTGCCAGATGAAGAGAGAAAGGCCAGAAAGTTCGAAGAAGGACTACACCCGCGGGTCTATGACAGAGTGTATAGTCATAATCTTAAGACCCTAGCCGAGGTGATAGAACGGGTGGTGATCGTGGAGAGAGGACTACAGAGAATAGCGGCTTATCATGAGAAGCAGAAGAGGAAGGCTCCTTCCAACCCAACAACACCGCAGATGCCCTGGAAGAGAAGTAAGCCAGAGTCATCGCAGAGACAGCCTCAGAGGCCGAACCAAAGGCCCAGTGGAGCTCAGAATGTCAGAGGGAACCAATTTCCTCTGTGTAACAAGTGCAATAGGAGACACCCGGGGGAGTGCAGGCAAGGCGTATGTTTCCAGTGTGGAAAGTCTGGTCACTTAGCCAGAGATTGCAAAAATGCCGGCTGCTCGAACCAAGCACCTCGACCCCCGCAGCAGAACAATGCAAGGAGGCCCAACGCCGGAGGATGCGGAGAATCAGAATCGAGTAGTGGCAGGTAAGTTGCCTTTGCCCCAGGGGGAAGCCCTAGTTCTATTTGATTCGGGGGCCACGCATTCATTCATAAAGCATCAGTTTTCTTAAGAATTGGTCTGTTGTTCAGAATGAAACACTTGCATCAGTTGTTGAGAATGAAACACTTGCAACCAAACAAATGAAAATAGCCAATGTTGGGTTTTCTGTTTTTCGATAGCTTATATGGAGTTTTCTTAAGAATTGGTCTTATCATACATCAGTTTATGACATAACAGCTATTGTCACACCCCGAACGCCCTCCCGCAGGGACCGTGACAGCCGCGAGCATTCCCCGGGAACACTCCAGCGCTTACACTACAACGCAGCGAAATTTTTTTTTTCTATACACAGCAAAAGACTCACTTAGGATCAACATGTTGGCTGAGATACAAGCTCAATGAACATAACCCCTCGGTAAGCGAATTATAATTCAGAAAAGTCTTTACATTGCATCTTGTTCGCAACTTATACAAAACGTAATAGGGCAACATACTGCCACTCAAATCAACCCAGCACTCACTAGTGCTAACTCGGAGTTCACCAATTCCGACTCCAACTCCCGAACTTCTAAGATTTCTACATGAGACAATCCTATGCTCCCCGATTTTTCTTGTGGATCTGGAATGATACGATTAAAAACTATGAGTCGAAAGACTCAGTAAGGAACAACAGTTTAAAACATTAACTTTGATAAATCATAGCTTTAAAACATACTTGCTTTGATGCACTGTAGAGTCAAGAGAAGAAATGCATAACTGTAAATCATGAGATAGTGCATAAAAACCATGATGCATATGCATGCTCCGTGATGCCCATGTCATGCGCCAAAATCTCTTATACGATTAAAAACTATGAGTCGAAAGACTCAGTAAGGAACAACAGTTTAAAACATGAACTTTGATAAATCATAGCTTTAAAACATACTTACTTTGATGCACTGTAGAGTCAAGAGAAGAAATGCATAACTGTAAATCATGAGATAGTGCATAAAAACCATGATGCATATGCATGCTCCGTGATGCCCATACCATGCGCAAAATCTCTTGCCACTCTTGGCCTTTTCAAATACATTTCATAATCTCTTGCCACTCTTGGCCCTTTCAAATGCATTTAATAATCTCTTGCCACTCTTGGCCTTTTCAAATACATTTCATCTCTTACTGTGGGCTCGCTCCAGTTGACCCCATGAAGTCAGGGTTATGCGTTCCCATCGAAACCGTCTCCCTTACCCTTGGAGACATTTCATCTGGTCGAGCTATTCCGTAGTTGTCCCAGGCCTGATGGCTAGACACGACCCTTGGAGGCCCACACCTTCTCATTGTCCTTCAGTGTGGTTGCACATACCTCAAGGACTAACCCATCATTCTCGTAAACGTCCTTCGGTATGGGCGTCCTAGGTGTCATTCATCCATCCTTCTCGCATTCGTCCTTCGGCATGGATGATGAACCTCACTTAACTCGGTACTACATCACACATCACTTCATCTTCGTACTTACCGATTCGAAAAGCAACTAACACTTGCTTGTAGACCCTGATTTCTCCACTATCATTCAACCACTGCAACTTATATCGCCTAGGGTGTTTCAACACGGGCAATCCCAACTTTTCAACCATGACTGTGCTCGCAACATTAGTACAACTACCACCATCAATAATCACACTACATACCTTATCTTTGATGTAGCATCTAGTGTGAAAGATGTTCTCCCGCTGCACTTCATCATCACCCTTTGCTTGCAAGCTCAAGGCTCTCCTTGCCACCAAGGTCAACGCATCAGGGGCTATGTATTCATTCTCGGAAACATCCTCCAAGGGTGGCATGTCGTCGTTGTCAGATTCTTCACTATCGATGCCTACAATACTCCTTGCAATCTTCTTGGTTCTCACTTGGCTCTTTGCCTACAAGCGATGCTTCAATACTTAGTTATCAACACCCAACAAAGCATACAACGTATCATATACCATCTTAGTTTCAAAGTTCATATCTGAAACTTTACGTGAAATTATACATTAACTTTATAATACTACAAATCTCTTGATCACTTAAATCCCTATTCATTCCTCCAATTTCGGCTACTGATCAAAGCTTAGATTATCTAATTACTTAACTCCATTGTAATTTATTTCCATTCTTACTTAGAATTCTAATCAGCAAGCTAATCATACTAAGATTCAAGTTTAACACTTTCCTTCCTTTCGTGCATTAAGATCAATCGTTTCTAACTTACTAATTCATCACTTCCCATGCATGATTGACCTATTTACATTCTTCTATTTCATATTCTCTTAGTATAGTTAAGGTTTCTTCTATCCTTACAACTCAACTTCTGTTTTGTGTCTCATAAGGTTCGGCCAGCACCTAATTATCTTATTTACGACCTCCATTTATAGCTTTGATACCCTTAGACTCTGTTATTCATACTAACTAATGCCACCCTAACCATTACACCACATCATTCATGAGTTTATTACATGCATTCCTATTCTCTTCATCATAGATAAACCCATGACTTAATTACCCAAAGTACTTGTAACAAACCGTCCTTCGATACGTATAAGGTTGCTGTTTCCACCTTCCTCATATCCAATACGTATGCAACCTTAGAACATTTATGTTTTGCATCAAGAACACTGATTTTCAATGATCAATCTTGAAGGTCAGCAACAACATTCCATATCAACGATTCCATACCAAATTAGCAACCTATGTCATGTCATCATGTCTAATTTTATTCTCTTTATTCCACACTTTTCAATCCTACTAATGACCATTAAATTTCCTCAATTAAACCTCAAGGAACATACTATATAGTTGCTGTCGAGACCTGTAGGACTTGACCTAATTTTTATGTTCTTTTATCTCTAAGTTTTTCAAGCTCACAAGAGTACCAATGAACACATTGAGTCCTTACTACAATGGCCAACCCGGGGCAAAACTCACTCCTATACTTACTGACCTAGACCCAAAAGATATCTCAGGTTCACAAGTCCACATATGTCTTGCAAGATCCATGCAAATCATTGGGTGATTAGCTTTGATGTGAACCCCGTTATCCCGTAACGAGACCCAACAACTATAGGAAACCCAAGATCGTTTCTAGCATGGATTCGAATGGAACCTCGACCCGTTGCTTAGGAAAGCAAGAACCTCGGTATGGTGAAGACGCCACAAACGGGATGGAAATCCGTTTGATAAGTCGAGTTGAACGCCACGGGAAATCCCGATAAGTTCGAGAAGTTCTTCAAAGAACCAAAGAGAATTAAACCTCACAAAACCGTGTGTATTGTATGAATTCGAACTACAACTTAGGCCTCTATATATAGGCCATCTAAGACACGAAAACCCTAAAAGAGACTCTCACAAAAAAAGGCAATAATGGGGCGGCAAACCCTAGTAAATAAGGTAACTTATTGACAACTAAAATAGACTCTATCACTAAGGAAATAAAGCTTGGCGCCTAAACCAAAAAGGCAACAAAAATTAGGGCACCAAATCAGCTACACCATCCGACCACTATGGAAAGAAAAAATCCTATCATAGCCATTCACGTCCAAGCCACTTATGGAATAAAAGTGGCGTGTAAATCATGTAGATCATCCTTGCTCGGCTTCTAGAACTTGTATCACATTGACACTCCTTTGTGGGCCACGTGGGTCTTGTTCTATGGGCCTCCATGAATTTGCTTGAGCCCATGCCGCTTGAATCAGCCCATTGAGTAGCTCCTTAAACTTCTTGGCTCGTGCCCTCGTAACCGACCCAATGGGAACTGGCATTGGATCCTCCAACGTTGTACCGTGATTTCCATCAAGCTCGCTGTTCTATATCCATATGACCAACATGCAATCCATTTAACAGCAAGCAATATCAAAGAACATGCCATACATCCAAATCAGCAAGCTAATATGAAAGAAAACATGTTAAGGGCAGTGAGTACCATTCGGCCAACACTTCCTATTTCCGTCCATTTTCATACCATTCTCTTGCAAGCATGTTAGCATTTTCCAAATACATTTGTTCGTAGATTTAGGCCACTGACCGAAGTCCTAACATCACCCAAACTTAACATTTCCACATCCAAGATCAAGGTTTACAACAGCAAGCTTGGCAGCAACAAAAACCAAGGATTTCCACTTTCAATTGTACATGCATTTAGTTCATAGTTCCAATCTTATCACAACTCACATTCTAGCATATTTTTCCAGCCTTACCAAACCAAAACCTTGGCCTTCACACACCTCAACCATCAGTAAGATATCTCAAAGGTAAACAAACATGCATTCTGCCACTAAAGATTTCATTCTCTAAGCCATTTGGCTATGAATCAACCTCATGCATGTGTATATTCTTCACATCCAATCTAAATCCCTTTCTCCATTATCAGCTTCACAACCTAGGATCTATCAATCATGAATTAACTTCAAGATCTAGCAAAATAGGACATTCGGCCAACACCATCATTCCTAGAACACCTAGACTTTTCTTATTTCTTTGATTGCATGCAGACCTCCTCATTTCAAACCAAACTTACATGCATATGTTTACTACACTTTGCATATATCACGGCCATTCATGAGATCTATACTTAAACAAAGTTATTCTTGAAGATCAAAGGCATACAAGGTTCGGCCAACATCAACCAACACAACCTTTCATGCCAAAACTTGCAACATGCATTTCCCTTTGCATTTTAAGACCAAACTAGCATGCATTGAGCCTTACAACCTCACCTTTTCATCATATACAACCACCATAACTAGATCTAACATTTAGAAGCTTCAACAGCAAGTGATCTAAAGGAAAAACCCAACTTTCATTCGGCTAAATGTAGTGTGAGTTAACATTTAAACTTTCCTAACATGTATTGTTCATTTCCTTTCATTTTTCTAACATTCAAGTTCAGATCTCATGCTTATATGACCAGATCTAACATCACAACACAACCTAGGGTTTTCTAAGCTCATGATCTAGCAAGTATCAAAGCACAAAACTCAAGATCCATCCAAGAGAAACATTCTGCCAACAAGGGTTTTGTAGGGAACGAATACCTTGTTGTTCTCCTCTTTCTTTCTCTTACTTTCACTTGCAAAACTTCTCCTCCTCTTCTCCTTCTTCTTCTCCTTCTTCTTACTTCTTCTTCTTCCTTTTTCTCCTTCTCCTTTCCCACAAATCTCTCCTTACCTCTCGGTTTCACCCTTTTTCTCCCCTTGGTTCTCTCTTTCTCGGTTTCTCTCTACTTCTCACTTGTGTTGCACAACCAAATGAAAGGGGATGTGACCTAGGTGAGAGAAATCAGCAAATGGGGGAGTGAACTTGGCCAAACATTCGGTCAAAGGGGGAGATTCTCTCTTGGTAGCATAAAAAGCCAACTTTTGCAGCCATCACAGCATGTCTCCTCTTTTGATTTGTTTTGTCTTTGTTCTCTTTTTCTTTTGGCTTACTCTTCACGTAAAACCCATTTCCCTACCACCTAGCACACTTACATAAAGGTAAAGGGTCCTAACTAGAGCCTAAAAGAGGTTAATCATGCTCAAAAGAGGTTAATCATACTTAGTACATCCTAAATGACTTAGGAGACATTTCACTAACAGCCCACTAATAGCCTACTAGCAGCCCAATAACATAAGTCTAAAGGCCCAATATCATAAGTATTAAGTCCAAATCACAAGTCTAAAGGCTAAGGCCCAATAACATAAATCTTTAAAGCCCCATAACAATATATGGCAGCCCAACCATTATAAGTTCTAAGGCCCAATATCAGCTCAATAACAACCCAACTATTATAAGTTTTAAGGCCTAATATCAGCCCACTATCTTTTCCAAATAACTGCCCACTATCATATCATAAGTCATAAGGCCCAATATCATAAGTTTTAAAGCCCAATAGCAGCCCATCATCATAAGTTATTGGCCCAATAACATGTATTAACATTTCAAAATCATAAAGTAGGCTATAAATAAAATACTTTAGAGATATTCAGCAACTTGGAGGCTAAAAATATCATAAGTTTTTCTATCATCATCACCATAAGCACCTTAACAAATAAGAATAATTCAATGAACAATAATTCATATAAAAAGTTACCTTGAAGAATATCATAAGTCTTATGGAAATTATCTTGGAGAAATTCACCTTGAAGAAATTCGGTCATTAATAATATATTGAAAATGTACTATCATGACTTCATAACCATAAGTGATAATTCATAAAAAAACTAAGTGCGAATCCATAAACCATAAGGTACAATAAAATGAACCAAAACACCTCCTTTAAATAATCTTAAACCTTGATATAGGTCATAAGTCATCTAGGGAAATACCTTGAAGACTCATATTTCATATGGGAAATTATATTGAAACAATTCGGCCACCAAGAAAATATTGACTTCACCACCATAATAAAAATACTTAACAAAAGTGTAGTAACCCCAAATCAAAATAACATAGGTCATAGTGGTATATATCTTGATACGTATTAAGAAAATTTACCAATAACAGCCCCTTAAATATAAATAGCAAAATACGTAAGCATAAAATGACGTTGTAGAATTCAGGGTCTCACAAATAGCTTCTCCCCAAAAATAGTTTGGCAAGTTGTTTTCATAAAGCATGTTTCTGGCCATTTCTTCAAGAATCTTATTCTTCCTCTCAACAACCGTGTTTTGTTAAGGAGTACTAGGAGCCAAGAAGTTATGGTTTATACCAAAATCATTACAAATTTTTGCAAATAAGGAGTTTTCAAATTCTTTTCCATGGTAACTCATGCTAGCAATAGATTTTCAATAGTGTTATTTAAAAAATATTACTTTATTTTAAAAAATTCATTTTTTGTTCAATAAATGTTTTCAACAATGCAATTGTCATTTTTTGTCTGACAATCAAGACTTTGTTGTCTACAATGTTTTCAACAATGCATATTGAAGACTCTGTTTCCCTTATACAATAATTGACTGATGCTCAACAAATTATGCTTCAAACCATCAACAAAAAAGATATGTTCAATAGTAGGATTATGAGTCATACCAACGTTTCTAATACCAAGAATCATTCCTTTACCATTATCACCAAAAGTAACCGATCATTTTTCCTTTGTGCTAAGAGACTTGAACCAACTCTTATTCATTGTCATGTGCTTGGAGTATCCGCTATCAAGAACCCAATTTTCCTTGACTTCGGTTGACTTCAAGCACTGCTCATCCTCTCTATCCTTTACCATCAAACAAAGGTTTGCAACATCTTCTTCTTCACTTTCGCTTTCACTCTCATCTAATTCTCTCCATGCGGCTAAGAAGACTTTCTTCTTATCTTTGAAGTGTCTTGAGTTATGTTTGGATTTGTTTTCAAAATGTTTTCAAAAAATTTTCACAATCACTTTTTCATCGATTCCAATACCTTTTTACAAACTTTAATAACTTTATATAAATTCCAACAACTTTTAACAAATTCCAACAACTTTTACAAACTTTTCAATAATCCCAAAAGAATCTACACTAACTTCAAACACAAAAAATGGTTTCAAAACCAAACCAACATAGCCTCGACCATTGTACATTGGCGGGTGCTGGAGATTAAATTGATCGAAAGTGCATCCTTCAGGGCGACCTCTTGCCCCTTCTACGTTAGCACCTTGTTGCACCTGCTCGGCAATAAGCTGAGCCATGTGCCTTAAAAATTCATCGGTGGTAACACCCGGATCCTCGGGTCCCCGATTTCTCTGTGGTCCTGTAGGTGTCATCCTGCACTTCAAGGTCATCATTTAGCACAGAGCACAACCCAACTTAGAATTCTAACATATGTGACACTTAACTTATAGCTTATATCTTGGGGTTTAGGGTTCTAATCATTTCCTATGTCTCATGGCTCTACTCTCTATTCCTCTTATACCACTTAACTGTCACGCCCCGAACGCTATCCCGTACGGACTGTGACAACCGCGAGCAATCCCGAGGGAAAGCTCTAGCGAACCTGATCAACTTAACAGCGGAAAGAAACAATCGATAGAGAGGGACCACCAAATACAATAATAACTTTAACTTCATAAGAGTCCTCAATTAAGCATAGTATCTTAGATTACATTACATCATATGAACAACACATATATATAGGTGACTGATCACATCGATCAAGTCACAACAACAAAACACATAAACGTCTTCTCTCTAAGTGAGATAGTCCTCCTGACTTCCTTCACCTGAGGCATCTGGAATGATACAGTTTTGAAAACGTGAGTCAAAAAGACTCAGTAAGAGAAAACTTAAACTTAAAAGCATGAACTTATAATTTGAATGTGAATATTATGAGAAATCATAAATCTTGATGCAGATGCATGTTTCATGGTTATGCAAACGCTCTTAATCTTAAAACATGTTCTTGTGCTTGAAATTGACACAAGGTCCTTGGAAATATTTTCTTCTTGACTTGTGGGCTACTTAAGCTCCACTTAATCCCTAGAGTCAAGGTTGTGCGTTCCCATCGAAGCCATCTCCCTTACCCTTGGGGACATTTCATTTGGTCGAACTAGCCCTTGAAGTGGCCACAGACCTGATGGCTAGACATGACCCCTGGAGGTCCACACCTTCTCACATTGTCCTTCACTGTAGTTGAACTTACCTCTTAGGATTCACCCAACCTTCTCGCATTCGTCCTTCGGTATGGGAGTCCATCTTGATGGTACGGTACCGACCAGAGCCCTTAACTTGACTTGACTTATCATAAAACTTCTCATATGTCATTGCATAAAAATCCCTTTTGGAAAATCATGCAATGCTCGTGCCAGGACATGCTTGCTTATGATGTCGTGCTTGTTCATGTAAAGCTATGCAGTGTATCATTCCAGTTTTGCAAAAATGTAAGTTTATACTAACAATCCACTTACCTTGGTCTCCTTTGAGTATTGGTATGAACTTCGCCTACAACCGATTCAAATACTTCTTAGATGCATAAGAATTTAATCATAAAAACTTTCAAAGAATACTTATAATAGTTTCGGTTTTACCAAGGATACATATGATGTGAACCCCGTTATCCCGTAACGAGACCCAACAACTATAGGGAACCCAAGATCGTTTCTAGCATGGATTTGAATGGAACCTCGACCCGTTGCTTAGGAAAGCAAGAACCTCGGTATAGTGAAGACGCCACAAACGGGATGGAAATCCGTTTGATAAGTCGAGTTGAACGCCACGGGAAAATCCCGATAAGTCCGAGAAGTTCGTCAAAAAACCAAAGAGAATTAAACCTCAAAAAACCGTGTGTATTGAATGAATTTCGAACTACAACTTAGGCCTCTATATATAGGCCATCGAAGACACGAAAACCCTAAAAGAGACTCTCACAAAAAAAGGAAATAATGGGGCGGCAAACCCTAGTAAGTAAGGTAACTTATTGAGACCTAAAATAGACTCTATCACTAAGGAAATAAAGTTTGGCGCCTAAACCAAAAAGGAAACAAAAATTAGGGCACCAAATCTGCTACACCATCCGACCACTATGGAAAGAAAATCCTATCATAGCCAATCACGTCCAAGCCACTTATGGAATAAAAGTGGCGTGTAAATCATGTAGATCATCCTTCCTCGGCTTCTAGAACTTGTATCACATTGACACTCCTTTGTGGGCCACGTGGGTCTTGTTCTATGGGCCTCCATGAATTTGCTTGAGCCCATGCCACTTGAATCAGCCCATTGAGTAGCTCCTTAAACTTCTTGGCTCGTGCCCTCGTAACCGGCCCAATGGGAACTGGAATTGGATCCTCCAACGTTGTACCGTGATTTCCATCATTCCCCTCCTCTTGAAAAGGATTTGCCCTCAAATCTTCACCTACATCAAACGGACTCAAATCAATAACATTGAAAGTGGCACTGACGTTATACTCACCAGGTAAGTCTAGCTTGTAGGCGTTGTCGTTGATAAGCTCTAGGATTTGAAAAGGTCCATCTCCTCAGGGAAGCAATTTTGAACTTCTTTTGGCTGCGAATCTTTCCTTCCGCATATGTAACCAAACCCAATCTCCGGGTTCAAATAGCATCTTGTGACGTCCCTTGTTGGCATGTTTTACATATTGCTCCGTTCGTCGCTCAATGTTGAGTCGTGCCTTCTCATGGTTCTGCTTGACAAAATCAGCTTTCTTTTTGCCGTCGAAATTAACATGTTCAGTCACAGGCAAATGAGACAAATCCAATGGGGTTAAAGGATTAAAACCGTACACAATTTCAAATGGTGAAAATTGAGTAGCAGAATGAACGACTCTATTATAAGCGAACTCAACATGTGGTAAACACTCTTCCCATGTTTTGATATTCGTTCTAATGATCGCCCTCAACAAAGTAGACAAAGTCCTATTGACAACTTCAGTTTGACCATCAGTTTGTGGGTGGCACGTAGTGGAAGATAATAACTTAGTACCTAGCTTGCACCACAAAGTCTTCCAAAAATAGCTCAAGAATTAAGCATCCCTATCTGAAACAATCATCCTAGGCATGCCATGTAATCTTACAATCTCCCTAAAGAACAAATCAGCAACATGTGAGGCATCATCCGTTTTGTGACATGGAATAAAATGTGCCATTTTAGAGAATCTATCCACAATCACAAAAATTGAATCTCTTCCTCGTTTAGTTCTAGGCAATCCTAACACGAAATCCATTGAAATATCAATCCAAGGCTCACTAGGAATAGGTAAAGGAGTATACAAACCGTGGGGCTTCACTTTGGACTTAGCTTGCCTACACGTGACACACCTTCCACAAATTCTTTCTACATCTCGTTTCATGTGCGGCCAATAGAAGTGTTCCTGTAAAACAGCTAAAGTCTTGGCAACTCCAAAATGTCCCATTAATCCTCCTCCATGAGATTCTTGCACTAATAATTCCCTCAATGAACAGTTAGGCACACATAGTTTATTCTCCCGAAATAAGAATCCATCAAGCCTAAAGAACTTACCATATGCAATTTTCTCACAAGCACGATATTCATCACCAAAGTCATGGTCATCAGGATATAAACTCTTAATATGCTCAAAACCTAATAACTTGGCATCTAGTGTGGAAAGTATAGTATTCCTGCGAGAAAGGGCATTGGCTACCACGTTCTCCTTACCTTGCTTATACCGAATGACGTATGGAAACGTCTCAATGAACTCCACCCAACGCGCGTGCCTTTTGTTTAGCTTGTGTTGGCCCTTCAAATGTTTCAAGGATTCATGATCGGTATGAATCACAAACTCCTTAGGCCATAGATAGTGCTACCACGTCTCTAAAGCTCGGACCAACGCGTACAACTCCTTGTCATATGTTGGGTAGTTTAAGGCTGCCCCGCTGAGTTTCTCGCTGAAGTAGGCTATTGGTCGTCCTTCTTGCATAAGAACGGCGCCTATACCAATACCTGAAGCATCACATTCAATTTCAAATGTTTTAGAAAAGTTAGGTAAAGACAACAAAGGTGCGTTAGTCAACTTCTCCTTGAGTAATTGAAACACCTTCTTTTGCTCTTCTCCCCATCGAAATCCAATGTTCTTCTTGATCACTTCGGTAAGTGGTGCGGCTATGCTACTAAAGTCCTTCACGAACCTCCGGTAAAAACTAGCAAGTCCGTGAAAACTACGAACATTACCTACACTCGTGGGACTCGGCCAATCTTGGATTGCACGGATTTTCTCTTCATCAACCTGTATACCTTGTGAACTAACAACAAAGCCCAAAAATACAAGCTTATCGGAGTAAAACGTGCACTTTTTCAAATTAGCAATCAACTTCTCTTTCCTTAGCACATCTAACACAGATTTCAGATGCACTACATGATCGTCCATGTTTTTGCTATAAATGAGGATATCATCAAAATAGACAACAACAAATCTTCCTATAAAAGCACACAAAACATGGTTCATCCTTGCTCGGCTTCTAGAACTTGTATCACATTGACACTCCTTTGTGGGTCACGTGGGTCTTGTTCTATGGGCCTCCATGAATTTGCTTGAGCCCATGCCGCTTGAATCAGCCCATTGAGTAGCTCCTTAAACTTCTTGGCTCGTGCCCTCGTAACCGGCCCAATGGGAACTGGAATTGGATGCTCCAACGTTGTACCGTGATTTCCATCAACATATCTGAAAATACTATTTTATTTTCAAATGGTTACTTTAATAAACTTTTATAAAACACTTGAAGAAAAGTAACCCGCATTAATTAAACACATCATAGAATCCTAAGTTCAAAACAGCAACCCGCATTAATTAAACACATCAATTTCATCGATTCAATCTCATTAATTCAACCTTACAAGGTATGCTAGGGTGCTGCCAATGATAATAGGATTTAACCTAGGCTTGATACTCCTTTTCTTTGCACTTAGTGACAATCCCTCAGCTGACCCGAGGCCAAATCAACCTATATACATTGACATATGAAATTAACCAATACACTCTTGACTAATCTTGGCCATTTTACCTTGCTTACCTTCAATTCTACTAATCATTGCAATTCACATTAGTACCCTAAGTTTAGGCCACTGACCGAAACCCTAAGTGACTTAATTACATGGCTTATTTCTAATTATTTCTATATCTTATTCAAGACTCCAAAGAACAAGTTATTTAGTGCTTAAATCCAAGGTTGACATCTTCTTAATCTCATGCACCAAGGCTATTCTTTGTTAACTAGCTACTTCATCTTTTCCAACTCTAGTCATGGCTAATCCATGATAATTTACAACAAAAGCTTTGATTAACACCATAAATTAACCTCAAACTCTGGCCTCACAAATAATCTCTAATTGTATGCAAGATTAAGCCAAACCTTAGCACTGATTTAGGTTTTCTAACCTCCAATCTATTCGGTCATTAACCTAGGTTTGCATTTCTAAGCTATTCGGCCACCAACCAATGACATGCATGTATGTATTCTTCACATCCAACATGAATCCCTTCCTCCAGCAAGCAATTTCACAACCTAGGGGTGCTAATCAAAACATAGATTCAAGATCTTGCAACATAGTTCATTCGGCCAACATAATCATCAATGCCGAAACTTAGACTTACCTTATCTCATTTTTAACATGCAATTTCTTCCACATTTCAAAACCAATTTCACATGTATTTTGTCACTCAATCATCATAACATTTGGCAAATCACTAGATCTAACATTTGGCCAATCACCAGGCCGGAGTAGGGATCTGAGTGACACTTAGGATTGAGAAGGTTTCATAAGTACTTATCAAAGGGAAAAATAGGCATGCAAGGGTTCAGCCAAAAGCAAATCCCAATGTTTTCTCAAACCTATCTTACCTTGTATTGCTGGACAACAAGCTGGTACCTAACACAAAATGCTCAGGGTCAGAACCTATGGAGGAAAGAAACAAAGGAATAACATGCAAGACCAAATCTCTACCTCTACCTCCAACTAGGCACTCGGCTATCACCAAAATATTCTACTTCTTTAAGCTTCGGTTCCACACACTTGGGTGGCTTCAAAGGCTGAGATGAGTACAACAAAAAGGCTGTGGTGAAGGCTTGTGGTGAGGGAAAGGAGAAATGGCAGCAACTGCTGGAAGTGACTCGAAGAAAAATAAGGGAAAAGCTTGGTGATTGGAGTGGTTCGGCCAAGAGAACAAGAGCAAGCTAAATGAGTTGCAGTTGATGTGTTTCGGCCAAGAGGGTTCTGAGCTGACAATGGTGAGAGGTTTTGTCACAAAAGGAGAACTAAGCAAGGAGAGTGATGAGAAATGAAATGGAGAGAAGCAAATGAAGTGAAGGGGTGGGGGTTCTCAGTTTCTTTCTTCTTGCTTCTCTTGTGCAACCAAATGAAGAAGTGTGGTTGTGAGATGTGTGAGGCGTGAAAGGCAAGTGAGTGAGGGGATGAACTTGGACCAATTTTCGTCAAAAGGGGAAGGGGGCAGCATAGGTTCCTCCGTCCATGCACATTGGTTGCCATGGGTGGTGACATGATCCTTGTCTTTTCTCCCTCACTTCACATTATTTCATTGTCTCCTAGCTAAAGCCACTCATGTGATTCATCCAAAAGCAATTTCAGCTTTCACTTCTTGCCTATCACATAAGCTCTCGCCTTTGATTCCTATTTAATTCTTTTTATTTCTCTTATCACATGACTTGCTTTATAGGCACATCATCCTATCTCCACTATAAGCACCCTAGCTTATCACCAACAAGCATACAACTTATCTCTATAAAGATTCTATCTTATCTCTTTACAAACACATCAACTTATCACTATAATTATCACAATGGCTTATCTCCATAATAAGCTCACCAGCTTATCACTATGATAAGCACATTAACTTATCTTTTATTTCTTTATCAAGTTATCCTATAAACTTATCAACTTAACACTTATCACTTAATTCTACTAATGATACTTAAAACTACTTAATGGTGATTAAGGTTACCTAATCAAAGACACAAAATATTCTATATGCTCAACATAAATTTCATAACTATAGATATTATTATGCAATGATTTCTACTTAGAGAATTTCGGCAATGAGAAATAAAATTCTCTTAATGTATTTAACTTCATGAATTATGGATTATAATAATAAACAATGGAAAAATAAATTCATAAAAGAAATCTACCTTGAAAAATTCGGCTCTTAGGAAAAATAATAATAATAGACTTGCACTAATAAACTGTCACAACAATAGTGAAATTCTTTAAAGGAAATTAAAATGAAATACCATAAGTATTAAAGTTAAGTCATACATTGGCCAAAAATATGGCCCCTTGAGTTAAATTAAAACGAATACATAGAAAAGTAATAGAAATAAAATATGGGGTCTCACAGTTAGCATCAAGAGCACACAATACAAAACAATCATAGCTTTAGCATTTAAAGATGTAAGCTTATGATTAGCTTCATCCCAATCATTTTCCTCTTTATGCAAGCCATCTTTGTCCTTTGGAAGTCTTGGTCTGTTCATGATGATCTTCCAAAGATCGTAGTCCACGGCTTGAATATAGATTTTCATCCTTGTCTTCCAATAGTTGTAGCGCGTACCATATGACAAATGAGTCCTATTAGTGGATTATCCTTCAGGCAACGAAGAGCTAACACGAGTAGTCAATTAGTAAAGACATTAAACCTGGCTTTGATACGAATTGTAAGTCCAAATATCAACCCAAGAGGGGGGTAAATTGGGTTTATAAAAAATTTAACCCCATTTTGATAAAATGCAGATCAGAATATTTAAAACTATAATGACCAAATAGCGATAAATGATAGCAATAAGTACAAGAGTAGGGAAGAGAGATAACACCACAATTTATAGGTGGTTCTGCCAAGACTTGCCTACGTCCACCCCCAAGTCTATTGCCTTCCTTGGGCTTCTCCACTATAATCCAATAGTGTCTACAACTTAGCTTCCGGGTGCTAAGTGATCGTTACAAGGGTTTTCCCGAGTTCACTCTTCAACTCGTCACAAATCTCAAAACATATGAGATTTCGTCAATCCTCACGGGTAGGCCCAAGTGTATCCCACACTCAAAGGTTTTTAAAATTTAATTATAGGAATGAATAAACAATAGCTCTTAAGCCAGATCAGCAAAAAAAACCTCAATAAATGGCTACAAGACAAGATCTGATGATGATGACAACAATGGGAAACCAGATCTGTTGGAAAACGTGCAACCTTTATCTTTTGCTTTTTTCTCTCACTTTTTGGAGGCTAGGTCGTCAATGATGATGTAGAGAGGCAGAAGTTATATTTTCTCTCTCAATAAGGCTCCCTTTATAGGTCTTCCGTCTTAAGGGTTCCTAAGGGCCTTTTTGGAATGTTGGAGAGGTGCCCTAAGTGCCACAATGTTTTAATTCGCTAGCTGAGACGTCATTTTTAAAAATAGAGTTCTCACAACTTGTGTCGACACATACATTCCTATGTGTCGACACCTTCATTAAGTTTGGAACTTGCTCGCAGGTGCCTGTGGCATGTGTCGACACATCCTTCATCATGTGTTGACATCACCTTCACATGTGTCGACACTATGCTTCCCATGTGTTGACATTATCGAAATGACAATCTAGCTTTTGTGCTATGTGTCGACACATTACCATGTCAACAATGTGTCGACATCATCTTGGCATATAGAGTTTTTCAGTGCTTTTAATATACAATTTTCTTTATTTCAATACAAAAACTCCTACAATGAAAATTTCATAGTTTAGGTGCAAGCCATGGTGTTTAAATCGAATATAGGGCATAAATAATTAACGATAAATTTAAAAATAATTGAGTACTCTTTATTGAATAGTGGATTGACAACCACATATGCTAAAAATACTTCAAAGCATTTTGTTAATTGTTATCGTCAAAATTGAGTTAGATAACTCAAGATCAATCTTGGGCTAACATTTAATTTGCCTACACGAAGTTACTTATTTGATAAATTACATTCTCTTAGTTATTAATTTATAATCTTTGTAGTACCGTGGTGGGAGAGTTTCATGGAGGGAGAAGGGAAGGGGGAGGGGAAGGGGAAGGGGAAGGGTGGTAAATCAAGCTAAAGCTGGAGGCAGTAGCTTGGTAAGGGACATAAATTTTGTTTGTCGTATTATTATTCAAAAGATGAATAAGGTTTTAACTCAAATTATTTATGTAATGCATGATAACTAGGGGCAACGATGGAAGATCCACTAGAAATATGCAGTGGAGTCACTCAACACACCTGATTGGAGTCGAGCACGAGTGTTTACTTATGATGTATTTTGGATTGACTAGTTGGTCTCATGTTGTAATGCTGCCATTTTGTATTTTGTAGTTAGTTTTGTGGATTTTTGTTGGCGCTGGCAGTTTGTGCATTGTTGACATTGTTGGTATTGTGATTGCATTTTGGTTTATGTTGTCAACCTTTTAAAAGGTTGAGAAAATGTATATTTTGAAAGAAATGACAGAAATGAAATTTGATGTAATGTAAGATTTGTTTCTGGCAGTTTGCATTCCTTTAGAGAAGTTGATAGAATACCTGTTGGGTGCATTATGTTGGAGAGGTTGGCCTATTCTGCAATAAGATGTAACCTGCAATTTGTTTATGTTCACAGCTTGTTTTACTTGTTTTGAATGTGAAAGTAGTTTTGCTAACAAATGAGGTTGTAACAGATTATATTCACATCTTGTAATATGTTACTGTTCACTTGCTTCAAAACACAATCTAATCAATTTGAGTCAAAACACAACCTGACATTTGATTCAAATCACATCCTGCCAAATGGTTCAAAACACAACCTACAATTTGATTCAAAACACATCCTACAATTTGATTCAAAACACATCCTACCAAATCATTCAAAACATAACCTACAAGGGTTATGTTCGTTTTCTACAGTTTTTCAGGATTCAAATAAATTCACAAAACTACCACCGAACATATTCAGAATTCAAACACAAATACCAATACATTTTACACAATCTCCAACAACTTTTTACTGTTTTATTCAACATAAATTTTCTCTCTATACTTTTTCACATAACTCCAATATTTTTTTATTAAACAATTACATCAAACCATTTCTCTCTCCACTTTACTCAAACACCAATAAAATACTATTTAACATAATATATTCACAACTTCTCTAAAATCCTACATTTTTACTCAAACCGAACATATCCACATGTGCCTACAAATTGATTCAAAACACAACCTACAAATTCATTCAAAATAAAACCAGGCAAATGGTTCAAAACACAATCTACAATTTGAGTCAAAACAAAATCTGTTCAATTTCCAAAGAGGCTACATTCAAAGCATTGTTTCATAAAGTACCTCTTCATTACAACCAACTAACTGAAAATATGAAACTGACATGTTCTATGCTTTATCATTTACATATTATATTTCACAAATGTAGCAGGATAACAATCATCTAAACATTTACCCGTCCTACACCATACATTTACACAACAATATGGTGAACTTCAATTGCATAAAAACACATCACTTCCATGATCTTCATAACAGTGCTCCTATAATTGCAATCACCCTTCCACAACACTCCCACAATATACTTGAGCATTGTCATAGAATGCTTAAGCACAACCACCTCAGACTGTAGACCCTTTATTTTCTTAATTAAATACGGTCACACTTCCATCCCACGTTGGCAGGTGTGAGGATCAAACCATGAAAAAAATCTACATGCTTTCTGCAACAAATAGAGTTGTAAATCAGAAAACCACAATATAAGTGCCATAACAATGACTAAATTTACACAGATGAGGTAGAAATACATATCTGATTTCTATCATAAGATGTACACCCGAAGAAGCACCATCCCGGATTAGCATCCGTCCATAAAGTTCTAAATGCAGCATGCTCATCTTCACTTGACATGGCAAAACCGTGCTAAATGCTGGAACAAAGCAACAAAAATATCATTAAACTAAATGTAGAGAACAAGTGCTGTAAAAATATGTTATGCAACAATGCAAAATATAACATTTAGAGTTCTTTCCTTCCCTTTTAGCTGTAAAATCGAATCTTCAGTCATTCTGTATCATCATTATTATCTTTTTTGGGTTTTAATAGTATTTTCGATGACATAAAACTCAAGCGATATCATGCTTAGTTTCTCAGCTTTCTACATACTGTGTATCAATCCTGGAGAAAAGAAAAGTTGCAGTAGGTTGACAAATGTAAAGTTTGATGACATCTGTGTAAATAGGAACTTTGGAGTCAACAAAACTCCTTCACCAAAAAGAGTGACAAGCTTTAACAATCTCGTCTTTAATTTCTTACTAATTCTTACCCTTGCTGTCACCAATATGTATGATCACTCATAATAGAGATTACCTTCTGATATCTAGTCTTCCCCACATCCAACTTACACGTACCATACCACTGTACCATTTCAAGATCAGATATTAATGTGTCAATGCTGCACAATCAATGTTGGATACTATTTGTGATAGATCATTCTAGGGGATGCATCATAAAAAGCTAATGATCGATGTTATAGTTCTCTGTATCTTCCATAAAAAGTCCCGAGAACCAAGCAATTTTCTTTTGGAATCTGAAAATCAAATTCTAGTAACTCCTAATACTACTTAGATTCAACATTTACTTTCTCAATTTCTTCAAATTTTCAACATTTAGATTCTAGCTATAAAATCGAACTCTTCAGATTAACCCAAAATCATTTACACCTACTGCTAGTAACTCCTAATACTAATTACTACTACTACTACTACCAGAATGATGTCATCAGCTATATCTGTTGAGATCGCAAGAACCGAAACCAAATCGCTGAGATAGCAAGAACCAAAAACTCCTAAAAACAGCTTCCCGATTACTCAACCAGTATCAGCCTCAAATTCAAGCTAATCTATATTTGTTGAATGAAGGATGCATAGAGGGGTGAAATTTTACCATGCATTCTCAGACATATCTTCAGACCCTTCGAAGCTCCAAGAACCGAAACCAAATCAAACTCTTATCACAGGAAGGGGGATATGTTTTTTTTTCACGTTGTGCTTAAGATCTGTAAGACAAACAAAACGGTGTGTTTTATACATTTGGGTTAAACGATATGTTTGACAGCATTTACACAAACGTGTTTCGTTCCTTACACAACCGTGTGCTTAAGGGCCTGATTAGTTGGCTGATGACACGACACTTCCGTTAAGATGATGGACGAAAGGTTCTGTGTCAGAAGTAGAAAATTTAAGGGTATCTAACTTAAAGTTTAAATGTGAAGGACCCAATTACAAAATATATAAATTTAAAAATTAAATTGCCAAGTTCTCAAAAGATAAATATGTTTATATTCATTTATTTTGAATCTATGATTTACATAAAACACAAAAATAAAATGAAATGAAATCGAAAAGAAACGGTTCAAAAAACTATAAAAACCAATGACTAAAAAAATAAAAATTAATAAAAGTAACCACCTGGGCGCAACCACCCAGGTGCTGAGGTTAGTAGGAGACTAGAGACCGGTTGCTTCGTGGCGTGGCCCATATCCAATTATGTTTCCGATATTTGTTGTTTTTTAGACCTTGTCCATTTTTCTTTTTGTATTTCTTCTATTTTTAATATTATCTTGTTTTAGATTCTTCTATTTTTAGTTGCCTTTTTTTCATACTTTGACTTTTTTTTAAACCATTTCCTCTTTTTTTGACATTTTTATTTGTAATTGTTAAGTTTTAATTTATTAATATTTTTGTAATTATTTGATTTTTTATTTTCAAAAGCATATTTCAATGACATGGAATTTGTTAATGACATGGCTTGTAAAAATCACAAGCTACTTTTTCGAGTATCTGATCCAAGAAAGGTAACGAGAAATGATCTTTTCGAGTAACCAAATTCAACTTACGGTAGTCGATATACATTCTCTAACCCGTTACCTTCCTATAAGTCTCCACTAATATTTTCAATAACAGTTAAACCATATTTTTTAGGAACTACCTGTGTTGGGCTTACCCACACTTGTTATCGGAGATAGGATAAATGATGCCCACAGCTAACAATTTCAGCACCTCTTTCTTCACCACTTCTTTCATGGTGGGATTTAATGGCCGCTGTGGATCACAAACTGGTATCGCGTCTCCCTCTAGAAAAATGTTTTTAGTACAAATTGAAGGGTCAATAACTTTGATGTCTGCAATGGTCCAGCCTATCGCTCCCCCATGATTTCTCAATACTTGCACTAAATCGGCTTCCTGTTTCGATGTAACCTGAGAAGAAATGACCACAGGAAATGTGCCTTCAGCTGGACCCAGAAAAACGTACTTCAAGACCTCGGGTAGTGTCTTCAACTCTAGTGTAGGGACTTCTTCTTCCGATGACTTCATGACTTCCGGTAAGTCAAGAGTTTCAAAGACTGGCTTACGCCAACTACTTGTGTAACTCGTGTCAGATAACTCAGAGGAACCATCTGTCTCTGTGAACTGCTCCTCTGATTATGTCAACTCTCTTGACGAAGGTATTGTCTCATCAAAATCCTCAAATTGGTCAGGAGCTTCAGTACTCCACCTTCGATAATTGATAAATGCATTAGGGGTAGCAACGAACGGACGTCCAAGAATGGTAGGTGCCTGGTAAATAGTGGAAACTGGCTGCTGCATATCCAGAACTATAAAGTCCAATGGATAGTAAAATTTGTCTACCTGAACCAACACATCTTCAATAATATCACGTGGGACCTTGACTGATCTGTCAGCCAATTGTAGCAGGAAAAGGTCTTTTTTAGCTCACCCAATACCAATTGCTCATATGTTAAGAATGGTAGTAAGTTAACACTGCTCCCCAAATCAAGTAGAGCTCTCCCAATGCGTGATTCATAGATCATAATGGAAATAGTAGTAGTGCCGGGATCTCTAAACTTCTGAGGTGTCTCGCTCAATGTCAATGCACTGACTTGCTCTATCAAGAAAGCTTTCTACTTTACATTCAGCTTCCTCTTCACTGTGTACAGATCCTTGAGAATTTTTTCATACGAAGGAACTTGATGTATGGTATCTAACAACTGAATATAATATCTTCACTTGCTTGAAGATTTCTTGAATCTTAGTATGGTATTTTTTCTTTTGGCTAACTGCCAATCTCTGAGGATAAGGAACCATAGGTCGGTATTCCTTATAAGTATCAGCCTCTGCACTGACCGATTTCTTCAATTCTGGGCTCACTTCCTTTTTTTTTCTTCGGCTTCATCAGTTTCAGCTGTAACTTCAGGTGTTGGGACAACTGTTTGTCTTTCAATGGACATCTCAGGTCGGGGAACTTCCTCTCCACTTCTCAAAGTACTAACAACCTTTGTTGTTTGAAGAGAATCCACTGAGACATTATGTACTTGTTGTTGTTGTCGGTATACTTGAGGATTAGGCTGACATTGTGCTGGAAATTTTCCTTTCTCGAGGGTACTCAATGTCGTGCTCATCTTATTAATGGTGCCCCATAATTCATTTATGGCTTGAGTGTTCTGACCATTAGTTGTGGCCTGAATCTGCAAGAATTGCTGAAGTGTATTAGCCATATGTGCCATACTTTCATCGAGATATTTCTTCGGTGGAGCAGATGCTATAGACTGAAAATGTTAATCAACTATATTAGATTGAAATCCTGGAGGTACTGCTAAAGGATAGTTTTGAGAAGTCTGATGCAGCTGATACTGGTGCTGAAGAGCAGCCTGATGATATGTCTACTGAGAAAGTGAGGCATGGGACTGAGAAGGTTGCTGAAAATGCGAAAAAGATTTATCAGACTGATCATTCCTTCATGAAAAATTCGGATGATTCCTCCACCCCAGATTGTAAGTGTGAGACCCCGATTTTAGGTCTGTCAAGTTATTGCTTATGACCTCTTAAGTATGTATTAGTGCAAATGTATGTATGATTAAATTAGTGATGTTAGTGTCGACACCATGAGTGATGTTAGTGATGTTGTGCCAAATTATTGATGTTAGTGTCGACACCATGAGTGATGGTGTCGACACATTATACTAAAACCCGAAAGTTTGCATTTTTCCAGAACTCCCGTGAATTTTGACTAAGTGTTGGAAGTGTCGACACCTTGAGCGATGATGTCGACACATCCAACTGAAACCCGAGAGTTCGCCTTTTTTCCAGAACTCCCGTGAATTTTGACTAAGTGTTGGAAGTGTCGACACCTTGAGTGATGGTGTCGACACATCTAACTAAAACCCGAGAGTTTACATTTTTTCCACTTTGACTAAGTGTTGGAAGTGTCGACACCTTGAGTGAGGGTGTCGACACATCTAACTAAAAGTGTTGAAAGTGTCGACACATCTAACTAAAAGTGTTGAAAGTGTCGACACCTTGAGTGATGGTGTCGACACATCTATCTACATTCCGAAATTTTATCGGATGTGAAATGTGTGAGGTGGAATTCATGTAAAAAGGGGGGGAAATAAGGGAGGGCAGCCTTGTCTTTTCCCCAAGCCCTTTACGTAAAAGGCAAACCCCCATTCCCACAAATCATTTGCCCTAGCTCACCCGAACAAGAAGAGAGAAGAAGAAGAAGGAGAAAGAACGAAGAAGGAGAAGAAGAAAAGAAAAGGAGAAAGGAAGAAGAGAAAGACAGAGAGAGAAGAAGGTGAGGGATTTCAGCCCTTCTTGGCCGACCAAGCCATCACTCATTTCTCTCATTTTCTCTTCTTTCCTTTAATGGTTGTTGGTTGTGAAGTTTGTTTGGTTTTCTCCTTGTATATGTTGTGTTCATATGTGTTATTTGAAGAAAATGTAGATCTAGTAAGCTTTAAAGAATAGTGAGCTTTAAAGAGTAGTATGGGTTGTATGTGAAACCATGGAGAGTTATGGTCAGATCTGAAAGATGTTCAAGAGAACAAATGTTACACCCTACGTGTTTGATAAAAAGCCCAAAAGATATGGGCAAATGCAATAGTATATCTTGATGAAGATGGAATCATAGTTTTGTTAAGGAACGTGAGATGATGGTTGCTGTTATGAGATGCTAAATTAGCCTTGGATGTTGGTTGTGTCATGAAGAGATTAGAGTTTTGGTTGTTGGAAGTTTGGAACGTTAAAAAGATTACTGTCGTTGCTGGAATTTACCTATGCAGATTTCACGAATTGAGAGTGTGTTCTGATGCATTATGATTTATCCCATGAACTTAAGTGGATCCCAGATTGTAGGCCTAGGAAGTAGGAAGATTTTAAGTCATACCTTGGAGGATTCCGATAACTATCGAATGAGATATGCGTTGTTCGAGGCCCGGACGTCAAGCTGCCAGCAGCCTTGCACGTCCGGAATGTTAGCTCATTTCGAGCACCCTTTTGAGGGATTAGTTTAAGTCCAAATTTTACGAGGTTGATCTTGAATTGTAAGTTTAAGAAAGAGGGACGTTTTAAGGTAAATTTCGTGTGAGTTAGAGATATGATGGATGAGTGGTAGTATTTTGAAAATGGAGGGCCGAGCTGGAATCAGCAAGAGTATTGTTGTAAGATTATTGTCAAATATGAAGTGTTTATGAAAATGTATAGCACATTCTGCTGTGGTAAATTTTACCCCCAATTTAGACCTATGAAAGATGAATATTTCAAGATAAATTTCATGTAATTTGGAGCTATGGTTTTGAAGTTGTGAATTTTTAAGTTGGAGACGTCAGGGCTGCCCGCTTGGACGTTCTCAGCAGCTGTATTTTCGGGTAAAGGTTTCAAGTGGCAAACGGACTCCAAATTAGTTAGAATTTTGATATGCTATGAAAATTAGTGTCAAGGTCAGTTAGAACTTAATTCTTATGGCTTCGACATCCTTAAGAAAATACCTTGTGTTGTAAGATGACCAACTAGGAGTCAAGAATACGGACGATTTTGTATGATGAAGTGTGAGTAATTGATTGATTACTCTATACGTCTAGTGAGCCTTTGAATAACACTAGTATGATCCATTGTAGGTAACGTGACGTTCAACACTCAAGAAAGCGAAGGTAAGAGGAGCTTACGTTTGTAAGTGAAAATAGTAAGTAGCAACTTACGCTTTACAAAACTGGAATGATACACAACATGTTTTTATGAACAAGCATAACCAAGCATGACAAGTTATTTCTCAACAAGCATAACATCGTATACGTATTTGTATGAAAGCATGAAAGAAGTTTTTGTGCAAATGAAAACATGAAAATTTTATGAGATATTTGTGATAAGTTGATTACCAAGCATGACATGAGCACGTCATGAGCAATTGCATTTGCATTTATTTGTCTCATAAGAAAGAAGGAGAAATTTTATGCAAATGAAAGTACCATTTTTATGCTACTTTATGTTAAGTTTCAAGTAAGTTAATGAACCCAAGTCGGTCGGTACCGTACCAAGTCAAGAAGGTGCATCCATACTGAAGGACGTTTACGTGAAGGGTGGATGTCACCTAGGACACCCATACCGAAGGATGCTTGCAAGAAGGATGGGTAGTCCAGGAGGTATGTGCAATCACACTGAAGGATGCTTGCAAGAAGGTGTGAACCTCCAAGACTCGTGTCTAGCCACTGAAGGACGAATGAGAGAAGGTGTGCTAGCTCGACCATATGTAAGGTCCCCAAGGGAAATGGGGGACAGTTCCAATGGGAAAGCACAACCCTGATGCCAGGGGTAAATGGAGCTCAAGTGGCCCATAAGATAAGAATGGAAAAGATTTTCCAAAAGAAAGAGCTTTATAAGTATAAGAGATGTTTTCAAGAGCAAGTGCATGTGCATATGCAATCATGAGGCATACACGTGCATCACGATTCATGATCATGCATGAATTACATACGTATACATGATATTTAAAGTTCAAGTTCATGATTATTTTAAGTTAAAGCTCGTGATATTTCAAGTTCAAGTACGTGAATTACATTATGTTCAAGTTTGTAATTATTTTAAGTTTAAGCGCATGCTTATGATTTTAAGTCAATTGCATGCTTATGATTTTAAGTTCATTATGATATCGAGTTCATGATGATTTCAAGTTTAAAAGCATGTGTATGATTTCAAGTTCAAGATTATGAGTTCAAAGAACAAGTTCATGGTTTCAAACTCACGATTTCAAGTTCATATTTCCAAACCATGATTTCAAGCTTATGTTTTAATTATAATTCCTTACTGAGTCTTTCGACTCACAGATGTTTTAAATTGTATCATTCCAGATAACAATTCAGGTGGGAAAATCTAGAAGAGGGACCGATGGGAACGTCCTCATCTCTCTTTGTTGTTTCATTAAAGGTTAGATGTAAAATTTTGAAGAGTCGTCATGAGCCTCCGTTGTGTGGTGGTCATGGGTTATTCGGACTAGTAGAGTTCAAGGTTTTGATGTCTAGTATCTTAGTCGTGGTTATCAGAAACAGAAGTTGAAGAGTTCATAGGAAGTACTAAGAACGCTTATATTCAGGCATCCTGTGAATGTCTATGTTATGTGTATAAGGATTCAAGATGTATTACAAATATGTTATGAGTAGGTCAATATAAAGGGGATTTGATGGAATCCCTTAGGACTTATACTTCAGCCATGCAGACATGACATGTATTTTGGATGCTTTCACTATTGCCGTTGTAGTCAATTGTGTAAGTTGAAGTTTATGTAAATCTCTTTGGCCCATCTCTCTCAGTTGTAGGTGTTTATGTATATGTAAAAAAAAAAAAAATTTCCGCTGCATTATAAAGAGAAAGCGCTGGAACATTCATTGAGTGGATGTTCGCGACTGTCATTAACCCCCTTCGGGCTAGCGTTCGGGGCGTGACAGTAAGTGTTAGAGAAAATCTGATTTAGTGCTCTGTTAATTGAGACCCCAACTTTTCATGTGCTCTGATTATTGCGGAAGGCAGGTATAGGGGAATTAATCTAAGTTATGTCCAGGTGAAGATTTCCCCTAGTACTTGGTGCATCTATATTTTTTTAATTGAATTGGTATGTTGCCTGTAGTTTGTCAATATTGAAGTTGAGTATTTGGGTATTTAGTGAAATAATTGGAGGATCATAATTGGGGTGTTGGAATAGGAAGATTTTTAGCACCCTGTTTTTAGGTAACATTGCTGTGAGATCCCGACCTTACCTTATTGATGTCGTTGTTTATGATTCCCTCAATATGTACGTATGATTAAATGAGTGATTGTTGGTGTAAGTGTCGACACATTAGAGTATAGTGTCGACACATTAGACTAAAACCCGAAAGTTTACATTTTTCAGGAACTCAAGCGATTTTGTCTAAGTGTTGGAAGTGTCGACACATTGAGTGATGGTGTCGACACATCTAACTGAAACCCGAAAGTTTGCATTTTTCCAGAACTTCCGTGAATTTTGACTAAGTGTTGGAAGTGTCGACACATTGAGTGATGGTGTCGACACATCTAACTGAAACCCGAGAGTTCGCTTTTTTCCAGATCTCGAGCGAGTTGTAAGTGTCGACACCTTGGGTGAGGGTGTCGACACATCTAACTAAAAGAGTTGAAAGTGTCGACACCTTGAGTGATGGTGTCGACACATCTATCTACATTCCGGAATTTTATCGGATTGAAATACGTGAGGTGGAATTCATGTGAAAAAGGGGGAAATAAGGGAGGGCAACCTTGTCTTTTCCCCAAGCCCTTTACGTATAAGGCAACCCCCCCCCTTTTCCCACAAGTCATTTTGCCCTAGCTCCCCACCGAAGAAGAGAAGAGAAGAGAAGAAAAGAAAGAAAGAAGAAGAAGAAAGGAAGAAGAGAAAGAAAGAGAGAGAGAAGGAGGTGAGTGCTTATGGCCGGCCAAGCCATACCCATTTTCACCTATGTTCTCTTTTTCTTTTGAATGGTTGATGGTTGTGTGTTGTTAGTTTCTCCTTGGTTGTTGTGATGGTTGTGTGTTGTTAGATTTCTCCTTGAGATTCATGTGTTTTCTTTGAAGAAAATGTAGATCTAGTGAGTTTTAGAAAGTTGTATGGATTGTGCACAAAGCCATGGAGAATGTGGTTAGATCTGGGAATTTATAAACCCAAGAGAAACCAACTTGCATACTAGGTGTTTGATAAAAGACCAAAGGGAGTGAAATAGATGCAATAACCTTTGTTCTAGTGATGAAATCATTGTTTTTGGTTGGAAGTTTTGAGTTGTATGTGTAAAGTTTACGTCTTGTATATGAGGTTATATGAGGAGGGCACTTGGGGCAAAATTTTGTGGGTGTTGGATGATTTTGTACGACGAAGTATGTGTATGACGAAGTATGAGATATTGAATGAGGAATAAGGACGATTTTGTATGATGAAGCGTGAGTAATTGATTGATTACTCTATACGTCTAGTAACCTATGAATAACAAAGGTATGATCCAATTGTAGGTAACGTGACGTTCAACATTCAAGCAAGCGAAGGTAAGAGGAGCTTACGTTTGTAAGTGAAAATAGTAAGTAGCAACATACGCTTTACAAAACTGGAATGATACACAGCATGTTTTTATGAATAAGCATAACATGTTTATAACCACGCATGACAAGTTATTTCTCAACAAGCATGACATCGTATACGTATTTGTATGAAAGCATGAAAGAAGTTTTTGTGCAAAGGAAAACATGAAAGGTTTATGAGATATTTGTCATTAAGCACGAACTGTCAAGAGCATTAGAAGCATTTTATGATAAGTTGATTACCAAGCATGACATGAGCACGTCATGAGCAATTGCATTTGCATTTATTTGTCTCATAAGAAAGAAGGAGAAATTTTATGCAAATGAAAGTACCATTTTTATGCTACTTATGACAAGTTTTATGACAAGTTAATTAACGAACGAACCCAAGTCGGTCGGTACCGTACCAAGTCAAGAAGGTGCATCCATACCGAAGGACGTTTACGTGAAGGATGGATGTCACCTAGGACACCCATACCGAAGGATGCTTGCAAGAAGGATGGGTAGTCCATGAGGTAAGTGCAATCACACTGAAGGATGCTTGCAAGAAGGTGTGAACCTCAAGGGTCGTGTCTAGCCACTGAAGGACGAATGAGAGAAGGTGAGCTAGCTCGACCATATGTAAGGTCCCTAAGGGAAATAAGGGACTGTTCCTACGGGAACGCACAATCCTGATGCCAGGGGTAAATGGAGCTCAAGTAGCCCATAGGATAAGAATGGAAAAGATTTTCCAAAAGAAAGAGCTTTATAAGTATAAGAGATGTTTAAAAGAGCAAGTGCATGTGCATATGCAATCATGAGGCATACACGTGCATCACGATTCATGATCATGCATGAATTATATACGGATACATGATATTTAAAGTTCAAGTTTGTGATTATTTAAAGTTTAAGCGCATGCTTATGATTTTAAGTCAAGTGCATGCTTATGATTTTAAGTTCATTATGATATCGAGTTCATGATGATTTCAAGTTTAAAAGCAAGTGTATGATTTCAAGTTCAAGATTATGAGTTCAAAGAATAAGTTCATGGTTTCAAACTCACGATTTCAAGTTCATATTTCCAAACCATGATTTCAAGCTCATGTTTTAATTATAATTCCTTACTGAGTCTTTCGACTCACAGAAGTTTTAAATTGTATCATTCCAGATAACAATTCAGGTGGGAAAATCTAGAAGAGGGACCGATGGGAACGTCCTCATCTCTCCTTGTTGTTTCATAAAAGGTTAGATGAAATTTTGAAGAGTCGACATGAGCCTCCGTTGTGTGGTGGTCATGGGTTGTTCGGACTAGTAGAGTTCAAGGTTTTTGATGTCTAGTATCTTAGTCGTGGTTATCAGAAACAGAAGTTGAAGAGTTCATAGGAAGTACTAAGAACGCTTATCAGGCATCCTGTGAATGTCTATGTTATGTGTATAAGGATTCAAGATGTATTACATATATGTTATGAGTGGGTCCATATTAAGGTTTTGTTGGAATCCCTTAGGACTTGTACTTCAGCCATGCAGACATGACATGTAATTTGGATGCTTTCACTATTGTCGTTGTAGTCAATTGTGTAAGTTGAAGTTTTTGTAAATCTCTTTGGCCCATCTCTCTCAGTTGTAGGTGTTTATGTATGTGTATAAAAAAAATCCTTTGCATGATTAAGAGAAAACGCTAGAACATTCATTGAGTGGATGTTCGCGGCTGTCATTAACCCCCTTCGGGCTAGCGTTCGGGGCGTGACAGTTAACCCAATTCGCAGATTGTATCTGATCAGACCCACATTCTTGTAAAATTGGCATAATCGGAAAATCTTGGGTCTTGTGGCTCAAATCGGCGTGTAGAGAACACACCTCCACTGCTTTTGCTGCCTTCACCTTCTCTAAATCTATAACCTGTAACCTCCTTGTCAAAGCATCAATACGAGCTTGGACGTCAGTATCCTATTTGATTTCATACTTACCCCCACCACCAATTGCTCTGAGAGGTTGTACTACCAATGGTACCCAATCAGATCATGTATTCCATTCTTGCACACTTTCAGCAAGGTAATCAAAGAACTTTAATGCTTCTGCAGGTTCCTTGCTAAAGAATTCTACATTACACATAGTCTGAACAAATTGTTTGAACTCAGGAGTAAGTGCAGTATAAAAATAATTGACCAGCTTCCAAGACTCAAACCCATGATGTGGACAAATGTTCATCAGATCTTTAAACCTTCCCCAACAAGAGTGTAAGGTCTCATCGCCTCTTTCCATAAATTGACTGATTTGCTATTGCAAAAATTGAGTTCTCTAAAAAGGAAAAAATTTATGTAAGAACTCACGTTGCATATCAGACCAACTAGAGATAGAATTAGCCCTTAAAGAATTAAACCAAATCTTCGCTTTATCCTTTAAAGAGAAAGGAAATAAATGAAGTCTAATAAACTCATCGGTGCTAGCTCTAGTAATAAAAGTAGTGCATGCCAACTCAAAGTCTGTCAAGAGACACGAAAGAGATTGAAAACCTGAAATAACAAGAACATCTTTAATACAAGGAAACTTCAAAACCATGTCCTCCCGAGACTACATAAAAGGCTATATTACAAAGATTCAGAAACTACCTGATACACATGAACATAACTCTGGAGACTAATGAAACACTCCAACAAGCCTAAGAGGTGTACTAATCCTCTACGTTAGAGTCCGATGTAAGGTTGATAAAATCGAACCCCGGAGTGGCACAACTATTCCCCGTCGGCGAGACTGGAGGATTGTAATCGAGCCTTAGCCACTCAGGCGGTACATATGGCATACCAAAATCCTCAAAACAAAGGTAACGGGGATGGGGGTAGAAGGGATGAGGTTAAAGGCTCCCTAAAGAACCAGTGGGCCTCATGCTCCACTGATACTTAAAGAGAATCTGAAACTCATGTACGGATCTTAAGCACCAGGATATAAGGATAGAAATCATAGGTCAATTATTCATCAAATAGCTCTATTCTTCAATACCCAAGTTGTCAAACATTGCAAAAACAACATAAGAGAAAAGGGTGAGTCCTATTGACTCAGTAAGGTGGGGCGGGGAAAGCATGATCAAACAAATACAGTGCATATAATTCACTTAAACATGGTGTAAAACTAACTCAGTAAAGATGAATCAAAATATGCAATGCATCACACCATCTTTGGTTCCTAAGGAGTTCCCGGTGTCTACTCTGTTCACCCCCAGAGTCGGGTTGTGCATCCCCTCCACTTCTATGGGACTGTCCCGTGCTTCCAGCACCAGGACCCTTAACATAACATTACGCCTTAGCGTTCATAAAGGAGTCCACCCACTCCCTGTAGTGGTGGGTTGCACATCTCCTAAGTGTCCGGTACCGTCACTACCATTCGGAGAACCCTCGCTGGCTAGGGGGTTCCTCACTTTTGTTTTCCCTTTTATGAATGCAATCACATGTCCAAACATTATAGTACATAAGTAACAATGCACATTGATATGAACTTCGAAGGAATCATAAATAGCATAACATGTTCAGAGAATAATTATTGACAATTGAAACAACCATGATAATAACTAGAGGATTTCAGAACATTAAACTCCAAATGAAGGCCTATTGGGGCTCTTTAGACCATACTGGGCCTACTCCAAAAGTATTAGTGGACATGGTGTCCTTTTAGGGGTATTGGGCCTAAAATTTATTTAGGCTCCTATACGGGCTTTGTGATTTGAGCCCTTATTCCAACTCGGATTGAGCTCAAATTTGGGCTCCCCCATCAGTTTTTTGTGCGCTATCCAACCATGTAATCATTTTCTCATTTTGGACCCTTTTACCCTAACAAATTGGGCCAAATGTCAAATCTGCCCTCAGAGAACTCCAGGGGCATTTTCGACCTTTTCCCTCATCAATTTGGGCTGAAATTTTCACAGTCATCATAATATTAAATAATAATACTATCTAGAATTTTTCATTCAAAAATACAACTTGCAGCTTAGGGTCGATTTGGACAGTGTCTATATTGACTAAAAACCCTTGCTTAAGTGTACATGTATTTGATTAACCATCGCATTTATAACTTTAGGCTAATGATACATCTAATCTACCAATACATATGAAATTACATAGAACATAACACAAGGATTCTTCAAGAAAATTAAAGGCAAACATCATTTGCAACTGTGAGTCCTAGTTTACAGGATTAAGGCAACCCAAGAGGGGGGTGAATTGGATTTCTCAAGTAGTAGAACCATGTTTTTGACAACTTTTAAATACCCAACGGTCATAAAATTTGAATGCTGTCAAATTTTTGTCCTACGCGCCGGGTCGACCACTATAAATCATTTTCATCGTCCGCTACAGACGGTCGACCGCTTCATGTAGGGGTCGACCGCTTCATGTAGGGGTCGACCGCTACAATTCATTTTCATAGTCCGGTTCATTTAAAACCATGTTTTTACCACTTTTAAACACCCAATTTTAAAGCCTTACTTCCCATAAGGTAAAACGGAGGTAAAACGGTTTGGGAATATATTTGAGGAGTTTTGAAACCTTTAAAAACATTTTAATCTTTCAAACAAAAGGTAAAACGGTTTATGCACGTTTTGAAAGATATGCAAGTGCGTGATTCAAAACCTTATCAAATGTGAAATAAAGAGTTAGAAGGATTATATCCTAAGGTATTGAGTCTTCACTTTAAGCTCCTTGCATCTTCTTGTTCTTCTTTCTTCAAGGTGTGGCTCTTTTCGTCAAGTTGTCTTTGTCTTTGAAGATGTCCATTTTGTAAACTCATCCATTTATTGAAATCATCAAAATCTCGATTGTGCACAAAAGCCAACAGCAACATCATCATAGAATATGCACAAGGCATCATTTTCATGCTTTCATCTTTCATAACCTCTTTCATCTTTCATAACTTCTTTCTTGAGCTCAAGGCTCCTTTATTTGGCCCCATTTGGCCTTTTCTTGATCAGGGATACTTTCATGCCTCTTTGTCCATCATCATACTCATTATTGCATCATCATTTCATATCACATATGCATAACATTGTATTATAAAACCATGGAGTGCAACATGCAACATGCAATTTTCATTGACCAACCCATGGTCTTTAAGACCACTGTCATAGCTCATAGAGTATATCAATAACACTTTTGAATCATCAAACCAACTCAGCAAGCATGTTATAAGAAATATCCATCAAGCTTTATCATGCAAGGGGGTCTAGATTAGGTTTTACTTCATGGCATCTTTGAACCTTTCTTTTGGAAAAATCTTGAACCCAACATAACCTGAACATGTTCATCATTGAATCACAGCTCTATGTACACCAATAAGCATGATCAATCATCACAAAAGAACATGTTATCCATTCCCACAAAACACAAGAACCTAAACCCTTACCAAAGCATAAAGTTCTAACCCTTACCTTGGTGATCTTGGGTAGCTCTTGATGTTCTCCTATTAACACAGGATCTATGAGTTATTGAAACTGATCTAGGGGCTAAGAATAAGTGGAAATGATAATGAGGAAATAGAAGAGAGGTAGTGCAATGGGGTGTTCAAGTCCTTGGCTGAAACCCCTTTGCCAACTTACCTCGACATGAAAGTGTTTCCACCTTCCTTCTCTTCTTCTTTTCCTCTTCTTCTTTCTTTCTCTCCTTCCTTTCCCTCTTAGCCGAATGCTCTCAGCACTCACTCCTCTCTCACAAACTCAAATGGCCGGATATGTGGTGTGAGAAATGCAAGGCAAGGGTTGGTTTTTATAGCCAACCTTGCCATCATTTGGTCAAGGGGTGGCTGCCAGAAGCAAGCCCTTGATTGAGTGGCTTGGGCGGCATATGGCTAGAGGAGCCAAATGGCACACTCCCCCTTCCCTAGGTAATGATTAAGATCACTTACACAAGCTAAAATCACTTCAAAATCACATCAATTGTGATTGCAAGCAAGCATGGCCGGTTGGTCAATCTTTGAATCTTACTATTCATGCATCACAAGCCAAGAACATAGGACAAGGGAAAAGGACAAGGAAAAGAAGACAAAACAAGGATTTCCTTGTGTGTGTCGTGTGGCCTAGGGAGGAGAGAGAGACTGGGACCAACATGACATCAAAGTGGACTTAGGTTAGCAAAATAATTAGCTAAGTTACAAAGTTAATCAATGCATATGTTAGAAAAAAGAAATAGGTACCTAGTCAAGTAATTAACCGAGCTAGTGATAAAATAATCAAGATTGACACAAGCTAGAATTTTAGATGAATACAAGAGAATAAAAAAGGAAAGAGATTAAGCATATCGAAATCCATTAAGGCAATTAGAACCGAAATTAATCATGCGTCAAGAAATCAAACCTAATACTTAGAAAGTATTAAATATGAGCTAATGAAGTATACTTAGGAAAAATATCACGTGTTTAAATCAAGCAATATGAATACTAAGATACTAACAAGATAGTGGAAGACATACAACTATCTGTCTTCCCGGGCACGCAGTACTCAGCCGTCCAGGGCTTAGAGTACTCGGGCGTCTCGGGAGTTCAGTTCTCGGGCCTCCCGGTGCCAAGCTCGCCCAATTAAAATTTAAAAGAATTTAAATAGACATTAACCAACTTAATCGTATTACAAAATAATTAAGCTCTAATAAAATCAAATACCTTAAATAATAAGAGTAAATTAGGAAAATAAAATCACATTAATATGAGAAAGATAATTTCTTAAAATCAAGGTTAAAATACAATATTTAAACCAAAGTGTAATTCGGCCATATGCTAAAATTTAACCAACTTGCTCTAAAATATTAGAGGAAGTAAAATTGAGTAAAATTAATCATATGATAAATACTAAATAACGACAAAGTTAGCAAATAAAGCAAATACTAAGGAAATGAACACAATTACTAAAGATATGAAAATGAAAGCCTTAACACGAGAGTCACAAAAAGTAGCTCAAAAGGTTCGGGGTATTACATGAATTCTCACTGTCACGTTTTCCCAACCTCGACAACAAGGGGTAGGAAAAGGGTTGTGTTTTTTGCAGTTGTGGCTTATCTGAATGGTTGCCATAGGAGAAGGGATGTTTAGTCTACAACTCTGGTTGTTCGGCTGAATGATGGCCACAGGAGAAGGGATGTGTCGTCTGTAACTCTGGTTGCTAGGTAGAATGCAGAACTGGTTGTTAGGCTTGGGGGCGCAACCAATGACGTATAATTATGATAAATTCCCTTTATTTCCTCGTCTAACTCGCATTCTTCATCAGTACCAGGAAGACATATTGTGCAACCGTTGTGTAAGTGACCTTTTTCCATGCTCCTACCAAACACAAGGCCCATCATTTCGTAGTTTGCAGGTCCCTTATTCTGAAATTACTTCGTACAAGGGTGAGTCTTCATAAAAACATATTTCTAGCTTTTACTCGCAGTAATCAAGCAATAATAAAATTTACTTTGAATTTATAAGTAGATAGATATACCTTACCGCGAGATAGTTTTGCCACTGTCTCTCTGATCCTTGTACCATATTCGATACTGGATCCCAACCAAACCCTTTCTCATGATGCAGAAATTCATTGAACTTTATGTACGCAATCTTCATTCACTTGTATTTTTCTTCGCATTGCTTGATGGTCTTACTTGTGCCAACAAGACTATTCAGTTGTCTAGTGATTATGGGCCATTGACTACGATGGACAGATCCTGGCGAAATTCGCGATTCCTTTATGGTGCGCAGTAGTAATTTTGTGAATGCGAGCGTGACGTCAGAGCTCCACTTCTCATTAGTAGCCATCTACAACTTCTCAGCATGGGAATGATTCCTCTTACCACTCCTTAAGTCATAATATCGCTGGATAAGTGATGTGGAGGTGGTGTTGTGCAAAAATAAGTACACAATTAAATTAAGATCATATGTTGCATTATATCATAAGGGTTTTGAGTTAAAAAAAATAGTACTAAATTTGTACAACAATTGGTTACCAGTTACCCTAAAAGTTTTGAAACATGGCCAAAACATGAAGAAACAAGTTCACTGATATAGTGCAAATTTGTAAAGCAGTCCCAAATGATTAAATCATGAAGTTAGAAAAACAAATCAAACATGAATACAATGCAACTTAGATCAAATACTTTGATACATGGATACAATGCGGGCATCAATATTTGATAAGTGTAGAATTCATTGAGGAGGGGGAACGAAGGGGATGCCCACCTTGGGGGTTGAACACGTAGGAGAGGTGGATCCTCTTGAAGTTCCCCTTTCGAGCTGAGCATTTGTTGTAGGGCATATTGGCACCGAGATGTGGTGAAATACTAGCTTCGCGATGAAGTATTCAAATTGGGGACAGTCACTTTTGCTGCAGATTTTGAAATTAAGAAGTTGGGCCCTTCAATTAGTGGCAAAGAGGGATGGAATCAGCCACGCAGCCTAGGATCGTGTCCTTGGGAGAGTGTGTGTGAATATAGGAGGACGGGAGAAGATGAGAATTTACAAGAAGGGTCAGAGCAGTTTGTTTCAATAAATGCTGGCCGATTGAACATGGAGGGGACTAGATGAAGATAATCGCTGAAAAAATTGAAAAAATTACTGAGGTAAGGCGTCGTCGTAAGTTGCCTGAGTCAAATGAGTTGTGAATGCGTTAAAAATGGTGGCAGGGGCCGCTAAGTGGAAGATGGATAATAATAATAATAATAATAATAATAATAGAACTCTAATTGCAAAGTCTGAAAATCTATCTAATAGAATTTAAAATTTTAAAAAAAGTATTTACAAAAGTAGACTAAAATATTGTTTTTACAAAAGTATACGATTCAAAAATTTATTTTGGTATGGACAAACAAAATTGAGTGAGAAGTACAAAACAAGCATTGGTATGTTTACGTACAAATGTTACAAATTAGGGTCAGCTAGATACAATAATAGTGTTGAAAACTACATAAAATGAGTACAAGATTAAGAAAATTAATCTAGCCTGAAAATAAAAGGGGGAGAGGACTGAGGAGTATAAAATAATCCCACATATTGGAGCCCATAAGTAAAAAGCATGCATTATAAGATTTGGATGTTAGAGAGCATAAGGGAAGTCACATCTTAAAATGAAGCGTATTTACATTTCGCTAGGGCACGTTAGAGAGCATAAGGGAAGCATCGTCAAATAAAACTTATTACATTTTGCTAGCCAAGTTGGAGAGCATAAGGGAAGCATCGTCAAATAAAACTTATTACATTTTGCTAGCCAAGTTGGAGACCATAAGGGAAGCATCTTTTGAAATAAAACTTATTTACATTTCGCTAGCCAAGTTAGAGAGCATAAGGCAAGCCACATCATAAACTAAAACTTATGTAATCAAGTTAGATAGCATAAGGAAAGCATCTTAAAATAAAATTTATTCACCAAGTTAGGGAGCATAAGGGAAGCGAAAGTTAACAACAACAAATATTTTTACATGCTCGCTCCTACGACTTGATAGCGCGAGGGCAGTGAACGTTAACAAAAATAAACCTTGACAGCTCGCGCGAGTTGGTGAGCCCAAGGAAAGCGGATGCTAACGAAAAAATAGTTACAAACACTTACTTGCGGGAGCGAGCTCGAGAGCACAATTGAAGCCACAATTTAAATAAAAGAATTAATAATACTGCGACACTTGTCTAAGTTCCACGTCAGCTCACCGACTACAAAACAAAAGTATCCATTTTAAAGGCTTAATAATACAACAACGTTTTAGTATCCATTTTAAAGATGTAGGCTGCACGAAACAAGAGTATTCCCAATTACGTGAAATCGCATAACCCTAACGTTATTTCCGAATCTCGGTAAAATTTTCTCCCATCCAGCAATTATAGCTAAGTTTTCTTACATTGTTCCACATCTGGGTGAGCTTGTCTGAGACTGGTCGGGGCCCACCACAGTGAAGACAGCGTCTACAATATCTTCTATTTCATTTGCTGGGAATGAAGATGGTGTTTTAGTTTATTTGCTTCCTCCTCTGATGTGAACCCCGTTATCCCGTAACGAGACCCAAAAACTATAGCGAACCCAAGATCGTTTCTAGCATGGATTTGAATGGAACATCGACCCGTTGCTTAGGAAAGCAAGAACCTCGGTATGGTGAAGACGCCACAAACGGGATGGAAATCCGTTTGATAAGTCGAGTTGAAAGCCACGGGAAAATTTCCGATAAGTTCGAGAAGTTTGTCAAAGAACCAAAGAGAATTAAAACCTCACAAAACCGTATATATTGAATGAATTTCGAACTACAACTTAGGCCTCTATATATAGGCCATCTAATACACGAAAACCCTAAAAGAGACACTCACAAATAAGGTAATAAAGTGGCGCCTAAACCTAGTTCAAAAGGAAACTAAATGACACCTAAAATAAACTCGAAATCAGCACCTATAAGGAAAGAAAGGTGCGGCTAATTGCTGCCCAAAATCATGACATCCGAAACCCTAATTAGGAGTATCTTCTAGAAGACTTCCTTGCATGCTCAAATGAAAACCCTACTCGGGCTCTTCTAGAACTTGAAGCACATTGACAATTCGAGGGTCATGCAGAAGGGGCTTCCACGCCTTTGCTTGATCCCATGCCTCTTGAATTAGCCCGTTGAGTGCATCCTTGAACTTCTTTGCTCGTGCCCTTGTAACCGGTCCACTTGGTACTTGAACGGGTTCCTTTGAAACGGCACCTTGAGCTCCATCATCCTCCTCCACTATGTATCTATGGCGTGTGAGTAAGGTAACGAACAAGCATGACCAGTGGAAACACGGTTCGCATTTAACTTTCTTTAAATTTTTTTATTTTTCGATGTGCACTGAAACTCCTCGCTGAACTTGTGATTCGTAGAGTTAGGGGCAATGCAATTTCTTTCAATGGCTAGACCCACCTGTTTATACAGTGAAAATGATGAAAGTATAGGAAGGTTCTATGCATGATGGGAAGATATTGCTGGAGTCTTTCGTAAGCTCAAAGTGATGGAGGAGCATCTTCAAAGGATGGTTGAGCATCAAAAGAAAATCGATGCAGAAATTCATGCCTATAATTTGGTTCCAATTGCCGTTGTCAGATATTCTCTGCACGACTATCGCAAATCTCCTCCATTTGAATTGGTTTCCCATGTGCGCACTTGTCTCTCACAACCTTGTGTTACCCTGTTTAAGCCTCTACAATACACTATACTCTATTGTGCCTCATCGCTGTACAGATGAATATCCCTGATAGACACCCATCGTGATCAAAGAAGGTAGAAACCGCACTCCTCGAACTCTTGATAGACCTACACCCTTGAAGTCATTCAACAAAGCCGAACTCTGGGAATGCTGTGATTAGATCGCATTCCTGATGAGTACAACTATCCGTTTATGTTATATTATGTGTCTGTTAACTTGAATCATTTTGTCATTGATTATGTTTATGTAACTTTATGTGCCTCATCGCTGTACAGACGAATTGTTTTTTTTTGGGAAATTGGTATTTTAATCCTTAGGTTTTGCACCTTTTAACGGTTTGGTCCTTAAAAATTAAACCCTAACAAAATAATCCTCAGACTATCATTTTTTCACAACATCATCCTTCCGTTAGATTCCGTCTACTTGTTTAACGGCATACGTTACACGCTGGCAAATCTTCCACCAATTTATTCTAACAGGACTCTCTCTTCTCTCTCTCTCAATCACTTTATCTTTCATAAAGATTCACTATTTCCTCGTCCAATAGCAGAGGAAAAGCATCTTGAACAAAAACTGTACGTGCCTTCGTCGTCTGGAATGAACTCCTCCTCGTAGGATACCTGCCCCATCCGACGATAGTAATATACCACACCACTGTCACCCCGGCTAACCACAACCCAAAACCAAGCGTGCTAAAAATCCTTCGCTCAAAAGTGAAATTTATTTCACTGCATGCAGATCAATAGCCAGAGTTTGAATACGTGCAGCTAAGAGAAGCTTCTCAGAGATATATTGCATGAGATTGAATGAACTGAAAGGTTTTGGCTAACTTTATGGAAATGATTTGCCTTTTCTATCAAAATTGCACCCAGAAGGGGATTCTATATCTAAAATATACAGCAGTACTAGGAACCACCTGTTACTTTTCCATGGAAGATCTCTATGGTATCACCCTGCCCAACACGGTGCCACCGAAACGACCTATCATCATCCATTACACTCTGCTTGTGAATGAAGAAATAATCCTCTTGCGGAAGATGGAACAGTAGTCTCTGCTGCAACTTCTGCAGCTCCTCGACATTATCCAAAGCATTGACCTCTACTGGAATCTTCTTCATCCCGGGTTTTGGAAGCACCATCAACTTCAACTTCTTCGAAATTGTAGACCCGGAACGTGCCGCTGTGGGCGACCCTCGAAAACTCACGTCGATATCCGAATTGTCCGAAAGCTCACAATCGCGTAAAGATCTATGTTCTTGTAATTCAGTACCGCTTGAGTGAACCGCCAGCCGGTTGGCTGCCGGTACAGCTTCCATTTCTTGGATCTTTTCTTTCAACCTTCCGACGGTGTCGCTCACGTCCATTTCTAGAGGGACGTGAATTTTGGAATTTGGGGTCTTGACGTTGAGCTGAATTTTCTTGAACGACGACAAGTTCTCAATCTCGTTGTCGACGGTGGCTTTATCGGTTTCGGAGGCGACAACTAGCTGAATGAGCGAGTTTTGGAGGATTTCGCAGTGCTCAACATTGCGGTCGTCCCGGAGGACATGGCCATTCAAGATTAGGATTTGCTTGGTTATGGGCATGCCTTGATACTTCTGCACCTTTTCTTTGATCTCTAGAACACTGTCGAAGAAACCCAATTCGATAGAGAACGACCTTCCTCCTTGCCGCTCGAAAATCACATCCATCGTAGGACCTCTTTAATGCTCTAAGCTCCCACCCAAAAACCAGACAATGCCTAAACACGTAAAGAGAAATAACGAACCATATACAAAATATAAAACACCATTGATGACACCAAAAACTACAAGTCGGATCACCTAGAATTCAATAGATTCTCCGGCAACGACAGAAAAGATATTAGCTTTTAGCTTAAAAGGCCAAACCCGCATTCTTAAAAAATAGAAACAGAGCAGCTCCAAGTTCGTCAGTCCCCAGTTCTCTCTCTCTCTACTTGAGTCAATCCTTAGTTACACTCGAACCAATCAAAATAAGCAACCAAACCAAAACCCCGAGACACCCTTTAAACCAAAACTGCGGTTCGGAAGCACCAAGAATTCAATATATTCTGCCCGAAACGCCAGAAAAGGTGTCAGCTATTAGCTTAAAAGAATAAACCCGCATACAAAAACGTAGAACAGAGCAGCCGACGTCCATATTGCCTAGTTCTTCTGGAGAGAGAAGTCAGTGAAAATAAATTGGTGGAAGATTTGCCCGCGTGTAACGTATGCCGTTAAACAAGTAGACGGAATCTAACGGAAGGATGATGTTGTGAAAAAATGATAGTTTGAGGATTATTTTGTTAGGGTTTATTTTTTAAGGACCAAACCGTTAAAAGGTGCAAAACCTAGGGATTAAAATACCAATTTCCCTTTTTTTTTTACAGAAAAATTTTGTCAGTAAATCATACCATCTATCGATACAATTATCGATGGATCGGAACATTACAATTGATCGAGATCCAATCAACCAAAATCGATCGTTAATGGTAATGACTGGACGGTGACACCAAAGGGATCGATCGGGTGGATCCACGATCGGTCGTAAATCGGTACATTTATCCAATCAACCCTATCAACCCGATCGATCATTTCATTTTTATCGATTGATCACTTGAGTTGGAAAATCGGACGTTATATTAATAATTGATCAGTCGGTTATGTTAGTGACGAAATGATTATTTTTGAAGTGATCGATCGGTGTCACTTGATGATCAATCATTTGTGTTGGATGATCGACCAGCTATTTATCTACCGATCAGTTGCTTATATTTAGAGGGATCAATTTTTGCTTATTGGTCGATCGGTTGGATGGGGCGATCGATCGGGGATGTTATGGATCGATCGTTATTTTAGGCATTTTAATATTACCGATTGGACGGTGGTAATCATGATAAATCGTGTTCACATTAACCATTCGATCACTGAAGTTGTTAATTGAATGGTATTAACATAATCAAATTTTTTTGAAAAAACAATAATAATAAAAAATATTAAATAACACGTACTATTACAATAAAAATACAATACTCACATTCATAAACATCAATTATAATATATAATGGTTTGTAATTAAATAAAAAATAACATCCTACCAGTACATAATGTAGCAATCACAAAGCTTTAATATTACAGCATATCACATCCACCTGTGTGGGCCCCCAAACTAGCTAAATAATCACTTTGACATGTCGTGCATTTTCTTCTTCATTACAGCGGACATGCGCTGCTCCACCTCCTTTGATATTTCTGCCCGTAAGTGTAGTTGCTACTTTCGCATGCGCTCTTGTTCCTTTTGTGTGCGCTCCTTATGCTCCACTTGCATGAGCTCTTGCTCCTTTTTCATGCACTCATCCTGCTCCAACCAAATGCGCTCCTCCATCTCTACTTGCTTCTTCCTAAATACTTACAAGTCTTTTCCCTAACTGCACTCATCACTTATATCTCATCCCTTACCTTTTCTAGCCGGTGTTATAGATCAGAAGACTGTGTAGTACAAGTTGATGAAGACGCTGGTTTAACTGTGCATCCTAATACCTAAACATATCCAGACTTCTTGCCTAATATCTTAGAAAATACTTTAATTTCGGTGTAAGTCTTCACTTTTAAGTCACACTGGCGCTGGAAGGCATCCATCTATTCCTGAAAAATGACAATAATTAATAGAAATATATTTGTAGACAAACCGTAATAGAGACATCTTTTAACTAGATTAAAATGCAAACGACTTACATAAATTTCTCTCGCTCCTTCCAAGGTCCTAACACCATCTTTGTTTGTATAATTATTTTTATAAAACAGTGCTGAATTGATTTCGCCATTGTCGAGATTTTTCTACATGGAAATAGCATAAAGTTATTGATAAACAATATTTCAATGACAAACAAAATGCTTAACCAAGAATACTATGTTTACAAGTTTAATCATACCAACACACGGTCCAAAATGCACTCCTTCGTTTCTGTTGGAACATCAGTCCACTTGTTAATGGTGATCAGAATCAGCACTTGGACCCACATTCCAATCTTGGCCAATGGGTGGCAGCAGTGGAAGACTCTCTTCCACACACTCCCTCCGGGATTTGCACCGATAATTTCCTTGACCCAAACCCAAGACTCTTCTCCAAACTGACCCTGTGTGTCCTACGCATAGAAGCAGATGTCACTACATAAAATAAAATTAGCAAAGTTAGTTGGTCGTTTAACTTAAAACAATAAAATATGAAATAGAATAATTTTTTACATTCATAACTAATAGGACCAGTTGGTGTGCCTTCACTCATGGAGGCATGCAGTCTCGGAGATAGAGCGCTCAGACTAGGACTCAGGATCGGACTCACAGTGAGCAGAGTAAGTAAGTCATGTAGCTATCCAGAAGTAATAGAAAGAAATTGTAACACCCAAGACTTCTATTTTTAAAATTTATTTGAATTTGTTATTTGATGTTTGATATTTGAAATGTCTTCCTTAAATTTGAAATTTGAGTTTAATTCATTTAAAATAGTTGAATTTTTATCTTTAACCTAGTCAAACCTTTTTAAAATTTGAAAGATTTTATGATTATTTTAAAATAAAAGTTTTAGAGTTCAAAAGGGACTCTATTACTAGTGTGAGTCTATATATAGATTTACACATTGGTTTTAATTTTTACACACCTTGATTTTACAATAACAAGAGGAAAAAGAAGGTTTTCCTTGCTTTCAACAATCTAGACGAAATTTCTTGAAGTAAATTCAGGTATTTCGAATTTCTTGATATTATATTTGTATTTTTTTATGAGAGATCAAACCATAGGGTGTCTAGATATATCCCTAATTATTTCAAGATTTTTGAAATAGTTTTAATGGGGTTCTTGGAGTAATTGAAATTTGGGTTCAAGATTTGTTTAAGGAAAAATTAGGTTCTTGATCTGAGTAGTAGATCGAAATATATTTTTATAGCCGACTTTAGACATCAAAAAATTCTGGCCCAAGATCTGCAGGAGGACCTAGTTAAAGTTTCATAATTTTTGGAGATGTATTGGTATGGTTTTGAAAATCCGGAAATTAAGTTTAGAGAAATCGGAATTGCTGAGAAAGATTCATTGATGAGGATTTGAATTTCGAACCGGATGACATAGATAAGATTCGAATTTCGGCATGAAATTTTATAAGTATTTGTATAACCCATATAGGAATCTTTGGTATAAATTGCGGGAGTTTTGGATATTTTAATAGATCTTTATGAATTTTGGAAGTGACGAGTACCGAATTATTCAGGGTATAGTTTGTCTCCGTGAACAGAGTTAAATGTCGATTTTATTAACTGAGTTGTACTAGGAATTTGGATATGAAATTTTACAGGTGTATATTTAACATCCTAGGGAAGAACATATTTTAATTAGGGGATTTTAGGGAAACTCGAGATAGGTAAGATATATTTTAGAGTCTGACCAGTGAATTTCGGATTAATCCTGTCAGGCAGATTTAGAGTTTCATTTGTGTTTCCGTTTGAGCGTATTATAATATGTTAAATTTTGTATTGATAGGTGCTAAGTCAGAGGCTTATTTGCTTGGAGATCCAGGTAAGCGGGGTTATTATGCTAGATTTTTCAAAAAGACCGAGGTGATATTTGAGAAATTGCATGTTTTAATGAAAACCCTCGCAGTTTTATGTGCATTATGTTTCAAATAAAATTGTTAAAGATTATAGCTTGAAATGTGTAAACATGAGCTATTTTTATGTCCAATGATATTTCATGATGTTTTCAATATTTAAAACAAAGCTTTTTGATATTTATTGTTATTCAAGATTTGTGCATGATATTTGATGATGTTTTCATTGATTGAAATCAGATCTTTTGGTATTTATTGTTATTCAAGATTTATGCATGTATTTCATGAAAAGAGGAGAAAGATGCAAAGTTCAAAGTGATGTATATTTTATGATATGTTATGTATTTTCAAACCCTGAGGCCCAGAGTTACAGAGACAGCGCATTAGTACCAATTGCAACCCATTGAGTGCACCCATTCTGGAAACGGGGTGACTTTTTTGTAGATTCTTACCGAGTGCACACTTGGACATGGCCAAGCCTTAGTAAGGAAGAATTCTAACCATAGTATTGGCTTAGTTTGGCTGATCCCCAAACTAGGTAGCAACTGCACAACCCTGTCACGGGGGTAAACGTGACCCATAGTTATTGCTAAAGGGATTTTTCTTACATAGATAAAACTGATTTTCTATAGTATTATGTTATATAGAAAAAAAAACTTTTTTATTGATATAGATGTTTTATTGAAATTGTCAAAAATAACTTTCAACAGTTTAGAAAGATTTTAAATATTCTATCTCTTACTGTTATTGTGTGGCTCATGGGATATACACTTGCATAATGATTTTGCTTACTGAGTTGTCGAACTCACCCCCTATTGTTTTCCTTATTTTCATATGTTGATTAGGAGCGTGTCGATAGTCAGGATTAGATGGCATGTGGACGGGTAGCTGAGTGATTATGAGAATAAATGTTTGATTCTAGTATGAGTCAAATCATGTTTAGATTTGTCTTTGTGTCTGAAAGAGTTTCCTTTTAAGTTTTATTAAGAGAGATTTATTGAAGTTTTTATATAAATTTTATTCTGCATTTATTATTAGATATGTTTTAAATCAAAAGTCTAATTGTTTATTGCAAGTTAGTCACCCTCTAGCCTTTGTGGTTTGGGGCGTGACAGTTTGGTATCAGAGCAACCGAGTTATTAGGTTCTGTAGACAATAAAAGAGAAATAGGTTTGGATTGAGAGTTTTGAGGATAGGATCGGGTAGACTAGGTTGTTGTTTGTTGAAATTGTTTGTTGTTTGAAATTGTTTGCTATAATTGTTTAATTATATTTTGATAAGAAATTTTGAACGTTAATGAATATTTTTGGATGGACCCACATAGTAACTATCGAAATCCGAATAATGGTGAAAACTCAGGTCAGACCGAAGAGGACAATGTGGGAGCCAACTTGAACACTGCTGGAGTGTTACATGAGGTTGTGCAATAAGTTATAGTGGAGATTGTTCATAATGCTGGGGACAGGAACCGATGTGTTAATACAGAGGGTTGCACGTTTGAGTAGTTCAACCGCTTGCCTTAAGTCGAGGATTTATGATGGATCATTGGGTTTGAAGTGAAGAATTTTAACGAGCTTGTTGACAAGACAACAATTATAGGAGGAAGTCTGAAGAGAAGTACAAAAGCTATTGAACAGAGGAAGAGAAATGCACCACAAGGTTCCAATCTCTCTGTTTACTAGGAAGGCGAATACTCTATTTGACTCTGGGGCAACCCACTCTTTTGTGGCCAATAGTTATCTTATAACATGTGGAGTTGGGACTCAACCATTAGAGAAAAAATTTGGCAGTAACTAGTCCGTCTGGGAGTTCTATCATATGTAAGAAGGTGATTAGAGGTTATCCAAAAAGTATAGACGGAAGAGTGCTTACAGCAGATCTAGTTGTTTTGAGCATGCATGTATTTGATATTGTTCTAGGGTTGGATTGGCTAGCATCCAATTATGCGGGTATTGATTGCCGAAGCAAGGAAGTTATTTTTAGACCCCCAGAAAACTCAAACTTTAAATTTGTCGGATCGTGAGATTGAATTTTCTATTGATCTACTCCTTGGAACAACACCAGTCTCTAAGGCACCTTATAGAATGGCACCGTCAGAGTTGTTGGAACTTAAGGAGAAACTATAAGAATTGTTAGACAAAGGTTTCATAAGACCCAGTGACAACCTTGGGGACCACCCGTTTTGTTGCGAAGAAAAAGGATGGATCGTTTCGGATGTGCATCGATTACCGAGAACTTAATTGAGTCACGATTAAGAATAGATACCCATTGCCTCGCATCGATGATCTTTTTGATCAGTTACAGGGAGCTCAAGTATTTTCTAAGATCGATCTTCGTTCGGGTTATCACTAGTTAAAGATTAAGGCGGAGGATATTTCGAAAAATGCATTTCGAACTAGGCATGGACATTATGAGTTTTTAGTAATGTCATTCGGATTAACTAATGCACCAGCTGTATTCATGGACATGATGAATTGAGTTTTTAAGAGTATTTAGATCAGTTTGTTGTGGTCTTCATCAATGACACCCTAATCTATTCAAAGACTCAGGAGGAGCATGAGAATAATTTGAGGTTGACATACCAAAGTATTAATGGAGAAGAAGTTGTATGCCAAGCTCAAAAGTACGAGTTTTGGTTAGAGGAGATTTCATTCTTGGGTCATTTCATCTCAAAGGAGGGCATTTCTGTAGATCCAAGCGAAGTGGAGGCAGTTATGAATTGACCAGCGCCAATCAACGTTCACAAAGTAAGGAGCTTTTTAGGTATTGCAGCATATTATCGGAGATTTGGAGAGGGTTTTTCGAAGATATCAGTTCTGTTGACTGCACTAACACGAAAGAATATTAAGTTTGAGTGGACAGATATTTGTGAACAGATTTTTCAAGAACTGAAATAAAGACTTGTAACTGCACCAGTATTAACTATTCCATCTAGAAGTGGAGGCTTTGTGATCTTCAGTGATGCATCACAGAAGGGTTTGGGTTGTGTGTTGATGCAGAATGGGAAGGTTGTTGGGTATGTGTCTCGACAGTTGAAGGGTTATGAGCAGAATTACCCTACCCATGGTTTGGAATTAGCAGCAGTAGTGTTTGCTTTGAAGATTTGGAGGCATTATCTCTACGGAGAGCAGTGTGAGATATTTTCTGATCACAAGAGTCTTAAATATTTGTTTACTCAAAAAGAGTTGAATATGAGGCAAAGAAGATGGTTGGAATTAATCAAAGATTATGACTGTACGATTAGTTACCATCCGAGAAAGGCTAATGTAGTAGCAGACGCATTGAGTAGAAAATCATCTGGAGTTTCAATGTCCGCTTTGATTAGTTAGCATCATATTAGAATGGACCTAGAGAGAGCAAGGATTGAGGTTGTCGAAGATCATCATAGAGTTCTTTTGGCAAATATGGTTATTCAATCAACTTTGGTGAAACGAATAAAGGAAGCTCAGTTGCTGGATGCAGGATTGATGAAGCTCATAACGGAGGTTCGGAATGGGTCAATGTCAGAATTCAACATGTCGGAGAATCTGATATTAAGATATCGAAATCGTTTGTGTGGGCCTAATGATGAGAATATTAAGAGGGTTATTTTGGAAGAAGCTCATCGTTCCCTTTACACAGTCCATCCAGGGAGCACTAAAATGTATAGGGATTTGAGGAAGTCTTTTTGGTGGAACAATATGAAGAGGGAGATTGCCAAATTTGTGGAGCAATGTTTGACGTGTCAGCATGTGAAGCCAGAGCATTAGAGACCAGCAGGACCACTGCGGCCATTACAGATTCCGGAGTGGAATTGAGAACATATCTCTTTGGATTTTGTTTCACGTTTATCGCAAGCACCGACTGGGCAGGATTCAATTTGGGTAGTTGTTGACCGACTAACAAAAACTGCTTATTTTATTCCAGTCAAAGTTGGTTATTCCATGGAGAGGCTAGTAGAATTATATATTCAGGAAATTGTTCAGTTGCATGGGGTGCCAGTGTCTATAGTTTCAGACAGATATCCACGTTATACTTCAAAGTTTTGGAGGAGTTTGCAGAAAGCTATGGGATCTGGATTAAATTTTAGTAGAGCTTACCACCCTCAAACAGACTGTCAGACAGAAAGGACCATTCAGATTCTGGAAGACATGTTGCCCGCTTGCGTGCCTGATTTTAAGGGAAGTTAGATTAAGTATCTACCTCTAGTGGAGTTTGCTTATAATAATAGTTATCAAGCAAGTATTGGGATGGCACCGTACGAAGCATTATATGGAAGAAGATGTCGATCTCCTTTGTATTGGGATGAAGCAGGTGAATGGATGATTTTGGGTCCAGAGATAATTCAAGCAACGGTGGAAAAACTTGATTTGATACGTGAAAGGTTAAAGGTTGCTCAAAGTAGACAGAAGAGTTATGTTGACAATCGTCGGCGAGAACTTGAATTTGAAGTGGGAGATAAGGTTTTCTTAAAAGGTAGCTCCTTTAAAAGGAGTAATGCGATTTGGGAAGAAAGGAAAATTGAATTAAAGTTATGTTGGTCCTTTTGAAGTACTTGATCATATTTGTCCAGTGGCATATAGGGTTGCATTGCCACCAAGTCTTTCGGAAATGCATGATGTATTCCATGTGTCCTCATTGCGGAAATATATTCCCGACCCTAATCATGTCATTGATTACGAACCTTTACGGATTCAGGAGAACTTGACTTATGTGGAGAAGCCTATACGGATTTTGGACAAAAAGGAGCATGAACTACGTACAAAGAAAATTTCCCTAGTAAAGCTGTTATGGAAGAATCATTCTGGAGAAGAAGCTTCATACGGAATTAGAAGAAGAAATACGATCTAAGTATCCGCATTTGTTTGAAGATTGAGATGAGAAGCCGAATTTTCAAGTCAATAAGTTAGAAGTTAGTTTCGCTTAGCAAATTCCGAGGACATAATTTTTTTTAAGGGGGGGACAATGTAACACCCAAGACTTCTATTTTTAAAATTTATTTGAATTTGTTATTTGATATTTGAAATGTCTTCTTTAAATTTGAAATTTGAGTTTAATTCATTTAAAATAGTTGAATTTTTATCTTTGACCTAGTCAAACCTTTTTAAAATTTGAAAGATTTTATGATTATTTTAAAATAAAAGTTTTAGAGTTCAAAAGGGACTCTCTTACTAGTGTGAGTCTATATATATATTTACACATTATTTTTAATTTTTACACACCTTGATTTTACACTAACAAGAGGAAAAAGAAGGGTTTTCTTGCTTTCAACAATCTAGACGAAATTTCTTGAAGTAAATTCAGGTATTTCAAATTTCTTGATATTATATTTGTATTTTTTTTATGAGAGATCAAACCATAGGGTGTCTAGATCTATCCCTATTTATTTCAAGATTTTCGAAATAGTTTTAATGGGGTTCTTGGAGTAATTGAAATTTGGGTTCAAGATTTGTTTAAGGAAAAATTAGGTTCTTGATCTGAGTAGTAGATCGAATTATATTTTTCTAGCCGACTTTAGATATCGAAAAATTCTGATTTTTTGATATTGCCTACAAGACATCTGCAGTAGGACCTAGTTAAAGTTTCGTAATTTTTGGAGATGTATTGTTATGGTTTTGAAAATCTGGAAATTAGGTTTAGAGAAATCGGAATTGCTGAGAAAGATTCATTTATACAGATTTGAATTGTAAACCGGATGACATATATAAGATTCGAATTTTGGCATGCAATTTTATGAGTATTTGTATAACCCATGTATAAATTTCGGGATTTTTGGATATTTTAATAGATCTTTATGAATTTTGAAAGTGATGAGTACCGAATTATTCAGGGTATAGTTTGTCTCTGTGAACAGAGTTAAATGTCGATTTTATTAACTGAGTTGTACTGGGAATTTGGATATGAAATTTTACAGGTGTATATTTAACATCATAGGGAAGAACATATTTTAATTAGGGGATTTTAGGGAAACTCGAGATAGGTAAGATATATTTTAGAGTCTGACCAGTGAATTTCGGATTAATCCTGTCAGGCAGATTTAGAGTTTCATTTGTGTTTCCGTTTGAGTGTATTATAATACGTTGAATTTTGTATTGATAGTTGCTAAGTCAGAGACTTATTTGCTTGAAGATCCAGGTAAGCGGGGTTATTATGCTAGATTTTTCTAAAAGACCGAAGTGATATTTGAGAAATTGCATGTTTTAATGAAAACCCTCGCAGTTTTATGTGCATTATGTTTCTGATAAAATTGTTAAAGATTATAGCATGAAATGTGTAAACATGAGCTATTTTTATGTCCAATGATATTTCATGATGTTTTCGATATTTAAAACAAAGCTTTTTGATATTTATTGTTATTCAAGATTTGTGCATTGATTGAAATCAAATCTTTTGGTATTTATTGTTATTCAAGATTTATGCATGTATTTCATGAAAAGAGGAGAAAGATGCAAAGTTCAAAGTGATGTATATTTTATGATATGTTATGTATTTTCAAACCCTGAGGCCCAGAGTTACAGAGACAGCGCATTGGTACCAATTGCGACCCATGAGTGCACGCATTCTGGAAATAGAGTGGCTTTCTTGTAGATTCTTACCGAGTGCACACTTGGACATGGCCAAACTTAGTAAGGAAGAATTCTACCCATAGTATTGGCTTAGTTTGGCTGATCCTCAAACTAGGTAGCAACTGCACAACCCTGTCACGGGGGTAAACGTGACCCATAGTTATTGCTAAAGGGATTTTTCTTACATAGATAAAACTGATTTTCTATAGTATTATGTTATATAGAAAAAAAAACTGTTTTATTGATATAGGTGCTTTATTGAAATTGTCAAAAATAACTTTCAACAGTTTAGAAAGATTTTAAATATTCTATCTCTCACTGTTATAGTGTGGCTCATGGGATATACACTTGCATAATGATTTTGCTTACTGAGTTGTCGAACTCACCCCCTATTGTTTTCCTTATTTTCAGATGTTGATCTGGAGCGTGTCGATAGTCAGGATTAGATGGCATGTGTGCGGGTAGCTGAGTGATTATGAGAATAAATGTTTGACTCGAGTATGAGTCAAATCATGTTTAGATTTGTCTTTGTGTCTAAAAGAGTTTCTTTTTAAGTTTTATTAAGAGAGATTTATTGAAGTTTTTATATAAAGTTTATTCCGCATTTATTATTAGATATGTTTTAAATCAAAAGTCTAATTGTTTATTGCAAGTTAGTCACCCTCTAGCCTTTGTGGTTTGGGGCATGACAGAAATTCTCCTCCATCCTTCATTTTACCGTACAAGTTGTGACATAACACAAGGAACGATAAAGATATGGTAAAAGAGACATTAACAGTAAAAAAACACTTTAGTAAAATCAATAAGAACTAAGAAAATATACTTGAAATAAATTATTAATCAGAATCCGATTCTTGCTCGATATTATCTGATGTCTCATCCTCATTAGAGTCGTTATCACTGTCAAACAAATCTTTGTCCTCACTTTCCTCGCTATTTTCTTCAATTTTCGCCTCTTCCCCCTTCCCCAGAAACATCATTACTATCTATACGCATTTTCTTCCACCAATCAGTTTCATCAGAAGTTTGGTTAATGTTTGGCACAATGTCATCCCTCAGAAGCGGATTATGGTTAAACAGTCGGAAGTCTATAAACAAGTCAATGACACCATCCTCCTGATACACTTCATTCATGATGGTTGTTCCTGATTCAACATTTACATCAACTTCACCGTCCGGATCCTGGCTAGGAATGTCATATGCATTTCTACTAAAATATTTGGGTTAAATGCATGTCATGCCCCTGTGGTATGCGGTAATAGCAAATATGCCCCTGAGGGTAAACAAAGTCTTTTTCATACCCCTGAGGTAAACATTCAAGAGCAAATATGCTCTTCCATTATGTTTACCTCAGGGGTATGAAAAGGACTTTGTTTACCTCAGGGGCATATTTGCTATTACCGCATACCACAGGGCATGACATGCATTTAACCCAAAATATTTCTACACGACTCGCCGAGTAGGTCCATGCATATTATTTACTAGATTAAACACTTGACTTAGTTGATTTGCCAAAACAAATGAATCTTATGAATACCACAGTCGGTTAATGTTTATACTCTTAAAGTTATCATTGATTTGAATTCAATGGGTATCCTCGACATCCCACCAATCACACTTAAATAAATGTGATGCCGATACTACAATACCATTGTTATGAGTTCTCTGTTGTTCTTCTCGTTGTACTAAACGATATCTACATCCGTTCACAAACACATGTAGGATATCGTATCACTCGTGCATCAGAACGCTACGCCCCAAACGCTAGCCATAAGGGAGCTAATGACAGCCGCTAGAGTTCACAACAACGAACGTCCAGCGCACTTAACTTAATCTTGCAGCGGATTTTTTTTAAAACCTGCTATTACTAACTTAGAAAATATGAATTACTCTAGTTTATGAAAATATTACTCGAAATTTTATATTCTTATTCGCAAGCTGACACACAGACCCTTAAGCGTTCTTTCGCAGTGTACGAATATGTAAAAAATTTACGCGAAATAAAAATGTATATATATATTAAACAACACGTATAGAGAAACATTTATAAATCTAAACTTCAGGAAATAACTCAAAGCAATAAGTTATGATTACATCATGGTTCCAAAATATAAGTTACTTAAAGTCTTAAGTTGGTCTCATAGCCTGAACAAGCCACGCCAACATCACAAAGGAGGGCACCCTCGTCTGCCCCCTCGTCAAGTGCTAGATCATCCTCATAAGTTCCTTCACCTGGAACATCATTTGGAATGATACAGTTGAAAATACTATGAGTCGAATGACTCAGTAAGGAATGATTAATAAATTGAGATATGCATGACATTAAGCATGATCACGAATGACATATATATATATGCTAAAAATTAATGCATGTTTATGTATGAGACTTTTGTACATGCAAAATTTGCTTAAAAGTCGGTTCATCTTTATTTGGGCTACCTCTATTGCTCCATTTACCCCTGAAGTCAGGGTTGTGTGTTCTCTTTTGAACTATTCCCCTTTCCCTTGGGAACATATTGGCTTTTGTGCATAATCGAAATTTTGATAATTTCAATAAATGGATCAAGTTTATAAAATAAACATCTTCAAAGACAAAGACATTTTGATATGAAAGAGTCAAAGACATGAAGAAAGAAGATCAAGAAGATGCAACGAGCTCAAAAGTGAAGTGTCAAGACCTTAGGGTATATTTGGGTGGAAGACTTACCACTCAGTTCGTCCAATTCATTGTGCGATTGAAGGAATTAAGGCAAGATAGTAGGCCCCAAAATAGCCAACACGGGGGAAGCTAGATCATGCATAGTCATTTTGTTGGTAATAATACTCCTACTGTTGGGCATGCTACTCGCAAAATGACGCTGCACCTGTGACATTTGCATCGTATCTAGTTATTCAATGTGTAAAGCGTATATGACTTTAGTAATACTTCATTGGCTTTTTTAATTTGTAAGACACATCATACTTGGTTTCTAGTTATTTAATTTGTAAGGTGTATTTGACTTGTTTAATATTGTTTTGGGTTGTTTAATTTGTAAGACACATCGTATTTGTGTTGATGTATTTGGCTAGTTTTATATTTCGTTGACCTATTCAAATTGTAGGAAGAATGTCTAGAGGGACAATGTTTGTTGTATGTCCTTCTTAGCCCAAGGGATATATTTACTATACACTCTTCTTCTTTTTTTGGTTTAGGGAAACCGAATTTTGCAAACAAGCACTTGTGTAGCTTAACACAACAAAGAAGCATTTGTGGACGCCGATCTTAAGGTAGTTGGCTCAGTCTCACAAAAAAAAATTAACATGCCCCCATAAGTGGTGAGCCCAATTCACAAGGATTTTTTTTTACCTCAAAAGTAAAATGTGTTGGAAATATTCCCCCAAAACTAGTTATAAGAATAGTTATGAGATAATTATTTCATTTATTATCACATATATTTAATACTTGTTGGGTATAATGTTGTAACATACACAATTATATTGCTAAGTGAAATTGTAGAAAAAGTCATGCCAATGATTAATGAATCAAAAGGCGAGGAGTATGAATTTTTATTCCTTGTTCACTTGGCGGTTGTTCTAGACTGAGGTACATACTTATCTAATAGGTCTACACTCGTTGTGCGTCTATTAAATAGGATGATGGACTCCGTCATTGAGGTAATGACCTTAAGCAGACAAGTGGGTGTACTGTAAGAGTACTTGCACTGAACGATATCAAATATGGATACCTGATCACTGATGTTGAGAGGGTATTCAACACAATTACTTTATTGCATCCTTAGACCAGAGATATTTATACAAGTTTGTTTGTTATGTACTTGTGCTTTGACCAAGTCATTTGGTGATGATCTTTCGAGGTCAAATATTCCAGACAACGCTGGGTCTTGTACATGATACAAGAGCTAGTGTAAATGTTCCATAAGGAATCCATCAGTCTCTTTGAGAGACTGTATATTTATGAATTAAGAATTATATGAGCTAGGGATTTTATCGGTGATATTATTCTGGCCCTATTAGCTCACGTGGAATATAGTATGGTGTACGGATAAATAAATAAATAATTGTTAGCAAAAGAGATTTCACGAAAAATACTCGGGTGTCAAATGTAATAATATGTTAATAGACATGATCACAATTTATAGAAGCCCATAAATTCAGAATACATAATATAAGTAAGTTAAATAAAAAAGAGTTTTATGATGATCCTAAAGATTCCACGCATAAGCACACGAGAAGCTCTGAGTAAGCCATTATAAATAGCTCAAATTTCATTTGAGAGAAAGCAATTTTTTTTGTGAAAATCGTTATCTCTCTAAAAACTCTCTCTAGAGTTCTCTCTCAAAAACTGTGTGTGTTGATCTGACAGAGGCAAAATGCTTGGGCTGCTTAATTTCAATGATCCAAAATTCCACTGTGAACTCTTACAAAATGCCAGCGAGACAAGTTCACGTCGGCAAAAGGACAAGTTAGAGAGCAGAAGGTAGAAATTTAGAGAGCATAAGGGAAGCAAAGTTAATATATATATATATATATTCATGTGCTCTCTCACACAACTTGGATAGCACACGAGCAGTGAACGTTAACAAAAATATTTACAAAAATAAAACTTGCAAGCTCGCGTGAATTGGAGCGCCCAAGGGAAGCGAAAGCTAACAAAAAAAATAATTACAAGCTCGTACGAGCGAGCTCGAGAGCACAACGGAGGCCACGACTTAAAAGGCCAGTGAGACAAGTTGACCACGGTAACGGACATTAGTGGAATTGACGAGGAGACATTAACTTTATTTCAAGATAGGAGCCAGATTCTGAGGCGAATTGCACGTGGGCTTTGGTATTAGAATAGTAAAATGAAATTGAATCTCAATCTGAAACTGAATCCTAAACCCAATCCAGTTCCCAAACATAGCCCTTATTATTGAAACGAAAACCTAAGGACCAAACTTAAAATCACTGCAAAACCTAAGCACTAAAAAGTTTATAAACCCTTACAATGTTTGTAGCATTTATTTGATTGGCGTGGATATGAAGATTAAAAGTAATGGATATAACTATATTCTGGAAAATAATCATCTTATGGCCTGCCGATGTTACATGTGGTGAAGAAATGACAATGCATATGACAGTTGTGTCATTATAAGTCGTTACTTGTCCCTACAAGGAGGTGATTATTTTATGTGATTTAATTGGAATGAAGTAGTGGATTGAGAGTTGGGAATGAGGTATCTAATGTCTGCAGGTGAAGGATCTCCTCTTCCGAAGTATTTAGAAAATCCACTAATATTAGACAAATGTACAATGCATATTGCAACCTCTAGCAATAGGAAGGTTTAGATTTGCTATTTAATTTGACAGATTCAAATTATGTTCACTATTTCAAATCATTAATTTTTACTTTGAATTCAAACTTAGCTGATTTCTGTCCTTGGGATTCTCTATGTGAGAATCCTACGTACGTTTATCTAAGAAAGAAACGTAGAGAGATTATTCGATCGACATATTCTAAACTCACAGAGAAGAACTTTATCTCAAGGCACCAAGGGTTCCATCTTTTAGCCTTGGATCTGAAGGGTGAAATTCATAAGGAAACTCTGGTAGCCTCCTGAACTACTTGAGAGCAGTGTTCATTATTCGTGGTTCGTTGATCGCGGGATGTAAGACGAGCGACCAATATTCCTGCAAATCGGAGATTCCGCACAAGGTATTTCGGATACCCACTCCATTTGGTAAAATCTAATATTGGTATCAAAGTAGGTTAGCTAGTTTTTGCCCGATATAACATGTTTTAATTTAATCTGTGATGACTGAATAATATTTTTTAATTTTGATTTTAATTTTTTTAGGGGTAAACTCATAGTTAGCCCCCTATGTTTGGGCAAAAATCATAGTTAGCCCCATATTTTTGAATCCAACAATTTGATACCCATAACTTTCAAAACCTATCAATCTTCGCCCCCCGTCTAAATTAGACGTTAAATCAGACGGAAAAGCATGAAAATGACCAAAATGCCCCTCCAAAATAAAATTACTAAAAAAAATAAAAATTTTCATTCAAAATAAAAAATGATATTTTTCAAAAATTAATATTTTTAAATAAAACTATATTGAAACTCTATTTCAATAATATATTTATTTTAATTTATTTCTTAAATTTATATTTATATTTTATTTTATTCTAAATTTTAGCTTTGGAAGGGCATTTTGGTCATTTTGCATGAATTTTCGTCGGACTTAACACCTAATTTAGACGGGGGGCTAAGTTTGATAGGTTGTGAAAGTTATGGGTCTCAAATTGTTGGATTGAAAAATAGGGAGCTAATTTGATTTTTGCCCACATATAGGGGGCTAACTATGAGTTTACCCCATTTGTTTAATACTGAAATCTTTCTGAGCATGTTAAAACCTTGTTATACATGCTTTACAATTTGTTTCTCAAGTTTGTATGACATTATACACTATGAAATTTGTGTTTTGCGGTGGTATTTGTTTTAATACGAGAATATACAATGCAAATTTGTTCTTCAATTTTTAAATCGATATTGCACATCTGTATCTTTGAAATTGTACGAAGGATGAACAACATTGCTTTTGACAAAAATTGCTCCAGATCTGTTTGTTGTGAATATTTTTTTATTTGCAATGTTTTAATTCTGTTTTTGACATTTAGATTAAATTTTTTGACGAATATGTTTCATCAAGGGAGAAAAATGTTTTTCTCCAAGAAGTGCACGGCAACAAGGTGGGACCACCGCCGTTGCACATGGTTGGAGCCGAACCTGGAGTGTCCGGCGCAGCCCATACCGGACTTATGTGGCTTCTGGAGCCCCTGGAGGAAATGGACACCACGAATAGCAACTCACCCGTGTATTTGTAGGTGGCCACTCGCGTCTACCAGTGTGTCGGACAGCAGCACAGTGGCTGCCGACGGCCTGGGCATCTCAAGACTGGCCAAGACCTGGCCGGACGTGCCCAACAGCGGTGCCAAACGGCGCCCAGGGCATAAGTTGCCCTGGTTCAGCCGCTTGGGTCTAATGGGTAGGGCATTTTTGCCCTACCCGACCCATTAGTTGGACTGTTTTATTAAAAAAACAGAGGCCCAATTTGTTTGAGCAATCTATTTTTTAGTATCTGGGCTATTTTTGTTAAAGGCCCAGAAAGAATGGGCCTAATACGTTTGGGCTATTTAAAAATAAATGCCTAAATTGTAGGCGCGAGGGTTTGAACCCCTGCCCGCCAGGCTTGAAGCTGACCAGTGAGCTACGTTTGTGGTTCACGTCAGTCTTCGAATTTGTTTCTCTAAATATTTTTTATTAATATTTATTGTTTTGTTTAATTTGTTTAAATATATAGAAAAATATTAAGCATCTATCCAGTGGGTTGCTAGATTGTATTTAATTTGTTTAGTTTTGTTTGTTCTCATGTATACATTTCTCACTCGATCCCTGAATGGATTGTAGATACAGGAGCAACCAAACATGTAGCTAGAGATCGAGTTGAATTTGTAGATTACAGAAAACTACCAACAAGCAATTAGTACATTATTTTGGGTAATAGAAGAAGAGAAGAAGTATTAGGAGTTGGAAATTTTTCAACTCAAGATGCGTCTGGGACGTACGTTACTTCTTCATGATGTGCTCTATGCACCTGGTGTTAAATGTAATTTATTTCAGTTAATTCTATGTTAGATCTTTGTTTTAGTTTTCATTTTGATGGGCCACAGATGGATTTTTATCTAGAAAAGGCTTTGTATGGACAAAGTTTTTTAAATAATGGTTTCTTTATGTTGGATTTAGAACGTTCCTCTATTTCTTACATTGTTGATAATGATGATGTTATTTCTAACTCTGTGAAATGGCATGCTAGACTAGGACACATAGGAAAAGATAGAATGCTAGACTAGCTAAAGAATGCCTATTGGGGTCTCTCGCTAATGTAAGTTTACCTTTGTGTGAGCCTTGTTTTGCTGGTAAAGCATGTAGGAAACCTTTTGGTAAGGCACCTAGGGCATCTCATCCTCTAGAATTAGTCCATTCAGATATTTGCGGACCTATGAACGTAAAGGCATGCCAAGTCGCATCTTATTTCCTCACTTTGATAGATGATTATTCCCGTTTCAGTCACGTTTATCTGATCTCCCATAGCTATGAAGCATTGGATTGCTTTAAGCATTTTTTGGCAGAGGTTGAGAATCAGAAAAAGTGGAAATTAAAAATTATTCGCACTGATCGGGGTCATGAATATCTATCCACTTGGTTTCAAAAACGATTCCTAGAACTCTGCAACAAAATGGTGTTGCATAAAGAAGGAATCATACTTTATTGGAAATGGTTAGATCGATGACGGCACAGGCCCCTCCCAATATCTTTCTAGGGGGATGCTCTTATGACTGTAGCCTATATCTTTAACCGAGTACCTTCGAAGTCAGTTCCTTAGACCCCATATGAATCTCGGAATGACGCAAAACCTATTTTGGAGCATTTGCAGCCTTGGGGTTCTGTGGGATTTGTTCACAACACATCTCATAAGTATGGGAAACTAGGCCCTAGAGCTAACGAACATATCTTTATAAGATACTCCAAAAGCTCAAAGGGATACGTGATGTTTGGTGAACATCCCAATGGATGAATGACTGAGAGAGAGTCGCGTGATATCACATTTATTGAGAATGATTTTCCAGATATCGATGAAGCAAAGACAAGTCTTGAACTCTTTGAGTTACAAGAGCTTGAAGGGGTCACACCATCTTTTAGTGAAGATGGGGATTTTGTATCTCAGCCTGAAATCACCAGAGAGATTAGTAGTGACTTAGCTCCGAGTAGGAGTGTACCACTAGAGAGTGACTCACAAGGGCCTCAGATACGTAGAATCGAACATGGAGCAATTCCCCATCGTCGTTTTAAGATTGATGAGGAATCTTTCAAGTGTGCTCCGTATGACCCTGATGAGCCTTCTTCGTATAAGGAAGTATTAGTTTCACCTGTCTCAAATGAATGGTTGGTTGCTATGAGGGATGAGATAAGTTCAATGGCCAAAGAACCAAGTGTGGGAATTAGTTGATCTTCGGCTTGGGCGTAAGATCATTGGAAACAAATGGGTCTTAAAAATTAAGCGCAAGGCAGATGGATCAATTGATAAATATAAAGGTCGTCTCTTGGCGAAAGGTTATACCCAGAGGGAAGGTATAGACTATAAAGAAACATTCTCCCAAGCGGTGAGAATTGCTTCTATTCGCCTAATTCTAGCTATTGTTCCATCCTTAGATTTGGCCTTAACCTATTGGCTTTGAGGCCCAGGGAAAAGAGCACAAAGTATGCCGTCTCAAACGTTCCATATATGGTCTTAACAATCGTCTAGACGGTGGTACTTCAAATTTCATGAGGCCATCACATTGTTTGGCTTTGAAATGTTGGAAGAGGACCATTGTGTGTATGTTAAGCATACAGGAAAGAGCTTGTGCTTCTATCATTGTATGTAGATGACATTTTGTTAGCTGGAAATGATTTGGAGATGATTGTCGCCACCAAAGGGTGGTTGTCCTCTACTTTTGAGATGAAGGACATGGGTGAGGCAAATTTTGTGCTTGGTGTCAAGATCTTGAGAGATCGATCTAGGAAGCTTCTTGGATTGTTTCTGGAGACATACATCAAAAGGATTCTAGAATGATTCCATATGCATAATTCGAAACACATTGACACTCCAATCGAGAATGGATATACATTGAGCCTTGATGATTGTCCTACGAGTGATGAGGAAAAGATTAAAATGGCTAGGGTTCCGTATGCAAATGCAGTTGGAAGTCTGATGTAAGCTATGATGTGTACTCGACCGGACATTTGCTTTGCAATAGGTATGGTAAGTCGTTATCAAAGTAACCCTGGACCTGTTCATTGGCAAGCGGTTAAGAGGATCTTTCGATATTTGTATGGGACTTCAGATCTCGTACTTTGCTATCAGGGTGGAGATATGAGAATGAGAGCCTACTGTGATGTTGATTGGGCTAGCGACAGAGCTGAACGTAAATCCACTACGGGTTACGCATTCCTGCTCAGTGGAGGAACCATCTCCTGATGCAGCAAGAAACAATCATGCATAGCTTTGTACACGACGGAGTCTGAGTATGTTGCTTGTTCAGCAGCAATACAAGAGGTTGTTTGGTTTAGGAGATTCTTTCAGCGCCTATCTGTTACAACTTTCGCAAATGAAGCCGTTAAGATTTATAGTGATAGCATGACAGCTTTGGCATATACCAAGGATCCCAAATACCATGGAAAGACCAAACACATTGACATTCGTTATCTCTACATTCGTGATATTGTTGCGCGTGAAAAGGTGATCCTACAACATATTTCAACTAGCAAGATGGTAGCCATCCCGCTTACTAAGTCTATTGCTATAGATATTTTCCAGACTCATGTTAGGAGTTTGGGACTTCGTAGGATTTTATATATGTTGTTTATGGATATCACATTTGACATTTTGTAATAAGAGGTATCTTTTGCATTAATGATATTGTTGATTTTTTCATACACATTATTGAAACTTTATAGCACACATTGTTGATGTGTCACCAGGTTATGATTGATCCACTCACATGGATGATCACCTCAGCGTTTGGATAGCAAGTGGGTTGAGACAAAGTTATTACTTTGGTGCTTAGAAAGCGAGCAAGTAATTGTCTTAACGTTTCAGTAACGTGCAAAGAATGTGAGATCTTATACAGGCATTTGGAGAGCGACTGTAGTAATAAACTCAAATTAGTGCGCCTCATGGCGACTAGATCAAGATTCATACTACGTTGGAGTGTGACAAGCCCATTTGAGTGAGAGCTCCGCCTTACCATACATTTCATACTGTATGTGCTATTGTCGACCCATTGAGGGAGTGACAATGAATCCCTGGAACTATGTGAGCCCTTATGGACCTATTGATGGTCTACTCTATGCCCTTCGAACCTGGAACTATGTCATAAAGTGGATACTCGATGACGCTACTTTAGCATATTTTCTTAGGACCACGAGTTATACGGTCTTGAGGAACATATCTAGGAAAGCGGTAAAGTAGAAACGAATTGACTTGAGTGCCTAGGAAAGATTTTTTGGATACTCACTTTTATTTTATGGCTCATAGTCCGAACGATTATGTAGTTTTGTGTGACACCATCATGAGCATATTATATGAAGTGAGATCGAGTGTTGTTTTAAGCTTTGAGGCTTATAAGGGATTAAAGGGACTCGATCTAGTGTGGTCAAATAGTATGGGGCATGGACGAGATATTTTTGAGTGAGGTACTATGTTGGTTAGATGGTAACTTGATATAGCCCTCCTACCCTATGCTTTCTCGTCAGGTCGCACGATTCATTTCCAGTATGTAAGGATGACGAGATAAGAGTTCAAGTTGAGACAGTTCGTGGGATGGCACCAATGTGGATGAGTGGGAGATGTTAGAAAAACCCATGACACATGGAGTATCACATGGGTATTTAAATTTGAAGCTGAAGTTTGAATTATAGTTGAACTGGATATCTTATCCATGTTTCAAATTTGAATTCAAACTTAGCTGATTTCTCTCCTTAGAATTCTTTGTGTGAGATTCCTACGTACGTTTATTTAAGAAAATAGTAGAGAGATTATTCGATCGACATATTCTAAATAGTCTCACAGAGAATAACTTTATCTCAAGGCATCAAGGCTTCCATCTATTTATGATCGATCCATCTATTAGAATTCGTGATTCGTGATGTGAACCCCGTTATCCCGTAACGAGACCCAACAACTATAGGAACCCAAGACCGTTTCTAGCAAATAAGGTAACTTAAATGACACTTAAATAAACTCAATTACTAAGGAAATAACACTAGGCGCCTAAAAAAAAGAGGAAACAAATTTAGCACCTAAAATCAACTCGAAATCAGCACCTATAAGGAAAGAAAGGTGCGGCTAATTGCTGCCCAAAATCATGCAATCCGAACCCTAATTAGGAGTATCTTCTAGAAAACTTTCTTGCCAAGTCAAATGAAACCCTACTCGGACTCTTCTATAACTTGAATCACATTGACAATCCGTGGGTCATGCTCAATGGGCTTCCCTTTGCTTGATCCCATGCCTCTTGAATTAGCCCGTTGAGTGCATCCTTGAACTTCTTTGCTCGTGCCCTTGTAACCGGTCCACTTGGTACTTGAACGGGTTCCTTTGAAACGGCACCTTCAGCTCCATCAATTCGTGGATCGTTGACAGTGGGCTGTAAGACGAGTGACCAATATTCCTGTAATCAGAGATTCCGCACAAGGTATTTCGGATACCCACTCCATTTGGTAAAATCTAACACATGGAATTCTCAATTACCTTGAGCAATCACTAACAGGATGAATGTTTGTTGTCCCTAAATCTGCTTGATCATTGGTTTGGAGGGCCTTCGCTTTATATGTCCTAACAAAAGGAAAGGAAATCCTTACGTGAAGAATTTCAAAAACATCGCTCGAATGAGTTCTTGATTCTGCGGTCAGAATGTTTTTTACTCGAGACTTCAAACACCACTTTCAATATTTTGCTTGTAAGTCGAAAAGCTCTGAAAATTACGTATCTTGGTAAATATAGCTACATCTTGTTAAATATAGCTAGGAGGCTCTTAAACCTTTTTGTTTTCGTGTACGGTCCAAAATATAAGCCTATATATTTCAGGGAAAATGATATTTTAGTCCTTAAGCTTTACCACCTTTTATTTTTTAATCCTTAGATTTCAAAATTTTCAAATTTTGGTCTTCAAATTTTCAATTTTTGACAAAATAACCCTTTCGTCAGGGCTCCGTCAATTTCCTTAATGGCAACGCTTGCTAGATCAGCATTTTGCCATGTCATTTCCAACTCAGACTGGAAAAGCGGTATTTCAGTTCTTAGGTTTTACCCCCTTTTTTAATTTTAGACAAAAGAGTCATTACGTCAAGGCTCTTTCTTAATGTCATTGCCACATCAACAGACAATTCAGCCGCCTCTCCAAATTACAGTGTTCCACTTCTTCACACTTTTAGCCCAAAATAACTGCATTTTTGTCACAAGTATGATGCAACGGTGCAACCCAAGATCCTTAAGATCGCCAATGACAATTTTCTATCTATCGGTATTTAATGTTCTTATGAAAAGGGGGAAGAAACAAAGAGAGTGAAGGAGTGGAACGGTGTCACGCCTCGTGCCAGTACTTACCTCATAGGCTCACCTATAGTGATTACGTACACAAGCGGGGATTACGACACGAATTGATCCTATAAAGTTTTGTTGATTGGCTTCGAAAAAGCTTAGCAGAAACCGTTTACTTAAAAATTGATTTTTTAAATTAGAAATCTAACACTTCAAATCATTCTAGAAGTTAGAAATTCTGACATGAATAAAAATGAGATATTTAAGCAATTGTCCTTAAATTAAAAGAAGAATGAAAGGTTTATTTAAATCAAATATGACTTAAGACAAGCAATTGAATATATATATATATATATATATATATATATATATATATATATATATATAGATATAAACAGTTCCACTTGGATCATAGATTTTCTCTTTTACAAAATATCCTTCATGAGGAAAACAAAAGTAAGAGACATTAAGTACAAAAGTGGAAGTTGTATAAAGCTTTCGTACTACAACGTCGTGATCTACACTACCAAAAGAGTACCCAACTATTTACATCAACATAAAACTAAGCCATCCCAAGGAGCTACTCGTCCTCCGGTTCAGTATCGGAGGTCAAGTCTATAAACTCCGACTCCCCAGTACCCTCCGCCTGCAAAAACGGTGGAGGGACAATATGCAGGTGGGTCAGATCTACATCAACCAATCCAAAATATTTCACACATGGAGGTGGGGGCTGGGGTGGGCCTTGAGGTGCCACTGGGGCTCGTATACACCTCAAGGGTATCAGTTACGTAGGTCTAGATTTTCATGACTAAGATATAAGGGTCTATCTCAAGAACTTGTTTGCTAAAAAATGTCCTCATCTGACAGGTCCAACGTCCACAACATTACATACAAAACATTAAACAAATAAAGGGGTGAGCCTACTGACTCAGTAAGGGGGGGATAAAGGGACAAAACATAATTAGAGAATAAACAATTCATAATAACCCAAGTCATGCGATATGAGTCATGCAATGCAAAATGAATGCATCTGTTTCCCGGTCATTTCACTTTCTTCTTTCTTTCTTTATTTTTGCGGTCTGGTAGAGGTGTCCTTACTGCACTCTGTTTAACCACCAAAGTCCGGGTTGTGTGGGTTGTGCGTCCCTCCTCTCCTCTGGGACTGTCCTGTGCCCCGGCACCAGGACCGGGTTAGGCATAATTGTTCCATCGCCTAGGGATACCAACTACTTCTCTCAGTGGTGGCTTGAACTATTTCGTTTCGTTATTCGGTCATTCCGGTCATTTCGGTTAACAAATTCCCATGATATGATTATGTGATATGAGACATCATAAGCATATGAGATTCACAAACTTACATATGCTGAATATACAGATATGGCACAAAACGTACTTGAACATTCAAATAGGTACATATAAAATCGAAACTTACAATATTTGTGCATGCATCTTTTTCTTTTGACGAAAAATTTTAACGCGTGTGTACTTAATTCTTTCTATTTTATCAAAAGCATATTCAAAGATGGATGTCAGTAGCAAAGCGTCACACAAACATCATCGTTCATAATTTTCATTTCTGCTACCCAGAGTAGACAAGAGTAATGCGGAAGTCAGATGGCGTGATTTGGAGTTTCAGGAAGGCGATAAGTTATTTCTCAAACTGTCGCCCACGAAGGGGATTAAGCAATTTGGAAAGAAAGGGAAGTTAAGTCCTCATTTTGTGGGGCCTTATGAGATTTTAAGCAAAGTGGGGCCAGTAGCATATCAGTTAGCACTACACCCACAATGGGAAGGGATGCATGATGTATTTCATATGTCTATGTTAAGGAAATACGTGGAAGACCCCTCTCATATTTTGGACAATGCACCATTGCATATGGATGAGAGTTTTTCATATATAGAGCAACCAGTCCAAATCATGGACCGAAAAGAGCAGGTCTTGCGCACTAAAAAGATTCCACTAGTGAAGGTACTTTGGAGAAGCTAGAAAGTAGAAGAAGCATCTTGAGAGTTGGAATCTGAAATGCGTGAGAAGTACCCTCATCTATTTACTGATATAGGTTATCATTTTGCTTGAATTGAGTTTGTTATTGGTAGTTGGTTTTGAAAGAAACGTCAAGTTGGTGAAATTTTAGTGATCATTATACATGTATATGCTTATACAGCAGATGGAGAACCAAACTATCAAGAAGGAAGTTTCGGTGAAGAAGAGGAAGTACCTAAAGCCCAAACCTATGCGGGTCTGGGCAACTCGAAGCATGCCTGAGGGATGTTACCAATACCCTCGTGTTGTGAAGAAACCTAGGCTGGAGAAAGAAAAAAAAAATCTGACCCTGAGGAAGGATCCGAAATAGAAGAGGAAACGAAGAAAACCCAACCCAAAACCAAAAAGGATTTGGTCAAGAAAAAGCTAGCTGCTATAGTGGAGTGTAGTATCTAGAGGAACTCGACATTTTATGACCGATAGAAAAAGCATCCTCCACAGCAAGGAAGTAATTTTCGAGATCAGCCCCAGGCAAGAGGTTTGTTAATAGTGGTGGTCAATGGAAGGACCAAGGAAGTAATGCTCCATTTAGGGGTAATCAAGGAGCGCCTTGCCCCCATTGTAAGAGGTTATGTCACGCCCCAAACGCCATCCCACAGGTACCGTGACAGCCGCGAGCATTCCCCAGGAACACTCCAGCGCTTACACTAACTCTTACAGCGGAAGTTTGATACAACGTAGCGGAAATTTTTTTATTTTTTTCTATACATAGCGGAAGACTCACTCAGGATCCACATGTTGGCTGAGATACAAGCTCAATGAACATAACCCCTCGGTAAACGAATTATAATTCAGAAAAGTCTTTACATTGCATCTTGTTCGCAAACTTATACAAAACGTAATAGGGCAACATACTGCCTCTCAAATCAAACCAACACTCACTAGTGCTAACTCGGAGTTCACTAATTCCGACTCCAACTCCCGAACTTCTAGGATTTCTACGTGAGATAATCCTATGCTCCCCGATTTTCTTGTCGATCTGGAATGATACGATTAAAAACTATGAGTCGAAAGACTCAGTAAGGAACAACAGTTTAAAACATGAACTTTGATAAATCATAGCTTTAAAACATACTTACTTTGATGCACTGTAGAGTCAAGAGAAGAAATGCATAACTGTAAATCGTGAGATAGTGCATAAAAACCATGATGCATATGCATGCTCCGTGATGCCCATGCCATGCGTCAAAATCTCTTGCCACTCTTGGCCTTTTCAAATACATTTCATAATCTTTTGCCACTCTTGGCCTTTTCAAATACATTTCATCTCTTACTGTGGGCTCGCTCCATTTGACCCCATGAAGTCAGGGTTGTGCGTTCCCATCGGAACCGTCCCCTTTACCCTTGGAGACATAACATCTGGTCGAGTTAGCCCTTGAAGTGGCCCCAGGCCTGATGGCTAGACACGACCCTTGGAGGTGCCACACCTTCTCGAGCAACGTTCCTCGGTGTGGTTGCACATACCTCAAGGACTTACCCAACCTTCTCGATCAACGTCCCTCGGTATGGGCGTCCTAGGTTTCATCCATCCATCCTTCTCGATCAACGTTCCTCGGTATGGATGATGAACCTCACTTAACTTGGTACAGATCCGACCAAAGCCCCAAATCAAGTCTCATAACATACGTACTCTTCTCATTCGCATAAAACAACCTTTCATGTTTCTATGCAATGAACATGCCATGCCACACTTGAAAACATTATAGTTTCATTTGCATCAAAACGTTGTTCATGCGTTCATGCAAATGATTATGCTATGACATGTTCGAAACATCATGTATACTTGAAACATTCTTTGTGCACAATACATGTCACTTGTATTAAAATACTTTTCCATGCACAATAAAACATGCAGTGTATCATTCCAGTTTTCCAAATCGGGTTAGAATTCACTTACAGTACTCCTTGCAATCTTCTTGGTTCTCACTTGGCTCTTTTCCTACAAAGAATAAGTTTGCTTCTCAATATACTGAGTATACGCAAAAGTAGATCGATACGCTTCGGTTCTATGAACTATTCAAGAAAACCTATCGTGAAACCTATCGAGTAATGGATAGTGGTAATTAAGCACTTTAACTTAATCTAACGATATAATATAGTTGCTGAAATTCTCTTATTCCAATTGAACCTCTTGTTCACTTCTTAACCTCGTACTTCCCATCCATTGAAATGGTTCCAAACAGCAACTATATTACTCGTTCTATCGGTTTCACTTACACATTGATTTCATAGCACTATAAGCCTTTAGTTATCTAACTCCCAATTAAAATTTTACTTTCAACTATTGGTTCCAAACAGCCTTCTTATCTTTGTTCTCTCTTACATACATGTTGTCTTATCTTTGCACTTAGGTTTTTATCCTCTAATCTATTCAGCAATGACCTCATTCATCCATTACATATAAGTGTAATTCCATTTGTTATTAACTTGCCATTAGGGTTGCCTTTTACTAGGTCATTCGGCCATGCACAAATTCAAGTATTCATTGAGTACAATTTCTTCTCCAATTGTGATTCCGTCCTCCATTTTTCAGAATCACAACCTAAGATCTACAAATCATAGCACAATCACAAGATTTCATACAAAATCTCATTCGGCCAGCACCATCATGCATAACATTAACATGCATTTTCATTCTCTTATCACATGCATGACTACCCGAGACCTATCCTCACAATCACCCTAGCCAATCAGTCTCACAATCACCCTAGCCGAGCCATACTTCAATCATTTCAAAGCTTTACTAAGCATAGCATGCATTCGGCCAACACAACCAATCACAACCATTCATGCCGAAACTAACCTACTTTGCAACATGCATTTCCTTTTTCATTTCAAGACCAAACTAGCATGCATTGTGCCTTACAACCTCATCTCTTCATCATATACAACAACCATGACTAGATCTAATATTTAGAGGCTTCAACAGCAAGAGATCTAAAGGAAATTCAACATGCATTCTGCCAAGTATGGTGTGAGTTAAGATCCGAACCTTCCTAACATGTATTGTTCATTTCTTTGCATTTTTCTAACATCAAAGTTCAGATCTCATACATGCATGACCAGATCTAATATCACAACACAACCTAAGGCTTTCTAAGCTCAAGATCTAGCAAAAACAAGGCACAAAACTCAAGATCTAACTAAGGGAAGATATTCGGCCAAGGAGAAGTTTCAAGGAGGTAAGCTTACCTTGTTGTTCTCCTCTTTCCTTTCTTTTTCTTTCTCTTGCAAAACTTCTCTTCCTCTTCTCCTTCTTCTTCTTCCTTTGTTCTTTCCTTCTCCCACAAATCTCTCCTTACCTCTCGGTTTCACCCCTTTCTCCTCTTGGTTTTCTTTTTCTCGGTTTCTCTCCACTTTTCACTTGTGTTACTCGGCTAAATGATTCAAATGAGGGGGAAAATGGCTTAGGTGAAAGGCAAAAGCATAGGGTTGGGTGAATGTGGCCAGATTTTCGGCCAAAGGGGGAGATTCCCCTTGCTGTCCCCTCTTGCTGCATTGGTCGGCAGCCATCACTTCCATCACTTCTTGTCTCCTTCTTTGTTTCTTTTGAATTTTCACATGAAAGACTCCCTTGCCTCATCTTTGAAGTTCACGTCAAAGCCATCATTAAGCCCTACTAATCACTCTTAGTTGGCCTAATTAAGCTTTAAGATAACCAGCCCACTAACAGCCCAATTACCATGAGTTCTAAGGCCCAATAACAGCCCAATTATCATGAGTTCTAAGGCCCAATAACTGCACAATTTAATATAAATTCTAGGGCCCAATTTCAGCTCAATAGCAACCCAAATTCTTATAAGTTCTAAGGCCCAATACCAGCCCAATAGCAACCCAAATTCTTATAAGTTCTAAGGCCCAATACCAGCCCAATAGCAACCCAAATTCTTATAAGTTCTAAGGCCCAATACCAGCCCAATAGCAACCCAAATTCTTATAAGTTCTAAGGCCCAATATCATAAACCTTAAGGCTAAGGCCCACCAACATAAGTCTTGGGCCCAATAGCATAAGTCTTAAGGCTCACTTACCCAATCACATTTGGCCATGAAGACATCAGCCCACTATCAGCCCAATGACATAAGTTCTAAGGCCCACTTACAACAACCATGAGGTAATTCTTTAAGGATATTAGAAAGGGGAAAATATTTTAAAGACATTAGGCAACTTAAAAGTTGGCTACATTAAAATTTAAATCTCATCCATTGAAATTTAATCATAACATCACATACTCATTAACACTAAGATAACTTCATAAATTTGAAATCGATAATAACATAATATGTTTCCTTAATATACATGGGCCAAAGCAAGGCCTCCATTAATTCAAAATAAACCATAGAATTCTCCAACTCACAATGAAATAGGTACGGGTTTCTTTGGGGTCTCACAGGTTACATCCTGGACAAGAATGTCGTATGGTAAACGGGACTTGCTACTTATGTGGTCATCCGGGACATTATGCTCGGGACTGCCCTACCACGCAGAATGGACCCCTCGTGTGTAGCCCCAAGCACCAGCAAGGAACGGCAAGGGAGCCACAAGTCAAGGAAAGCTGCAGCAAAATACTGTTCTAGCCCCATTTTTGCTCTGACTGCAGAGGATGAAGAGGCAAATGGTGTTGTGGTGTCAGTTACATTTTTCTTGCCTCATGGATCTGTAACTGTTTTGTTTGATTCTGGTGCAACGCATTCCTATGTGTCTTATTATTGTGGCTTGTTGAGTAGGGCAAAGTTGGAACCCTCAAAACCGGTATTGGAGGTAGCCACTCCGGTAGGGGTATCGAAGATATGTGACCGGCTAGTTAAGGTCTTTCCCATGCCAATAGGAGAGGTGTTTATGCCGATGGATTTGATCCTTTTGCATATGGTAGAGTTCGATATTATCCTGGCATGGATTGGTTGGCCACATGTCATGGTTCAGTTGATTGTTTTAATAAGGAGATGATTTTTAGAATACCCGGCCGAGAGGAGTATAGATACAAGAGTTCTCGAGAAAAAGCAGGGACTCGGGTTGTATCTGCATTGCAGGCTCGAAAGTATATTTTGGAAGGTGCCCAGGGATATTTAGTTTCAGTTGTGGAAGTGAAGAAGGAAGAAAAGGGAATTGACTCTATTCTGGTAGTGAAGGAATTTTCGGATGTGTTTCCTGACGAGTTACCTAGTTTACTCCCAGAAAGGGAGATTCAATTTGAGATTGAGGTGATACCGGGAACAGCCCCAATATCTAAAGCGTTGTATCGTATGGCGTCTTATTTATTCAAGTCAGAATTTCTAACTTCTAGAATGATTTGAAATGTCGGATTTATAATTTCAAAAATCAATTTTTAAGTAAAAGGTTTCCACTAAGCTTTTTCGAAGCCAATCAGCAAAACTTTATAGGATCAATTCGTGCCACAATCTCCGCTTGTGTGCATACCATCACTATAGGTGAGCCTAGTACTTAATTCTTTCTATTTTATCAAAAGCATATTCAAAGATGGATGTCAATAGTAAAGCGTCACACAAACATCATCGTTCATAATTTTCTTTTCTTCAAAAGCATCAAGAGAATTTCATGCATGTCTCTCCTTTTTTTCCTAGTCAATCTGTGACTATCCTACATTCATTTGAGCTCCTAAATCCCTGACCGTGACCTCCTATATTAGGTCCTCTTTACATCATCATGTCTCAATATATTCAAGCATGTGTCTTATAAGTCTCTCAACACTTTACTGTGTACATACAAAATCACAGTCAAAGCTCTAGCTTTCTCTCTCTCACACGTACAGGTCTTGCAAAAGGCTACTTTTCGTCTAACAGCCCAAATAAAGACTCTTTATTCATGCCTCATGCCAACTCCATAAACATCAACTACAATCCCTTACCTTAGTCGTGGTTGTACTAATTTGGATAAAAACACCTAAACATCAAGACACTAAGTTAGGAAAAGAAAAGACAAAAGCTGATGGGAAAGAAAAGGTGCAGGCCGAAACTACCTCTCTCTCTTTGTAGTTCCCTTGGTCTCTTCCCTTTTTTTTTGCTCTCCTTCCTCTTCTCCTTCGGTCAGTCTCTCCTTTGGTCACAAGGTGTTTCACGTCACTCTCCCTTCCTTTTTCTTTCGATCCGGTGGTGTCTCTCTCCTTATGTCTCTTTCTCTATCAATATTTATCTTATTCTTTTAGTCGACATCTCAAGCAGGAAAGAAACTAACGGTGAGCTCCCCCTTTCCACTCTACACACTCGAAGCTAGGTATAGGCAATCATTAGAGAGATTGTACAAATCATGTTATACTCATACATATGTTGCCACCACAATCCCCATATCTCACGTCTCTTTTTGTAAGCAACGAGTCAACATACCAATGACCAAGCAACAAGTCAACAGGTGAGCCAGATACGAGGGAGAAAAGTGAAAAGATCAAATGTGATAAGAGGGCATTTAATGCACACCATACGATTAAGACATGTGGAAAAAGTAGCATGCAAAGGAAAGGAGATGCCGCCTAAACCAACATAATATTCTCGGGCATACAGGGCATATGACCAAATACCCCGGGCATTTTAGCCAGGGATTTATCCCCAGTCATCCCTGGCAGATTAGCTGGGCATACAGGGATCAGTCAACCCGTGAATTTATACTTTTCCGGGGGATACATGTCTTGGTCATCCCGGGAACCAGGTCTCAGTCAGCCCAGTACTTATGGTCTCAGTTTGCCCAGGAGTGCAGTCTCGGTCATCCCGAGAGTGCATCTCTCGGTCATCTCAAGAATGCAGCTCTCGGTCCTATCTTAATTGAAACTACTAAATTTTGTAAGTGCAAGGAAGAAATAATTTACACAAGAAAATACACGTAGTACTATATATTAATCATAAAATTTGTATCAAACAGGTGGAAAATACAGCAGAGGGGTGTTACAAACAGTGTGCATCATATTTATCAAAAACAGTGTCATTTGGGCTAAATGAGTGAAGTGGAACGATGCGCATCTTACTTGTAACAAAATTGGCATCATTTTGGGCTAAAAGTGTGAAGGAATAGAACATTTTCGTCTGTTGAGTTGTCTACTGATGTGGCGCTGCTTTTAAGGAAACAGAGTCATGACGGAATGACTCTTTTGTCAAAAATTAAAAATGAAAGGACCAAAAATTTGAAAAATTAAAATCTAGGAACTACAAAATAAAATGTGGTAAAACCTAAAGACTAAAATGCTATTTTTCCATTCTGAGTTGGAAATGACGTGACAAAATCCTGAACTAGCAAGTTCGATCGTCAAGGAAACTGACGAAGCCCTGACGGAAGGGCTATTTTGTCAAAAATTGAAAAAATTAAGGACCAAAATTTGAAAAATTGAAATTTAGAGACTACAAAATAAAAATTGTAATATCTAAGGACTAAAATGTCATTTTTCTTAAATTTTAATAGAAAGCATTTTGTAGTAACAAATTTCTCCCGTAGTAGTATCACAGCAATATATATTCTGAAATATGACTTGGAAAAGATATATGAAATATAAATGTAAAGTCAGCAAATAGAAGAGGATTTCTAGAGCAGAATCTCAGCGCTCAAAGACGAAACAAAAGCGTACTTTCATCAAGTTGGAGAACTTGGAGGCAACAGTATGAACCTGTTGCACAGGGCGGACAGATCCAAACTGCAGCCTTCTATTGAAATAAATGATCAATCCAGTCCTTCCAACATCAATCTCCAGCAAGTTTCAAAGATTTCAAGAATGCATTTTGCAGCTTACTAAATCGGAGGATCACAGAACGGGGGGTGCATCTGTTAATGCGCCCCAAGAATGAGTCGGACATCTCTAATCGATTCTCTGTCCTCTACAAATAACAAAGTGTGCTTGAATTGACTACAAAAAATGGACAAGCTTACATACTATTTACAATCACAAACAAAAATCCCAACTTCGTTAAAGAATTTGGAACAAAATTCTGATGATACTGCAGGCAGTCAGAACGGGAACAAATGAGAGGATTCAGATGAGAAGCTATAATGGTCATAGGGAAAAAGGCTGCCCCTACGACAAATATAAAGCTTCCAAATAATCGTCAATATAGGCTAAGCATGGCCAATGATCAGTTCGGATTTGTACCAGAGTTGAAAGATCACATACTTCCAATTGGAAAAGGAGATGAAACCTTGGTGGAAGAAATATCAAAATAAGAAAGCAACCCATGTTTCTTTTGCTGGTATTAACAAGACTTTCCCTCTCATTTTCACCAGTGAAGTATGTAAGATGAAGTGGGGCCCCATCAGAACTAGTAACTGAGGTAGTAGCATCAAGGGAAGAATCTGAAGCCACATCCTTCCAGATGATGTCTCTAATGATACTGCCATCCTTCACAATTTCAACAAGAGGTTCACCAATCACGCTTACAACAAATGGAGCTAGGTACTGCTCAGTAGCACGGATCAAAGAGGTTGCAGGGACTTCAAGTAGCTTGACCGATCTGGTCCCACTAATAGCTGCAATCCCTTTGCCTCCTTTGAGGGGAAAGGTCTCCCGCCCAGTGCTGGAAGAAGTACCGCATGCCTCCCAGAGTGCTGTGAACAAGTCCAAGTAATAACCAGGTATTGCCTCTTCTGGGATGTCATATGGAGCAATAGCCCTGAGAAACATGTCTTCTATTCCTACTGTGATACTATGAAGCTCAGCACGAATGATCTGGCCATTTTCTGAATTTGTTTGAATTGAGATATCAACCACACCAGGCGTTGGTTCCCGTGGTTCTAATTCAATTGTTACAGGAGCTCTAAAGCTTTCCTCTTCTTCAGAACCATTATCTATAGGAACAATATCTAATGACTCCATTTGACCAGAAACAAATTCATTTCTGGTAGGTTCACCAAGAAGAAAAGGTATGTGATATGACTTAATAGATCCATAGGGTGCAGATGAAGAAAAATCAAGGACGGTTGCATATATAGCAGGAAGGGCATCTACTCCATCGAAACCACCAGCAGGCGAGTGGACTCCCCAAACACGAATGAAAGGCTCAGATTCAAATCTCAAAGTACAAGCTATTTTAACCTTGAGTCCTGGCATATGTCTATAGTCAGGAATGCAAGAAAAATGCCTTCTTAACGTGCCTAAGATCTCTGAAATCTTTGAATCCATCACACGCAATGGTGCATGTGGCAAATCAATTCTTTCAGTTTCTGGGATATGGATATCAGTACTTCCATCAATCTCCCTATCCTCAACTGCGACCTCACTGTCCTTGATGCCCAGTGGGTAACCAGCTTGGTTACTACCAACACCAAAATTTGATAAAGACAAGGACCAAGATTGTTTGACAAGCAAGGGTACTACTCGGTCAAGGTGAACATAAGATGAGATGTTCCTCAACTTGTTAAAATCATGAGAAGTTTGAGTAGGCTGAATATTGAAAAATGAGCCAGAATGTGGGGATGGAGAGATTCCAAGGAGTTGCTCCCCAAGATTGAGCATATCTCTAAGCTTCTTTCCTGGTACACAGATAAGCATCCTGAGATAAATCCTGCAAAATGTTATGTTGAACCAGAATTAAAAAACTCCATGGCAACAGCAAGTAATATGTCATTTCACATTTGGTAATCCTTTATACCTTTCTTAGTTATCTTTACTTTATAAGACGGAAGCATATTTTAAACTGGATATGTGATAATAGAAGTAACGGAGATCTGACTTCTCAGGGGCTGTTGTTAAAATAGTTCTACATCATACCTTGCATTGTCACGAACCTCCAAATCAGGAAAGTAAAGGCAAGAAAATGCCAGGACGTGTGACAGTCTAAGGAACAATTTAGAGCTATGGTGGTGCATCAGCATGGTTCGACAGACACCAAGAACTTTACTCCCTTGTGACCAAGATTTTAGTCCTGCATCTGGGCCATGTTTCTCAACGATGAAGAACATAAATTTGGTCAGCAGCTCTAACAATCCTCTTGGAGGTATTGAACTATTTCCAGCGATCCTATCAAATATTGGGAAACAAGAAACCACCTTATAACCCATTGGGACTTTCGGAAGAAACTTCTCATCAAATGTCTGAAGCAGTCGCTCTCCCAACCAATGGTGTTTTTGACAGCCCAACAAGCGGTCAACAAAAGCAACAATCACTGGAACCAACCTTTGATACTCCAACATCATTTCCACTAGCATCGGCTGGAAAATAGAAGTTGACAACATAAGCATAGATATCCAAAGGCACATAACCATAGAGCCGACATCTAAAGTAACCAGCAAAATAAGATTCCATTCTAAAAGTGATAGACCGGAGAAAGTGCAAAATGTCAAGTGATACATGATAATACATACAAATGTAATCCAAACCGCTTCAACTAATAGAACGAAAATTCAGAATGGAATTTTTACACCATCACAGTAACAAGCTGCTGCTAGTCAATTGAAAACACGAGCCAAGAGGCAGCAAGAAAAATCAGCTTTTGGTGCTGCCATCAATCAAACAAATCCACTTGCTGTCTTCAGAGTGATTTCACGTTCAGCAGTAAAAGAGCCAGGTATGCATATACAGTCATCACACATGAGAAGATTGAAGCAAGATCTATATCCTTTTGACGCCTATATTACAAATATCATAGGGTATCGAACAGTTCTAATCAGTTTGAGAATTCTGGATGTAAATTAAGGCCCTCTTCTTCACCTACCAAAGGATATAAACCTGCAAATTTTCTCAACTAAATGACCACCGAAAACTAGGGCTGAAAAACCGGAATGCGGTCCGGACCGCCAAGTATATTAAGGGACCGGACCGGACCACATAAGTGGTCCGGACCGGTTTTAATTTTTTTTCAATTTTTTTATTTTTTTAAAAAAATTTCTCATTTTTTTTAGGTTAATTTCAAAGGAGGAAGTGCATATAAAAATGTTAAGTTTTAGTTTAGATTAAAATTAAACGTTTTAAGTTTATAATTTGTATTAAAAATTATAAAAAATATATATATATAGTTTTTAATAAATGCGGTCCGGTCCGGTCCGGACCGCATTTATTAAAAAAGAGGACCGGACCGCATTTTAAGAATTAGGACCGGACCGGACTGTAAATCCGGTCCGATCCGGTTGTGTTCACCCCTACCGAAAACCTATCAAACCAACATAAATGCCAGAATTTTCCAGCAACTCGTTCGCTTCACAGTTACCTTGACTTATTCAACCCATTTTTAAAAACGAATAATTTAGTAATACACTTTTTTTTATAAATTGTACATCCATAAATTCTCCTACTCATAAGCTGATAATAAACACAAGCACATTTTTTTAGACTCATAAATTTTCCTTTCGGCGTAAAAAGGAAAGATTTGATTGTTTGGCAGTTTATGTTTTCCTGGCTCACATCGCTTGCAAACAAATACAGGGTCTGGAAACTGAGCACTTGAAGTGTAAGCATGGTTCAATCCAATGTTACACAGAAACTTCATCTACATCTCCAAAGCAAAGGTTAAATAATGGTGAATCTGGTGTAGTCATTAGCAAGCTCTTTGGTGAAACTATTTGGAAAAATGTTAATGTAGATCTTTTTCTTCTGTCCAGCCTCAAGTTGAGGCAGATCATTATGATGTCCACTGCAATCTTTAGTCAGTTGAAAAGGATGAATACGTCTTTCTGATGGAGGCAAAAAAGCCAAATTCTGTGAAAAAATAATTGGTGCCATTACTTGCACCTTTGATACCCATATAGCTGAGAATTTAACCCCTAATCAAGACAAAGAATCTTCAAACTCTGACCCAACTTCAACTGCTACAGCCCCATTGTCTTTAGAAGTTGATTATTGGTATAGAGAGGAGAGAAAAGAAGAGAATTTGTTTGAAGTGGAGGACAGAAAAAAATGCAAGGAACTATTGAGGCTTGAAAGGAGAGTAATGAATGGAAAGCAAAAACAATGAAGACTGCAAAGGAGCAAGATAGATGCAAAATTTTATGTCAACAAGTCAAGACCAAGGAAAACAATAAGGTTGATCTTGCTGTCATATACCAATGCAAAAATGATTTGGAATTGAAAACTAATCGAGCTACTGATGCCAATATTCCAATCAGATTTGATGATGAATTTCAAAATATTGAGAATGAAATAATGAATTTTGAGTGCTGAGGTACGGATGAACAGAGAGCGGCCTGAATCCACATGGCTGGGTTCTAGATCCTCTGAGCCCCGGCGGTAGCCAGTTCCAACCTCAATGATGGCAGAGTTCCAGATCCACCACTTTAAGCTCAATGGTGCCCAAGTTCAGCTCTCTCTCTCTCTCTCTCTCAACTAGATGTCGTTTTGAAGAGGAACATTAAAACCGGTACTGATTTGAGGATGGGTGGAACTGGTGGTGGGCCAGGAAGTGGAGAATTGATTGGTTGACTAAAACTGACCACCAATTGGTGACAACTTTGCCTTCCAATGGTGACCCGAAGTTGGTTGGTTACCACATCGACAGGTATAAAGGTCAGTTGGTTGGCCTTGGGGTTGGTCGCCAATGCCCTAAACTAGAGTGCTGTTTGTTTTTGTTTTTCTTCATCTGCTTCTACACTCTGCACAGATCCTGCTCATGTTACTGTACACAAATCCTACCACTAACAAACTTTTCCCTTTTTCAAACCACGAACTACGCCCTCCTTCTGTACTGTACATAAATCATTACCAATAAAGGGGTTTGAGGTGGGGCGAGGTGGTAGTAATAGTGTGTGCATTTCCCATTTGCTCTTTACTGATGATACGTTGATCTTTTGCGGGGCTCAGGAGAATCAGGTGCGACACCCAAGATGCTTACTTTTGTGCTTCGAGGCGATGTCGGGTCTAAGGATTAACCTTGGTAAATCTGAGGTTATCCCTATTCGAAGAGTTAATGTTGTTCAGGTGATGGCGGAGATTTTGGGTTGTAGGGTATCGTCGCTCCCGATGACTTGGGCCTTCCTCTTGGTGCTAAGTTTAAATGTGTGCATATCTGGGATGGTATTGTTGAGAGATTTGAAAAAAGGCTGGTGAAGCGCATTTATCTATCAAAAGGGGGAAGGTTAACGTTGATTAGATCTACTCTTTCTAGCCTTCATACTTATTTTTTGTTACTATTTCCTATTATGTTGTCAGTGGCTAATAGGTTGGAGAAGCTGCAAAGGGATTTCTTGTGGGGCAGTGGTGGTGATGAGCACAGGTTTCACCTTGTTTGGTGGGCTAAAGTTTGTTCCCCTATTAGAGATGGAGGGTTGGGACTTAGGAGACTTCGCTTATTCAATCGAGCTCTTCTTAGAAAATGGCTTTGGAGATTCTCTGCAGAGAGAGATAGCTTATGGAAAACGGTTATTTCGGAGAAGTATGGGTGTGAGGAGAGTGGTTGGACTTCGGAGGTGCATGGCTCTTATGGGGTTAGCTCATGGAAGCACATTAGCAAAGGGTGGAAATTTTTTAGTGAGAATATCAAGTTTGTGGTTGGAAATGGCTCCAGAATCCGGGTTTCGTATGACAAGTGGTGTGGGGAAAGAAGATCTTTGAGGTTGGAGTTTCCTCGGTTATTTGCTCTAGCTCGATGCAAGGATGCTTGGGTGGCTGATTGTATGGAGTTAGGATCCAGCGTTGTTGTGTGGGATGTTCATTTTGACAGATCAATGATTGGGAGGTGGAGGTTTTTTCGAAGTTATATTTCTTCCTTTACTCGGTGAGTAGGAGACGAGGGGGAGAGAATAAATTGATTTGGATGGGGTCCAAGGGCGGAGTCTTCTCTATTAAGTCGATGTATTATATGCTTTTGCAGGGCTCCAGTGCGGTTTTTCCATGGCGTAAATGTTGGAGGACTTTGACTCCTAGAGTTGCTTTCTTTGTTTGGGAAGCTACTCATAGGAAAACTCTGACCATTGACAACTTGAGGAGGAGGGGAGTGTGCTTGACAGAGTGGTGCTATTTATGTACGAGTGACGGTGCAATGGTCGATCATATCCTTATTCATTGCAAGATGGCGAGAGGTTTGTGGGCGCATGTGTTGAGTATTCTCAACTATGATTGGGTTATGCCTAGGAAGGTGATGGAAGTCTTGTACTGTTGGCGGAGGCCGTTTGCGAATCCTATCGCTTCGACCATTTGGAAGATGATATCGGCTTGCATATGGTGGAGTTTGTGGCGGAAAAGGAATGCGAGATGTTTTGAGGATAAGGCCATGTCCTTGGATCATTTGAGGGGTTCTATGTTGCATTCTCTTTTTTTGTGGGCTAATTCGATCTTAGGTTGTCCTTTTGAGGGTTTTCCGGATTTTCTAAGTTTTTTAGCTTGTATGCTCTAGTGTTTTCAGTATATTCTCTTGTACTCTCAACTCTCTTTTTTCTTAATAAAGTTACTTACTTATCAAAAAATAAATAAATCCTCAGAGAAAGTTATTGTACCTAATTTTCAACTGACCAGTTTGCCTCTAAACAGTGTTCTTTCCTTATTCACCACTTTCTCTAAACTCTAGTCAATCTTTGAACCCCAATCCTTCTAAGATCCTAAACCATAAATCCACGGATTCTCCTAACTGTAAACCCAGCACAAGCACACACACACAGATTTTCCACGGCTGTCCTACATTGCCGGTGAAACCCAATCAACGTAGTATAACATGAAATAAATAGGGAGGTTGATAACTGCATCAGATCCTCTTAGGTTGTGTGCCTTCTTGACTGTACAAACTACTAATGTGGGAGGAAAAAGTGCATATCCCCAATTTATGCACATATTATTAGGTTTATAAGTGCTCCTACTCCTAGTAAACGCTACTGCTTGGCTTTCTAAAATCTACTCTTGGGTAGACAATATCCTATTTTGTAACAGATTGTGTTTGAATTCTGGTCACCCTTCAGCACTGATGCTGGTCAGGTAAAAGGGGGAAAAAGGATTGCCTAGAATGTCAAATTAGCTTCAAATTGGTTAAAATAACATCTGTTTGCAACACTCTTAGAGTCATTAAGAGACAGGATATGTCCTTTCAAATCTACATGAAAAGCACCAAGTAGTTGTCTGAAAAGAGTAGCATATCATTGAGACTAAAGAGTTCACATGTTCTGATAGCCAATCAAAGAAAGAAAAAGACATTTACACCTTAAAAACAAAGGTTCCAGCTTTGTTCTGAAGCATATCTATTGGTTCTGTCACTATTCTTGCCAGACCACTTGTTCCTCCATCGACAAGTTGCAATCGAAACCATTTTGAGTTCCCTAAATGGTAGAAGTGGTTAACAGTTCAACTTCATCTAAAAGGACCAGTCTGCAACACCAAAAGTGATTTATCATGGCAATGGATAGTGGTTCTCTATCACAATGGACTTATCACAAATCCCTTCCGTTCGCATATGCTAAGGGAAGAACCAATCAACTCATACACGCAGATGTGAACCCCAGATATCTTCATAAGGTTTGACAGAAAAGTTTCTTAGGCACCGAATGTGATTACAATGTATAGTACATGATGTATCTTCAATAGTTTTTAGCAATAAATATTTCTTCAATATGCCTACAGATGAACAAAGCCTATGTCCTTTTCAAATATGTCTCAATGTCCTTTAATTAACAACTTCCAATCGCCACGATGACATTGGAACGAGAAGTAAAATGGAAAAAGAGAAGGAAAACCCCGAAACTACCTGTAAAGTAGTGAAGACCGTGGACTCCATGATAGTTCTAGTGGATGAAGGATCAATATCAGAATGTGACGACCCACCTATCAAGAACTTACGGAAAGCCCGAAATGCCACTGCGGTTTCCGTGCTCGTAGGAGGCAACCACTTGAAAGCTGATACAGACACAAGACCATCTACAAAAAGCTTCTCCGCAGACTTCCCCGCACCCAAAGCCCTATCCGATTTCACGCTTTCCATACAAATGCCGCACAATGCAAGCAAATCAAGCTTCAAAGCCTTCAAGGCGAGCGGATCAAACAGTCTGGGATAGAAGCTCAACCCCATCTCAACAACCATTGCCTTCTTTTGCTTAACTTCTCTACTCGAAATCAGCTCGTTGAAACCCTTCAACCAATGAAGAGTTAGCAACCGAAAGACCAAATAATGCTGCGCTTCTCTTGAAATCAACATGAGCCGGCGGGCCATCTCACCCTCTTGCCCGTCGAAAGCATCCAAGAACCACAAATACAACTTCAAAACGACATGGCACAGCATCGGATCGTAAGAATATGCGATCCCAAAGAACTGTACCTTCAACATCGACGGCTGCAACTCCAACGCCGTGGCCACCGGCGTTATCATTGCCACAAACTCCACCATTCCGCACGGCGTCAATACCTGAGGCGATTCCAGCAAGAACGCCATCGCCCTCCTCAGCTCCTTGTAGTTCAAGCCGGTATTCGTCGGGTTGGAAGAACCACCTGAGAGCAGCGACTGCGGCGCATTGAAAGGAACCAAAGGAACCGAAGTGTTAAGGATGGAAACGTTGGGCTTGTGAGCCACAATGTTGTGTATCACCCAAGTGAAAAGCAGAATGTAGCTCTGCGACGCGTGGGTCCGCTCGTTTTGGCACAAGCTCCAGAGGTGGCCGGCAATGTCGGAGAGCAAACAAGGGCAAGATCGCTCCAACTCTCTCAAGCACTCGCACGCCACGGCACGTGTCTGCCGGTCCGGGCCATGGTTAGGGCGGTTGACGATGATCAACAACAATTCAACCAAGCTCTCGGTATAGCGGATGTGGAACTTGTTGAACGCGTCGACAGTGATGAAAATGGAGGTGGTGGAGACGAGCATTTGGTCTTTGAGAGCGAAGGTTATGTGAGTTCCATCGGTGGGGGATTGGATTAGGAGACGGAGGGCCTCGATGAGGCGGTCCAAGAGCTGGGGCTCTTGGGAAATGAATGAGGTGTCGGAGAATTCTTCGAGAAAGAGAAGGAGGTGGAGCTTCAGAGGGAAATCCCTTTTGAGGATTGAGGAGAGAGCCAGGTCGAAGAGGGTGGGGCTGGGGTAAAGGGAGGTCCATTTGTGGCGGCGCGAACCGCCGTGCTGGAAGTCGTCGATGAGGGTCTCCCAGTCTTGCGCGGCCAGAGATTTTACCGGCGGTGGCAACTTATCCGTCATGCCTCTAGGGTTATAGAATTCGGCAACAAAAAAAATTTAAAATCAGTAAAGGAAACTCGTTATAGCACGTCGACTTTATTCTAACGAAAAATTAATAAAATAAAGGAAAATCCTCATCCGTACTTCTTTGTTCCCTTCTCCTTTTTACCCGATACTCATTGGGCGCCTCTGCTACCGACGCTGCAGTCTGTGAGGCCCGGGACCATAGTCATTATACTTGTAGCACGAGCTGAAAGAAGTGGACAGACGAGGCTTCGAAGAAGGGGAGAAGTGGACTCACAAGTGTTTTTTTATTTCTCGGAATAAGTACAAGGTGTTTTTAATTAAAGTTACTAAACTTTACAACCCATCAAAATACTCTGTCTAAAAGTCTTAATGAATTTTAAACCTCAAAGGCTCATTTGATTGATTTTAAAATTTAGATACTTATTTGATTTGTGCGTAAACTTTACAACCTATCAAAATACTCTATCTAAAAGTCTTTATGGATTATAAATCTCAAAGGCTAATTTGATTGATTTTTGCGCGAACTACAACTACTAACTTTGTACTTATTCCTTTTAACAAACCCTATGCATTTTTTTATTAAAAATTTTCATCATGATGTAAATAGGGTTGTTCAACTCCGGCGTAGGTACCGATTTTTCACCGGATAAGCCGGTTTTTAAATAATTGACACATAGACCTACACCGTTAAAGGCAAAAACTGACCCTTAGCGGTGACAGTTTTCGGTTATCCTACATTCATATTTTGCCATTTTTTTAGCATTTTATGCACTTGGCCCAATGTATTTTTTTCTTTTTTTATTTTGGTCCATTAATCACATATCAATAAAATCTAAACTAATGAAATCCAAAATCAATAAAATTTAAGATCATCTTAAAAGATAAGATGTGAATTTAAAGTTCAAACTAATAAAATCCAAAATCAAAAAACTTAGAGAACATCACAACAAGACGAGAATCTAAAGTCTCAACCAATAAAATCAAAAATAATAAACTTAGAGAAGTAACTGTAAGAACATCTTAAAGATTATGTCTCTTGAACATCCAATATGTTGGTTCTCTTTTTGGAAGTGAAAACCTCTTGAAAATTTTAGCATTTCACTCTGTTCATTTGTTGTTTTCTTAAACTTCCCAAGTTTATTAAATTACAAACCCTAAAGACAACAAACAATGGGGAAAATGTTCAACAATAATATATGTCCTAATATTTTCAATAGAATAAATTAAAATTAACAAATCCATTGATTTTTAATATTCATAAACGAATCTCAATCATTGGCACTTGAAAGAGATGTGGCAGACAACAGAGGAGATGGAAGCTTGACGCAGAGGGGAGAGAGCGGAGGGAGAGAGAAAGGCACTGATGGGATGGGCACAGAGGCGAAAGGGCCAAACTCCAGAGGGGAAAAGAGGGACGCAGGGGGGAATCAGGATATTTCGGGGGGAGGGGTCTGCGAACAAATGGGGGAGGAGGGTTTAAACAAAACGATTCGTTTTATTATTTAAAAAAAACGGTGTCCCGGGAACTCGGTGCCGGGTAACCCGGGAATCGGGAATAGCACCGGATTTTTTGCAAAACCTTAAATTGACACCTGCACCAGCAACCCGATGCCGGTGCCACCGAAATTTTTCGGTGGCAGTGAACAGCCGTAGTTGTAAAACTAAGGAGAAGATAGCAATACAATCCTAAAAACGTAGTAGAAGAAAATAAGACAAGAGAGAAGACAGAGAAGGAAGATGAATTGTTCTTCAGGAACTGTGCTCTATTGATTCAATATTTGTGTTTATGCAACTCATCTTAATACCCCTTTATTATAGGCATAGGGTCATATTGAGATATATAGAATACAAAAAGATGAATGTTATAAACTCAAAGGTCATAAGAGTGAGGAAAATCAATAGGTTTATTGGTCATCCGTAATTCTCAATAATTATAGAATTCATAATACTCTCCCCCATAGATGACCATACACAATGAATATGTCGTGTTAAAACCTTATCATAAAAAAACCCAGTGAGAAAAAATCACTAGCTAAGGAAAAAAATTACAGTATTCTTACGCACCTTTGAGTTCTTCTGATTGTCTCATTTATACCTTGCAAAGGAAAAAACTCAGTGGGAAAAAACCTTAGCGAAGGAAAAAGAGTACAATCCATTTTGACTTCTCCTCAAAAGTACGATGAGCTTCATAATGAAAAATCCTTGAGCCGTCTCATTCCCATGTTGTGCAATATCCTTTTGAATGTTGCAGTTGGTAATGCTTTGGTGAATAAATCTACCAATCACTTGATCTTATGTGCTGAATACTGATTTCATCGCTCTTCTGGAGCTCTTAGGTGAATATGCTTGATTATATCACCTTTAATATAACCTCCTCTAGTTTGTGTAATGCAAGCAACATTGTCTTCATACAATGGTATTCGACTACCTTTAATTTTCGAAAGACCATACTTTTATTGAATCACTAATTTCAACCAACCGCATTTACAGCTTGCCTCGTGAATCAAAATTATTTCTAAGTGATTTAAAGATGTAGTAATATTGTTTGCTTTACATATCTCAATAAAATGATAGTACCTCTATAAGTAAACAAATATCCAGTTCGCAATCGTCCTTTATGTGAATTAGTTAATATAATCTCGTGTTAGTTGTGCCTTGGAGATAATGTAATACGTGTTCAACTTTTTTCCAATGTCTTTGAGTTGGTGCAATACCATATCTAGGAAGCAAATTAATTGCAAATGTTATCTCAAGACAAGTGCAATTTGCAAGGTACATTAAGGCACCAACTGTGAGACCCCGACCTTATTTATGTCGCTTTAAAATGAGAAGAGAGAGAGAGATTTATTTCTTATGATTTCCTTAATATGTATTACTCTAATTATGGAGAGATGTATGTATGATTAATTAATTTAAAGTTATGTCTAGGTGGAATTTTCCCCTAGTGTTTTTATGAGTTTTAAGCTAGGATTTAAATGTTATTTTATTTGCAATTGTTACAATTGAGTAAATGTGATTAATTAGCCTAATTACTTTAATTAGTGGAATATGTCCCTAAGTTACAATGTTTGGAAGAAATTAATTAGGGCTTTAACCTTGAAATGTGTGAGACTTAGAAAATAAAATAAAAGAAAAAGAAAATGAAGGGAGAATGGAGAATGGAGGCTCACGTGGGATACCAGCAAAAAAAATGAAAGAAAAGTGAAACAAGGTGGAATTCACGTGAAGGAGGGGGAAAGAAAGGGGGGCAGCCTTGTCTTTTCCCCCCCAAAACACTTTCACGTTAACACCATTTCCCCCCTCTCTTTCACGCAGTTCACATCTCCCTTGCCCAAAAGAAAACCGCATATCTCTTTTCTCCAAGACAAAACCGTGCCTTGCCCTAAGTCACCCAACCGAGAAAGAAGAAGAAGAAGAAGAAGAAGAAGAAGAAGAAGAAGGAAAGGAGAAGGAAAAAGAAGAAGAAAAAGAAGGAGAAAGATGAGAGAAGCAAGGTAAAAATCCGGCCCTCTTAGGAAAAACCTTGCTGGCCGAAAATCATGCTACCCCCTCTATCCCATTCTCTTTTTGTTTTCTCTTGTTGGTTGGTTGTGGTTTTGATGGTAGCTTGTCTAGGTAGTTTTTCTTCTTGTGTTCATGGATGTTTAGTGTAGATCTATGCATGTTTAGTGTAGATCTATGCATGCTTAATGTGGATCTATGCATGTTTAGTGTAGATCTTGCAAGTGCTTAAGTGTAGCATAGATTTTTACATGAAAACATGGGAAAAATGGCTGAATCCGAAATTAGGGTTCATGAGAAATTGGTTTTGTGCTCTAGGTGTTTGATAAAAGGCCTAAGAGAGGATTGAAACCTAATGTGAGCATGTATGGCCGAATTTATGGGCTGATGCATTAGATTGTATGCATGCTAGTCATGTTGAGAACCACTAAGCCCTAAGTTTTTTAGAAAAGTTCAGATTTGGAAAAATATAAGAGAGGACCAATAATGCACCTTAGGTGTTTGATAAAAAGCCTAATAGAAGGCTGAAATCTATTTGAGCATGCATGGCCGGATGTGTAGTGGTTGTGGTATTAGGTGTTGTCCTTTCATATCTAAATGCATTGAGGTTCAAAGAAGCTTTGGGAATGAGTGTTGTTGCTGGAAAATAAGTTGAGGTTTTTAATTAAGAATCATGGGTGAAGTTGTTGCATGAGGAAGATTTGTTAAACTAGTTGCTGAAAACTAGGTGCTGGAATTTACCTATGCAGAGTTCAAGGCTCAATTGAGAGTGTGTTCTGATGCATTGTGATGTGAACACCGTTATCCCGTAACGAGACCCAACAACTATAGGGAACTCAAGATCGTTTCTAGCATGGATTCAAATGGAACCTCGACCCGTTGCTTAGGAAAGCAAGAACCTCGGTATGGTGAAGACGCCACAAACGGGATGGAAATCCGTTTGATAAGTCGAGTTGAACGCCACGGGAAATCCCGATAAGTTCGAGAAGTTCTTCAAAGAACCAAAGAGAATTAAAACCTCACAAAAGTCGTGTATATTGAATCCCTTCGAAATACAACTTAAGCCTCTATATATAGGCCAAACCAAGACACGAAAAACCCTAAAGGAAACACTCCTAATTATGGAAATAAAGTGGCGCCTAAACCTAGTACAAAAGGAAACTAATTAACACCTAAAACAGCTGATGCAATTAAGGAAAGAAATCCTTGCTTGCCTAACAAAACACTTGGACGCCTAACATAGAAATGTAACTATGGAATGTGATAATACTCGGCCAAAAATAAGAAACTAACCTAAGAAAGACATCTTGGACGTTAAACCCCCACATGGCCGAACTAAACCCTAATTGCCTTAAATAAAACACTCTTTATGTAAGACCCCGAAGAAACATTGCTTGGACAAGGCACAATTTTATGTTAAGAAAATGCATGTATAATTATTTTGAATTTCTAAAATATGATGTTATGATTTTAAATGCTATGGATGGGATTTTAAATCTATAGTAACCAATTTCATGTTGCTAGATTAATTGTATAATTTCCTTCAATATTCTTGATTTTAATTTTTGAAGGATTTTCTTATGAATGATTTTAGATTATTAAGACTTGCATGTTAGGCTTAGAAACCTCAACCAATGGGCTGACATTGGGCTACCCATGTATGGCCGGTTATTAGATGTATTTGGGCCTTGAAGTTATGACATATGGGCTGCCCAAGTACATGTGATGATGGGCCCTTGAAGTGAGATATTGGGCTGCCATAAGGCTTATAACATGTGGTGTATATTAGGCTTATATGGCATGCTAATGGGCTGCCAAAATAAACATGGTAATGGGCCTAGTAATGGTGCTAGGGCCTTAAGAAAGTTGGACATTGGGCCCAAGCCCATAGACTTATGAATTGGACTTTAGGTGGTAATGTTGGGCCTTGGATTAAGGATTTATTGGGCTGCCCAATGGGACTTGAAGTCAAGTTTATAATATGAGATTAGTATTGCTAAACTTCATTTATTTTACTAAGTAAACTAGGTAGTTGGAATTCAACCAAGTTAACTAAATGGGGAACAAGCTTCAAACTAGAAGTTGGAATTATGTGGAGAGGGGAGATACACGTGAATGACAATTAGGGTTTGAATTGTGTGGTGCAAAAATGTTATACAAGAAATGCAAGGGAGACATGAAGGAGACAAAAATTGTAAAAGCTGAAAAATGACATGGAAGAGGAAAGAAATTGTCATGGCCGAAAATCATGGCTAGATGCATGATCATTTGCCTCACACGCCTATACCCTTTTCCCCCCTTCACATGAGCTCCTTTAGGTCACCTTGGTCGACCAACACTAAGCCTAGAAGAGAGGAACCAAACACCAAGGAGAAGAGAGAAACCGAATACCCAAAGGAGAGAAATCAAGGGGAGGCCAAAACCCTTGAACCAAAGGCTGAGATTTGAGCTTGGGTCAAGGGGATTTTGTGTAAAGGGAAGAAGGAGGACAAGGAAGAAGAACAAAGGAGAAGAAAGGAGAAGAAGAAGTGAAGGGAAAGAGGTATTTTGCAAAGGAAAGAGAGAAAAAGGGCCAAAGGAGCACTAAGGTAAAAAACTCTCTTGCTGGCCGAACTCTTGTGTATAGATCTAGGGTTTTAGTTGTTTCATGCATGGATATGTTGAGATCTGAATGACTAAGAGTATTAGGTTGCTTAGTAGGTGAAAAAGGGGAAGAAGCTTTCAAGGGATCAAAAAGGAGGAAGGAAGGACAACAAGGTAAGCATGAATCTTGCATCTCTATGTTGGCCGAATCATATGGGGTTGGATATTGAGTTTTTGTTTTCTATTTTAGTTGGACTTTGAACATGGGTATGTGCAAGTGATAGATCTGGACATACATGCTTTAGATCTAAGTTTTAAATGTTGGAAAAATGCAAAGAATAGACAATGTATACTAGAAGAAGTTAGATCTAACCTAGGTTGTGATTTGTTGAATGAAAGTTGAATATTTTCTTAGATCTAGGGCTGTTGATGTGTCTAATGTATAAATCTAGTCATGAGGATATTAATGATGAAGATATGAAGTTGATATATGCAAGATAGGTGATAAAATGCAAGGATGAGCAATGTATGTTAGAAAAAAGGGTTAGACCTAGCCTAGGTTGTGCTTGGCCGAATGGTATGGTTGTTTTTCCTTTAGATCTTGTGTTGTTGAGGTCTCTAAATGATAGATCTAGAGTTGGTGGTTGTATATGATGAAAATATGGAATTAATACATGCAAGACGGGTCATGAATGCAAAGGAGATGTATATTATAATTTTAGCATGAAAAATGTGGGATTTTGATGTATAGCCGAACCATGTATGCTTAGGTTTTCATGAGTGAATTGTATATGCTTAGATCTGGACATTGGCCATGTTGTGTACAAGATTTATGACCTAATGTATGGTAGATGAGTGCTATGTGTAAAGAATGCATGCAAGGTGATAGAACCAAAGAAAACCTAGTGGTGTTGTGATATTTTGAGTTGGCCGAATATTGCTATGAGTATGATGTATTGTGTTGGTGCTTTGATTTATAGATCCTAGGTTGTGAAATTGTTGAATGGAGGATGAGATCACCATTGGAGTAAAAGTTGTGATTATTTGGTGCATAATGGTAGTGGCCGAATGTTAGTAATAATGAAACCCTAAGTACCATTTTATGATTTATGGATTTTCGTTATTGTGATGGATAAGGAAATTAGTGTTTAGGCTAGTGGGAATAAATATTGAAGAACCATGACCTTTTGATAAAATATTATTGGGAACCCTAGTTAAGATTTAATCATAGTTGGATATAAGGTTTTAATGGAGTACGTGTAATAAAAAGAGACTTAGGGTTAATTCGGTCATGGTGTCGACACCTTGAGTGATGGTGTCGACACATCTAACTAAAACCCGAGAGTTTACATTTTTCCCACTTTGACTAAGTGTTGTAAGTGTCGACACCTTGAGTGATGGTGTCGACACATCTAACTAAAAGTGTTGTAAGTGTCGACACCTTGAGTGATGGTGTCGACACATATAACTACATTCCGAAATTTTATCGGATTGAAATATGTGAGGTGGAATTTATGTAACCCTAATCTATTAATTGATTAAAACCCTAATCGGGAATAGAGGTGTAAATATTTTGTAACATGGTTAATAATTAAATAACCTAAGTTTAGATAATATTAGAGGAGTAAATAAAATACTTTAATTGATTAAAAGAATATCGGTGATTATATGTATAGTATATATTTAATAATTATGTGTTATTTCTTAAAGACTAAGAAATATCTGAACCGCTTGTAGGCGATCTACGTGTTTTATACACTACCAAGGAGGACCGAGTGTAAGTGGATACTGTAAGTGGACAGTAAGTGGTTCTTTCAAAACTGGAATGACACACTGCATCGTTTCATGAACAAGCACAAGCATGAGATTTGATCAAGCATGACATGACATGTGCATTGCATGAATTTTTCTAAGAGAATGTTTATGCAATGATTTTATGGAAAATTATGAAATGTTTTATGAAACGATAAGTTAAGATAAGGGGCACCGGTCGGTACCGTACCATCAAGATGGACTCCCATACCGAAGGACAAATGTGAGAAGGATGGGAGAATCCACGAGGCTGTGCAAACCACACTGAAGGACATTGAGAATGTGTGGTGCCTCCAAGGGTCATGTCTAGCCACTGAAGGACAAATGAGAGAAGGTGCGCTAGCTGACCGCATGTAAGGTCTCCAAGGGAATTCGGGGACGGTTCCAAAGGGAACGCACAACCCTGACTTCAGGGGTTAAATGGAGCGAGCCCACAAGTAAACGAGATGGAATGGTTGTGAAAGGCCAATAGTGGCACAAGTATGAAAAAGAAATTCTCAAGGGCCTGGGGCCGAAATTAAGCAAGAGCATGTACATATCCATGACATGCATGTGCATCACTTATCAAGTTTATTCTCTTTCATGATAAAGCAAGCATAAGTCAAGAGCATGTTTCAAGTTATGTCTTTCCCTTACTGAGTCTTTTGACTCACGTGTTTTTTTTTAAATTGTGTCATTCCAGATGCCACAGGTGAAGAGAGTCAGGAGGAATACCTGACTTAGAAAGTTCCCGGATGATATTCTTATTTTGAGCATAGTGACCTGATCGATGAGATTCGTCACTATTTAAATTCTAAACTTATATGTGTTTTGTATGAGAACTTAATGAGAACCCTGATTATGTTCGATTAAGCTCAAATCCCTCGTGGTCTTGTATGTTTCCGCCGTAAGCAAGTAAGTAAGAACGCTGGAGCTATCTGGAGATAGTTCGCGGCTGTCACGTTTCCTGCGGGGTGCCGTTCGGGGCGTGACAGTTAAGTTGGTATCAGAGGATCTGAGGGTAGAGCCGTGAAACATAGGGAACAAGTTAGAACCCTAAACCTTAAAGCATGAATGGGTCGTGCATCATCTTGAATGGGCCGTGCATCATCTTGAATGGGCCTCCACGAATGGGCTTGGGCCCATATCTCTTTACTGAGTTCAACGAGTGCGTCTTTGAACTCCTTGTCTCAGGCTCTCGTATCCGGCTGTACGGGATGAACTACTCCATTCAAAGTCTTGCTCAGATTCTCATCACATTGTGATTATCCCTTGATCTTGAGTGGATCCTAGATTGTAGGCCTAGGAAATAGGAAGACTTTAAGCCATTCCTTGGATGATTCCGATAACTATCGAATGAGATATGCGTTGTTCAAGGCCCGGACGTCAAGCTGCCAGCAGCCTTGCACGTCCGGAATGTCAGCTCATTTAGAAAACCTTTTGAGGGATTATTTTAAGCCCAAATTTTACAAGGTTAGTCTTGAATTTTAAGTCTAAGAGAGAGGAACGTTTTAAGGTAAATTTCGTATGATTTAGAGGTACGATGAATAAGTTGTGATATTTTGAAAATGGAGGGCCGAGCTGGAAACAACAATAGTGTGGTTGTAGGATTTTTGCTTCATATGAAATGTTTTTGAAAATGTATAACAAAATCTGCTGTGGTGAAATTTACTCCCCATCCTGACCTATGAAAGCTGAATATTTCAAAGTAAATTTTGTGTAATTTGGAGCCATGGTCTGGAAGTTATGAATTTTTAAGTTGGAGACGCTAGAGCTGCCCGCTTAGAAATCTTCAGCAGCTTGTATTTTCGGATAAAGGTTTTGGGTGGCTAGCGAGCTCCAAATTACTTAGAATTTTCATATGTTATGAAAATTAGTGTGAGGGTCAGTTAGAACCCAATTCTTATGGCTTCGGCATCCTCAAGAGAATACTTTGCATTTTAAGATCACTATTAGGAAAAATGCAATAACTTGAAGTGTTGAGATGGACTAATGTTTGAGCTGAGAAATTGAGTTGGAATGTGAGAAAATTTAAGTCCTGAGAATGAAGGTGTGAAAGGAGAATATTTTGAGACAAATTTCATGGGTTTTGGAGGTGTATAGCTTAGGTTATACTTGAAAAAGTGACTGTCGTCCGAGGTACGCTCGACAACCGCTCGAGCTAAAGGCCCAAAATTTCTTACAGAGACGTTTCGCTTGAGGTACGCCCGACTGGCGCTCGAGCGAAACTGGGTAAAATTCTTACAGAGAGATTTCGCCCGAGGTTCGCCCTATAGGTGCTCGAGCGAAAGTCCCTTACAGAGACTTTTCGCCCGACCAGCGTTCGAGCCCCGCTCGAGCGGGTTTTCCCCTGGATTTTAAGAAAATTTTCCTAAGATTCTAAGTTTTCTATTGACCTATCGGGAGACCCCACTAGAGTTTTTACTTGAGGAAATACTTAACATTTTACGATGACCAACTAGAGGTCTAGAAGACGAACGATTTGTATGATAAGGTGTGAGTAATTTATTGATTACTCTATACGTTTAGTAAACCTATGAATAACAATAGTATGATCCATTGTAGGTAACGAGACGTCCGATACTCAAGCAAGCGAAGGTAAGGGGAACTTGTAAGAGGAGCTTACGTTTGTAAGTGAAAATAGTAAGTAGAAACTTACGCTTTTCAAAAACTGGAATGATACACTGCATGAAAAGTGTTTATGAATAAGCATACCAAGCATGATATATCAAGCATGACATTATCAAGCACGACATGAATACATCATGACCATTTACATTCATTTTTCTCATGAGAAAGAAGGAGAAATTTTATGCAAATGAAAGTACCATTTTTATGCTACTTTATGACAAGTAAGTTAATGAACCCAAGTCGGTCGGTACCGTACCAAGTCAAGAAGGTGCATCCATACCGAAGGACGTTTACGTGAAGGGTGGATGTCACCTAGGACACCCATACCGAAGGATGCTTGCAAGAAGGATGCGGTAGTCCACGAGGTATGTGCAATCACACTGAAGGATGCTTGCAAGAAGGTGTGAATCTCCAAGGGTCGTGTTTAGCCACTGAAGGACGAATGCGAGAAGGTGTGCTAGCTCGACCATATGTAATGTCCCCAAGGGAAATAGAGGACAGTTCCAATGGGAACGCACAACCCTGATGTCAGGGGTAAATAGAGGGCTACTATAGAGGGCAAGTAGCCTATCAGATAGGAATTGGAATGATTTTCCAAAAGCAAGAATTTTACAAGTATAAGTATTGTTTTCAAGAGCAAGTGCATGTGTATATGCAAACATGAGGCATATACGTGCATCACAATTCATGATCATGCATGAATTGTATTATGTTTACATGCTTATGATTTCAAGTTCAAGTGCATGCTTACGATTTCAAGTTCATGTTTCCAAACCACGATTTCAAATCCATGTTTTAACTATAACTCCTTACTGAGTCTTTCGACGCACAGTTTTAAATTGTATCATTCCAGATAATAATTCAGGGGAGGAAACTTAAGAAGAGGACTGAACCCTAGGAGAAGGGTTGGCGAAAATGTCCTTCCTTTTTGCTTATTTTAGTAAAGGTTTAGATAATTTTTTTGTAAGAGCCGGCATGAGCCTCCGTGATGTGGTGGTCATGGGTTATTCGGCTTAGTAAGTTTAAGGTTTTAAACCGATTGAGATTTTTGAGACTGGTGTAATTACTTCAAGTCATCGGTTGAGAAGTAGGTTCTAATGTTTGTAAGTATGGTAGACGCTAGCGATATAATGTTTTAAAAAAATTTATGATATTTCCGCTGCAAGAAGTTAGTAAGTGCGTTGGAGCGTTCCTTGTCCGGAATGCTCGCGGCTGTCATTAGCCTCGTAGAGCTAGCGTTCGGGGCGTGACACCAACTGCACTGAGATATTGTACTTCAGGACTAAGAATCTCTTCATCTTTAGAACGAAATGGATCTTTCTTCACATTTAGTGATTGCATTACCATTAAAGTACTCAAAGGATGAGCTTTATCCTAAGGTTTCAAGAATGTGGAAATTCCATGGAATTTAAAATCATAAAGTTATTCAAAATACAGCGGAAGGCTTTCAAATAACATAAATTTGTAAAATCTTCAAGAAGTATTTAGGTGAAAATGGAATTCAAATTTCAAACCTTTAAAACATCAAAGTACTTAAGAAGAGATTTATAAGTTGAAAATCAAATAAACACTGGATATATCAAAGATAGAAGTTTTTATAGAGATATTCATTAAGTCAACTGATTTGATGAGGTTAGGGATGTGGGAGAATCCTTAGATCCTTACAAAACTTGGCTACTATTTACGAAAATTTGTGAACTTTAGTAGTTCACTTGAGCCTACCTAACTCCTAACCCTATATTGTTCAGAAAAAAACATAAATATATACAGACCAAAATAAAAACTTAGATAAACATCAAAAAATGAAAGCTAGTCTTCGTCATCGGTCAGAGTGAGGTCGATCATGTGAAAGCTGGGGGTGATGAGTCCAATTGAGTCTGAAATGTATAGGAGGACTGGAGCAACATTTGGGGACGAGTCCTTGGGGACCAAGTAAGGAAGATGTTCCACCGTCACAGGTTTTTCGTCACCCAGACACAGATGTGAATCACTAGAAGGTGGGTGGGAACCTCGTGGGAGAGATGAGACTCAAAAGACCATTTTCTGTTTATCAAGTATGTGTTAAATAAACAACAAGGGGAGGTGAGTCTTAAGGACTCAATAAGGGGGATAGGGGGCATGTGATCATCGTAAGCATGTTCTTAAGAAATAAAAAATGTCGTACTTACCATTTTCAAAAGCCAATAATTTAAAAGGCAAATTCCATTACCATGTATGTGATGCAGATGCATGAACCATTTCCTTTCATCATTTTGGTGTCCACTGTTTCACCCACAAGTGACAGCGTTGTGTGTTCCGCTCCTCTTCCATCGAGATAGTCATGTATTGTCTTTCACACCAGGACGTCGAGCAAAGGCTCTCTTATTGCCTTTTACTCAGGAGGCCACCCACTATCCCCTAGTGGTTGTTGCACTCCCCCAATGATTGGTACCGTCACTCATAACTTTATTTTTTTCCTTTTCCCCATTTCCATAATCATGCAATGATGTATATGCTTCATCTAATTCATGTGTATTCATTCATGTATAGACAAGTTTGATATGACATGCTAATCACATATTTGATTCACTAATATTGTTCATTAATCACATGTTAGTTACTAATCACATTGTTTAGTATTCATATATAACAAAATAACTTTCTAATATCAAGTTTAAATTCAAGAGACCTAATTAAGATAAACTTAACAATCTAAAGCCTCCTATCTCAGCAAGATAATGGGATGCAAAATATTTAAATTTTTAATTAGGCAAGTCCAACAACTTGTGGACCTAAGTAAGCTAAGGCCTATTGGACTTATTCATGTTCAACTCCTACTTGGGCCTATCATGCAAGGTCATCCTAAACTAGGTTTCATAGGTCCTAGGGCCCATCTAAGTCAACCCAAATACCAAAAACTAAAGCCCAACTCTTAGATGCATGAAATGACCCAGTTGAGTAAACTTTCCAGTTTTACCCCTAATTTTGAATGCATTACTTCCTAACCATAACTCCAAATGACCTGAACTTTTAATCATAGGTTCCCTGACCTGTCCTGCGCTAATCCTCCAAATTTGGGGCCAATAAGATCTCTTTTTGCTCATGCGATCATAGCCTATGTATACTGTCCTCATAAATTATTCAGAAGGGGCCCTATTTGACCTATTTCACCAATTGCTCCATTTTCTCACATAAACTTCTACAAGATAGTTTCTCTTAGACTTTCTAACATCCCTAAGACAACCCAGAAATCACCAATGCCACAAAAATCTTATATTTCAACCCCATGCACCCATGATCATCATTTAGGTAAAAATGACCTATTTTTGTAACCTACTAAAATTACCTCTAATTTCACCATTCCAGCAACCTAGTATCCTCTCTAACATGATGATAAACATTTTAGATGATCAAGATCCTAGCCTAAGATGCATGATCACTACAAGAAAATGCACTTTAGGTGTCAACAAAATTTGTCACCCAAAGTGCATATTTAGTCACCAAAGGTTTTGGGTAACAAAACCGAGTTGTCACCTAAAGCCAGTAAGCAAAACCATCTGGACACAAAACTCTATTGTTCGAATAGTTTTCTGATATCTTGACGAACTTTAATTTCGTCATGGCCCAGTTCTATCTATCCGTTCGCATGAGACGTGCGAACGTTTTGTCCAATATATGTGACGAAAATCATTTTGTAGTGGAAAATCCATGCGCACAGTTTACAAGCACGTCTGCACGTTTATTTCATTTATGAAGAAATAGTTAATTTTTCACCTCACAAACTGTGTGAACAGGTATTCAGTTCGCGCATATGCTTAGTCTATTGAACCTATGGGAACGAATGAAATGTCGACGATCATATATCTGTCACCCATTCAATGGTTCGTATGGAGTTTTATACCGGGCGAACGGGTTTTAATTTAGAACTGTGTGAACGGAAGAATTACCATGGGGAAAATATTTCATACAATGGGTGCGGATGGATTTTTTACCATTCGAACAGTTATAAGTTATTACATATTTAAATTAATTAAATTAAAATTTTAAAAATAATGTGCAAATAATACTAATAGAAAGATATTTAATACTCATAATAATAAATTAATGTCTATAAATATATAATCTTTATAAGTAAATAAAATACATAATCGATAAGTGAATTAGTGAAAATACAGAAATCTACCCAAATCTTCGTTTTGGCGTCAGATGGGATATGAGCTGTCTGATGTGCTCCATCATCTGCTTACGCATTTCTTGTTTCATTCGTTGCAGCCTCTGTTCTTGCTCTTCTTGTTACTTCTGTTGCTCCTCCTCTAAATACTATTGATGCTCTCGCATCGTTTGCTCCATTTTTGTCCATCTGACCAGAAGCTCTTCATATTCTATCTGTCTAGCCCTCTCGTCTCCTCTATCTGTAATATGACATTTTTCAATATCCGGGACAAATCAACGGACGGTAATGAAGACGATGATTCAACAGACCGTACTGAACGGCTTAAACCATGCAAGTAACCAGCTTTCATCCCCAATACTTCAGCGAAAATATCCACTTATGTGTATGGCTTTCCCTTTGACTTGTTCTACAACTGTAATACCTTCATTTGTTCCTACAAATTTAGAAAATAAGATAAAGTTAGCACATATGAAATATAAGATATAACTAATGCATCATTAAATCTAACGTTACAACTTACAAAAAATTTTCACGCATCTTCTGATATCCACATATCATTCTTATTAGTATGCGTTTTTTATACAACAGCACATGATTAATTTGATTAGTTTCTGGATTTTTCTGTACACCAAAAGAAATATCCAACGTGCATATTAAAATACCTAAGTTATTTATTTAAGTAACATCTCTAAAAAATGTAAATTTATTACTTACTAACAACTCGCTCGCGCGTTGGAAGGACCTCACTCCTGATGTCCTTGTCATCAAGGATGCCTTGTCATCATCGCTCGTACGTTCATCAACGATATGGATAGTCAGTTTTTCTCCATGATGAGCCTTGTGTACTACAATCCCGCGTGTACTACCCTTTCCTTGCATGATCCTGAACGTCGCTACAAATGAAGAATAATACATTTAAAAAACAGTTAGCATACAATTTGACAAGTTAGAATATTTAATGAAAATCGACGGGGTAAGATACTTACACACACAACTACTTTGGGTGTCTACTGTACTGGCTGTAGTAGGAGACGATAATTCATTGCAATCTCTTAGCGAAGGACCCGACGCTACTACTGTACCTGGAGTACTTCTAGCTCAAACCGATGTGCCAAATAAATCACACCGAAGACGTTTCTCTCCCACTAGCATGACGTCATCCTGTGACCAGATAAATCAATATTAGTGAACAAATAAATTAATTGGTTAATTATAATTTTCGCCCACAAACTTTAACTTGTTGCAACTCGCCTCCACAAATTATACTTCTCGTTGCGACTTTATGCTCCTACCTGCTGAAGTTGTTATATCGATCAGTTTACGTCCCACGTAAATGACACATAATCCTCTCCTTACATGAAAAGACAAATTTAACCAGCTCGATTTTAAGTGAGTCATCTTTTTTTAAAGTAAAAAAATAATCAATTAACTACATATTATTTTTTGGTTTTACGAATTGCTAGAAGAAATGTATAAGACTAGGGATGACTCAAATATGGGTAAAATTATCTTTTTACGTAAGGAGAAGTTTACAAGTCTGTTACGTGGGATAGAAAATGTTTGATGTACCAAATTTAGCCGGTTCGGGGATGAAATCGCAATGAGAAGTAAAGTTTGTGAGGGCGAGTTGCAGCAAGTTAAAGTTTGGGGGGGTAATTGAGAATCGGGTGGTAGTTTGTGTGAGTCCTAGATTCAGGATTAAGGCAACCCAAGAGGGGGGGTGAATTGATTTTCTAAACTTTTCGATATTAACCCCCAAAACTGTGTTTGCAAAGTAAATACTAATTTAGCACAAGTATAATGATATAACAAGTATGTAAGTGCTAAATGTAAAGAGTATGGATAGAGAAAGCGAACATGTGATTTTTTAGGTGGTTCGGCAAACCTGCCTACATCCACCCCTCAAGCTCCTTCACCGAGCCTTGAGGTTTTCCACTATCTTCAACCAATAGCTTACACACTAGCTTCCGGATGCTAGTGAACCGTACAAGTGTTTTCCCGGCTCAAACCCTCCCAAGTGGTTTTTTTGGCTCACCACTCACAACCTCACCAAGCTTGAGATATACACTCTCAAAGCTTCTTCTTTAGTGAACAACCTCACTAAAGGAAACACCTCTTTTGATAGGTAGATTTAGGAACAAGACTTTCTCAAAGAGTGGATATAAAAATGGAAAGCTCTATCTCTTTATTCACACAAAGACAAGGATATGAAAGTGTGTTTTGTGTGAATGCTATAAGAAATATAGAATAGGAAGGTTTAGAATATTTCTCAAGTAGTATAAATGATATGTGGTCGTTGGATATTCATTTTAGACGAAATGAAGGTGTATTTATAAGCCACATATGAAAACTAGCCGTTTATAGCCGTTAGGGGTCGATTTGACAATTTTACCGTTGTACCTGTCGAACACTTCATGTACCGGTCGACCGCTTCAAGTAGCCGTTGCCAACGGTCATAAAATTTGAATGCTGTCAAATTTTTTTCCTACGCGCCCGGTCGACCGCTATAAATCATTTTCATCATCCACTACAGACGGCCGACCGCTTCATGTAAGGGTCGACCGCTACAATTCATTTTTATAGACTGGTTCATTTAAAACCATGTTTTTTACCACTTTTAAACACTCAATTTTAAAGGCTTACTTCCTATAAGTATATGAAAGGTTTAAGAATATATTCGAGGTGTTTTGAAACCTTTAAAAACATTTTAATCTTTCAAACAAAAGGTAAAACGGTTTATGCACGTTTTGAAAGATATGCGAGTGCGTGATTTAAATCCTTGTCAAATGTGAAACAAAGAGTTACAAGGATTATAACCTAAGGTCTTGAATCTTCACTTTAAGCTCCTTGCATCTTTTTTTTCTTTCTTCAAGGTTTGACTCTTTTCGTCAAATTGTCTTTGTCTTTGAAAATGCTCATTTTGTAAACTTCATCCATTTATTGAAATCATCAAAATCTCGATTGTGCTGAAAAGCCAACAATCTCCCCCCTTTTTGATGACGACAATAAAGTGATAGTTTTGGGATGACTCCCCCTATCTTTTGTAATTGGACAAACATTTAAAACTTGGAGACAAAACATTAGTTGTAGCCATTTGGATTCATATAAGAATAATGCAATCAAAACATAATTCAATTCAAAAGAATAATATATAGTCATCAAAACCATTAGCACATTTCTCCCCCTTTGTCACATCAAAAAGATAAATGATACATTTCTCCCCAAATATGCATTCTAAAAGCGAAGAAAATACAAGCGTGTTGACATTTAAGAATTCTCCCCCTTTGTCAATCAAAAAGAGAATGTGTGGAAATAATTCAAAAGTTCATTTTTCATCCAAAAGAACAAGTTTGGGTTTTAAATGACAATCTCTTTGAAATGGTATAGATGATGTCTAACGGGGACTCAAGAGTCCCTCGCTATTACGATAGTAGCCCACCGAGTGGGTTTGTACCAACCTCTTAGCTACCAATGACAATTTAAAGGTCATTTTCAACCAAAAAAGTTTAAGCTCACAAAAGTCATAAAAAAATACATGATTTTGTAAAAATGTTAGTTCATAGATGTTCCATCTTGATAAATGCAAGAACTATGTAAAAGATGAATATAGTTGCATTTGAAAGATTAACAACCAAGGAAATATCATAGAATAGAATTAGACAACAATAAAAAACATATTCTCAATCTAGGATTTAGATGTTACCAAAGGTTTTTCCTTTTAGCATATGTTCTCAAATGTCACAAGTCTTCTTGATAGGCAAGTTTCATCCAAGCACCATTTGTTGCTCCATCCTAAAAGAGAATCAAGAAACCATTTTTGGTACCCAAGCCTTCTTGAGTCCTTCAATGTTAGTTTTGGTTCCTTTTGGAACCCATGCTTTCTTGAGAGTCTTGCTCCCAAGTTTCTTCAATGCACAATAAAAAATAAGATGCTCATCTTTATTGCAAAAATGGAATGTTTGAGTTGGTGCACAAAATGACTTAGCCTTCACAAAATAATTCTTAAAATATTTTTGGTGAATAGAAGGCTTGTAGCCTAAGCCACTTTTGTCAAAGACACATCTTTAACTACTAAGCATGTTTTCCAAGGTTTTGCTTCCTTTGGTAAACTTCTCAATAATTTTGCTTTGAGAAACAATTTTGTTGTTCAAAGCAACCTTTTCATTTTCAAATTCTAAAGCTTTTTGTTGGAATAAATCATTTTCTAGCTTTAGAGTATCTCGCTCATGTTTCAAAGAATCAATTTCATTTGAAATCAAAGTGAGTTTCTTTTTCAAAGAAGTATATTTTGAACATAGTTTTTCAAATTGGCATAAAAGATCATCAAATGCATTTTGAAGCTCAATATATGAAATTTCAGGCTCATCATTCGAAGAATGTACCTCATCATCATCCTCATCAGTATCTTCAAATGCCATGAAGCACATATTGTCTATTTCTCCATCTTCTTCGGAGGAGGAGGAGGAATAACTTTCATTGTTAGCCTTCCAAGATGTCTTCTTGTATTTGAGGCTTCTCTTTCCTTTCTTTCTTTTGAGGAAGTTCTTGAACTTTCTAGTTATTAAGACTATATCTCCCTCATCTTTATTTCCATCTTCACTTGTGGAGGATTTTAGAGCGATCCTCATCCTTTTCTTGCTCTCATCTTCATTTTCGAGTATTTGGATCTCATGGGTCATTAACGATCCAATGAGCTCATCCAGAGGAAGCTTGGTGAGATCCTTGGCTTCTTGTGTCACGCCCCGAACGCTAGCCCGAAGGGGGTTAATGACAGCCGCGAACATTCACTCAATAAATGTTCCAGCGTTTTCTCTTAATCTTGCAACGGATATATTTTTTTTTTACACAAAAACACCTACAACCGAGAGAGATGGGCCAAAGAGATTTACATAAACTTCAACTTACACAATTGACTACAACGGCAATAGTGAAAGCATCCAAATTACATGTCATGTCTGCATTGCTGAAGTACAAGTCCTAAGGGATTCCAACAAAACCTTTATATGGACCTACTCATAACATATATGTAATACATCTTGAATCCTTATACACATAACATAGACATTCACAGGATGCCTGATAAGAGTTCTTAGTACTTCCTATGAACTCTTCAACTTCTGTTTCTGATAACCACGACTAAGATACTAGACATCAAAAACCTTGAACTCTACTAGTCCGAATAACCTATGACCACCACACAACGGAGGCTCATGACGACTCTTCAAAATTACATCTAACCTTTAATGAAACAACAAAGAGAGATGAGGACGTTCCCATCGGTCCCTCTTCTAGATTTTCCCACCTGAATTGTTATCTGGAATGATACAATTTAAAACATCTGTGAGTCGAAAGACTCAGTAAGGAATTATAATTAAAACATGAGCTTGAAATCATGGTTTGGAAATATGAACTTGAAATCGTGAGTTTGAAACCATGAACTTGTTCTTTGAGCTCATAATCTTGAACTTGAAATCATACACTTGCTTTTAAACTTGAAATCATCATGAACTCGATATCATAATGAACTTAAAATCATAAGCATGCACTTGACTTAAAATCATAAGCATGCGCTTAAACTTGAAATAATTACAAACTTGAACATAATGTAATTCAAGTACAACTTGAAATATCATGAGCTTTAACTTGAAATAATCATAAACTTGAACTTTAAATATCATGTATACGTATGTAATTCATGCATGATCATGAATCGTGATGCACGTGTATGCCTCATGATTGCATATGCACAAGCACTTGCTCTTGAAAACATCTCTTATACTTATAAAGCTCTTTCTTTTGGAAAACCTTTTCCATTCTTATCCTATGGGCTACTTGAGCTCCATTTACCCCCGGCATCAGGGTTGTGCGTTCCCGTTGGAACTGTCCCCTATTTCCCTTGGGGACCTTACATATGGTCGAGCTAGCACACCTTCTCACATTCGTCCTTCAGTGGCTAGACATGACCCTTGGAGGTTCACACCTTCTTGCAAGCATCCTTCAGTGTGATTGCACATACCTCCTGGACTACCCATCCTTCTTGCAAGCATCCTTCGGTATGGGTGTCCTAGGTGACATCCACCCTTCTCGCATTCGTCCTTCGGTATGGATGCACCTTCTTGACTTGGTACAGTACCGACCGACTTGGGTTCGTTAATTAACTTGTCATAAAACTTGCCATAAAGTAGCATAAAAATGGTACTTTCATTTGCATAAAATTTCTCCTTCTTTCTTATGAGACAAATAAATGCAAATGCAATTGCTCATGACGTGCTCATGTCATGCTTGGTAATCAACTTATCATAAAATGCTTCTAATGCTCTTGACAGTTCGTGCTTAATGACAAATATCTCATAAACCTTTCATGTTTTCATTTGCACAAAAATTCTTTCGTGCTTTCATACAAATACGTATACGATGTCATGCTTGTTGGAGAAATAACTTGTCATGCGTGGTTATAAACATGTTATGCTTATTCATAAAAACATGCTGTGTATCATTCCAGTTTTGTAAAGCGTAAGTTGCTACTTACTATTTTCACTTACAAACATAAGCTCCTCTTACCTTCGCTTGCTTGAGTGTTGAACGTCATGTTACCCACAATTGGATCATACCTTTGTTATTCATAGGTTACTAGACGTATAGAGTAATCAATACATTACAATCATCCAAGGTATGACTTAAAATCTTTCCATGTCCTAGGCCTTCAATCTAGGATCCACTCAATATCAAGAGATAACTACAATGCATCAAAACACACTCTCTATTCCAGCTCTGAAATCTGCTTATGTAATTACCAGTCATCACAACAATCTTTTCAACGTTCTAACTTCCAACAACCCAAAACTCTAATCTCTTCATGACACAACCAACATCCAAGGCTAATTTAACATCTCATAACATCAACCATTATTTCACATTCCTTCCACTTTTACAACTCCAACTCAAAGTTTATAACAAAACTATGATTCCATCTTCATCAAGCTATACTATTGCATTTGCCCATTTCTTTTGGGCTTTTATCAAACAAGTAGGGTGTATCATTTGTTCTCTTGAACATCTTTCAGATCTAACCATATATCAAACACTTAGGGCTTGGTGGTTCTCGGTGGTTCTCAACAAGACTCATATGCATTACATCAACCAATAGATTCGGCCATACATGCTCAAAATAGATCTCAGCCCTCTTTTAGGCTTTTCATCAAACACCTAGGGTGCAGCAAGCAATCTCTCTCTCTCTCTTGAACATATTTCTTTTTTCAGATCTGACCATAACTCTCCATGGTTCCACATACAACCCATACTACTCTTTAAAGCTCACTATTCTTTAAAGCTTACTAGATTTACATTTTCTTCAAATAACACATATGAACACAACACATACAAGGAGAAAACCAAACAAACTTCACAACCAACAACCATTAAAGGAAAGAAGAGAAAATGAGAGAAATGAATGATGGCTTGGTCGGCCAAGAAGGGCTGAAATCCCTCACCTTCTTCTCTCTCTTTCTTTCTCTTCTTCCTTTTCCTTCTTCTTTTCTTCTTCTTCTCCTTCTTCTTTCTTTCTCCTTCTTCTTCTTCTTCTTGTTCGGGTGAGCTAGGGCAAAATGATTTGTGGGAAAGGGGGGGTTGCCTTATACGTAAAGGGCTTGGGGAAAAGACAAGGCTGCCCTCCCTTATTTCCCCCTTTTTCACATGAATTCCACCTCACGTATTTCAATCCGATAAAATTTCGGAATGTAGTTATATGTGTCGATACCATCACTCAAGGTGTCGACACTTCCAACACTTGGTCAAAATTCACGGGAGTTCTGGAAAAAGGCGAACTCTCGGGTATCGGTCTAATGTGTCGACACTATGACCCAAGGTGTCGACACTTACAACACTTAGTCAAAATTCACTTTGGGCTCCAGAAAAAGGTAAACTTTCGGGTGTTAGTTTAATGTGTCGACACTATGCTCCAATGTGTCGACACTTACCTCAAAAATCACAAATTCGATCATACATACACTTGCAATAATACGTACTTAAAAGGTCATAAGCAATAACTTGACAGACCTAAAATCGGGGTCTCACATCTTGTATGACAGTCACTTTGGCCTCTCATGCCTTTGGTAGTGACCTAAGGATTTTTCTCACCAAATCGGAGTTAGTATAAGATTTACCAAGTGCATTCAAAGCATTTATAATTGTGGTAAATCTAGTATACATGATAGTAATGGATTCTTCTGGTGTCATTTTAAACAATTCATAATTATGAACAAGCATATTGATTTTTGACTCTTTAACTTGGCTTGTTCCTTCATGAGTAATCTCTAGAGCGTGCCAAATTTCCTTAGCATTTGTGCAAGAAAATATTCTATTAAATTCATTTCTCTCTAAAACACAATAAAGAATGTTCATAGCTCTAGCATTTAAAGAGATTTTCTTTTTGTCTAGGTCACTATATTCATTTTCATTTTTAAGTGTTTCAACCTCTCCAACTTTCTTTGTGGGAATATGTGTACCAGTCAAAATACATAACCATAAATCATAATCAATGGATTGAAGATAAATTTGCATCCTAACTTTCCAATATGTATAATCATTTCCATCAAAAAATTGAGGTCTAAGTGTGGAAAGCCCTTCAACATGAGTGTTGAAGCTTGAAGTTGTCATTCTAACTCAAGATGTTTAAATCTTGTATAAAGAGCATCAAGCTCTGATGCCAATTGTGAGTCCTAGATTTTCAGGATTAAGACAACCCAAGAGGAGGGTGAATTGGTTTTCTAAACTTTTCGGTTAAAACCCCCAAAGTTGTGTTTGCAAGTCAATATTACTTTAACACAAGTATATATAATATGCGGAACTGTAAATGTCACGCCCCGAACGCAATCCCGCAGGGATAGTGACAGCGGTGAGTAATCCCGAGGGAAAGCTCCAGCGAACCTGATCATACTTAACAGCGGAAAAGAATCGGGAGAGAGAGACAGGCCAACAAACTCATAATAACTTAACTTAACTTCATAAAAGTCCTCAATTAAGCATAGTATCTTAGATTACACATTACATGAACAACACATATATATAGGTGACGGATCACATCGATCAAGTCTCAATAAGGGAAAACTTAAACTTGAAAGCATGAACTTATAACTTGAATGTGAATATCATGGGAAATCGTAAATCATGATGCACATGCATGTTTCATGGTTATACACATGCTCTTGATCTTAAAACATGTTCTTGTTGTTGAAATTGACACAAGGTCCTTGGAAAATATTTCCTTCTTGACTTGTGGGCTACTTACGCTCCATTTAACCCCTGGAGTCAAGGTTGTGCGTTTCCATCGGAACCGTCTCCCTTTCCCATGGGGACATTTCATTTGGTTGAACTAGCCCACCTTTTCGCATTCGTCCTTCAGTGGCTAGTCACGACCCTTGGAGGTCCACACCTTCTCGCATTCGTCCTTCGGTGTGGTTGCACTTACCTCTAGGGTTCACCCATCCTTCTCGCATTCGTCCTTCGGTATGGGTGCCCTCCTTGATGGTACGGTACCGACCAGAGCCCTTAACTTGACTTGACTTATCATAAAATTTCTCATATATCATTGCATAAAATTCCTTTAGAAAATCATGCAATGGTCGTGCCATGAGATGCTTGCTTATGATGTCATGCTTGTTCATGTAAAACAATACTATGTATCATTCCAGTTTTGTAAAAATGTAACTTCACTTACATTCCAATTACCTTGGTCTCCTTTGAGTATTGGTATGAAGTTCGCCTACAAGCGATTCAAATATCTCACTTAGATGCTTAAGAATTTAATTACATAAACATTCAAAGAAACACTTAAAATTGTTTCGGTTTTACCAAGGATACATATCTTGAAAATACTATTTTATTTTCAAAGGATTACTTAATTAAACTTTCATATAACTCTTGAAGAAAGCAATCAACATACAACATAACATAATACGATCCTAACCTCAAACTGTAACTAATAGGGTGGTTACTCAATTACCTTGCTCTAAACCTAACCAACACTAATGTCCATCAAATTCACAAATTAATCTTTTACACTTGCTGATTTACTTCAGTTCACATTAATCCCTTAAGTTAGGCTGCTGATCGAGGCCCTAATTAACATACTTACATGGCTTACTACCAATTATTTCCATATCTTTGATGAGAATCCGAGCAAGACTTTGAATGAGGTAGTTCATCCCGTACAGACGGATACGAGAGCCCGAGACAAGGAGTTCAAAGATGCACTCGTTGAAATTAGTAAAGAGATATGGGCCCAAGCCCATTCGTGGAGGCCCATTCAAGATGATGCACGACCCATTCAAGATGATGCACATTCTAGAAGGATCTGGCCAAGAGACAAATATGGCTATATTCTAGAAGATTTAGATTGCATGGCTATTTTAAGCTCCAAATCATTTCCATTCATGGTCTTTTGACATGATGGTCGGCCACCACCCTATTGCCATTTGAAGAGTGTTTTATTTAAGGCAATTAGGGTTTAGTTCGGCCATATGTTAGGGTTGAACGTCAAGCTTTCTTTTATAGGTTAGTTTCTTATTTTGGTCGAGTATTATCATTTTTCCTTAAGTAGAACTCTATTTTAGGCGTCCAAAAGTTAGTTAGGCAAGCACGGGATCATTTCCTTAATTGCTCTCTTTGTTTTAGGTAAGCAAGGATTTCTTTCCTTGCTAAAATGTGCCTTACTCGACCAGCCCTTGATTCCTAGGATAGAATTTGTTTCCATGTTATTTCTAGCTTATAAATAGGAGCCTCTTGCATTGTAATTCGGAGAACTTGGATGAGTATATTTTGTGAGGTTTAATTCTCTTTGGTTCTTTGAAGAACTTCTCGAACTTATCGGGATTTCCCGTGGCGTTCAACTCAACTTATCAAACGGATTTCCATCCCGTTTGTGGCGTCTTCACCATACCGAGGTTCTTGTTTTCCTAAGCAACGGGTCGAGGTTCCCTTCGAATCCATTCTAGAAACGATCTTGGGTTCCCTATAGTTGTTGGGTCTCATTACAAGATAACGAGGTTCACATCATTTGGTATCAGAGCTTTGGTTCTAGTTCGGGTTTGCTTATCCTTTATTTGTTTTCGTCCTTTGTTTCTTCTTTTCATATCTTTCGACTACCTCCTCTAATTTCGTTTCTTTGTTTCTGTCCTACAGTCGGCTCATATCAACTACCCTTCTTAGCCGAACACTTCTTGACTTCTCTATTCAAGTTTTGCTAGACCTGGTTCTTGCTATCTCTTGTCCGAATGTTTCATATCTTAATGTATTGAGGTCTTGTGCTATTGTTATCAAAGGAGAAGAGAAAGAGACTCGCAAAAGAAGAAGAAAGAAAGGGGTCCGAAAAAAAAAAGAGTATAAAAGTGCTTCAAAAAAAATTTCGATTGTTTCCATATATTGGGGTCCCTATTAGTCCGAAAATCTCTTTACCCCAAACAAGTATATTTTACCCTGTGACGAATCACTCCCTATTCTAGTTTCCATCTTTCTAATCCATCGTGTTCTTGTATTCTTATTCCCTTGATAATATTTATCTTGCTTTCTCTGAAATTCCTTGATGAGTTCTTGCTGAATCGTTGCTGGAAGTCTTTGATTGTTTGTTTAGTTCCAAAAGAACTGTAAGAGGATTACCGAGTGGAAAAAGGCAAGAATGGTGAGATTATTAGAGGGTAAAAGCCGTATATTATGAGTGAAATACGAGTGACTAGAGACCCTATTCTTGAGTGAGACACGTAAGGGAGAGATTTGTGAGGTCCTTTTCTTGTTTTAATTCTAACACTATATTTTTGCAGTAATCATGTCTCGTGATAGTGGAAAGAGCGTGTCTAACGACGATACCCCACCAGTTGACTCGAAGCTGTATATGGAGGCCATGATAGGTGATATAAGGCGTGTGTTGAACCAAGTACAAGAACGGCTAGAGAGGCTGGAGCATCCTCAACCCCAACCTGGTTTCAATTTCTGTAGACGAGAAAGAGCTCAACGGAGGGAGGAAAGGGAGTAGGAAGAAGAGCCTTACAGATCTGACTTTGAAGAGGTAGGAGATCGTGATTCTCATGAGGGCTATAGGAGATATGGAGGGCGAGCTAGAGGAGCTAGGAACCGAGAAGATAACAATTTCAGTGGTATTAAGATGAAGATTCCGTCTTTTCAAGGGAGATCTGATCCGGAAGCCTATCTTGAGTGGGAGAAGAAGATGGAGTTCGTGTTTGATTGCCATAATTACTCCAAAACCAAGAAGGTAAGATTAGCAGTCATTGAGTTTTCTGAGTATGATATAACTTGGTGGGATCAACTTGTGATAAATAGGAGGCGGAATGAAGAACATCCAATAGAGACATGGGATGCTATGAAGGCGGTCATGAGAAAACGGTTTGTTCCAAGCCACTACTACCGGGAGCTGTACAATAGGTTACAAAGCCTTAAGCAAGGAAGCCGAAGTGTAGAAGACTATTACAAAGAGATGGAGATGGCCATGACCCGTGCAAATGTTGAGGAGGACGGAGAGGCTACCATGGCTCGTTTCCTACATGGTCTGAATCGGAAGATCCATGATAGGGTGGAGATGCAACATTATGTGGAGATAGAAGACATGGTGCATATGGCTATCAAAGTGGAGCAGCAACTCCAGAGAGGAAGTGGGGGACGTGCAAGCCATAGTTCGAATGCTACTTTTTCCAAGCCCATGGACAAGTCACAAGTGTCCAAACCCGAGCCCAAAACCCCTACCACCAGCCACACTTCTCAAGGTAAAATTGAAGCTTCTACTTCTAGAAATCGTGATATCAAATGTTTTCGATGTCAAGGCAGGGGACATATAGCCAGCCAATGTCCAAACAAGCAAGTCATGGTGTTGAAGGCCAATGGAGAGATCGTGACCGATAGTGAAGAATCTGACACCGACCACATGCCACCATTGGAGGATGTTTCCGAGGAGGAATATGTAGCCCCCGATGCGTTGATCTTGGTGGCAAGGAGAGCCTTGAGCTTGCAAGCAATAGAAGATGAGGAAGTGCAACGGGAGAATATCTTTCACACTAGGTGCTACGTCAAAGACAAGGTATGTAGTGTGATTATTGATGGAGGTAGTTGTACTAATGTTGCAAGCTTGATTATGGTAGAGAAATTAAGATTGCCCTTGTTGAAGCACCCTAGGCCTTACAAGTTGCAATGGCTGAATGATAGTGGAGAAATAAGGGTGGATAAGCAAGTGTTAGTAGCTATTCGGATTGGTAAGTACGAAGATGAAGTCTTATGTGATGTAGTACCAATGCAAGCCGGACACTTATTGCTAGGGCGACCATGGCAATTCGACCGACGTGTCAAGCATGATGGCTTTACGAATAAGTACTCTTTTGTACTTAATCAGAAGCCAATCACTCTTGTTCCATTGACACCACAACAAGTATATGAAGATCAAGTGAGGTTGCAGCAAGAGAGTGATCAAAAGAAAGAGAGTGAGAAAAAGAAAGAGAGTGAAAAAAAGAAAGAGAGTGAGAAAAAGAAAATGAGTGAAACTCAGAGAGTGAGTGAAAATCAGAGTGTGAGTGAAAAACAGAGAGTAAGTGAAAATCAGAGAATGAGAGAAAATCCGAGAGAGAGTGAAAATCCGAGAGAGGCCAACAAAAAAATGAGAGAAGATTCGGCCATGGAGAGAAAATCCGAGATAAAGGAGAATTCCAAGGCAAAAGTGAGCGAGATCAAGCAAGCCACTCCGTCAAACCAGCTTACAATTGTACCTTTGTACAAAAAGGCAGTTTTAAACACTAATGAAATTGATCCTTCCATGCCTAGTTCTATTGTCTCTCTTTTGCAGGAGTATAAGGATGTGACATGGAGAACGAGCGATAATCACCAAGTCATCCACAAAATAATGGTAAAGTATCGGCCTCCTATTCCCCGATTCGCCATAATCCTTACCGATGTGACCAAGAAGAATGTTAGATTTCGATGGGAAGAAGAACAAGCGAAGGCGCTGCCATTACTCAAACAGGAGTGCCCCGATGCTTATTTATTATCTTTACCTAACCTGACTAAACCGTTCAACTTGACATGTGGTGCTTCAGGCATTAGCATAATCACAGTCCGTAGGCAAGAAGAACAACCAATGGATTATTTCAGTGAGCAGCTACGAGGACCAACTTTCAAATACCAAACTTATGCAAAGGAGTTGCATGTACTGATGCAAGCCTTAGAGACATGGCGCCAAGTCGTCCCAAAGTGCTTACAAGGGGCGGTGGTTCTTTCAAAGTCTTCGTGCAAATCAAAGGCAACATTTACAAGCTGGAGTTATCAGGTAAAGACAATGCAAGTGCTAGTTTTCAGATTTCTGATCTCCGTCCTTTTGATGTAGGTGAAGATTTGAGGACAAATCCTTTTCAAGAGGAGGGGAATGATGAGAATCCGAGCAAGACTTTCAATGAGGTAGTTCATCCCGTACAGACGGATACGAGAGCCCGAGACAAGGAGTTCAAAGACGCACTCGTTCAACTCAGTAAAGAGATATGGGCCCAAGCCCATTCGTGGAGGCCCATTCAAGATGATGCACGGCCCATTCAAGATGATGCACATTCTAGAAGGATCCGACCAAGAGACAAATATGGCTCTATTCTAGAAGATTCAGATTGCATGGCTATTTTAAGCTCCAAATCATTTCCATTCATGGTCTTTTGACATGATGGTCGGCCACCACCCTATTGCCATTTGCAGAGTGTTTTATTTAAGGCAATTAGGGTTTAGTTCGGCCATATGTTAGGGTTGAACGTCCAAGCTTTCTTTTATAGGTTAGTTTCTTATTTTGGTCGAGTATTATCATTTTTCCTTAAGTAGAACTCTATTTTAGGCGTCCAAAAGTTAGTTAGGCAAGCAAGGGATCATTTCCTTAATTGCTCTCTTTGTTTTAGGTAAGCAAGGATTTCTTTCCTTGCTAAAATGTGCCTTACTCGACCAGCCTTTGTTTCCTAGGATAGAATTTGTTTCCATGTTATTTCTAGCTTATAAATAGGAGCCTCTTGCATTGTAATTCAGAGAACTTGGATGAATATATTTTGTGAGGTTTAATTCTCTTTGGTTCTTTGAAGAACTTCTCGAACTTATCGGGATTTCCTGTGGCGTTCAACTCGACATATCAAAAGGATTTCCATCCCGTTTGTGGCGTCTTCACCATACCGAGGTTCTTATTTTCCTAAGCAACGGGTCGAGGTTCCCTTCGAATCCATTCTAGAAACGATCTTGGGTTCCCTATAGTTGTTGGGTCTCGTTACAGGATAACGCGGTTCACATCAATCTTAATCAAGACTCCAAACAGCAAGTTATTTAGTGCTTTAAACCAAAGTTAACATCCTCTTAATTTCATACATTAGGGTTATTCTTTGTTAACTAACTACTTCATCTTTTCCAACCCTAATCATGGCTAAACCATGATTATTTTCCAACTCAACCTGTGGCCAATTCTTGACATATGACTTAAGTTTTACATTTCACAAATAGAACTTCTCATAGCACCTCTTATCCATTCGGCCATAATCATTTTACACATACATACATTGACAAATTCAGTTTCAATTCTTGCATTGTATAAGGTTTCTTTCAATCATAGCTTAATACTTACAACACAACCATTACCCGTGGCCTTATAAGTAATCCTTAACTACTTGCAAGGATTGATTCAAGCCTTAACATCATAACTAGGGTTTTCAACTCTAAATCATTCGGCCACCAACAACAAGTCCACAAATCATCACATGCATGTTCGAATATCTCTAAAAACATATTTCCAAGCTTGACTTAGTCCAAAATTGTGGTCTGTAAACACCATAACCAACCTAATCCCTAAGCAAATAAGGTACAAAAAGAGATCTACATGGTTCGACCAACCTAGTGTATATGCATAATATCACATTTAACAACAAACCAACCATTATTACTCTCTCATCTTCAGCCAAAGTCGTGGCCTTATCCGATCCTCCATGGTATCAACCAACACTACAATCCACAATATGGTGAGATTACAACCAAGAAATGCAAGGTAAGATCCATATCATATTCGGCCAAATCAAAGGGAAACAGAAACATGAAAGGTTCGGCCATGACAAAATCCTTTGCTAACCAAGAAATCCAACCCTACCTTGCTGTGCTGAACTCAAGAGCTTGGACCTAGCATAAAAAATATACAAGATCAGAACCTATGAAGGAAAAGAACAAAGCAGCACATGCAAAAAAAACCAAAACCTTTACCTCTAACTCCAACTATGGCACTCGGCTAACAACAGAACCTTCTACCTCTCTAGACTTCAATTCCTCTCTCTTGGATGGCTTCAAAGGCTGAGATGAGAGTATATAGGTGCTGAAATGAAGCTGGAAGTGAGGGAAAGCAAAACAAAGGAAGAAGTTTGAAGGTTAAAGTGGTTCGGCCAAGAGAAAAAGAGCAAGCTGAGCAAGGAAAGGTTATGCAAATGAATGGTGGACTGAAATGAAGTGAAAGAATGGTTATGTGGTGAGGGAGGGCTTCACGTGAAAGGCAAGGGGACAACCTTGTTTCCTCCGTTCAAAGCTATTGGGTGCATGGGCGGCAGCCTATGATGCAATGCCACACTTTTTCTCATTTTATCCTCTTCCTATCTATGTTTCAAGGCCTTCACATGAACTTCCTAACAACAAATTTCAAATTTGCTCCTTGCCTATCACGTAAACCTTACTTGCCCTCCACTTTATCTATCTCTTATCACATAGGCACATTAACCTATCACCACTATAAGTACACTAGCCTATCACCACTAAAAGCATATCAACTTATCTCTAATATAACCACTCTAACTTATCTCTATACAAACACATCAACTTATCTCTATGATAAACACAATAGCTTATCACTATGATAAGCACATTAACTTATCTTTTATTTCCTTATCAAGCTATCCTATAAACTTATCACTTATCACTTAATTCTTCTAATGATACTTAAAACTACCCAATGGTAATTAAGGCTACCTAATCAAGGACACAAAATAATCTATATGCTCAATATAAATTTCATAACTATAAATTATTATGCAATGATTTCTACTTAGAGAATTTCGGCAATAAGAAATAAAATTCTCTTCATATCTTTAATTTCATAAATCATGGTGGCATAATTATAAGCAAATGGAAAAATTAGTTCATAAAGAAATCTACCTTGGAAAATTCGGCACTTAAGAAAATAATAGGATTGTATCAATAAAATTTCACAATGATAGTAAAACGAAATACCATAAGTATTAAAATTAAGTCATACATTGGTAAAAAAATATGGCCCCTTGAGTTAAATTAAAAACAAATACATAGGAAAATAGCAAATAGGAATACGGGGTCTCACAGTAAATAAGTGCTAAAGTAAGGAGAAGGGTTAGAGAAGCAAACACAGTATTTTTAGGTGTTCGGCAAACCCGCCTACATCCACCCCTCAAGCTCCTTCACCGAGCCTTGAGGTTTTCCACTATCTTCAACCAATAGCTTACACACTAGCTTCCGGATGCTAGTGAACCGTACAAGTGTTTTCCCAGGATCACCACTCAAACCCACCCAAATGATTTTTGGCTCAACACTCACAACCTTACCAAGCTTGAGATATACACTCTCAAAGCTTCTTCTTTAGTGAACAACCTCACTAAAGGAAACACCTCTTTTGATAGGTAGGTTTAGGAACAAGACTCTCTCAAAGAGTAGATATAAAAGTGAAAAGCTCTATCTCTTTATTCACACAAAGATAAGGATATGAAAGTGTGTTTTGTGTGAATGATATGAGAAATATAGAATAAGAAGGTTTAGAATATTTCTCAAGTAGTGGAAATGATATGTGGTCGTTGGATATTCATTTTAGACGAAATGAAGGTGTATTTATAGGCCACATATGAAAACTAGCCATTTATAGCCGTTAGGGGTCGATTTGACAATTTTACCGTGGTACCGGTCGACCGCTTCATGTACCGGTCGACCGCTTCAAGTAGCCGTTGCCCAACGGTCATAAAATTTGAATGCTGTCATTTTCATCATCCGCTATAGACGGTCGACCGCTTCATGTAAGGGTCGACCGCTACAATTCATTTTCAAAGACCGGTTCATTTTAAACCATGTTTTTTACCACTTTTAAACGCTCAATTCATAGACCGGTTCATTTAAAACCATGTTTGTTTGCCCAAAACTTCCAACAAAACAAACATAATTCAAAATTTCCAACTTTTACGCATATACTTCAAAAGTTTCATAAATTCTAATAAATTTCAACATTTAAAAGATTCCTAAAATTTTCGGTAAACAAAATTACTCATCATACATCCATTGGGATCCAAGGATGTGAATAATCCACGAGATTCATTTGTCTGTAGTAAAACTCATTGCGTGCCGTGTAATAAAAGTCATGAAAGACTAGGCAGAGCTACGTCCAATCATCGATACTGTTTCGTGCAACCCAACTAGTTATCATGGCTACTACAAGGGTAGTATCGTAGTACCCTCTTTCTGTCTATAGTTTGTGAATAAGATATCTGCTGTAATTTGCTCACAGTTGGACAAGGGTAGTACCGTAGACAAGATATCCCATTTATCTTTGTTGTGAATGATGAGGATCTATTATATAAGATATCAATAATCATGTCTTTAATTGGGCTTTGATCTGCTCACATTATAAGGGTTCAGATTAAAGGGCGTCCTTGGAGAAAGAAGAGGATGTTAATTTATACTAGTAATATTGTTTCAATAGGCTTTACAACCATATGCTATTAATTTTAGTTCCTATTGTTATTATTTAATACGTGGACTATTCATGGCATGATTTCTACATTCTCTGTATATAATGGTCAGTGGTTAACTATTGTTTTTGCAATTGACACATATGGAGCCTATGGATTGTAATGAATCCAATGATGACATTGGCATTAATAGAGATGTTGGCACACCTACTTCAGGGGCTGATTCAAATTTGGGACCAAGTCCAAGTCCCGACACTCCAAGGTCCCAAAAGAATCCAAGTCCAACATGCTCCACGGACAACATTCAGCCTCAAGTTACTTCTGGAGGAGGTCGGCCTCCACGTTATCAGAGAAAAACTGAGTTTAAATCAAAAGCATGGAACCACTTTGAGAAGATTGGAGATAGTAATCCACCTAAAGCAAAGTGCAGTCATTGTAAAAGTGAGCTTTTTTGTGACTCAAAGAAGCAAGATACATCTTCCTTACTTTATCACTTGAAAAAATGTAGACCTTATCTTTCTAAGCAACGTGTCTATTTGATGATAAGCAAGTGAAGTTGGCTGAGATTTTCAAGGAGGGAGAAAGTAGAGAGATGGGTTTTGTTAAATACAATGAGAAAAGGATAAAGGATGATAATCATAGATGAGTTGCCTTTTAGGATTGTGGAGGGGCAAGGGTTTAAGGATTTTGTGAGGTCTCTTGAACCTAGATTTCCAATTCCTTCTCGCATCACTATATTGAAGGATTTTGTTTGGATGTTCCAACTAGATTGAACTCCACCTACTTGATGTTGGATGTGGCACAGAAGTATCAAAGAGCATTTGATCTTATGCAAGAGGGTGATAGTCAATTCATAGAGAGTTTGATTGAGGTTAGGCAAGGAAGAAGAGACTTGGGGCCACCTAATGATGACAACTGGAGACTGTTAGAATCTTTGTGAAGTTCTTGAAGATTTTTCATGATGTAACTGTACGCATTTCTGGTTCTTTGTATGCAACTGCAAATTTATATTTTCAAGAAATATCTTTGATCTACAACCATTTGGAACAATTTCGTAGAAGTGATTATTATATGTTGAGTATTATGACTGAGAAAATGATGAAAAAATATGACAAATATTGGGAAAATTTTGAAAAGACCAATATGATGCTTTTTGATGCGGGTGTGCTTGACCCACGACAGAAGATGAAGTTTTTGGAGTTTTGGTTTGATGAAATTGTTGGTACTGAGCGGGCAATTGAACTTATTAAGAAGTTAAGGAATGTCATCGATCGCTTGTTTAATTATTATGCCAAATTTGGTGGAGGTTCAAGTGGGGTTGAGACAAGTGGTGAGGAGTCAAATGTGAGTGGTACATCTTCGGTAGATGATAATGATATTATATGTTTAGATTTCGTAAATTCCGAGCAGCAAATGGTACTAGTGTAGAGTGTAAATCAGAAGTGGATCTATACGTGACGGAGGAACTTGAGTCAAGAGGAGATTCTTTCGATATACTCATTTGGTGGAGGGTGAATTCAACAAGATACCCAATTCTTGGTGAGCTAGCACGAGACGTGTTAGCTATTCCTATCTCGAACGTTGCTTCTGAGTCTGCTTTTAGTACTGGGGGTTGCATCTTAGATCCTTTTTGAAGCTCATTAGCTCTAAAATGGTCGAGACCCTCATATGTACTCAAAATTGGTTAAAGTCTTCACCTACGACTTATGACTCCCAACATGTACTAGATGATGTGGACAGCTATCAACTAGAATCAGGTATCATTCTCCAATTTAATTTTTATTTCATTTATGATCAATGCTATCATGTTTAATTTTTTCTATTCTAATTGTTCTTCACTTAATCTTGTTGTAGGTTTGAAACATGGGTATATTGTGACATTGTGAGCTCTGTGAGATTTTTATGGTGCATGAAGAGTATGAATTGGTACATGTATTTTTCTCTATTATTTGTTGTCTTATCTTAGAAATTACATAATTATAAATTTATAAGCATCTCACTTTGTTCTATTTTGTGCATGTAGGTTATGGGTGATGGAAAACTGAGGAGATGTTCCTATATTTAGTTACTTGGTGTTGTTGAAACTTGAAACTTGTTTATTTGAATTTCTAGTTGTATTCATTTCATATTTTTTCTTTGGTGTTGTAACTTGCTTATTTTAATTTTTAGTTGTATTGATTTCATATCTTATTCATTTTTTAGAGATAGGTTGTTACTTGTTAGATCTGGATTTTGGAATGCAGGATGACTAAGGAGATAATGGTGGTTTTTTTCTACGCATGTTTTTCATATGCACTGATTTTTTCTTCTGTTGAATTGCAGGTCTTCAAAACTAGTTTTGGCCCTTTTGGGCTCTTGTGAGTTGTGTGGGTAACATCCCTCACGGACCATGGTGGTTGAATTTCATAGTTAGATACGTGTAAAAAAAACTGAAGTTCTTTACAATTAGTTTCACGAGTTAAAAAATAAATCACTTAGAAATCAATTAGTTACAATTAGTTTCTATAGCTCTTGGTCCAGTCACCAGTGGACTTCTAAGCAAAAAAGAAATGAGAAAAACTAAAAAAATGAAATTATATAAAAAAAAACTAAAAAGAAATGAGAAAAATAACAATTAAAAAATTTACCATTAAAACAAATATCTCCATTAAATAGCTTAAAAAGAGTTGAGGTGTCACATTTGAAGGAAGATCAAATCTAAAGCCCTTTTACTTCATGCCTTTGACATAGAAGCCCTTCCATCAGGCTTCTGTCCATCAGCTTAACGGAAAGGCATATCACGTCAGCATCATGTCCACGTGGCAAGCTTGTATGCCAGGTCAGCTGCCCATCTCAATCCCGCATGGCATTTTGATCAAAACGTCGTCGTCAAGCCTCCAAACACCGACCAAGAGTTGTTTCGTTGTGTGTTTTTTGTTTCAATAAGATTGGTGGTTTTTGCGCCTTGGGTTTTGCCTTGGTGTAGTGTTTTCGGTGACGACATGTGGCTCTCCGGTGAGCTTGCGCCCGTTGGTCGGCTTCCGCAGCTTCAATGCTTCGACGTCGTCCTGGTCCGGTAGTCCCCTTCCAGTTGCTGACGTGCCTGGTGGGTTTGCCTTCCCTTTTGGTTGAGTCTCTCCTCTGTGGGTGCCTTGTTGCAAGTGTTGGTCCGGTTCCTCCACTGGGACGGTTTCTGCCATTCTCGGCATGGTGGAGTTGTACCCTGAGTCTGTGGACCCTGTTTGGATCTGTGGGCTAGGGACCCGGTTGTTGTTGGCCTTTTAGGCCGTCTGGTTGTTGGCCATTCGGTCTTTGCTATTGCAGAACTTGATGTACTGGGCGTTTGTGCCCCTATGATCGTCTCCGCCTTGAATGACTCCGGATTCGGTGCTTGTGTTCTCCTTCCATCTGTAATGCAATCCACCTTTGCTTAAAAAAAAAAGAAACAGAATGCGAATGTCTTCTTCAGTTGCCAAAAAAACCAGTATCACTCGTCCGAAAAAGAAACTCGTAGACGAAAGGGACAAATACCTCGTACTATTTCCCAAACATTTTTAATCCTGAATATCACTTCCCCTCTCTGTATCCAGTTCTTACATCGACTACGAGAATGTCTTCCACGTTGGAGAAAGTCTATGCCAAACTCTAACCAGCGGAGGCCTCGTTGGGATTGTTGTGACAAAAAGAGCTTTTATCGATAAAGATTTTGCTAGTAGAGCTTTTACCTATATAAAGCTTTATTAAAAATCTATTTAGCTGTTTGACAATTATATGTTTTAAAGTGCTTTGAATCTATTATACATGTTTGGTAACAAAACATAAAAAGTACTTTTAGGTGTTAAAATTGACCAAAAAGGACCTATATCTCATTTTATTCAATTATAATATGTTTTTCTCACAAGTAATTGAGAAAGTACCATTTCTCCACTACTTTCGTGTGTCTCATCAAGCTAGCAAATCAATATTTAATTTCGAAATAAATTCATTGTGTATATGAGATTTGTGAATGATTCAAAATCCTAACAAAATATTTCTTCATGCACTTTATAACCAAATCCCACGATTTTCTCCCACTAATCATCAAGTAGCAGTTTCTTTGCAAATCCAAATAGAATAATTAGATTACGAGATCCTTTGGTGTGAGACTTGTAACCCATGTTTAGCAATAAAACCATCCAATGACAATAAACCAATGTGCTTGGCATAAAAAAAAATTGACAGCCATCGATGTTCTTACAAGTTTTCAATACATAAAAAATATAATCAGAAATTGAAACTAATCATATTGATGTCTCATAAGTAAAGTAGCAATATGAATCTTCTTGTACTTCCTCATCCTCCTTATCATCAGGTAGCAAATTTTCATCATCATCATATGGATGAAACTCAAGATCTTTCAATGCATTGTTCCTAATGAAATTGTGAATTTCCATAGAAACTACCACAATTTTCACTTGTCTGTCGTAAGGAAAATTTGGCATGTGATCCAATAACTTCTATTTAGTTTTCCAAACTCCAAATGTTCTTTCAATAGTGCATCTGAGTGATGAATGTGCATGATTAATATCACTATAATCATTATCACTTTTATCATCTTATGTACTATCTCTATTATGTGAAAACAAAACAAATAATTGACTATTTGACGGTAAGCCATTGGATTTTTTTTAAAAAAGACACATTCAAATAGGATGTAACTATGTGACTAATGACATATTTGACTATTTGAATTATCATTGGTAAACATTCGATTTTTTTTGGATAAACTCATAGTTAGCCCCCTATGTTTGGGCAAAAATCAAGTTGCTACCCTTATTTTTCAATCCAACAATTTGAGACTCATAACTTTCAAAACCTATCAATCTTCGCCCCTGTCTAAATCAGGCATTAAGTCCGACGAAAATTCATGCAAAATGACCGAAATGCCCATCCAAGGCTAAATTTAAAAAAATTAAAAATATATAAATTTAAGAAATAAATATATTATTGAAATAGAGTTTCAAGATAGTTTTATTTAAATAATATTAATTTTTAAAAAAATATCATTTTTATTTTTAATGAATTTTTTTTTAATTTTTTAGTAATTTTATTTTGGAGGGGCATTTTGGTCATTTTCATATTTTTTTCCGTCTGATTTAACATCTTATTTAAACGGGGAAGAAGATTGATATGTTTTGAAAGTTATGGGTCTCAAATTGTTTGATTGAAAAATAAAGGTAGCAACTTGATTTTTGCTCAAACATAGGGGCTAACTATGATTTTACCCCCTGTTTCTTTTTTTTAAAAAAAGAGACATTCAAAATAATAATAATTCGTCATCCTACTATACTCTGTCAAAGCTATTCTCTAAATGTTAAGTAGTGGTTTTTTTATAATATTTCAAGAACTTTGCTAAATGTTTCTTTTTGACCAAATTGTATTTCAGCTATTTTAATCCTCCAAAAATAAATTGTTATTGAGATTTGACCTTATTTGTTTCCTTCAAAAATGGATTGTTGTTGAAGATAAGATAACTATACTAGCTACGATGGAACCTTTCACAGTAATTCAAATACAACAACCGAAAGAATGAAGTCATTGAATTGTGTAGAACAACAGAAAGAATTAATAGATACAAATATAAAATCAAATAAACGAACACATAAAAGTAAGAGTTGATTAAAAGCTATAAAACTTAGCGAATTTTCAACTTGAATTTTGTTCTCCCACCATCTTTATCAGGAGAAGTGAGAAATTATTGGAAAAATGTACTGGAAGTGAATCAAGAAAGAAGGAGAAAGTTGAATAGGATGTTGGATGGTCTGGAGGTCATTTTTGTCATTTAAGGTGTGTCGCGCATAAACTATTTTTCTAAGTTAAGGAAAAAGCTTCAATTTGAAGATTTCCAGCTTTTTAGGTATTAAAAAAAAATACTTTTTTATTTTTAGCCAAACACATTTTTTGTGTGAAAAAGTACTTTTCATGTATTAAAAGCTTTTTTTGAACTCTAGACGCAATTTCAAACGGGGCGAGAGTCAAAGAAACCAAACATCCCAAAAGCATTCAACCTCCTCAAAACCCATGCTGCTGCCGTCGCCAACTTCACCCTTCTATGGCAGGAGCTGGAGGACCACTTCCTGTCCATCCGCAGCTCCATCGAATCCAAACTCCAGCAACTCTAACCCAAACAGGACCAGCTCGCTCCCACCCTCTTATCCCGAACCAAATCCCTGGAAATCCAAATCGATTCCAAAGAAACCCCACTGGTTCCAACCGTCCACTCCCAAGCCAAAACCGAAGTAACCGAATTGAGTCCAACCCTCCAATGCCAAGCCAAATTCAATACCACCGAAAACCAATCGACTGAACTTTTAAATCCCAGGACAAATGCAAAGAACGCCTATCCACTTCCAAAAAGACCCAATTGGCACCAAGAAAAAAAAAGACCCAATTGGTTCCAACCACCCAATCCCAGATCGATTTTAAAGAAACCCAGTTGAGCCCCACCCTAACAACTAGAGAAAAATTTAAGGAAACCCAATTCAACACAGTGAAAATAGAAGAATCTTTACCTGAAAATGCGTCTTTTAATGGTATTCCACTGTATGATGGGAAGACATTGTTATTGTACTTGAATGAGGGTTTGAAAGCGCAGGAATCGATGCGGTTTCAGTCGATTGTGGAAAGCTAGTGGTTGATGGAGTGAAATGGTATAATTTTTGTGAATCGAAGGAAGATATGAATGCTGGGATTGCTGTTGCAAGGACGAGTTGTGTGCTACTGGGTTTTTTGGCAAATGAAGAAGACATTCACGTTCAATTAGGTGTTTAGAGGCTTGACACGGCGTTTTGATAAAATGCTAGGCAGGATTGAGATGGGCAGCTGATGTGGTGTACAAGTTTGCCACGTGGATATGCTGTTGAGGTGATTTGTCCTTTCGTTAAACTGATGGATGGGTTTTTACGTCAGAGACATGGAGTAAAAAGTCTTTAGATTTAAATTTTGAAATTGAAAAAAAAAAATCTAGGGATTAAAATCCCAAATTCCTGAATAAAAATTGCGTCGCTTTTTTGGTTCCTTTGCGCATAGTAGAAACGCGTGAAATTGTACCAGAAAGGACGTAATGATGGAGGCTGGTCCTGATGATGGTCGACGGCGTCTACCGATATGGATGCTGGGTGTAGCTGCTGCTGACTGTAGAAGAAAGCCGGGTCAAGTAGAGGAGAACGACAACCATGTTGACGAAGAGTCTATGCCTCGAACTTGTCCTTCTGGGCCAAAATATGTGAGTAAAGGATCTGATGAAGGGTTTCTGCTTAAAGAAAAGGACATTCCGGGGGTAAATTCAGATTTTGTTCTAGAATGTCAAACAAAGAGGAAAAGAGGAAGGAAGCAAAGTCTACAAGAACCAAGTTGTGATGGTATTATCGCTCAAAGTGTTTCAGGGAAGAAAAACTATGACGTGAGAAATATTCGGAAATCTATTGCGCGAAAGGGACGAAAAACAAAGGGTGGTGACTCTGTAAAGGGTGAGGAAGTTGACATTCAGCCTAGAAATGATGATGATGTGGAGTTGACAATGGATGATCTGATGACCCTTGCTGAAGAGGTGATTTGCTCTTTCTCTGCTAGTGAAACTAAATGGGTGTAATTGAAACTATATGGGTGTGTGTGGTTTGTGTGTTCGTTCCTCTGATTCATGAAATCTGATTTGACTCTAAATTTATTTTTCCCGCATCTACAATTATGAACAATTGACTTCCGGAACAGCCATCTACGTGTATACTAGAAATTTTTGGCAGAATTTTTCATATAGGAAAATCTGAAGTTACTCCTATCTGTTGCCAGTATGTCAAAGATGATAAGAATAAGAAGCGGCAAGCGTCAAATAGAGAATGTGGTGTCTCTTCCAGGAAAGATTCAGAGGGTTTGCTTGATGTCCCCAATAGCGATCGAGGTTCATCTTCTCATCACCTGACGGCTTGTTCTGGTTCCAATTTGTCCGTGGCCGGTGAAGAAAATTCCATCCTTAACGCGAAGGATCCTGCTCAGGACATGCTGGACCTGTTTTTAGGTCCCTTGCTTAAGAAACCCCTCAAGGAGGATAATAGACTGTTGATGAAGGACATGTCATTTTCCTATGTGTTTGAAACGCAAATACAGAATAACGTTGTTATAGAAGAAAGGGAGCCCCTGATGAAAAAGAAGAGCAGTCTCAAGGATAAGGTAGCAATGTTTCTTGACTGAGTAAGATGTTCAAACTAGTTCATTTTTACACAGCATCAAGATGTTCCATGTGAATACTACTTCTCTCAGTCCCTGCAGTAGGTGTGTATCTTCCAGTCCTAGTCTTCCTCTGCCATTATTTCTTTGTAATGTACGATAAATTGCAACCTTGGGAGAATTGTTCACATGTAATTTCACTTTTTTTGATGGTGAAATGGAATGCATTCTTTTCTGTAACTATTTTGAAACGAAGTTCATCTGAACGAGAGCTCTATAAGGGTTGGTAATAATAAGTGACTTCTTTGCTCTCTTGTTTTGCTCTCCTCTCTCAAATTATAATTGGGCTGCTGAACTGGCTTTCTCTCCCACCAGGATTGGTAACTTTTAATTTGGCATAAATGTATGGACTTTCATAAGTGTGAATGTCCAAACCTCAGCTTGAAAGTTACTGGAGAAGCATTTTGTAGAAGAGAGATATAAGATGGAGGACACTTTTAGATGTGTCGATCTTTTATTATTTTGGAACAGTGCAGAAAGAAAAGGTTTTATTTTTATTTTTATTGTGTTCTTTTGGGGGTGGGTGGGTTTGAGAAATCGAGTTAGTGTTTTATGTGTAGTTCACTCTGCATTTTACTTGGACTTACACACTATGAAAGGTGCAATACATCAGCAGTAGCATATAAATCTGCACCCTGATGTCTATAATTTTGTGAGTGCCTGCTATGAAGGAGAGACGTGACTCTTTACAGAGTGTTATATCAAAATTGTTCATCGTAATTTTGTTTATCTGTAGCTGCATATTTGATGATGTTCATGGGGTTAGGGAAAATGCAGATTCTCTTATCTGAATGATTTTGCAAACTGAAAGAATCTATTAATTGTAGGGATCAGGATTTAAATATACCAACTAGGAGTACTTCGTATTTTAGTGAAAAGGTAAAACGGAAAAACATTTGAAAGTGGCTGATGTTTAATGCCTTTTCTGCTGCATCATGCTGTAATTTAGCCTATTCTCTCTCTCTCTCTGTGCATGTGTGCCCACATGGGTGAGGGGCTAATTACAATTAGGTTTCACTTTCGCTTCCCTCCTAGGGATGTATGATCAAACTAAGTCACCTTAGTCTCTTTGTTTTCTTTTTTCATTTATTGAAGTTAGCATTTGTCTTATTTTGTGTACTGCTACAGACTTTTGTGTTTGTGTTTCTCAGAAAATATCATTTTTCCAATTATTCAGGTACATCTTTTCACCTCGAAGACACCGTATGTTCTTGAAGTATTTTGACCATCATATTGATAGTGCTGTCCAGCACTGCAACGTTTTCAGTTATGGCGTTCCTTTTGGTTCTTTAAACTTTTTTTTTTGTAAATTCTTGGCTTTACTATAAATCATGTCGTTGCTGGCACAGAAATTCTATGAGTTCCATTTTATTGACTCTAAGAACCAGTAGTATACCCTTTATTGCTACAAAAGTTTCTCAGCATTCTTGTCTTTAGGATACAGAGGTGAATAGTGTATAGATTATTAGTGTTTTCAGAATCCTATTTCGAATTACTGTTTTAAATCCATCAGAATTCAACATATCTGCTGGTCATATAAACTATTTAGGTCCTACATAGATTACCAAGGGATGATAAGGTGATAAATCCCCGTGATCATAGATGGAACTAGGCGGCAAGCCCCCCCAGCCTCTCCAAAAATTGTCCAAAACTTTTTACTTTGTTGGCATTTCTTTTGGGGTATTTTGTACGTTTTCCTTTTGGTTAGAATTTTGGAAGCTCCAAAAATATAGTTCTATTCAATTCACTCCCCCAAGGTTCAATTCCTAGCTTCATCCCCTGCCAGTGACTGCTACGATGTTCCCCAGACACAAGTATCTACAGACAGTCAGAGATGAGATCTCAGTCATACTGCTTATTGGCCTGTTCATCATCTTAACCATGAACATTAACCTTTCTGTGGTTTAGGGTACACATTTTTGAGATGTTACTATATATTTGTTTCCTGAATCCGGGACCAGATTTCTAGTTTTTGTTTTTTCATTTACATTTTTCTGTATGTGCACAAGACGATAGTTATATTCCAGTCCAAAATCTGGTTCATAAAAACAGGTCGCTTAGGGTGGATCCTTATCAGGATCCAAATGAGGTCCAAAAGGGATGGGATTGATTGACATTAAGTATAAGAAGAAAGTTGGGAAGGCACCCTTCTTGCCAAATCATATGTAACAAAGTTTTCACTACTTGTGACTCTTTTATTTGTCATCCTTGGAAGCCAGTTAGCAACTAATGTAGGTCAGAGCCATTTAGATGAATCTTGTCTAGAGAGGGATGCTCTCGTCTCTTTGTCTAGCCACTTTTCTCTGGATCCTCCTTCTGTGGCCTTTCCAATTTTTTTGCATTTTTTTTCTTTCTTCTTTCTCTTTTTACGAAAGGATTTTGAGACAAAGATCTGCTGCACTCTGTCTTCCTCTGGCATACACGTGTGCAAGCTATGTTCTTATCATCTTCCATTCCACCACCTCTCCCAACCCCGGTTCTATTTCCACCAGTGTTTAAGATCTAAGAGCTGCTCTTATTACCAAAGATCAACCAAGGGCCAGAGAAGCGAGAGCCAATAACAGAGAGCCCCCCTGACCAAAATGTTTCTTTTTGATCCCAGTCCACCAGAGCATGGATGAAAGATAACAACCAAGGTTGATAAACCGGGCTGTCGTATACCAGAATGCTGATCAAATACCGAGTTACCATCAGAAGGTCGAAGTCAAGTTCTGTTTCCAGGAGGCAGGAAGTTCGAAGAGGAGGGGGGAGAGGCCATGGATAAAACAAAGAAGGAAAAGGGAAGGAGAGAGAGGGCAGCTATAGAGTGGGAAAGAGAGAAGAAGGAGATAAGGACAGGATAGAAGCGGGAGAGGGGGTACAAACAAAAGACAAGCTTAGGGCAGAAGAGATAAGGGAGAGGGAAGGAGAGGAAGTCCCAAGGGAGTAAAAAAGGAACGATCAAAAGGGAAGGGAGGGAGAGATGGGGAGAGGAAGCTGGTAGAAAGGATAAGAGTTGAGGGAAGGAACAATGACAGAGGGAGGGAGAGAAGAGGAGAGGAGAGATGAGAGGTTATGGAACAGGCCATGGTGGGAGGGGTGGAGGAAGGAGGTGGAGAGGAAAGGGGGTCGCAAAAGGACGGGAAGGAGAAAACTCTAGAGAGCTCATAGAGAGAGCAGGGGTGCACCTCAAGTACATACGCTGGGTGAATGTTCCCATGAAGCGCCCCTGTTGTGAGCTTTCTCACTGAGTCTATGCATTAAACCACTCTGCTGCTACTCTCTTGATTTTTCTGACCAAGTGAAGAGCATCTGAAGGTTATTATTTGCTCATGAATTGCTTTATTAGTGATCCATGACATCTTTTCTAGGAATTTTAAAAGCTTGCCCTTGTGGATGTAACGATCTAGTATGTTCCAAAGGATATCATTCCACTTGCATTGGCAAGATAAAATGGCCACAGGAATGCTTTTGAAAGAAAATTGGTTCCGATCTGCAGTTAGAGGAGACCAATTCAGTGTGAAGAAGGGCACATGTTGGATAAATTGCTTGCTCGGGATTGTGATTGTCTATCAAGGGTGTTGCAGATAAATTTCTCTTTCACTCTCACTAGAGCCTGAGTGATTCTAGTTGAGAGTTCTTTTCAGAAGCAACTATTTGAGATTGCTTCCAACCATAATATTTGAAGACCTAATTTGGACAAGTAGTTGTTGGTGTTCCCCACCTGTACGAATTATTTAGAAGCCCACAAGTAACTTTCATTTCAAAGGGTGCTTGGAACAGCTTCACTTGTTCTCTCCTCAGCTTCAAGAGTAACTCGGGGCTTATCCCATGGTTCACTACTTGGATGAATCCCTACTCTGAGGAGGCTCTGCATATTTCTGTAGTGCAAGCTAGCCTCTCCCTAGCGCTATGACATTTCGGTTCATTGAGGTCTATCAGTGGAAGGTGACATTCTTGTATGACAACTCCCCTCTGCTGTTCATCACATTCAAGTGCAGGAACTTCAACGTTGTAGGAGAGGTGGATTTGATTCAAGCATTTTTCTTTCCTCTCTATATAGTAGCTGGAAGTGTCTAAGAAAAAGTAGCGCAGGGTGGAGTTGTGAATGTTGATGGTATTTGTATTCCGGGGAGGAGAGAAGACAGTCCAAAGACAACCTAAAGTGATAAAAAATTGAGCATAGAGCTAGAAGGAACCTCCCAAATGGCGGCAGTTGTCACAAAATCCGCATCCCTCTGAAATTGTTGAACAGAGGAACATCAGACCGCCTCTGTCTGGCAAGCACCAAATAAATTTTTGAACATTTTTTCACACTTTTCACAAACTCTTAACACTTTTTCACAAACTCCAACAATTTTTACACTAAATTCTAATACATTTTCATTTACTCCAACAATTCAGACTACACAGATATGCCTAGGGGTGTGCACCGAAAATTTTGGATTTGGAAACCCCCTATCCGAATCCGAAATTTTCGGATTCCGGATAATGGATTCGAATCCGGTCCGAATTGGCCTAATATCCGGATCACTCGGTATATTTGGATTCAAATCGAATTTCGGGCCGGATTTGGAGTTGGGCTGAATTTGAAATGGGCCTGTGTGTATTGGGCTTTTTTGGGGCAGATATTTAAATTGGGCTATTTTCCGAGTTGGACCAAAAATTTTGGATTTAAGGTCATTTTAAGCTGTGACTAGCGTTTTAAGCCCCGTAAAACTATAATGGGCTTTTTTTGTGTGGAAATATACCTATAACAAGTAATATTTAATCATTATTTAGTTTGGACCCATTTCATTATCTTGTATCCATATACGGTAAAAAGACTAAAGTTGCATGTCATTGCTCTGTATTTTTTTGCAGACTACTAAAAATGATAAATTGTAGTCTTATTCCCTTAAAAAATTCAGGCTAAATTAGTCCGTACGTCTTGGGGTTTGGCCTTTTCCCAGATTCGTCCTTAGGGTTCGATTTTCCCTACAGATAACCTCGGGGTTTGAACTCAATCCCAAGTTAGTCCTGCCGTCAATTTAATGGACGGAAATACACACGTGGATAACGGCTTACACGTGGCAGTGACAGGTAAGTTTTTTAAAAAATTTGGTCCAATTACATTATGACACGTGTTAGAAAAATAAATAAAAATAAAAAATCTTTTAAAAAGATAAAAAAATAAATCAAAAAGTAATAAAAAACTTAATTAAACTTAAAAAAAAGGATCGGGAGGAGGCTCCCTCTCTCTCCCCCCAGAACCCTCTCTCTCTCTCTCTCTCTCCCCAGAACCCTCTCTCATGAAAATAGAGAAACCGAAAGAGCTTTTTAAACTAGTTCTCACTGATTTTGTACCTGCCCTTGGCAAAGGCTTGGAAAATTTACAAGAGGAGTTCCATCAAAAGCAAAAATGTGAAGAACAATCATGTCCTCCCTCAAAAAACCAGTCATACATTCTGCACATAGTTATTTTTTTATTTTGCTATGAGTTGGATATATTGTAGAACTTGGGCTCCACTCACTGGAGAGCACTGTGAGCATTCAGGGGCACCCTGTGGTCGAATTTTGGATATCTAGATATTGCACTGCTCCATGTGAGGCTACCATCTGGTTATCAACAATTCTAATGGTAAACCTGACTACAATACTGCAACAAAAACCCACGAATCAAGGTGCACAGATGCCGTTACGTTGAGTCCAAATGAACAAAGCGCACGCACAATTGCAGAATAAACAGAGAATAATGGTAACATGAGCAGGGTTTTCATAAACAACCACACAGAAAGTTTCAAGGTTCTTCACAAATCCCCACCGAAGTTTTTCCTCTGGTAGATAGATCGAATAAGTAAATTTACAGAAGAGGATAGGAACCAGTGCGATAGTAGAACAACAGCTTAAAATTCCAATTTTTTGCCACCGACTCGCCGTAAAAAACTTTATTTTCTAGTAAAGTAAAATAAGAAGAGGAAGAGGATAGGGTTAGCTCTTCCGGTTTCTCTATTTTCATGAGAGAGAGTTCTGGGGGAGAGAGAAAGAGGGTTCTGGGGGAGAGAGAGGGAGCCTCCTCCCGATCCTTTTTTTTAAAGTTTAATTAAGTTTTTTATTACTTTTTGATTTTTTTTTATCTTTTTAAAAGATTTTTTATTTTTATTTATTTTCTAACACGTGTCATAATGTAATTGGACCAAATTTTTAAAAAAAACTTACTTGTCACTGCCACGTGTAAGCCGTTATCCACGTGTGTATTTCCGTCCATTAAATTGACGGCAGGACTAACTTGGGATTGAGTTCAAACCCCAGGGTTATCTGTAGGGAAAACGCCAAACCCCAAGGACGTACGGACTAATTTAGCCAAAAATTCATTCGGATATAATTATATAGAACAAAATTACTTCATTCGAATATACTATATACGTATATCATTAATAACTACTAACTAAGTAACTAGATCACATGTTAATCGAATCAAACATTAACATACAACTTAACATAAATAACAAAACATAAAAAAAACAAAAACAAAATTAACACTACTTTGCAGAAATAACAAAAAAATAAAAACAAAATTAACACTAAATCACTTTCTAGTCTCTGCAAACTAACAAATGAAACAAACTACATTAAACAACTCCATTTGAATATATGAAATGTGAAAAGCTTAAGTAAGCAAAATGTACTTCCAATTATTGAAAAAAAACAATTCCTTTTGCTTTCCATCATGTAGACAATGAATTACAGTTAGAACTTAAAAGTTATAAGTAAGATAAAAAGATTGACAAATAAGTGGAACATTAGAATTTAGAAGTAAGATATTACTCACAATCACATAATGTCCAAAATCCAACTCATTCAAGATTCGTCCAACAAGATACGCATATGATCAACTTCCAATTCTATATAAAAAGATGGAAACAACATTAATTAAACAAAATGATAAACCAAAACAGTAAATGAATTGAATTTCAGAGAACATTATTACCTGAGTCTAGTCTAAAGCTTTCAAAATATCAAACTTTGAACTAGGTGACTCCACATCCTCCAAGTAATAACGTTCCAACTCACTTTTGCAATCTAACAAATTTCTAGATGCCCGAGACTGATGGAATTCTTGCAAGATACACAACGGATTCGAACTTCCCCTTTCCCTCCCCATTGTGCTGCCACTACTTTGAGAGTCATAACATAGTCATCAGTAGTTCCACTTTCATTGCCCATCCTAGGATCATCTGAAGATAAGCCATCATTGTAGTGCCTATACAATCGCTCGACATCCACTTTCAAGATCTCAATAAATTTTTCCCCTTCCTCAACACCCATAACCTACTCGAACCAAAATTCTAGGGTGACAATCTTGTAACGTGGATCAAAGATAGCAGCCACAAATAAGAGTCTATTGATCTTTTCAACATCCCCCCAATATTTTTCATACTTCAACTTCATTCTAAAAGCCATGACACTCAACAAATCATCATGACTCACAATATGCCATCAAGTGAGTATGAATGTAAGAGACTTCTTGAAAATGCAAATTAGAAGTGGCATACATTGAACTAGAAAGGCGCATTGTAACATCATAGAAAATTTACAAAAATCTCACAAAAGTTCTAACTCTATCCCAATCATCATCATCAGGAGCACCCAATCCTCGCCTTCCTAGCCCATTCTCATTCAAATAATTATATATTGACCCATCATCCT